>JAPVLO010000326.1:470000-1670000 GCA_027257055.1 Cephalopachus bancanus
GACCATGTGCTATCCAAAGTGGGCAGTCTCTAAAATATTATCATTCTCTCATTATGCATAGAACAACAAACAGCCATTCAACTGGCCTCATTTCCAAGGGAGGTGGAGAAAAGGTATAAGCTGTTGCTAATCAAGAGGTGCTCATTTGCATAATGATTGATTCACTAATTAATCAGAAAGACTTCTGGCACAACCATACAGGAACATACCAGGGTGACATTATTTAACCGAGCTCCTGGTTTTGGCTATTAAGTCTCTCAAAGTACTAGCCAATAATGAACTGACTTTTTCTATAAAGCTGCTCAGACAATTACGAGCATTAGTATAAAGGAGTCTTTCTCAATGAGCTATTTTTAGAATGGGCTGGAAATGCTGTCTTGCAGTCTTTTAAAGATTTTTTTATAACAGTACTATGTTTGTTGTATTACCAACGGCACATATATATTTTTCATTCTGTTTTTGTTCTGCATCAAATAATTTGTAGTAATACTATTTTGAGGGGTAGATATTTTCAAGCCATTTGAAGAGAAGTCAGATGAATTTCTAATAAAGGCAGCCCTCGTTAATTCCAATCTGAATACGGGACAGCCCAGGGTATGGCTTGTATCCATATGTCAGCCAATCATCTCATCAGACATCTTGATTTGCCTTGATCAAAGAAGCAATTTGTGAGACATTCCCTCCCCTCTCCCCACCACAGTGCTAATCACCTTTTCAAGGTAGAAGATAGATGGAAACATTGCACAAATTGCTTGCCAGAGCCCCAAAATGCTAATCACTAACATCTAAATTATGACTCGAGACCTTGCATGATAAGGTAAGAAAACAGTGTCGGTGCATACAGAACTATTATTTACCAGTGTCAAAAATAACTATCACATTTGCATAACTGTGGTGCTAGATGACAATTTTTCCCTCAAAACTGCTTCTGTAGCAGAAAAAGCTTTGACCGATATGAAGTGTGGCACGTTGCTATTTTTTTTAACCCTTACAAAATGGAATGGGACCTCTTGGAATTAGATGTTTGAGCACAGATTTGGAAAAACAGGAGCTACCCAAGAAAACAATTTAAAATGCTTTTGTTCATTATATTTCCCTTGGGTGCACTAGGTGCTGTCTTGTGAAAGCCAGTGGCCTCCAAAGTGGGTCATGTGTATCCCAGCGAGTTGTTTGACCCTTTGGAGTGTAGGAAGAAATTATTTTATCTCTTAATGCTGTAATGCCTATTTTGTGGATATGCTTTTTTGATGTATGTCATACATTAGAACTAAAACACATGCATATAATTGACAGAGAAATGCATATATTCTGGTTGTATGCTAATCGTTTTTTTACTGATGGGTGTTTGTGATCAAAGAAAAACTTTTAGAGACCATTCGTAGACAATACCTAGTGTGGTGCTGATGGATGATGGTCTACTCTTTTTTTTTTTTTTTTGACTCCGGGTCTCACTCTGTTGCTAGGCCGGAGGGTAGTGGCACACTCATGGCTACTGCAGCCTTGACCTGCTGGGCTCAGACAATCCTTCCACCTCAGCCTTCCAAATAGCTGGAAATATAGGCACATGCTACCACTCCTGGCTAATTTTTTGATTTACTGTAGAGAAGAGGTCTCGCCAATTTGTTCAGGCTGGTCTTGAACCCCTGAGCTCCGGCAATCCTCTCACTGCAGCCTCCCAAAGTGCTGGGATTACAGGCTTGAGCCACCACACCCAGCAGATGGTCTGCTCTTGAGGAGAATTTTCTAGAATGACAAGCTCATGGGCTATGTCTACAACTATACCTTTAGAGAAGATACTTCCATGACATGAAGAAACCTGACTATAGGCACTGGACATAAATATATCTGCTATTTTAGACACTTTCTATTCAGGAAAATAAAGAAATGTACTTTTCTGAAAAACTGTATACAGCCATCAATATAGTCCCTTAAAGTAAACAATCACATATTCAGTTCTCTTTGGAGTAGGAAAATACATCTGGAATGAGATAAGATGAGGTGTTTTTAGAGAAGAATGGCCAAGATGGAGAAGCAGCACCCAGGATGCTACTTTAACATGGACATCCTACGCCAATTCCAACTCAACCCCAGGTCTCTCTACAAAGACAGGCTTCAGAGATTTCCCATGCAACTGGCTTTGATCTAGCACAGTTCTTTCCTTATGCCCATTAGCCTTCTGCTCTTGTCCCCTATTAATTTTATCACAAATATCTACTGAGTGTAAGATGTTCTAGACATAGTTCTGGCAATCTAGAGATTTTCCTTTCCTCCCTACTCTGTCTGGAGGTCACCTGTAGGTCTTTACCCAGAAGTTTTGAGAGGCTACCAACTCATGATTTCTATTTACTGTTCATTGCTGCCCCACTGAGAAACCTAGATTATCAAATATGTTTCCAACAGAGCTTTAACAGTAGGAGTAGAGGTGAGGACTCTCAGAGAGTGGAACCTACCACGCTTAGTCTGACTGTATTGTCCTCACTTCGGAGTGTTTCACCTAGTCTGCCCTTTTAGTTTGCATTTCTAGGGACCATCAACAATTACTCCATTCATTTCTGAGAACCTCCTTCATGTTCCATCCTGTACTTGATACTGGAGAGATCCAAAGAAGCCCCAAGAGTCAGTCCCTGTTCTTATTGAGCTTGCACTAGAGTTGGAGGAATGAAATACAAACCCAAGACTACACAGAAGCACTGTTACAGAGCAGGACAGGGGTCAGTGGTAGAGCCCTATACAGGATCTGCCAGGAACTTGAAGGCCCTGGCGATGTACTAGAAATTGTCTCTAGTTAGACCAATATTCAGGCCTTATCTTCATCACTTATTAGCTATGTGACAACATCTCTTTGAGTCTCAGTTTGCTTACCAATAGAATGGGAATGATAATACTATTGATAGGATTTTTTTGAGGATTAAATGAAACAATGGATGTGGAAATGCTTTAGAGGCGGGAAAGTGTGATGCACATTTTAGGAACTGCTAATAACGAAGGGTAATCATTCTGATCTGGAAAGGTTAGGCATAGCTTTATTTTGTTGTCTACTTTCACCCTCTAGGACAGATACTGTTTTTTGTGTTTTTTTTGAGTTGGAATCTCACTTTTGTCACCCAGGCTGAAGTGCAGTGGCACGCTCACGGCCATGGCAGCCTTAGCCTGCTGGGTTTAGGTGATCCTTTTGCCTCAGCCTTCCAAGTAGCCAGAACTACAGGTGCACGCCACCACACCCGGCTAGTTTTTTGTGATTTATTGTAGAGATGAGGTCTCACCAAATTGCCCAGGCTGGTCTCAAACTCCCATACTCAGGCAATCCACTTGCCTTGGCCCCCTTAAGTGCTGGGATTACAGGCTGAGCCACCGCGCCCAGCCGACAGATACTGTTAAACATGGAAGTGGGAAGCTGAAGCCCAGTTGCTCTACACCTTCCTTGACTTTGGACCATGGTGGATATATGAAATGGGCATAGAGGAGGCTAACTTCCTCCAACCCACCTCTTCTGAAGGAGTTGGAAAACCTGTCCTGAACAGTGTGAGAAGAAATAAGATTGACACGGTCTTGGGACAGCACAGGGCCCAAAGGAAGAGGGATGATAATCAGGCTGTCAGGGCCCGCACCTTACCCAGGTGAAGGCTGTTCACACACCTCCATGGCGGTTCACCAGAGGGAACCATGATAGATTGGCTTCTCAGGAGTTTCTTACCCACTGAGGCATGTATATGTGGCGATTCACCTGCTGGTCACCAGCAAAGGGCAATGTTGATTCCTTCTGCCTCCATGCCAAGGAGAACCCCAGTCCCAGCCCTGCTCTCTTTTTCTTCAATACCAGAAAGTGTCAAGATTAGTCAATGGGAAGAGGATTGAGAAAGTAAATGCATGCCTAATCCACAGAGCAGATTATATGGTTACACTGTTATTACTCTGGGACATAGTTACTCTTAATACTAACTAATCTTATAGAAATGTAATTACCACATAGCTTCTATACATCACCAGATCTTATAAGGTAGACCAGTGGGCCCCATCAGCCCCTGGGGGCTAGAGCTGCACTAGCTTGTCTTGGTTTTATCTTTATTCCTATAAACTCTCTTGGGGAGGAGCCTCCCTAGGATTTGCTCCCTGCTTTTAATCTCGTTTTCTGATATCTTGTTCTGAATTTCTTGTTATAACTGAGTGTAGTCTTGGTCTTCTGGCTGTTCACCTTGGCTTACTAGTCTTTCCTCCTTAGGATAACCTGGTGAGCATTATGTCCTGTGAATGGACTAGTGACTGGGGACCTGGGTTAGGTTAGATAGCCAAAGCAGATGCATAACAATCTTTAAAACTAGTTCCCATTACTAAGACAAAAATTACTAGCTGTTCCTTAGTATCCATTCTTCTTCTCTTCTTTAGCTCCATCAAATATTAGTAGAAAATATGGCTGCTCAGAATGAGCACTACATTCCCCAGCCTCCCTTGCAGCTAGAGATCAAGTCTTGGTCAATGGGATGTGAGCAGAGGGCTGTATGCAAGTTCTGGACAATGCCCTTTCCTTCTGTTTCTCCCTTCCCAGTGGCCAGAATATGGCCATAACAGTGGGAGCTGGAGCAACCAATGTGGGCCAGAGATGGAAGTCAGTTCTGCTGCCTACTCCCAAATTCCCGTGACAGAGAAATAAACGCTTTTCTAGTTTCAGCATTGTTAAGTTGAGCCTTTGTCACATGACCCTCAATGTTGATGTTTGCTATGGAGGTTTTCTTCACTGGAAGACCTGAGAGTGTAGACTCATGTTATTTTCTCCTTTGTCAACCTGCCCGGCAGATTCTCCAGGGCTAAAAGCCAAAGGAGAGCAAACTCCATTGAATTTGGGGACAACTTTTGCAACAGCCCCTCCAACTTGTACTTGGCCCTGAATTTCTCCTTTGTTTCCTTTTGGTTGTGGCTGAGAGCTCTGGTGATATAGTCTCAGAGGCCACCCATACTCAAGGATCTTGGGATTCGAGTTTGAGAGCACAAGGTACTTAGAGAGAGGCTATGCCCACAAGTATTGGCCCAACCTCCAAACACATTCCTGTCACAACCTGGCATAGAGAAAAGAGTGTGGGGCTGGGGCTGAGCACTGATCCTCACTATCAACAGTCTTGATCTTGAACAGTTCCTCTTCTTCCAAATTAGGGAGTTAGACTAGATGGTTTCTAGAATATCTCTCAATGTTATCATTCTATGATGTGATACTTCCATGACTAGCCTTTTGGCTGTGGTGTCACCTTCAACACATGAAGCAAGGGTCTATATCTATGTCAAGGGATGGGTAGATCAGCTCCACTAATCTCTTGTCATTCACTCTGCGCCCAAAGTGCTCTCTGTAGGGGGAGGGGAGCCAGGAGAGGGCATGGGGGGAGGGGGCACTCTCAGGAGCCACATGACACCCACACACACGGATTCTGTGGAGAGGTTACTTAAGAAGTGCACCCACGCTGAGGGGCCACAGCACAAGCGAGGTTAGGTGGGTGGTGAGAAATGGGGACCAGCATGGATTTCTCTGTGTCCTTGCCCTATGTGTTATATGACTGTGAATGAGTTTCCAAGTTTGGAGCCTCCGTTTCCTCATTTGTGAAAGAGGGATAATAGAAACACCATCCTCAAAAGTGGGGAGAGAATGTTCATCAAGCACCTGACACACAGTAGGCCCTGAGCACATTCCAGCTCTCCCCTCCCCCACTCCCTCTCTTTTCCTACTTTGAAAACAGCAGAGTCTGTCTGATTAAGTACCCTATTTAGTTTCCAGCTGGCATTCCAACTTTCTTGCCTTCTGCCCCCTGAATTTTTCCTCTTTTTTCCTGTCTCTTTTCCCCCCTACACTCTGCAGCCCCTCCCCATCCACAGCAAAGTTCTCTCATCATTCCTTCTTTGTAGAGGGCAAGGAAAGGTGGGGTTATACAGATGCCCAGTGATATTTCAGAAGCTCTAATTAAGGGGAAGATTATGCATGCCATTTGAGTTTTAAAAGAGATTCAGATCAGAATGAATAAAATGCTAACTTTCCCTGTCTAACTCGCTCACCCACATACCCTGGGGCAAAATGAAACATAACTCAGTTTCTCCAGTAAAGGCATCCGACAGTAGGTCACCCTGGTCAATGGGCCCATGGCGGCAGTGCCCACGGTCTTGGCAAATGTCTTTCTGCTATACTCTGCCTCTCACTACCTCTTTCTTAGCTAGATAAAGATAGAAGAAGATGACAGCAATGTGCGGAGTTCTGCCTCAAATGGAAGCTACACATTCTGTCCCACACGTAGGTGGCAGTGTGGATTCGAGGCTGTGTGGCCCCATTGACTCTGGAAAGAAACACCTTTTCTAAATGCGGTGAGGATCTTCTCTCATATCCAACTCTGACTCCCGCCTCCTTCTTTGCTGTGCTCCCACTGCCTCCTACGGCTCCTGCCAGCCCTCAGGGAGCCAATGACATCTGGATTTCAGTCCCCAAAACAATTCCCACTCATGCTGAGTCTTAGTTTAGTTGATCTTTTGTTAACACATTGTGTAAATTCTCTCTCTCTCTGGCTCCTTCTCTCCCTTCCTCTCTCTTTTTCCACTTTCTTTCTGCCTCTCTCTCTTTCTCTCTCTCTCCCCTTCTCTTCCTCCCTTCCTTTCTGTCATTCTCTTTTTCTCCCTTCCTCCCTCCCTCTCCTCTCTCGTTCTCTCTCTCAGTGTGGACTCTGAATGCTGGCTTTATGCTATTGCGTACATGAGCGGAACATACTGCCCAACCGCTTGGGGCCTGCACCATCAGCTTCTGGGGCCCCATAAACATGGCTATTTTCACAGTCTACTTTAGCACCCAGAGGGGAGCTCCCCTTTAGACTGGGCCTTAGGCCAGGAGTTCCCCACTCTTGGCCTGGATCCTCTTCAATGAACCATCTAAGTGTCATTCACATCAATTCCTTTGCTCTTTTTTTTTTTTAAATTGCAAGGGTTCCTCACTATAGTTTAAAGAATTCAAACAGAATATGAGTGAAAAAGTAAGAGGTATCAACTTAGAGAATACAAAGGGAATAATCATGACATTCCTAGAGATGGAACAGGAGACCATTCACTAGAGACCAGAGGGGAATAAAGAGTATCTGGAGTCTTCCAGCCACATTTGGCTACCGAATGATAACTGAGAAGCCCTGATGGTTACCAAATACCCTGGCTCAACCATATTCCATGGTTCTACCAGATATCAGTTTCCTTATCTGTAAGATGGAGATCAAGATAATGAACAATCTTGTAGGGCTGCAGTAAGAAGAATCTTGTCAAAATTGTTTTCAAGTTTATCTGCAGATGAGAGTCCAACCCTCATTAAAAGCCCCCAGAGCTAAGCCCCTGTGTTTTTCTCCACTCTCTTACCAGTATCTCTCCTTCCCAGTCAGCCCCCAGCTGCAGACACTGCAGAGGTTAATGAGACAGCCAAGAAAAGGCCTCTGCCAATGCTTCTGCCCTGGCCAGTCCTCCTGAGGATCAGGGGAGGGGGGGGGCAAAACTAGCAAACCATTACTGCGCCTGCTCAGCCAACCCGCACAGAGCTCATGGCTTTTAATCTTCCTTATTATAGGTGTTCATAATACTATATCTCAACGGGTTTGTGGCTCCTGTATCTGTGGAATAAACAATGTTCTGATAATTGCTGGGTCACCATTATTTACTTCTACAGTTATTTTTATTTAAGAAAGCCCTTTTCCTTCGGGCTCCAGGAAGAGGGCAATACTATAATTTTCTTCACTGTCTCCCTTTAATGAGGTCAAAGGTCAGGCAAAGGCAGTCAGGCAGTTTTAGAAGATGCAACCCAGCAACATAGTTGACCTCAGCCAGGAGAGTTAAACATAACTCACTCCTCAGGCGGATTCATTGTTTCTGGCTCCTGCAGCCTGGCTGAAAGGTGAAGAAATGATTATAGCCAGGCACTCCAGCTAGGTTCAAGTTCACCATTTCTTTTCCCAGATCAATTTTTTCCCCCTTATTCTACTACCCGGGTATGGAAGCACCTCCCTACCCTTTCAGCCCCATAATCCAGCTCTACAATTTCCACTGCAACTTTATTTTGCAGAATCCATCATGAGCAACCTGAGCTTGGCCACACTGGGAGAACAGTCTTAGCTGAGCAAATTCACTTCCTTGCTTTGCTGTTTACTTTCAGTTTCCCATAACCCTTGCTTTTGCCAGCCCTCCTGGGATGGCATCTAGTATCATTTCATCTCTAATGTTGTGAGTGGGTTAAAACGATCATTTCTGAGGGTACCCAAACTAACTGGAGTCTCTCTCTTGCCTCCTCCCTCCTTCCTCTGTCTTCCTGGTCCTCAGTTGGCTGAGAACAGTAGGAGCCCCTAACAGACAGCATGTCATCCATTTCTGACAGTCTCAGTGCTATAATATGGGCCTGCCAAACCCATTACGATAATGACAGCATTGCAGAATTAGAACACTCACTCCTACATGGAGAAGAAAAACATTGGGGAGAGAGGGGCAGGGGTGAAATCTTCTGCTGTTTTGCTTTCTCCTTTTTTTCTCCTCCCAAGATGTGGTATTGTCCCTTTTCTGTTTCTTTTGTTCTATTAAAAAGATAAGCAAGCAAGCAGTCATATATTGCTAACTCAGCAAACAAGTTTCCAGGGTAGGCGAGGGTATCACTTGGGTCTTGGGGAACCATCCAAAAGAGATGATTGTGCCTCATGGTGGAGCTAGTAGTGTCATTTCGTTATCAATGGGACATGCGCACATGGAAGCTCTTTGCTGGAGCTTTGATAATCTCAATAGGCACTTACAGAATTAACTTTCTGCCTTGGGCTGGGGGAAAGGGGTGTTGCAAAACTGAATGATCATCTTTCTGACTGGGGATCATAAAGTGTTGTTGATAATTGTGATAGTTAAAATGATTTGCTTCCAGTAATTAGTTCCTAGTACTCCCTTGTGGAGGTAAGAGAAAGAGATTGCTCTGTCTTGCATACAGGCAAAGTGAGGCACAGAACTGAGGTCAAGGACAAAGTGCTAGTCCTGTTTGACCACAAGTGCGTGGTCTAGGCACATAGTGTGGTGACTGCATTGAGGTAGGATGCTAGCGTGGCTGCTTTGTGGTAAGGGGCATTCAACATGAGGTACAGGACTGGTTTAATGCAACAAAGAGATGTGTCTGGCCCAGGGGCCCCCAGAGCTCCTGCTGAGTGTGAAATTATATCATGGAAGTGCTGGGTTTTCTAGAGGGTGTCAGGTACAGATGGGGAAGAGACCTGCAGTCATGCTAGGACACAGGAAGAGACAACAAGCCTAGAAATCATTCTCCCACCCAATGCTGTTTTTATTGGACACTCAACACAAGGGTCAAAGGACATCTGAAAAAATCTGAGGGCATCTGCTACCAAATAGGACAGAAGGGAGCTGGTGACACCATTGAGGCAAGAGGCATAGCTCATGTCATTAATGATCAGGTTCCTAAAACCTAAGGGAGCCCCTCTGAACTCCTACCTCAGTTGTGGCCACCGAGTCTGGTCTTGGAACAGACATTCCCAGGGACTGCTAAGGCCAGGAATGTGGATGGACAGCTGATTCCAGGGCATCAGGGAACAATGAAAGGCATCCTCAGCCTTAGGGCTGAATCCTGGTTCCCACTGTTTGTTGGCTGTGTGACCTTGGACAGGCTGTTTATCATCTAAGACTTGGTTAGCTCATGAGCAGAGATAATGGTACACACAGCATAGGGCCACTGTGGGGACTGAATATGTGAGCACCTCACCCAGTGCCCAGGTCATTGTAGTGCTGGATACATGCTGATTTCCTTGTTTTACCTCTTCTAAGGGACCACCTCAGATATTCAATCAGTCAATAGGTATCTATCAAGAGCCTACCATATGTTCAACCTGGTGCTAGAGAAGGTATAGAGAGGAAACTGGCCATAAGAACACAGTAAAATAATGGACATTGAAAGACCTATGTTGAATTCTCTGCAAAAATCTATTAATGCTATATGGCTGACAATTTGATTGGTGAGATAAGGTTCAGGCATAAGAAATTGTCAGAAGCCAGTGAAAGGCATGAGATAATCAAATGCCAAATTGTGTGGTGGGGATGATAATTTCTCTAGTGTTCTCATCAGCTATAGGATGAAGTCCAAATAATCCTCATGACATTCAAAGCCCTGTGTGGTCTGTTTCATGAATGTCTCTCCATCCTCAAAACTGTATAATTCCTAATACATGCCTTATCTGGCAACTGTAATTCATTCATCTGTTTCATCAATCCATCCATCTGCTCATCCATTCATTCAACCATCCATCCATCCATCCATCCATCCATCCATCCATCCATCCATCCATCCATCTATTCATCCATCCATCCATCTACCCATTTATTCCACAAACACTGAGTGCCTCTTATATGTGTCCCAGTCTCTGGGAATGCCTGTGAATCAGGCAGACCAAGTGTCTCATGAATTTATGGTTTAGTGTGTGCAGAAGAGACAGACAATATAAAGACATATGTATGCTGGATTCCCACAGTGAGAAGTGCAAAGAAGGAAGACAAACAGGGGAACGAGTTTGAGAGGGACTGAAGGCAAGTTGGAGGACTGCTTTCAATGAGGTGGTCTGGAGGATGTGACTTTTGGGCTGAGATCCGAATATGAGGGCCCATTTCCCAAAATGAGAGAGCTCCAGGCAGACGGAACAGCAAGTTCAAAGGTCCCAAGGTGAGAATGAGCTGGGTGTCCTTCAGGAACAGAAGGAAGGCCACCGTGGAAGGGGCTTGAGGATCCTGGGGAAAGGTGGCCCGGCAGGGCATCTGAGCAGAAGGTATAGAGACCAGAACATGGAGGGCCTTGCTGCATGAGAGCCGTGGCCTGGAGGTGAGGAGGCAAGGTTGCTTCCAATATGTGATAGAGCCAGTGAAGTGTTTTAAGCAGAGAGGTAATGTGATCTGCTTTGTGCTTCAACATCTTTTACACACAGTCACTACTTGTAGTTAACAAAATACACATTTCCATGGTTCATTTCCAAGCTTCTGCACAGGCTGTTCCCTGGTACCTCCTTTCTGCATCTTGTTTGCCTGTCAGATTCCTCATGGCCTTTGTGCTCTAACTTGGGTATCTCTTTCTCTGTGAAGGCTTCCCTGCCCTTCCCGCAGATCCTATCCTTGCCACTTATGGTTTTTTCTTGCTAGGACTCTTCCCACACACCTCTAATATGGCACGCATTACTTGTTTACATGTCTTTCCTAGTGAAGGGCCTGGAACACGGTAGGGGTTTAATAGATTCGATAAGGGCCAGTAGTCAGGATAGGCTCCATGGAAGCAAATCTTGAAGAATGAATAGAATTTTGATTGATAATAGAGGCCAGAGTCACACAAATCCTGCAATATCTGCTCAAGTCAACATGAGACATGACTGGATAGATATTTCCACCAAGAAAAGGAGCCCACCTCCTGTGAAAACCACGCAACCCCCTCTTCTCTCTAGCATAACACAAACACAGGCAGTTCATGAAAATGATCGATGGTGATGTACATATAATATTTGTGCATTTTGCATATTTTCATTTACCGTTGAAATGCATGAGCAGATTTCTCAATTCTTCCCTCCTTCCCTTCCTTCCTTCTTTTCTGCCTTTTTTCTTTCCTCCCTCCCTCCTTCCCTCTTGCCTTCTCTCCCTTCCTGCCTTCCTCACTTCCTTTTAACTAAATAACTTCTGAATGTCCTGCATGATGCTAGGCCCTGTGAAGGATAAGCAAACAGAAATCTATCGTTGGTGAACTCATATGTTACAAGTTCTAGGAGCAAGGCAGAAGGATACAATGGCTTCCATCTGGGTTCTGGAATCCAAGGAAGTAGATGTGGGTCTAAATATTGACTCCGAAGAGTTGTACAACCCTGGGCAACTGGCTTAACCTTTCTGAGCCTTGATTTCCTCATTTATCAGATGAGGATAATGACACCTGGTGGAGTTGGGTTGGCAGTATTGGGCACATAGCTAGGGCTCTGTGAATAGTAGCTGTTGATTATTATTGTTTTTCCCAGTTCCCTGTATAGTAGGATTTTTAGATCCCATTAAAACAGCTCTGTGTAGGCATATACAGCCTCCTTCCTTCCTGAATTCCAAGACTTTCGAGTCCAAATAAACCACAGCTTAACGTGAAACAGCGACTGAGCAGGCCAGTGGGAAGCCTGAGTTGGGTGAGGCATTCAGAGTCCCTTGCTTCATGCTTGTCAAGAAATCACCTCCCCCTGCTTCTCCAGTTGTTAACAAAAGTCATCCGTTTGCTTCCTTTCTCCTGTCTTGCCTTAAATATACCCCGGAGAGATCATAAATTGATTTCCCTCGACTTATAGACACCTAAAAAGTCTTTTGGTGGCCCCCAAGACTTCTGCCCCTTCCCTGCCAGTTAGTCACTTTTCCTGTCACTACAGTAGCAACAGCATTTGGGGTCAGTGTGTAGGTTGAGAGAGCTCAGGCAGGATGTATGGTGTGATTCATTTGCACCAGGGGATTCTGAATAGATAATAATCGTCTGCAAATGGCAATTAACAGAATCTTTTAAAAAATGTCTTGATGATTATAAAACAAAAGGCGAAGCACATCATGCCTCTTGTTGCAAGTAATTATGGAGGCGGCCTGTTATGCACAGGTTTCGAATGACCTGATATTTTTACCCAGTCATGCCAAATAGAGACGTACCCTCAACTTTTAGTCTGCAACCCTTGAGCTTGTCCTCAGAGATGGTATTGAGGAAGATTCACTTTGACTTCTTCCTGAAACCCTTTCCTTGACTCCATAATGCATCCCAGAGCAGGAAAGGGATTTGAAAATCAGGACCATCTGAAGACAGAAGGGGCAGAAAGTAGAACTAACATTTATTCAAAAGCGTTCTATACAAAGTCTTGTGTTAGCTGCTTTTGCACTCACTGTTTCAGCCCATCCTTAAACAGCCTGGCAAGGAAGAAAATGTTTATTCCTTGACTTGTTTTTTTAAACAGATGAGTAAACTGAGGTTTAGAGAGGTTAAAGGACCTGCTTGAGGCCAGTCAGTGACATGAGATTTGAACTTTGAAGTACCTGCTCACAGAGCTCAAAATCTTTTCCACTATACCAGGCTCCCTGCACTTCTCTACCATGGTATTTAAGACTGTTCTAAATTATCAATTTATCTAATTATTTGTTTGCCTCCTTTCTTGGTTTTGTTGTAGGATTCACCAGGGCAGGGAGACACTGTCTTTCATATTCAGCAGTGTATTACCAGTGCTGATTGCCAATCCCGATTGATACCCAGGGGCAGTTAATAAATATTTGCTGAATGAGTGACTGTCTACCTCTGATGATGACTCATTGGAAGTGACAAATATAAGATCATCTGATGATCAAGCAACATCTTTATTAAAAACTTTTCATGTGAAGCAGTAGATCTGCTACTGGCTAAACCAGGTGGACACCAATTTTATCTTGCAGGAGTCTCCCTTAAAGAGAGCTCTGATGTGCATCTCTACAATCCCTTTGTTAGCAGGCTGAGTGTGCAGTGATAGAAAACAGCATCTTCTTGCCTTAGGATACCCTAATATCCTCAAATGCAGTCCAGCTTCCCTAAACGCCTTCCTCTTCTACTGCTTCCTGTCTAAGGTAGAGTAGAGAAAGCACTTCCAGAGAAACCATGACCTTTCCACCTGCCAGGAGAGCAGGGAGTTGCCAGCTGAATCTCTGGGCAAAAGAACCAGTGCAGGCTCTCCTTGATGGCTTAGCTCTGGTCTATTCTAGGCTCTGAAACCTGAATGGGTATAGACGGTTTTGATGAGTTCTCCAAGTGTTGGGAGGATATATGCACTACAAATTAAAAACAACAAACAATAGTGAGATTTGGGTGGGGGAGTTGAGGAAGAACACCTTTTCAATTGCCATTGATCATTCTTCCTGATCAAAGTTTGTAAGACTAGACTCTCCAATTCAAGGCTTCTAAGACCAGTTAGTTCTAGGATAGAGAATGACAAGCTACACACACACAGGTGGAACACCAAGCTCAGCAGTGCCATTCAACTCAGGAAGGGCTCCTAATTTGAAGAAGAGATTTGGGAGGAGAAAGCTTCAGCCACTCAGCTTCTAACTGCTTTTGATAACTCTGCTATTCTGAGAACTTGAGATGGCACATCTCATCTCCCGAGTCAGTCAATGTGACTCCAGGGTGGAAGGAGCAGTTGAGAAAAGTCAAGGTGGGTAGGAACGAGCAAAGATGAGTGACAAGTTGCTAACTGATGTTTTTCCAAAGGCATCTATCTCCCTGGGACTCACATTCACCCCCTCTCTGTCTCAGCAGTGGAAGCCAGCATTTCTCGCAGTGTGGTCTACACACCACCTGTGATGCAATCGCCTGCAATCTCCTGGGGTGCAATACTGGTGCTTTCTACCTCCTCTTGCCTGAGAGGTTTCTTCCCAGGTCCCAAGTAGCTATTTCCTTGCTTGCTGGGTTTTGGAACTTTGCCCCTAATGCCCACACCACACCAAATGAACCTGAAGCTCCATAGATGGGCTGGGAACCTGCTTGGTTAACAAGTTCCTCAGGTGATTTTTATGAATGATATTACTCAGGTCCTGAGGTTTTTCTCCTGGACTGAGGTACTGGTCAGCATGCTGTGGAAACATTTGGTAACATTGATGTTGGGCAAACCACTAAAGGTATCATGATTCTCTAGAAAGTTAAAAAAAAAAGACTATATCTTATTTACTAAAGCTGTTGGAACCCTAAAATACTGGGAATGAAGGGGATCTTCAAAATCACTGCACTTTAATCTTTTGATTTAGTCTGCGATGATTCATTTTTTTGTATCAACTTGACTGGGCATGGTGCCCAGATATTTGGTCAAACATTCTGGATGTTTCTATGAAGATGTTTCTGGATGAGACTAACATTTGAATCAGTGCACTGAATGAGGCAGATTGCCATCCACAACGAAGGTGGGCCTTGTCTGATCCGTTGAAGGCCAGAATAGAGCAAAAGACTGACCTTGCCAAAGCAAAAAGGAATTCTGCCAGCAGATGACCTTTGAACTTGAACTAGAATATGGGCTCCTTCCTGGGTCTCCAGCCTGACAGCCTACCCTGTGGCTTCCAACACTGTGTGAACCAGTTCCTTGAAATAACTGTCTTTCTCTATATATCACATCCTAGTGATTCTGTTTCTTTGGAGAACTCTGACTAATTCAAGGCCCAAAGAGTGCTAAAGCTGGGTCTCTATCCTAGGTCACCACAGCAATGTGGAAATAAGGGACATAATCCAGTTCTCCTTACAGGGAGAACTGGCCATAGGAAGGGCATCAAGCCCTCTCTCTCTCTCTCTCTCTCTCTCTCTCTCTCTCTCTCTCTCTCTCTCTGTGTGTGTGTGTGTGTGTGTGGTGTGTGTGTTCCTGTGAGCTCCTTGGAGGCTGGGGCCTACATGTCTCATTCATCCCTATTGTCTCAGCCCCAAATACTGAACCTGACAGATAGCAAGTGTTTAGTAAGTGATGGATGGATGAAAAGTAGACAATTTTGTAACTTGAAATCATTAGGTTACTACTGGGGACTTTCCAAAGTGCAGGCAGCAGGACACATCCTACGGAGGTGAGAAGGTTGTCCACTTGTCTACTCTCTAAACATCCCCCCTGTTAACTATCTTGTGAAATAAGAACAAAGCAAAAGGAGAAGTTTGCAGGGTTTCTGACTGGAAGAAGTGATGAGAGTCCCTGGGGTAAAGTGAGTAAACACCAAGTGTGGAAACAAAAAGGAAGAGGAAACACCTCTTTGTGGTTGCCACTCTGCTAGGTATTTGCATGCAGGTGCTTGCATCAATCTTCATGTCAACATGAAGTAATAGTAGATAGTAAGGTCTCCCTGCTTTTTTTTTAAACAAATGAAGATGGGATAGGAAATAGAGATGGGAATTAGGAACAAGGACTCTTAAAACTTAACTCTAACCCAGCAGAAAAATAGGCCCTAGAAAAGAACACCTCATGTGCAGGAGGAGAAAGAACTTCACATCCATGCTGGTGGCCACCTCAGTTTCCTCTAGTACGTGCTGAAAGCTTGTATCTTGGGTCCCCTGCGGCAGCAGAGTGGGGCCTCCATGACCTTTGGAATGGGCTTTGTCCTCAGATATACAAACAGAGAGCTTTGGACATGGCCTTGTTTTACTTTGACTATGGAATTTTGCTTTGGCCATCAGATATCAAAGGTACTTGGACCCAAGACACCATGCATGTCATCACCCAGGTCTATGCAGTGCACCAATGCAGGGTGCAAATGGCGGAGCTGAGAGTGGGTTTGGGCTGCATGCTCCTGTACCCTGATGCTGCATTGACATGACCTGTACCTCCCCTAAGGAGGAGGAATAGGGCTACTGTCAAGTTTATTCAGCTCCAGCTGGAAAAAGTCTCCTTTGGACAACTGAGCCCCTGGGCTGGATTGGTTTCTCCAGGGAAGGGCTTCCTCTGAGACAGAGATGCTGACCCATCTTCTGGGCCAATTGGGTCTGCATTCTAAATGGAAACCAAGCTGACAGCCGTGTTTCTGCTGAGTCCAGCGTCACACTCCCCCCAGGTTTCTATTTTTAAAGTCACTGCTTTCACTCCTGTCTACTTGGTAACATCTTGGACAGGGTCTCCAAGCTGCTCCACCCCTCAGCACTCTAGGATGGACTCCTGCTGTACCCAAAAACTCCAAAATGTGGTCTGTTTTAATAAAAATAATAATGGAGTTTCCCAATAAGCTATTGGTAACCAGTTGTCCACTAGGCTTTAGTTTTCCTAAACAGTTGGGGCAAATACCTGACAAAAACTGAACTCCCAAGGTCCCAAGTCCTTCCCGACTTCCCCATTTTTAAACATCATTGCATTTCACCTCCCAGTTTTTCTGCAAAAGAATATGCAAGTAAGCCATGGGGGGGCAAGCACAAGGAGCTGTGTGCCAGATGTGCTCACTTAAGGAGTTGATCGATTTAAAAAATTCAGATAGATGCACTGGAAGTTGGTTCCCGACAACAAAATGGAATTCTCCCCAGTCCCACTGAGTTAAGCACTGAGTTGCATATCTTTCCTGCCAGGACGGACATTTCCAATAAAGTAAACTTTGATATGGGATATACGTTGGTAACTCCTTGGTGGGGGTACCCATTTTGACTCTCCAAGACATAAATATGAATCCTGGGACCGAGTCACTCTCCTTTTCTCCTGTGATAGCCTTGGCTTTATTTGTGCCCTGCCTTCTCAGCTTCCCTAACTCATCTTTGCAAATGAGTCGGAACAGCCAGTTCAAAGCCTGCCTGACTGGCTCACCGCTGGGTCCTCCTTGGGGCCTGTTAGCATTGCTGGCACACAGTAGGTGCTCAAGAAATAATCCCTCATAAAAGAATGTCTTTGATGTATGTGTACTAGGAACTATTTTGTGTAAGAGCTGTTTTTATTTTTATTTTTTTACCCAATAGTTCTGGGAGGAGAAAGCACTGTTATTTGCATTTTATAGATGAGAGAATTGAGCTGGGGGAGCAGAGCTGGGATTTGAATTCACATCTTCTCAAGTCAAGCATGGGGCTCTTTCAAGTATCACACTGGCAATGTCCCTACTCTTTTTGCCTGAAGAACTCTGAGAAAGAGGCTGCCTCCAGACTTCGACTCCTGTGGGCAGGGGAACCGTTGAGGCTGATGGACAAATGCTTGCAGCCCTTCCTGCAAGCCAGCTGTGGATCAGAAGCCACGCTCCTGAGGCAACACTGTGGGGGCCTAGGGCAACTCCCCGGAAGGCAGTCAGGTCTGACTTGGAGGCTTATATCTGATGAGGTGACCATCACTTCGTGGGCTCCCTGAGTCTCTGCCAGCTCTGCTAGGGATCCTGGCTTCTAGAAGCTGGTCCCAGCTAATTGGCAGGTAACTGCCCTCCTGTGGTGGCAGCAGGGGAAGTCCTGCTCTCTTCCTAGGTTCTATCCATGCTCTCTGCACAGGAAAAAGTTAGGAGACCTGAAAAAGGAATGTGTGCTTCAGATGGAATTTGCTAGGGTGTCATGGAGGGACAACTAGCCTGATAGTCAAAACATCTGGGTTTTAGTCTGTCTTATGCAAGTGATGACACTTCAGTGAAACACAGCATCTCATTCTCAGGGTGGTTGTATATTCATCTCATTTGATATACGAGTGCGATCAACACATATCTCAGTGGAGACACGGTGCTGGAGGGCACTGGCTTTGGAGCAGGTCTGTACTGGGTGTCAGTGCCAGATGAGCCATCAGTGGGGTTAATGCAGGTCCCTCAAGAGAGATTGAGTCCTTCTCTAGCAATAAGTCCTAGCATAACCCAATGCAGGGCGTCTTTCCAAAATTTGGGTACAATGCCTTGGTTGAACAAGCCTCTGGGAAAACCAAGGATTTGGGGATCACAGAAGTCAACTGTTAAAACCTCATGGTAATCCAAAGGAAACAGAGGGATCACTCATGGAATACCCTTTTTCTTTTCATCCAGTTCTCTCCCTGCCATTCTTCCTCATAGGAAGCATTTGTAGATGAGCCTTGGGAGATGGAGGCTTCCACTCAGCCAGCAGAGCTCTCTCTTCCTGGCCCTGTCTGGGGCAGTCCAGCTGGAGTGCAGGAGAGCAGTACCCACAAGAGTCCTCCGAAAAGACTTGGAATTTTGGGACTTGCAACACAGAAACCCCATGTGGCTTCTTGAGAGATATCAGCACTACCACCTGTGAGCTGTACTGAACCTCAAACGGCAGGAGAGAAACTATCTCCTTTCCACAGGATCCTGGAAAAGTACGATCACTGATTTACTTACCACACCATACTATACCCATTCATCTCTAGATCAGCCTTCCTGTTAGACTGGGGGCTTCTTGAAGACAGGGACCATACTTAACCATTCTTGTATCCCTGGTACCTTTCATGATGCTGGAAATAACAGGTGTAATAGGCACAATGAACGAATAAATGAAGCAACAGCAACGGCAGACCAGCCTGCTGCACAGTGGTAAGGACTAGTATGTGTGTGTGTGTGTGTGGGGAGTTTCCCATTCTCTTTTTCTGTTATATAAAATATAAATATTCATTGTAGAAAAAAATGAAAAACTATAGAAAACCCAAAAGAATGGAATAAAAACCATCCCACCCCTACGATCTCCCCACCCAGAGATAAATACCTTTAATGTTCCAGTGAAAATCCTGCCACCCTTTCTAAGGCTGTATATTCTTGAGTTTCACAAGCATATATTTTTCTTTTTAATTAAAATTGGATCATATTATACACGTTGTTTTGTATCCTCCTTCTTCAGTTAAAAATATTTTGAAAACTAGTGCGAGAAGAGGCCGGGGGATTTGTCTTGAACTTGTGTTTGCATAGCAATCACCCATTTTTATTGAGCCTACATCTCTGAAGAGGGGCTAAATCAGTGTGAACATCTATCCACGTCCATAAATATACTTCCACACCACAGCATTTAATGGCTGCAAACTATGCAACCGTGAGGTTGTGCTGTAACATATTAAACCAATCCTCAACTGTTGGAATTTGCATTACATTTATATTTTTACTGTGACAACAATACTGTGATAAATATCCTTTTAGTGAAATCTTTGCACACATCCCTAATTTTTTCCTAGTTTGAATTTCTAGAATAGAAATTTCTGGAACCAAAAAAAAAAAAAAAAAAAAAAAAGCCTGTTACAGCTTTTGAAAAGTACTGTCATGTGGCTCTCCAGAAAGGTTGTACCAACATATGTTCCCACTAGTGGTATACAGAGAGTGTTGTGTTAGCTCTTTTCAACAGAAGCTGTTGTGTAGGGTCCATGTAAACACCAAGGCAATCTATTCCCATTCCAGTCAAGGACCCATCTATATTATTCCATCATGGAAAAACTGCCATTCTTGTTACTTTATAGTCCACAAATGTGTGTCCTCAGTTTTGGTATGATGAGCTAAGTTGGTGTTTACATGTTTTTGGAACAAACGCAGGATGTAATACATCTAAAGGTACCTGATGCAGTGCCTGGGACACAACAGAAACTCTACAAATGTCACCCATGCCCAGAATTGCTGCCATACTTATAGCCCTGTCATCCCTTATCTAGATGACTGTCTCCAGTCTCCTGTCTTGGAAATTGATAAGCCAATCTACACATCTGCCAGAGTGAATTATCAAAAATGCAAGATGTAGCACCTCACTGCCCTGCTTAAATGTCTTCAGTTGCTTCCTACTGTCCATACGCGAAAGTCTGTGTCCCTTCGTAAGCCTTCAAAGGCTCCATGACCTGTCCGAGACCTCGCAAATTCATCTTTCATGGATCTCGGATCTCCCACTCTTGCCCAGATCCTAGTCATGCTCTACCAGTGGGTCTCTCGGTAGGATTCAGCCCTTTATTTCTCTGTGACTCAGCACAGGGCTTTGTCTCTCCCTGAAAGACATCTGTCTTCCTTCCTACCTTGTTTGTTGACAAGCTTTTCTATCTCCTTTACCCAAACAATGTTACCTTTTCCTTCTATATTCTCAGAAAATCTTGCCCAATTACTATTTATAACACGTCTCCCATTGCATTGTAATTATTGCTTTTATATATGTCTCTCCAGCTAGACTGTTCAGACCCAAGAACATGTTTTACTTATGTCTACAGTCTCAATCCCTGACATCAAGCTTAGCACAGAGTAGGTGCTTAAGAAGTGCTTCTTGCATGGTTAAATGAAATTCTAATGTGTTCCCTCCCTTCCCCCTTTCCTTTCTTCCATCTGTCCCTCTGTCTGCAGGGCTCCATCCACAGTAGTCACTATGGTGACATATTACGGTCATCATGACACCTTCTCTTATTCAAATGGTGTTCCATGTTTCAAAGACTTAAATATATAATACTTCTATCTCAGGATCAAGCATATTGACTGAACCCAGTGCTTTGACACCATTTGTACCTTCAGGATGAGATAGAGAGCTGGCAGGGAATGGAAAGAGGCTAGGTGAATCAACAGAGTCAGAGCACATGGGAGCAGCTGGTGGGGGAAGCTGGGCTGAGTCTGGCTTTGTGGCATAGATGGGGAGCCCCACACTGTTTGTGGAAGGGAGGACCAGACTTTCAAGACCAGAAACAGCTGTCACAGTGCAGGAAGAGACAGGAAAGGATTAGGAGAAGAGGGGATGGACATGGAACACAAGGGAGGTAGGCAGGGAGCAATTCAGATTCAACTAAAGGAGAACGGAAGGCTGCAAGAAGGAAGAAAGCGAGGAAGCAATACAACCCAAGCTAGCGCGGGCATAGGTACCATGATTGTGGAAGAACAGCATCTTCTACTGAGCACACTGGAGGTGTACTGTGCAGGGGATAGCCTTAGCTTTTTACTCAGTGTAATTAATGACTTTGTGGCTTTAAATAAAAACCAGCTATTCGTGGGGAAGCCTGACAGGGTTTCTTTTAACTTAATGTTTGCTGAACCATCCCTTCTATCTCACTTACCTGATGTGGAACATATGCTAGGATCAGAATGACAGAGAATAAATCACCAGATTTGCTTGGCTTCTTTGAAAAATGAATTTGGGGGCTGAGATTTCTCATCAGTATATATCTTCCCGAGCAGCCTCTTGACAGGGCATCAAGCTTGGGGGATGTCCTGTGCAAAGGTAAACGGGTATCCAGAAGTGTCCAGGTGCTCACATCTGGCAGCAGATCCATCACCTGGAGACACAGGTCGGGCCACCTGTGCTAGGCTGACACATGTATCCATGGTGGGGTTTGAGAGCCTGCTGCAAACTCAGGAACATGATACAACTGTGATCTCTACATGAAATCAACAAATACGCACTGAGCTTTTAATATGCACCAGAAACACGGTGCAGCAGGGGTCTTAATGGTGATGGTGTACAGTAAGATGGGGCATGAGCCTTGGGTCAGAAAGTCTGGGGTGAGTCTGCTTTTTTGCTCTGCCACTGGCAGCCATGAGCATGCCTCAGTCTCTTCATCCCTACAATGGGATAAAGCTGCCTTATTGCTTTACTTCAGTTTGTTATACGTTTAAGTCTATCACAGATGCTAAATAAAAGTTTCTTTCCCTTCCCTGGATACACCTATAGGTTGCAAGAGCTCCCAGGTTTCTGGGCTGAAATAAAGGGAGGGGCCAAAAAACATTTTTAACTCTGGCAAATTTAGGTGAGGGTGAACGGTGTGGGTGTGGATATGCATATGGCGTGGGTGATGTCTTCTCAGGGTTTAGTCTACATCAGCTAGACTCTAACCAGAGTTGTGGAGAAAAATGAGCCCTGTGTTAGCACTTTGACTCCTGACCTTTCAATTTAATATCAGGGTGATGTTGGACAAGTAATTTACTCACTCTGGGCAATGATTTCTTCATCTCTACAACGGAGCGGTGAGTTCGATTGGATACCATTTAAATTTTTTCTTAGCATTCTCCCTCAGATTATAAAAGTCACATAAACTCATTACAGCAAGCTTGAAAAATACATACAAAAGTATAAACAGGATAATTTAAAACATGCATTATTCCATCACCCGGAGAAAACCACCGTCGATATTTTGGTATATTTTGCTTTCTCTGTGCATAGTGTATTAGAGAGTAAAATCATACTGTTTATTCAATTTTGTATCATATTTTCCCCTCTTACTGTTATCACAAGCATTGTCTCTTTATCATTAAAAAATTATTTGGATCTCATTTTTAAGGTTTCTCCTGACACTAACATTCAATGAAGAATGGGCTCATCTCCTTTGCTATTACAAACGTTTGTTCTCCTCCAGCAGATGAAATCATATGGGGGAAGGTGCCCTTGAATGACGCCTCTCAATTTCCTTTGGCCCAGACATCATGCAAGGATACCAGAAAGCTCCATGGGCCACCTGGCTCACCCACTTTGATTTGCCACCCTAGCTCTCAAGAATGAAAGGAATGATGATGCTTTAAAAAAATTGAATATCATCAGGAATGACCTCATACGTTGGTAGAAAAAGGGGCCATCTACATGATGGATTTTCAAAGGTGGGGTTGCTAAAAATTTCCCTAAACCTCCTTTTCCCTTCTCCCCTGGCTCTATGAATGTTTAAAATTCCTTTATCATGAAACAAGACCTTTTGTTACAAAGTTAAGATTTTAAATAAAAATGGTTTTGAGAAAGTTAACACATTGACTAAAATTCACCCTAAGATGAAAGCAGACACAGGGCTATGTGCTCAGCATATAGTTTCCTCTTTCCAGGCTCACAGGAAGACTATCACTGTTCAACCTTCCTAGAAATTAGTTTTGGGTCATGAGTCTAAGTTCTGGCCATTGGCATGTGGGTCAGAAGAATACAAGTGACTTTTAGGCCAGCTCTTAAACAAAATCCTGTGCGATATTTCCACCCTCTCTTCCCCTCCTGCCCCCACTTTGTAGGCCGCAAGTTCAAGATGATAAAGTTGAAGGTGGAAGGCAGCTGCCCAAGCTGCCTCAGAATCTGATATGAATAAGAAACAAAGGTTTGTGGTGCTAAGCTGAGATTTTTTTTGATGTTTATTTATTCCTGCTCTTTTGCCTAGCTTATTCAGACTAACACAAAGATATAAACAACTGATAGCAGATCCTTTAGCAGAGACTAGGCTTGGGTATTAGAGAAGATGAGGAAGAAAGTATAGACTTGTAAACATGACTGGGAGGAAATTCAGTCTGGAGAGGATGAAAGGGGCCACTAGCCAATATAGTACCTTTCCTGTAAAGCCAAAAAAGGAACCCCCCAGGTTAACAATTCTATATGCTACATATGTACACTAGAATTAAGCAACTGATTAAATGGATAGTAGAATGTGGGACTGGGTTTTTGACTTTGGAGTGGGAGGTTATGGATACATAATTGATGTGAAGTGGTGAGAATGGTACGTGTGATGATGGATAGAGTTGGAGTCATCAGGATGAACTTATATTTAGCTTAATAGAGAGACAGATAATTATCCATGGAAATATCTATAGACACCTGATATGCAAGGGCTAAAATACACACATATATTTCCCAGCTCTGTCTGCTGAGAGGCCTAGAGGCAGCAATATTCCAGCAGCAACAAGCACACCTAACACCCAGATTTTGGTTTCTAATACCATTCTCTAACAAAGGAACCAGAGCTCCTTGAAGAAATGCCCAATTCTAGGACTTGGGCAGGAAATATACAAGATGAACCCTGAGCATCTTGTAGGGCCAGAAAATAAGGAAGTGCTTGCACTAGTTTTCTAGGACTGCTATAACAGGTAATTAATTACAAACTGGGGGGAGGGGGCTTAAAGTAACAGAAATTTATTCTGGAGGTTAGAAGTCTAAAATTAAGGTGTCTGTAGGGTCATGCTTCCTCTGAAACCTGGAAGGGAGTATCCTTCCTTTCCTCTTCCTAGTTTCTGAACAATCCTTGGCATTCCTTGGCTTGTCGATATAATCTCTGCCTCTGTGGTGACACACCCCTCTTCTCCCTGTGTCTTTCTCCCATTCTTATGAGAATGTCAGTCACACTGGATTCAGGGCCTACTTTATTCCAGTCCAAACTTTATCTTAACTTGCTACATTTGCAACAGCCCTATTTCAAAATCAGGTCACATTTTGAGGTATGGGGATTCAAGACTTCAGCAATATTGGGGGGCATAAAACAATACATAACATATTCCCACCCCCAAAATGCACAATAATGGGAATATGTCAAAGGGACACAAAAGTCAACTGAAAGAGCGCTCAAGGGCCAATGATGGAGCACTTTGAGCAACAAAATAAGGTAGTATTGGATTATAACCCAAAGCACAAATCCATATAATGTAGATAATTGAATGAATGGATGAAAAAATAAATGGAAGAGCAGAGATAGACCTCCAGCACAGAAGAATTCTAAATAATCTGAGCAGCTCTTATGCTGTCAAGGAGATGGAGTATAACTCACCACACCTTACATGTGGGTGGCACCTAATGATTTCCTTCTAAAAAAACCCCACCAATCAGGTAACAATGTTCATGGGTGGGTGTGGTGGGGGTATTTAAAGCCCAGACCAAAAACCGCAACTTTCCAAAGCAATGAAATAAATAAAAATTTTTTTAAACAAAAAAATCACAGCATGAAACGTGAGGCAGAAAGAGGAGTTTTGCAGTGGAGAAACCTGATGAACATTCCCTCAGTCAGGTGAGCACAGTCAGCCACCAACAGTGAAGGTCACATGGATAGCTACACCCTCCTAGGGGGTGATGGGTGATGAAGATGGCACTTCACCTCTGTGGTCTTCCTCCCCAACCTCAGTGTCACCATGAACAACAACAAAAAGCAAATGAATCCTGACTGAGAGACATTCTGCAAGATGCCTGACCAGGACTCCTAAAAACTGTGGAGGTCATTAAAAGTAAATAAAATCTGAGAAACTGTCATAGCATGTGGAGGTGAAAAAGACAAACAAGACTACTAACTGTAACGTGGTATCCTGAATGGGACCCTGACACAGAAAAAGGACACTCAATAAAAACCAAAGAAATCTGGATGAAGTATGGACTTCAGTTAATAACAATGTGCCAATATTGGTTTATTAATTATGACAAAGGTACCATACTAACGTGAGATGCTAACAATAGGGAAAACCAGGTTTGGGCTATATAAGAACTCTGTACTATTTTGCAAATTTTCTGTAAATCAAATATAAAATTGCTTTCAAGGTTTATTTGAAAAAATGTTACTTCTAGAATAATAATATGTGAACATAGCCTCATGTGAAGGTGCATGACTTGGTTAGTGGCTAGTAGACTGGGTGTCAGTCTTCATTTACCTCCTCAACAAGGTACCCCTGTGCAGTGAACAACCTACACAGCCTTGTGTAGCAGTTCTAAAGTCAATCCTAAGTCAGACTTACCCTCTAGCACCATTTTACGTAGAGCTTGTCCTGCATATGAACATAGTATTATTTTGTGCTAGAAATAAAAGGATAGTCAGTTGCAATATAAATAGACTACAGAGGATCACCTATGAGTGTTCAGGAGAAATCTCATAAACCACCAATGGTCAATGAAGTCATTCTCAAGAAACACTGCCTTCAAAGCCTGGAGAGCTGCAGCTCTGTTGTTCTACCTGTTCGGAGGTGGAAAAGCCAAGTGTGTTAACGGAGATGATGTATTTATGAAGAGAATGTCCTCAAATCATGTTTTTTTCTGCAAAGATAAAGCAGGGGAGACTCTTACACTGCACTCTACTGAACCCCCATGGGGGCGAAGCCGTGTGGCAGGCGCAGTGCGGAGAGGGTGATGGGAAGGAGAGGGATTCCTAAAGAGCTTTGTCCTCAGAGAGTTGTTTTTTATTTACACGTGGCCCAGTGACAGCAAGCCAGGTGTCTCTCTGTATGAAAATCTCTAAATACAGCAGAAACAAGCATTTTGAGTTATGCCTGACAAGTCTGACATTAATTTTTTGCTTTTCACACTAACAAAGAAACACACGGAGCTATTTCCTCCCAAGGCTGCCTCCACCTCCTGTGTGGTCAGAGCCTCACTTGTCCCTTCCTTGTTCATCATGTGTCCTGTAGCATGAAGAGTTCCTGGGGAGTGGGAGGGACTTCTCAGCGGGTCTTCTCTGTATGGGGCAAGAGAGCTCAGACTGGTACCAACTGACACAATGCAAGGGTCATATTGTGTACCCCCCAAATATAAAACAACACTGCTGATTTAAAAAGCCCACAGAATAGGGTTAGGCTAAGATACGGATTGGCAGTGTATCCCAGCAGTTGAAAAAATGTTCATGCCTTTTGACAAAGTAATAACATTTTTGTCAATCTGTTCTAAGGAAATAACCCTAAACAACAACAACAACAACAACAACAACAACAAAATCTGTAAGTGTAATTGCAAAATCAGCTTCTAAATATTCAACAGTTGAGAAAAGGTTAAATAAATTATGGTTCACAGACTTGATGGAATATTATGGAATCATTAGAATGATTGTTTATGAGGATTATATAATATGGAAATTACTTGTGATAACTATACTAAGTAAGAAAAAGGGAAGATAAAAAATATAAGTAAAGATAATTACTGCCATATTAAAATATGCATAAGAAGAAGACTCAAAGGAAATTCACCAAAATGCTAACAGTATTAGACTGGTGGGATTTGAGCTGATTTTTCTTTTCTCTAGTTTCCAAATTTTCCTTGATGTAGCAATATTGCATTATAATAGAAAAAATTATTTTAAAAAATGTGTCAAGTCTTGTTCCCCAATGCATGTGAATAGTAGAATGCTGTTCCATTGCATTTGCAGAAAAATGTAATAATGGTCATCAATAATAAAACAATCTTAATAAAAATTAATAGCGTTAAGAGAAATGCCACCTGGAAAAGAATAGCATAATGAACAGAGTGTAAAGAACAGAGACACAATAACTTCCTCCACGATCAGATTTGGGAAGCTTTTTTTTTTTTTTAATCAAAGTGATTGAAGTTTTGTCAACTTAAGCTGGTTAAGGAAAATGGGCCAACTCTAGGCCTGCACTCTGCTCACAGCTTGACAGTCAAGTACCAAATGCCCTGTCTACCTCTCTGCCAAAGTTTCCCCCATACCAGGCTCCTCGGGCTGAAGCTATGGAGTATGAGTTGGGCTGGTCTGGGCATCTCTGCTGGTCTGCTTGGCCTAAGGAACCCTGAATGAAGCCCTTACTAAACTTCCTAATGGAACCGGATCTTCTGGTCAGGCAGCTAGTTGAGAGCAAAGGCCTGCACAAAGGGAGGACAGGGAATGAAGTTGGACTTTCCTACTGAGCACTTGGGAGCTGCTATTGCTGTGAGTGGGGATCTGAAGGAAGTGACAGTGGCTCTATCTGCATTTCTTTAGCCGCAGTTAGAGAAAATCTTAGCCGATAGAGTCCAATGGGCTTCAGGCTTTTGCCTGCATTAACGGCAAGGAAAGAGCCAGCACAGGGGGTCAGTTATGTTACTGTAGGAGTGTGGGATGAATATAATGTTAGAAGAGCTAGGGGCCACTCCCAGGAGACAACAGAATGAGTGACAGAATGATGAAGTGATGGAGCCAATCAACTTCTGGTTGGATGGATTCTTCTCATCTCCATTGTACATATTTTTGGGCTGTCTTTGATTTGCAATGTGTGGACCACAAAGAGTCTGCTTTATGTGTGGGAAGTTTGCATAATTAATAATATCACAAAAGCCAGTAATCTGATGGTGTTTACAATTTGCATAATTTAAATCCTTGCCAACTGCTAAAAACTATATCATTTACCTCACCCAAATCAACATAAACACATCCCAGATATACAACAGAACTTTTTCCATATTGTTTTTCTTGCCAAAGCTAAAGAAGGGAGACCCAACTTTTCATGCAAACTTCTGGCATGTTCTTTTCATGTTTTTCACTAAAGGAAAGGAGACTGGTTCTTTTTTCCTGGAAAGATAAATTTTTAATGAATGTAAATGTTCTTTCAGTTCCTTAGTTTGGCGGAAGGGATGGTACATCTTGGATAGCCAGTCTCAGGAATATAATTGACTTGCTTCTTGTTATTTCTTTTCCCTTTTACTACCCAGTGAAGCTCAAATGCTCTCTGCTTGTGCCTTTGTTTCTGAACTTGTCATACCCTCTGCCAGCAGAGACAGCTTGCCTTAGTAGGGAACAATCCTGATGAATTGGCCTTCCTGCATTGTCTTCTAACAATGGAAGCAGGTCTACTCTGACATATCTACTCTTTACCTTGCTTCCTCTTGGCATTCATTAAGTTTTTATTTATCAAATATCTACTGTGTGCCAGGTACTATTCTATTTCATCCTTACAAACAACTCTATGATGTAGCTACAAGTATTGTCATCATCACCATTTTACAGGTAGGGCAGTTGGAGCACAAGGTCAAGCCATAGCTGATCATACCCAAGCTTGACAGCCATACTCTCAGCCAAGGCAATATTCTGCCTCCCATAGCATCTGACATCTGCTGGGCATTGTGTGTGAGGGGAGTGGGGGGTAGGGTTGGAGTTAGGAAAAAGATGACACATGCACATTCTAGAAGGAAATTATTTCTAACCATCTCTTCTCCATTCCTAGGGACACTACCTCCCCGGGCTGCTCTCCAGGGCCTAGGTGCTTTGCATTTGTATTGGTCTCATTGGGCTTCCACTTGCACTTGCTGAGACACCATTTTTACACTGTGTTACACAGAGAAGGTATACAAATTGCATTTGGCATTTCTGCAGCATTGGTAGCCCTTGGCTTTGAGACCGAGACAGGGCCATACTCCTTCCTTTGCCTCCCCTGTGTGTTTTCTAACTGGAGCTCCAGGAGTGGCAAACACTCCAGTCCGAGAAGTCCAAGGGAACAGTGCAGGTACTTCTTAGAGTATCCACCTGGAGAGAAACCTGCAGCATTAAGCTTACTTCTGAGAGGCCTGTTTTAAGGTTAGCCTCTTTAAGGCTGCATTATAGTAGCTATGCACCTGGCCAAAAGCCTGCTTAGCCTCACCAGACCCATCACCACCAGTTCTCCTCATTATTGGTCAATCACTATCAAAGGAACTGATCGTTTTGATCTGGAAATAGAGTTCAATATGGAGTGGTTCAGCAGCTGCACATCATATTACCTGCTTCATAGGACAAGCAGAGAGAAATAATGGACTCTTCTGTAGACAACGATTCCCAAATCATGACCTCCATTTGTAGAAAATCAGTATTCTAAATAATCATTATCCTCAGAAAGTGCTATCTATTAAGCACCCATTGGAGTGTGAGGCTGGATACTCTGTCAAGCAAAATCTGCCAAGCTTTCTTTGGCCCAATGATCACCTGGTTGTGCCTCGCCTCCCTGCTCCCATAAGGTGCTGTGAATAGCTCCATCATTGTATGTAATGATGTTGTAAAACAAGTGTCTGTCTCCTCCATGTGACCATGATCTATTTAGGGGCAGGGACTACTTGTCATCACCTTTGCATCCCTAGTGGCTGACAGCCCAGGCATACAGTAGGTATTTAATACAGGTTTGCTAAATGTTGATGACTCTCATATTTCCACCGCAAAATCTACATACTAAACTGCATTCATCTTTTCCTTCTCCAGTCTTCTCATATTTAGTGTCTCTCATGACCCAGATGATCCCTGCCATATGCTGTGCCCCATCTCCCCTGTCTTCTCAAGGACTCCCTCCATCAGTTAGCCCCTTTCTTTCTTGCACACCAATGCTCTTTCTCTCTTCCTTGGATCGTACCCATAAGGCAGAAAGCAAGTAAACCCATACTCAGTTATCTCCCTCTCTTCAAATCTCTGAGACCCTACACCTTGTTCTGGCTGTCATTCCATTTCCCTGTATTCTTCCTCAGAAAAGCTTCTGGAAAAAGTTGTCTACACACACTGGCTCCACTTCACCTTCCATTCACTCTTGAGCCTACTCTTTGTTGTTCATACACTACGATTCCAAAAATTATTTGCTCTTGTCAAGACCCTTGTCAACCTCTTTTTTTTCCTTGCCAACCTCTTAATCTGCCAAATCTTGGAGTTCCTTCTGTCTCTAGCTCACTTGAGTTTTAGGAAGCATTCTGCACAGTGGCCTATTCCCAACTTCTCCAAATTAATTTCTCTTCAGCTCTGATGACAGTACTGTGCATTCTGTTTTTTTCTGCTTATACCTCTGTTATAGCATCTTCTCAGTCTCTCTGTCAGATTCTTCCTCTTTCCCACCCCCTAAATATAGGACCTATACTTGACCTTTCTCTCTCATGATCTCATCAATTATGGCATATATGGCCGACACTTCCATATTTATATCTCCAGCCCAAACCTTTCCATTATATCAACTGCCGACTTGACAGCTTTTCCTAGATGTCTTACAGGACAACAAAATGATTCCGTTTCAAGCAAAGCATAGCCTCCTAGGCCCCATGGAAAAAACCTCTCCCATGGTTAGTTTGGTGACATTGGTCATAGGAGTTATCTTTCTAACACTCAATTTCTTGATCTGTGAGACTAGTCACACCTAACTCATAGGGTTACATAAGGACCCAACAGCATAATACCTAGCATATAGTTAGTGCTAAATTCATGCTTAATTTAAAAAAATGCCTGTAAGACAAACAACCCAACCATTTGATAAATTATTTTTTCCCTATTGTTTTGGCACATGTCACACCCAGTTTGAGGTAAATTTAAACAGCATATGAACGAATGAATAAATGAGCATGAATCATCTCCAATGAGTCAGAGGAAAGTGATTTCAGCCTTGATGCCAGACATGTGGAGAATGAGCCTTGCGGATCCTGGAGTGACTAGCTCAGCTCTGCAGAGCGGCCACATCCGTGTGGGTGGGGGCGCTCTTCCGCCGACTCCTTCCCTGGATCCACCACCAGCCAGGCTTTGTTGCTGTCTCCTGTTCCTGCTCCCAGGGGACAAATGATGGATGGAAACATCATAAACAAGAACAATGCCTATTGTGCTCTGCTTAGAAATGGACTGTGCTCTTTTAAAAATTATGAATAAAATAATACATGGACTAAATTGGGTGGTGTGGAGGATCTGCAGATGAGAATGTAAATGAGAATGAGGTCACTTCTCAGGTTCGGGAGGAAAAATCAGTGGCCACTGGAAGTGCCTTTTTAAAAAATACCATTAAGATAGTAAGGAAAAAACTATCTTTGGTAACAAAAGATGAGAAATTGCCTCCCGAGCACTGCCTGTCTGCTTTAGAAGAAAGGTCTGTGTTTAGGAAACCTTGTGTTAAGGAAAGAGTACACTTTGGGGGGCCTGTACTGACAGTTTGGCTGGTATTTGTTGACCTGATGAGATGGGAAATGGTTGAGGGATTAAATCCTGAAGGGAGGGCAGGTGCTATAATCAAACCTTAATTTATCATCCTTGGCCTGGGCCTCGTGCAGCAGCTACCAGTCCACCAGGTTTCTGCTCACAGAAGCCCTATCCTGGCCTTAGCTTATGGGAAATGCAAGCCCAGCCACTCCTGATGGTTATGGCATTTGCAGAAAATTGTATAGATCATGTAGATTTATTGCCTTTTCTTGCCTTTCTTTCAAAAGAAATGAATTCACTGGGTGCTTATGAAAATGAGCGACTGACAGGAGGAGACATGCCTTTGTAGGCAAGGGAATCTGAGGGCAGTTTCCAAGCCAGTGGACAAGGCTGCAGATATCTGGGCTGCAGGAGCCAGGAACTCAGATTCCCGGGCCCAGGCCAGGTGTGAATGAACCCACTTAGTGGAGGAAGGGAAGGGAACAGAGAGTAATGGCTAGACTTTGCTTTCCTTTGTTGCTAGAAGCCACCCCTTTTATGGTAGAAGCCTTTTAGCAGGTGGAGGGATAACTGTGGGGCTGCAGGGGTGGCCTTTCAAAGTATGAGATGTGGAAGTGTGGATGTAGCACTGATTCACACTTGCTGTCTGCATTGGCAATAGTCGAGGGTACAGGAGGGACCAAATGGAAGAGAGGTGGGGCAGCTGTAGGAGAACAACTGAAATTCATCTGTGGCATCCTCTTCCTCTTCTCTCCAAGCCCTCCTTCCAAAATTCTTGGTGCCCCTGCTGACCTTCCCAATGTCAGCCTCCCTTTTGGGAGAGTCTTGCTCTTAGCTGGCTTGTAAAGAAATTGAACCAGTAAGATCTTAAAGATGGAAGGTGGCACGATGTAAATAACACCTAGCTCTGAGGACAGGTGAGACAAGAGCCAGATCCATGGCCTGTCATGTGCTGGCTAGGAGACCATCTCAAGTCATTTAACCTCAGTGCTTTCCAATCTGTAAAATCGGCATCATCATGACCATCTTACAGGGTTTGTTCATCATTAGATGAAATCATGAGTGGTATTGGCAAAGTGGTACTCATTGAATCCTTGAAATAACTCTGTGAGATAAGTACTATTGCTATTTTCATTTTTCAGTTGAGAAATGGAGAGGCAGTGAAGTTAAACAATTTGCTGTAAGTCACACAGCTAAGTGATAGATCCTAAGCTGAAATCAGGCAGTCTAGTGCCAAAACCTGTGTATTTAACCTTGGACTCCACTAGATTGTGAAGTCGGATCTTTTCCTACTTAATGGCCCAGGAATTCTTCCAGGTGTAAATCCTATTGCTTCAGAAAACACATACAAGGCAGTTCACACCAACATTGTTTATAACAGTTCCCAAATCGAATACAACCCAATTGCCCACTAATAGGAGAATAGATAAATAAATTATGGTATATGCACACAATGCTATTAGCGATAGTTACCAGCAACAACACGGATAAATCTCAGAACATAATACGGAATGGAAAAGGCAAATTGCAAAATACTATATAAAGTCTGAATCCAATATTATAAAGCTCAAGAACAAGAAAAACTAAAATGTATTGTTTAGTGATATACATATATGATAAAACTACCAAAAGAAAAACAGCAAGCGATGAAGAGCAAGTTTCTTCTTACGGGGGATGGAGAAGGGTGACAGGAGCGGGTGGGCAAGTTCCAGTTCTTCCACTGTGGGGAAGGGGGGTGTTCACAGATGGCCATTTTGTTATTAAGTTTACATCTTTGTTGTGTGTGTTACTTTGGATTTTCAAATATTTCACAATAAAATTAAAGTGTCCAATGTTATCATATAAACCAATATATTTTTTAGCTCCCCACGGCTGCCCACCTCCAATAAAGACTTGTAAGGTTTAATGCTCCAAAGCCGCAGAGGGCAAGAAAATGACCTTTTTAGTGAGACAACAGGCCAGAGCATGCAAGGGATGCTCAAAATTCCTTTAGGCTCTGGGAGAAAGCCACAGTGCAAGCAGTCTCTGGGTGGAGTGAGTGGTCTGGCTGAGGAAAGGTTAATTTTGCCCTTTCAAACTGTTCAGTTCCCTTGGGCAGGAGCACTGAGTCAAGGGTCCAATGACTTAGACAGAAAGTGAAAGAGAAAAAAGAGGAGAGACAGAAGACAGTTGGGTACACCAGCCCCAAATGTCACCAGGGAGCTCCAACAGAAGGCACCTGGCCATAGACAGCACTAGGTGGACAACATTGGTCACCAACAGTGACTCCTGCAGAGGAATCCATGCAAGGCCAAGGTAAATCTTTCCTGAGAGAGAGGAGGTTAGAATTTGAAAGACTAAACTATTTCACTCAAAAAATTGAGAATTAAGCCGGGCTCGGTGGCTCAGCCTGTAATCCCGCGCCTTTGGGAGGCTGAGGTGAATGGATTGCCTGAGCCCGTGGGTTCGAGACCCGCCTGGGCAGCGAGACCTCATCTCTACAATAAATCAAAAAATAAGCTGGGCGTGGTAGTGCATGCCTGTAATTCTGGTTACTTGGAAGGCTGAGGTGGAAGGATCGCTGGAGCCCAGCAGGTCGAGGCTGCGGTGGCCGGGAGCGGCCACTGCACTCCAGTCTGGGCGACAGAGTGAGACTCCAACTAAAAAAAAAAAATAAAAAATAAAAAAAATTGAGAATTAACTAAGGGAAATGTGTATATTACTGAACTGGATCGGGTTTACTGGAGTGGACCAAAAGCCCACTCATGCTCATGGGCCACCGAGATAAAGAATAGGCATATATGAATAACTCCAGTTTCTCTGCATATCTGAGCCCCACTGTGAATACATTTGCAATCCAAACACACATGTTGTTTCTCTTCACTTTCTCCCAGTACCTGGATTTTAATAGATGTCAGCTGAAAATCTGCTAAATTACATAAAGACCCGAAAGAATGCATTACTAATGGTTGAATTTCCAATGCTGGTGATAGGCGGAGAGATATCTTGAATGGAGAGAGACCAGAACTGGATTAAAACATTTAAAGGACACAAAGGACTGAAAATATTATAGTATGCTTTCCTATGTTATTTAAAAATAAAAATAATTCTAAGATGTAAAATAAAGTTAAGAGAAACCAACAATGTTCTGGTATTTCTCATGATGACTGGGGATTAATTTTTTAAGCATTAAATATAAGATTTTATCCAAAAGATGTTTTAGCTAGCTGAGCACAGTGGCTCATGCCTATAATCTCAGCACTTTGGTAGGCCTAGATAGGAGGATTGCTTGAGCCCAGGAGTTTGAAATCGGCCTAGGCAACACAGCGAGACCTTATCTCTACAAAAAAAGTATAAAAAAATTAGTTGGGCTTGGTGGTGTACACCTATGGTCCTAGCTACTTGGGAGGCTGAGGTGGGAGGATTGCTTGAGCCCAAGAGTTCAAGGCTGCAGTAAGCCATGATTGTGCCACTGCACTCCAGTCTGGTCAACAGAGTGAGATCCTCCAACACAAAAAGCAAGCAAACAAACAAAAAATATGTTTTAGGTGCTTTTGGAAGATACTCAGGCTATCTACTCGGTATTTCAGTCCTGGATGATAATGCCAACCTAGCCATTGTTCCCTCCTCAGAATTAACTACTTTGTATATGTACAGGCTGATTCAATAGGATAGACTCAAGAGGATACGGGCTTTGTAGCCAGAAGACCAGATACCAGTCCCTGCTCCTGGCACTTAGTGTGTAACCTTGGGTTTTTCATAAAATTGCTCAAGCCTCTATCTCCTCATCTATAAAATGGAAATAATAAAAACGTCCTCACAGTGTAGTAGCACAGATCAAATGAGAGAATATACGTGAACATGTCAAACAATGTTGGTTTGGATTTAAAAAAAAATTTTAACCTAGGCATTTTCAAAACGCTAATTACAACCAATGATGAGGATGTGGGATAACAGGAATGCTCATTCATTCCTGGTAGGAATGTAAAATGAAACAGTCACTTGGAAGAAAGTTTGACAGTTTCTTACAAAGCTAATCTTACATAGGACCCAGCAATCATGCTCCTAGGTATTTATCCAAAGGAGGTATAAATTTATGTCCGCCTAAAAACTTGCATATGAATGCTTGTAGCAACTTTATTCTTAATTGGCAAAATACTGGAAGCAACCTAAACGTCCATCAATAGTGAATGGATGAGCAAAGCATGGTACATTCATACACTGCAATGCTATTCAGTAATAAAAAGAAATGAGCCACTAAACCACAAAATGACACAGAGAAAATATAAATGCACATTGCTAAGAGAAAGAAGTCTGTCTGAAAAGTCTAAATACTGTGTGATTCCAACCAAATAATATTCTAGAAAAGGCAAAACTATAGAGACAGTGAAAGGATCAGTGGTTGCCAGGGAATGGGCAGAGGGACAAGGAAAGAGATGAATAGCGGAGCTCAGGGAATTTTTAGGGAACTGAAGCTATTCTGTATGATACTGTAATGGTGGACACATGTTATGATACATTTGTCCAAACTCATGGAATGCACAACACCAAGAGTGAAGCCTAATGTAAACTAGAAACTTTAATAAAAAATAATTTATCAATATTGGTCTACCAATGGTAACATATATATTACACTAATGCAAGATGCTAGTAACAGGTAAAACTCTTGAGGGGGAGTGGGTGGAGATGGAGTAGATAGGAATTATTTGTACTTGTTCAATTTTTCTGAAATCCTAAAACTACCCTAAGAAATGAAGAATTAATTATAGAACTGCTTGAAACAACAGCTCTTCTTCACTACCATGGACCCTAGGAGAATCAGTTCTTAGGAGAGAGCATGTCAGATGCCCCAATGCCAGCCTACCTTGGGTAAAGGCTCATACAGGCAGCGGGAAAAACATGAATCAAAAATGACAGCACATTTTTCATGCTGAACTATTACCTTGTCTGGTTATTTTGCTATTCATACAGCTAATAATAAGTCACTCTGCTTTCATGTCTTCATGTAATTTGTTATTTAGACTAACCTTTCACTGGGACACTTTGGTGTCTATGGGGGCCATAGCATTTATTTTATTTTTGCTAATGTAATAAATTTGGAATCCTGAACATTCTCTTCAGTCTCTGGAGGTGAGAGAGGGGAGGGAGAGGAGGCAGAAAGAAAAAAAATAAAGACAAGACACAAAATGAGATCAGACTGATTATATGTTAAAATGGTGAACAGAAAACCAAAGACTTGGCTAATGGGATAAAAAGAGAGGTGCTGTCAATCAGTGTTAGTTCCCTGGCTTCCTGGACCCAGATTGGGCTAACCCAGGGCATGAGGGCTGAAGGTTGTCTTGAATCTCATTCCACTGGTCCTGTCTTGCTGCACTGAGTGTGGGCATCGCTGAATCTGGAGGGCAGGAGGAGAGCATGTGGAGAACCGGTGGAGGATGGCTGAAGGAGGGAATCTCACAGCTGTCGATTGCTGGCCTCTACCTTAAACAGAGCAGGCTGCTTCAGTGATGTGATCTGAAAAGTCCCCAGTATCTCTGTTGCTGACACCCAATATTCCCCTCCTTCCTCGTGTGAAGTGTTTAACAAGTACCCACTAGGTAGCTAGGTCATAGGTTACATCTTTTGTTAAGTTTTGCTGTCCCGCTCCCACTTTTTAAAACTGCTGATGCTCCCATCAGAAGTACACCTTAGATAGTATACATGAGAATCTGGAATTGTCAGCAGAGCCCTGGGACTCAGAAACAGGTGTGTCTGATCACAGGCATGAACCAGCACAGAGCCAGAAGTGGGGAAGATACAAGAGAAAGTGTTTCTGGGGTGGGGGTTTTATCAGGACTGGGGCTAGGAACGCTGATCCTGTGCAGATTTTCTACATGCTGTTGGGGGCAGGGAATAGGAGGCATCATTCAGACTCCCCAAAGCCCAAATTCAAGACCACCTGGAATCAGCAAACCAGAACTCTGGGGATGTGGCACCAGATGTGAGAACTGTGTTATTGTGGGCTCTGACTGTTAGACCAGTTTGGATTTAGACTTGTCTCTGCCACTTCTTGACTGCTCTGAGACTCAGTTTTTCACCTATAAAATAGATTAATAATGATAGCTGTCGGGAGTATCAAATGTGTCAGACTCTCAGCACAATATCTGGCACAGAGAAGTACTCCAAACAGATAGTTTGGATGGCGTGGCTGTTACAAGTCAGAACAATCTGCTGGTCAGTGTCTGGGCGCCCTTCAACTTCTGCTTGTAGAACCCCTATTCATCTGTTACCTGTGAAGTTGAGCCAGCCACACCCTCCTCCGCCTGCTGATCCTCAGAAGAAGCTCCAAGGGGTACTCCGGTTTTATTGGTAGCTCACCATCGAGCTTAGTCCCAAACTACCCAGTGACCTGTGACAGCTGGGGCTGTGTGATGGGGATTCTGATGGGGCCCTGGAAGCGTGAGCCTTAGCAACCAAGCACAATCAGTACTGGGTTGATGTATATGAGGAAAGCACAGAATCATATGGCTGAAAAGAACTGTAATTGTAATGGAAATTCAAATCACTCCACTGAACCTGTTTTCTGCATTCGTATTTTGTCCTTGTAAATCAGAAGCACCGGGAGCAATTTATTTCTAAACATCAACAATTCGGAATGGGAAGAAAAATGAAATAATTGCATTCTGACTTGCTCAAAACAATTCATCTGTATGTACACGCTGGTTCTGAGGGCCTATGCACACTGAAAAGTAACACACGAGGCTATTTTTGTTTTTTCCAACTCTCATGTGTACCTGGAAAGGAGGAGGAAGGCTCTTGTCTTGGGGCCAGGTGAGTTTCTACTCCCCACCGCGAGAATCTGATGACTGTGGAAGCGATGGCTCATTGCATCCACCATTGCCAGGTGGAGAGCAAAGATGTTTCTGTGCTTGGGGGCCCTGGGCAGGCATCTGTGCAGTCCCCTTCTGCTTCCTTAATTCATGAGCCCCCACGGGTGGCATAGAGAGGTCCCAGTGCCCCCCTCCTGGGACTGTAGGTACACAGTTCTTTTCTCTCTTAGAACATGCCAATTCTCTCTTTTCTGTCCCAGACTTAATTCCCGGGACTGTAGCTTACTGCCTGCTGGGATCCCTTACCTGCTGTCTTATGTTCAGGGTGTCTCCTATGAGGTCTGCCCAGGGCTCAGTGCCTAGCGGGTGGCAGGATGGAAGCTTTGCACCCCAGAAGAGCATAGGCAACCAAATAATCAGAAAAAACATGTTTGGGGAAGAATTTGCCATTTGATATTTCATTAAAAGAATTGATGAAACCATCATTAGGAAAAGCAGAGCGTTGTAGGGTTTCCATGTGTTGACTCTGTGGATTAGTATTATTTAGAAATACATTTAGCCTGGGGTTCAATGGGGAGCACACATAATTTTTTTTAACACATAGATTCTCTAAATATCCCACTGTGGTCCTGCATTCCCAGGTTCTTATAGGTGCCCTTGATTTCTATGATTCTAACTCAGGGTGGCCATTTTTTGGGGTTAGCATGGGAGATCTCTTTAGAGAAACAATATGGAATAGCATTAGCCTAAGAAACACTTTTGATTGAGGAGGCAAGATGCTATAAAAATAAAGAAGATGGGTTTGGGGACTAAAGCTGGATTCGAGTTCTTGGTGGCTATAATCATGCTGGGCCTCAGTTTCTTGATTCATCAAATGAAGCTTAGGACAGGGCCTACCACAGAGGCGCACATGTAAAGACTTACATGAAAGTACTTTATAAACTACAAAGTGTGTGAGTACATGTGTGAAGAGAGGGAGGAAAGAATATTATATCAATAGCTGTCCCCAAAATTTCTCTCGGGAATTTTTTTTTGTGGAAAAATTAAGATGATAAGGACTTGGGGAAAAAAGATGAGACTCCTAGGAACTTTAACTTATGGAACTGACTGTTCTACAGAAAACAGTGGAGAAGCTGGTGGTGTTCCTGAGGTGGGGAAGCAGAAGGAAAGAACAAGTTTAGGTCAGAGGAGCCAGGAGAGCCAGAGAGACGGCAGAACGTTTTCTTCCTCCCTGAAAACCTCTCATCCCCCAATTTTTATTAACTTCCAGTAGAATGATGGGAGGCTTGCTAGGAGTGATTTCTTAATGGAAGGCTATAGGGTAACAGGGAAAATAGCATCTAAGAGCACAGAAGCCCCACTGGGAAAGGGAGCTGCTGGTCTTGGTAGGTGTCAGAGAGTGGTCTCCACTCCTGCTGCACTTTGGGATCATTTGGGGAGCTACCCAGGTCCTGCTCAAGTACAAGTAACCAGAATCTCTGTGAGTTGACCTCTGAGCACTGGAGCTATTTCACGCCAAAGTTGAAGACTATTTCTTACACTGTCACCAGCCACCTGTAACCAGATCTCAAGGGGCTGTGTCTGCGGTTGCATCCAGGACACACCCGTTTTGACCTTGGGCTGCCATCACCAAGAATTCCCTGGGCAATCTCAGGGAAGTGGCCTAGACCAACTTGAAAACTAATTAAGTTGGGCTATTTAGAATCTGACCCCAGTGAGACTGAGAGCCTGCATCTTGGCCCCCCAGGACCTTGGCGCAGTCCTGTATCCTCATCTGAGCTCTCCGCCTCTTGCCTGAGCTCCTGTTACACCTTCTAGACTGGAAAAAGACAAGTTTTCACAATAAAGCAGGGACTTGCATCATGGTAACCTGGGCCACAGGAGCTCAGGAGGCTAGAGAAAAAGCCTTATTAGGACGTTAGCATAAGTGGCACAGACTAGGTAGGGGAAGGTCTCCAGGGAGGGATTTCTCTCTTGATTAACATTCACCTGCAGTGAAATATCAGTAACCTTATACCTCTTGTATGTATTATAAAAAAAGTGCTAGGATTCTCAAATATCTCAGATATGCTTTTCTCCTCCCTTTTCTGCCTATAAACAGCCTTTGTGGTAGTGCAGCCTTCAGGATTACCTCAGGAATAATGAGCCCCAGGCACCCTTTCTGCTGCATTAGTGAGTGAGATGCGACATTCTGTCCCAGCACACAAACAGGCCACCTCTGAGGCCGGACGTGAACTCCAGGCTTTCTGACTGAACAGAACTATCCAACCCCTGGACAATGAAGGAGCAAACGGGAAGCCCAGGTATCATTACACAGAGGAGCAGCTGTGTTGAAGGATAATGGGATGGCGGGGCAGAGTGGCTGGATTCTCAGTCATGGCTTTGGGAAGCTCCAGTTAATAGGATGTTCGCTTGCTGTTGGGGGTTGGTGAGAGACAGGAACATTTAGGAGCAAGGACTCTGGGCATACCGCTTTAGCAGCTATATCTCGTTTGCACACATGCCCACAGGACTAACATTTGCAAAAATTCATCCCATTGGGCTTTCTGATTTTTAGTCAAACCTTGATTAACTTGTGTGCCTGGAAAAGATGTAGATTTATGGTTAGCTAAGTATATTCTACATAATGGAGGATTAACAAGAAACTCCATCTCTTTTACATTTCAGTTTTTGTAGAAAATGTTTAAAAAAATATATTAGCTTTCTTTTCTACCCTAAGAATTATAGTTAATTGATGATTTTAGGGTCTTAGAGGACATTAGACAAAAATGTCATTTTTCATCAATTAATTTACTCAAATGTTTAAGTTTCCATTTAAGTCAAACATCACAAGAGCTGCTGGAATATTGCCATAGGTGCAGTCACAGATGGGAACAAGGTAGCCCCTGAGCCCAAATCTCAAGACCAATTCCATGATTCTTAGAGTATTTCTGTATGGGGTAACCATCCCTAAATCTCTTAATATGTGAAAGTCAGATGAGAGAACAATTCTACTCTAGCATGAACCATGTTAGCACCAGGATGCAGTGAAGAGAGCACAAGTTTCTGAGCAAGAAGTCCTGGGTTCAAATCCTTACTCTACCATGTACCAGCTCTGGGACCCTGGATGGAATCCTAACAATTACTCTACAAAGTGGGAAAGGAGTAAGTGACAAATACAAGTGCCTAGCTTAGTGCCTGCTATTGGATACATTTTTAGTTAATATTTGTTTAAAATAAAAAGTTGAATCTTCTTCCTACAATGTAAGAAAAGTTAGATTAAAAACGATTCCACCTCACTGCCTCCAAACATCCTGGACTCCAAATCAGTTGGTTACAACCTGATTAATTGCTGCTCTAAAGTGAATGATGCCACTGATCAGTTGTTTGTGAGGAAGAACAGTCAAGACCACAGACATTCAGAAACTCAGTTATGATGTCACGAGTTATGACTGCTGCTTACCAGCAGCCTTAAACATTTGCTTGTGGTTTTTTCTCCTTTCTTTTTCTTGCTCTGCCTCAACTAGAGAAGTTAACCAAGGAGGGGCAAGATCTCCTACAGGTGGAGGGGGCTATGGTCAAGGCAGTTGGGAGCAGAAACAAAAGAAGAGCAGCCCAGAGAGATGGTATTAGTGCCCTATGGGGCCCATGGAGAAATGGTTTCTTCAACAGCAGTTTCTACTATAACAGCAATTTGGTCAACATTGTTTCATTACAACATTGATGAGAAAAAAAATAGCCAGGGCCACTGTCTGTGTGGAGTTGGTATGTTCTCCCCATGTCTGTGTGGGTTCTCTCCGGGTACTCTGGGTTCCTCCCACATCCCAAAGATGTGTGTGTTAAGTGAACTGGTGTGTCTATGCGGTCCCAGTGTGAGCGTGTGTGAGTGCATCCTATGATAGGATGGCGTCCTGTCCAAGGTTGGTTCCCACCTGGTGGGAACTGTCCCGAGCATCTGGGACAGGGTCTGGCCTCCCACAACCCTGAGCTGGAATAAGCTGGTAAATAATTCTCATTCTTGTTTTTATTAATATTTCTTAAATATGTGTGTAACTGACATGCATTTCAATGTTTAGTATCAGAAGTGTTTTGGTTTTTATTTAGAAATTAGGTGATGTTTTTGTGGCCAGAAATATGCCGACCAAAATTAACTCTTGTTTATATCAATTCAATATAAACTATGGGAAAATTGGCTGTTACATGTTTGCTTAAAGTTGTAGTTTCCAAGAACATATCAATAGCATTAAGTGAGGACTTACTGTAAAAGGGAGCTGTATTCCCTGAGCGCTTCTTAAGTGAATATTACAGAGTTGCATAACTGGTTCCTTCCTTCATGCATCCAGAAACACTGACCACATGAAAATGAAGTGCCAGTCCAGACAAGACTCGCGGTGCTGTGAGGAAGCAAGAAGAGACTGAAGGGCCCACCTGGCTCTCTGAAGGGCTCAGTTTGTGGGGTCCAGGTCTAACTGATTAAATGTAACATGCTCCAGCCATGGCATGCTCATTGGGCTGAACAACTCATAAGACAGTGCGATACATCAACTCTGTTTTGAGGAATGGGTAAAGGCTACACAGAGCTGAACATAGCCAATATGGGCCCTGAAAATGAGAAACAGAGATCACCATGCACAGAACTGAAGGAAAAGCGTTATGAATAGAAGGAATAGCTTATGCAAAAGTTTGATGTATGAAATCCCCCAATTCTCTCTTGGAGAAGTGCCTAGTCCCATAAATGTTAACAGAGGATTAAAGTTAGGAAACTCTTACTTTCCCCTAAAGAACTGTAAGAATTTATATTATAAATCCCATGAACTGTTATTCAAATTTATAAAATATAAAAATTATAGCATTTGGTTGCTACAAAGTTCTCCTTTTAATGAGTAAATCACCAGATTAAGGTTAGCTGAAGCAGATGATCTTTTAATGAAAGGAAGCCTTCCATCCCAGGATGATACAGCTAACTCTCCACACTCACCCCTCAGACAGTTGCTGGCTATCACCTGTCCTGTCCTCCCTGGTTCCCTGACAGTACATGGGGCTTTACCTCTTTTCCAACATTCTTGTTTTGTGTTCAACTTGTTTCAGCTACCAACTAGATATACTCAAGGCTAAAAGCTCCATAGGAGTCTGAGATGTTACTGCCACATATACAACATCTGTATCTGTTGCCAAGACAATGGGAAATAACATAACGTTGAAATAGGGCCTTTGGCGGTAGAACATAGCTGAGTGGTACCTTGAAGGGTTACCCAAATGGAAGGGCGGAGACAAGTGGCATCTGTGCTTATGCATGTGTCTGTTTGGGTGCACACAGGTGTTGTCTGTGTTTGGAAGTATGTGAGGCTGTATTTCTTTTCTTTTTTTTTTTTTTTTTAGTTGGAGTATCACTCAGTCACGCAGACTGGAGTGCAGTGGCCGCTCCTGGCCACTGCAGCCTCGTCTGCTGGGCTCCGGCGATCCTTCCACCTCAGCCTTCCGAGTAGCCGGAATTACAGGCATGCGCTACCACGCCCGGCTGATTTTTGATTTATTGTAGAGATGAGGTCTCGCTGCCCAGGCGGGTCTCGAACCCACGGGCTCAGGCAATTCACTCACCTCAGCCTCCCAAAGGTGTGGGATTACAGGCTGAGCCACAGAGCCTGGCTTGAGGCTGTATTTCAATAAGGGCACATGAGTGATACAATTTATATCCTAGTCAATAGCCAGCAACACGCTAGGAAATAAACCTGCTGAAACCAAAAACCTGTGACCACTGAGGTCTTAATCTGTGAAGGAAATTACAGTTTAAGAGTGTGTGATTTCTCAACTTGCTGTCAAGATCTTTAAGTTCTGTGGAGTGCAAAAGTCTGAAGATGACCTTTTCTTGGCAGAGGCGGGATCGGAGAAGCCTGTTATGGAGCATAAGCCAATTTACTTTGTACAAATAAGTGGCAATTTTCTTCCTTAAACACATAAGGGTGGAAGGGAAATGCCTATAAACTGAAAGATGCTCTCCTATGGTAAATCTTCTTTTGTTTGTGGAAAATAAAGGATAGCAGTCCACAGAGGCACTGATGGGAAGCTCAGAGGAAGTGAGTCTGAGTCCTCTGGTGAACTTCACCTTGAAAAATATTTTTGAAACTGATTTTTCGTTTGGGAGGAGGAGGAGGTAGTGAGCATATGGATAAATAACTCTCGACAAAAGCATTTTAGTGAAGGAGAAAAAAAATGATAACATATATCTCCCTGCTTTAATTTGTCACTTTTTTTGTTTAAAAAAATTCACGAGTGTTTGTAGGCTGAAAGAAACTAAAAGTCATAGGCAGATCGCAACCTTTTTTCCAAGTAGGGGCTCATAACCTGTGAATGCTTAGATCTCTAGGATCTAATCTATGCTGGGTACGAGATTCAGAATTTAATTAAGTTTTCAAAGCCACCACCAATACAAAAAAGGGCAAGGATCACATTCTTGCAACTTGTTCCACATTTCTTGGCTAGGGGTTGAGATCAGAGAGTAGGTGAGGTTGGATGTGAAAGGGCTCACGAGGGAATTATGATTCAGAAAAGTTGGCTGAACATTCAAGGAGCACAGTTCATTAGGTCTGAGGAGTTTTAGCAGGCAGGTGATAACCTGTAGTGAAAGAGTTATATATATCTGCACATATATATTTATACATTAATGTATTAAGGCAGCATCTTTGTATTCAGATTAATTTCTTCATAAATTAATACATGAAATGATGCAGGGATAACAAGTGCTCTAAAAACTATAAAGAACTTGGTTATGAAATTAGGTCTCACACTGAAGGTCGGGAGAAAGGGTCACTATTCATTAGCAAGCACCTATCTGGAGGAGAAAGGATATTAACCCATTAGAAGTCATACTGTGGGGAGGAGCTTTAATTATTCAAATGTTCTCATGCTCCTCCAAGGACCTAGGGCATCTGTCTGAAGTCTCCTCCATCTCATCTGGTTTTCCTCTGAACTTCAAGGCTTAGTCCAGTGTGGTGCCCATCAGAGGAAAAGCAACATTGAACTTATTGCAGACTGTCTCTAAGTTGCCATGCATTAATTAATGAATACATTAAACAATGCTTCCCACTCTGTCATCTTGTTACCTGCAGAACATTTATTTTCAGGGCGATTGCTAATATCTCCAGTACAAAGTATATAATAGATATTACATATTTATTTAGTATGTATGTAAACGAAAGATAGGAGAGAGGAAAAGAAAGAAAAGCAAGAAAGAAAAGGCAAGGAAGGATGGAAAGAAGGAAAGGAAGGAGGAAGAAATTCTTGGCATCCTCTGTCTTTCAAATTTTCCACCACACCTTCTCCATCCAAGCCTCCACCATGCCAGAGACCCAAACCCAACCCAGGGGGCAGCAGAGGGTTGGGGGCCTGGGCCGACCTCATGATGTCCCTTTCACTTTCCTGGAGCTGCCTGCCCCTTGGCTGTCTTCTGAATGTTTATGTACCCCAAACTTCTTCCTTCAACTACATCAACAATTTTAAAAAATTCACACCAAACCTATCACATGTCAAATTAAACGCTTGAATAGTCACCAGCCAGGCAGTTGTACAAACATCCGGACCTTGAATCCCAATTTGAGTTCCAACTGCAAAAAGACAAAAAGAGAGGCTGGGGAATGAATAAGATGAAAGCCCAGCTAAGATCTTCAGGGAAAGCTGTTGTCTTGATTTTTCAGCCTTGATGAGCCTCATGGAGACAATAAAAACATGAATAACATTCTCCCTCCTGTGCTCACAACAATATGAGTACTAATAGTGATGCTAATAAAAAGAACATATTGCCTTCAAATGACATCCTTTGCCTCACATTGCCCTCAAATAGCCTTGGGGCCCTGGGCTAGTAGTCAGTTATTCCTACAGATGTCTGCCTGTGAACCATGTGGGATGGTAGGAAAACTAGTCCTTGTCAGTCCTAAGATTCTTTGATTCCATGGCAGGGAGCTCAAAAAGTCTTAGTAATTGCAAAAGTCTTTTATTCAGCCAGATATTGCAACTTCGCGTAGTAGCTACTCTTCGTGGTTTTTTTTTTTTTTTTTGAGTCAGAGTCTTACTCTGTCACCCAGGCTGGAGTGCATGATCACCCCAGCCTCTACCTCCTGGGCTCAGGTGATCCTCTTAGTCTCAGCTTCCCGAATAGCTGGGATTATAGGTATGTGGCCTTATGCCCAGCTAATTTAAAAAAATTTTGTAGAGACAGTGTCTCCCTATGACCAGGCTGGTCTCAAACTCCTGGGCTCAAGCAATCCTCCTGCCTTAGCCTCCCAAAGTGGTGGGATTACAGGCATAAGCCACCATGCCCAGCTCTTCATGGGTTTTTGAGTGAAGTTTTCTGAGTTGAACTCCTGGTTGTACCACATACTTGCTATGTCTCTGACTTCTTACCTCTCAGTTAGGGATAATAAGAGCATTCCTAAGTGAGGATCAGATATTAACCACGTTTTTTGCAAAGGGAACGGAGCTGAGTTCCAGAGAGGGTGATAACCTTTTCCAAGTCCCTAAGCATGTTTGGGAGTAGGATATGGTTTGGGAATTGAGGTGTGCTGACTGTCTGTCCCAGGTCCCACCCCCTGAATGATCTAATTTCTTCTGACCACACTGACACCCACTGATAAAATCCTACACTTCTCATCTAAAAAGGAACTTTTCATACTGAAATTTTAGAATGTAGCACAGGGAACTGTCAGATCACTAAGGTGAATTATGGGAACATTTCCATATGGAGGAAAATATATTAGGAGGAAGGACGGTTCTGGTGAATGGGACTCTGCTGTGGACAAATGTTCTAACCATCCTTCAGCTTCTGGTGGTTGAGACCTTCTCATTAGCTCTATGTCTAACCATTCAAATACATGTATAACTATTAGAATTCAAAGATATGTTTCAATATAAAAATGTAAAAAGTAACCTGGAATTCCCCAGTGATATGTGCAGCACGATAGGGAACACAGGTCCCACTCATTCACAGACACACAGACCCACTTGCAGGTGCCCAATTAAGCTGTACTCCTTCTCATCCTCACGTCCTTGCACTTGTCACTGCTTCTGCCTGCAATATGTTTCCCCCTCACTGTTCATCTGGATTTTGCAAAATGGCCCTTTAGCCAATTTCTAGGAGGCTTTTGAGATGATTCCACATGTCCACTCTGTGATACGGGTCGAGAGCCCTTCTGCGGGTGCCTGCTGCTTTTGGCTGGTGCAGCGATGGCTATTATTGACTCAGTGTTTACCAAGTGCCAGGCACTTTATTAGGCGCCTTGCATATATTGCTTCAAATAATGGTCCTCATAGCTCTATGAGGAAGATGACAAAAGGAAACGCAAGTTAGGTCGTGCAACTAACACCCCCAAGGACACAGGATGTGTATATATCAGTGTCAGAATTTGAATGACTTACTGTTTCCAAAGTTTCACTTCACAGACGCTAGCCTAGTGTTATAAGCTTGTATACTTGCCTGTTTTCCCCATTAGACCTGGGAGGCAAGGGGGTAGCATTTTTACCTGTGTCTCTCAGTGCCTGGCATGGTGCTTTTTTGCAAATATGTGCCTGTGTGAGGCTAGTTGGCCTTGCAGCTGGCACTGGATAATTGTGGGATGAATGAATGTTCAAAATGGTGCAGATGAGGAGGAAGGTGAGCATGCAGGACTCACTGCAAATGGTAGACGCTCTCCAGGCCAGTGGCAGGGATGCAGCCACAGACCTGGAGATGAGAAACAGTTGTATGTAGTTCAGAGAACAGGGCTCCACTCCTGAGGCCGGGAGCACAAACAAAAGGAACATCCATGTAGTAAGAGGTCTCCCTGCAGGGGAGTCATTAGCAAAAGAGAATACTTATTTGAAATTAAATGTCTTTGATTCTTTTTGGGAGGCTCCATGACCTGCTTTTGGCAAGCTGTGATGGGGGACTGCTTCTGAGGGGTCATTCCAGCAACTTCATCCTTGCCCCAGGGTTGATTGTCACCCTCCCCCAATGCTGTGGGAGGGCTCTGCTAAGATGTAAAGGAGTTACTAAGACCTTAAGATAAAGGCAGTTTATCATGGGGTCTGTTTTTTTCCCAGTGACCTCCTGAGGCAGCAGACTCCACAGGCTCACTGCAGGGCTGCACAAGGAGGTATTTTATATCCTTAGCCTTATAAATCAATTTTAATTGTAACAACAGAAACATCAGCAGCAAAACGGAGCCAAATGGGCTGGGGCCCTTTTCTGCACTTTTTAACTAGCTCAAATTAAATGCTGAATTGTATTTTGGGGTCTGAGTTTTGTCATGCAAACGAAGAAAAACAACTTGCTTTCCAATTTCCACATGCAAATATAGAATGAATTGTTGAGACGGAGAATATATTTTGCCATCTCAGTGCTTCTAGAAAAGATAAGGGGCTCTTGCAAAAAGTTCCACAATTTGTCAGCTGCCAGCTTATTAAATACCCAAAACAAATGTTTATATAGCATTAGAAGGCCACTGTCAAGGTTGGGAGGTTCCAAAATGGACCAATTCTGCTTTATTCATAACTGTTTGCAAAATCTCTTGTTCTTTTTTTCCCCCCAAAACAAATGCAACTATTCTGTTTTCTTTGCCTTAGGAAAAAAGCAGGCAAGGAGCCAGCCCTTGTGTACAGGCCTCTAATAATAAACCCGAATGCATGGCTAGTTGTTCAGCAGCCATGAGCAAGCCTACAATAACAGTCTCACCACATGGAGCCTTTGGCTCCAGCAGAACCTTCATTAAGGGGTGGCAGAGCAGCGGAGGGTCACCCAATCTTGAAAACAAGCCCTGACTCACATGCCCTAGGGAGCAAATGAAATTGGGCAGGAGTCTGAAGAGAAAATGGAATATATTCCATGCTCCAGGAGGGCATTATAAAGTCATAGGTCTTGTTATCACGTGGGATCCTAATTGAATCCACTAACCATTTATTTAGGTGTGTACTAAGTGCAGTGTAAGTTGAGTGACATGGAAGACAGATAAACAAGACACTGATCATACCCCCAAAGGATCTTATAATCCAGCAGGCAGATGGGGGGACAGGTATTCAAGCAACTGCAGTGCTAGGTAGAATAATCTCTTATTATTATAAGTAATATGCAAATGTAAAAAAGAGGCAACAAGTAAAAATTAAATGGCTTCATTCCTTTGTCTGTAGACAGACGTCTACCCGTAAACTCTATTGGAGAGATGTGTTTGTTAATTTATTAATTTAATCTCTCTAAGTTAACTGGAGAGGTTAGAGGACTCACTGGAGATCACGAACTGCTTAGAGGTTGGGGACAAAGTACTTGATGTCCTACCCTATTCAGGGCTTTGTTGTCATCCCTGTCTCTAGGAATAAGTGGTCAATTAAGGTAGAAGAAGGACAAAACCCTCCTGCTGCCTCCCTCTCACTTTGTATCCCCTCCTTCCCTTCCCTTCCCTACCTAATCTCTGGAATCCTTTCTCACATCCAGTTAACTTGAGATAGTCTGAATTTTTGGCAAAGTAAGTTTTCCTGGGGCTCTGGGGGTCTAGGTGTGAAAAAGTTCTCTCTCTGTGATGACATATCACTTGCCTCAGCTTGTTTCACAGTTAGAAATAGATTTCTGTCAGTCTTGATGATGACCCCATGTAGTCTGGAAAGAGCAGCGTGTTGAGTCATCGACCACACAGGGCACCAGAGTGGTGAAGGGAAGCATGACGGGGAGGGGGAGCGCCATCAGCCCCTCACTCACACTAGACGAAAAGCATGTAATTCACAACTTCTGTAAGCTTGGGAAGTTATCATTTGTAAGTTGTTGCTCTAGAGTGCCTTGACAGTCTAACAATACAAAATAAATCTTCTATTCACGCCTCTCCAGCAAGCAAGGATTCCAGGAATATGCAGCAACAGCAGAAAACAGCGATAAGTTCCTTGTTATGTTGTTGAAACTTACAGCAGCTTCACACTGCCCTGATTACCATATATTAGCTTTCTGCAGACCCATGAGGACTTTCTGGGAGGCCTTCTTCTGGTCAGCACTTTAAAGAAAATTTTGTGTAAATCCCCAAGTCCCTCTGGGTCCCTCTAGAATCTCTGATTTCCACGTTTCCAAGCTGTAACATGTTTTCTCTCGTTTGGTTAAGCAGCTTGCAAACATTCCATAAATGGGAGTATAGAACCACAAGGAAAGACAGTAAGCCCAGAGAGCTTTTCTGCTCAGGCTGTCCACCTGGGCATCGCTAGTGTTTGAGAGGCCAATTGAAGCCAGAGGCATCTATGTTGAGGGGGAGAAATTGCTTCCCAAGGAAAGGCCCGGGAATGGCTCATAAAACGAACATCTGTTTGGAGGAGAAACTGAGAGACGAAGACCTTATGGGCTACTGAATCTGAAACACCAAATTAATCAGGGAGGCTGAGCAACAGAGAACAATTTCTATCTTTGACTGAAGTCCTGGCTGTAACCCTGAGAATGTGATGAGTGTTCTGGAGGTTGTCTTAACCACCGTACCCCCCCAGCCCCTTACTCTCTCCCCAGCAGCTGTGTGCATGTGTGTGTGCACATCCAAGTGTGTGCGGGGCGGAGGTAGCATGTTAATGAGCCATGAAGCCCATCTGACAAACCCCATCTGCTTCATTCTCTTGGCCACCCAGGCTCTCTGCCTGCCTTGCCTACACCCCTGGGCACCTGGTGGCTTCTGCCAAGGGCCAAACAGAAGTATTTAATTCCCTCATTCTAAGCTACTGCAGCAGCCAGGCTCTTCAGCAGCCTGCAAACAACTCCATGCCTTGTGGAAAAATCACAATTGCCTCTCTTCTCAAGGAGGTGTTTCTAATATTCTTTTCCCTTCTTTTCTATCCTTTTCCTCCAGAAAAAGTTATGACCCAGAACCAAGTGACTTTGTTAGGGAGCCATGAGCTACTTGTCTGAATTCTTCATGGGGTTGCTGGCCTGTGAACTCCAGGAGGGTAGGGGTCTATGTCTGGATTAAGCATTCCTAGAGCCCTGCAAAGTGCCTAGCACAGAGAGAATTCTTAATAAATAGCTGTTGACAAACTGGATGAACGGATGGACAAATGAATCAGTACATGAATAGGAACCAGCGTGCACTGGATAGGAATGGTGCCAGCCACAGCTAACCCTTCGTCTACAGCACTCAGCATTAGCAACGAACTTCTGAAAGAAATCAGACCAATCATTTAATTTACAGTCAAGAGACTATTTCTGAATCCAGCCCTCCTACTGCCCCAGCACTGGTACTGACATACTACAGATCTTCTATTGTTGGTGGTAAATATGAGAAGGTTAAGGTGCTTTCAGGATTAGAGAATCTTCAAACTCAATTTACATAAGAACCATTTAGTCTGATGACCGATAGAATAGATTGTGCCTATTAAGGAAATCGTTTGCCATTTGCTACCATTAACCTATTCTTTCTATTGTGATTGTGAGAAAAAGAAGTCCAAAGACCGTTACTCTCCCTACCTTGGAACTCTAGAGCATTTATATTTAGTGCTGTGTGTATAGCAGGCACTCACTAATACTGTTTTGTAGATGCAGTTGATGTTGATAATGGAAAGGACTGGGGGAAGCATGAAGCATGCTCTCCAGGCTAGCCATTTCTGGTTCAGGCAGACAGGGCTCCTTTCAGAATTTATTCAGACTCCATGGTAGCACTTCTTGAACTCTGACACCACTCCACAACAAATATTGTCCAGTGAACAGAATGGTGCACTCTGATATCCTTCCCACGAGAAAGGTAAGGTGAACGTACACGTGAGTCTACTCTGTATCTACAGTGTTCTGCACGCTGTCTGGTACATAGAAGACACTTTACAAATGCTAACAACAACTTAAAGACTAGATTCCAACCTGAAGATTTCAGATGCAGGGTAATGGTTAGTAATAAGGCTTTCTTAGTCTGCCCACACAGCACCACACTGGAAGTTAAGGCTCTTTTGTTGGGATGAGGAGCTGTTATTACTGATTTACTGAGACCTAGGCTCAGGCAATCAGGCAACACGTTTCAGTCAACCTCCACAATAAGCCAGATCCTGGGCTGAAAACTGTCTCTATATTTCCCATTCACTTGCCTGAGAACATGGGTCTGTCTGAAGGAAGAGGCTTGTGGGAGTCTCCTCACCATTGTTCTGATATGGAGGCAAGGTTCTCATTGGAGAGTCTTGGGCTGCGGTTCACAGCCCAGGTAAGACCACATTGCAAAACATAATGAGTAAATCAAGGCAGTGATGACTGTTTCTCCATTTCATTAGCTGTAGCTCACTATGTGTCAAGTCCTGTTTTCCCCAGTTTAGACTCAGAAACTGACTTCCATCATTGAAATAGGACTCACCTCTTCTTGCGATAACTGCAAGACTTTAGGGAGGTGGAAGAAATTTAGTGAAAATAATTCAGCAACTCGTTTGAGCTGAAAATAACTTGATTCAAGGACTGTGCCTTCAGATACTCGGGCTGCATGAAGATGAAGGCATTTGCAGTCTTGTTTTCCTTTGTGACTAGGGCATTACCAAGGCTTTGGGATTCACTTCAAAATCATTAAAAGCATGTTCATTAGTCCAAAGCACCTCTCCTCACCTGTGTTGAAGCAAGTGATTGGTGGGACCTCTGATCCTCGTAGTTTGCTGCTTCTGGGGTAGTCCCTCACTTACTGCCTTATCACACATTCACACTGCCAAGATATTTTTGGTTAAAAAGTTATAAATATTCTGGACCAAAATATCACCTTGAGATTTTACCCACCTGACTTCCACTGCAGTGAGTGGGAATTCTGCCCGAAGAATGACTGAAGAATAAATTCCTTCATTTATTTAGAGCTTAATATCTTCAAAACCATCTTGATTAACATTAATCCTTTAGCCATTAGGACCCAGGAATATAGATAGTCAGTAATGAGGTTTACGTATATTAGGAGTTTTAAGCAAAGTGATCTCTTTTTTTTTTTTTTTTTGAGTTGGAGTCTCACTCTGTCGCCCAGACTGGAGTGCAGTGGCCACTACCGGCCACCGCAGCCTCGACCTGCTGGGCTCCGGCAATCCTTCTGCCTCAGCCTTCCAAGTAGCCGGAACTACAGGCGCACGCTACCACGCCCAACTCATTTTTTGATTTATTGTAGAGATGAGGTCTCGCTTGCCCAGGCGGGTCTCAAACCCGCAGGCTCAGGCAATCCACTCACCTTAGCCTCCCAAAAGCGTGGGATTACAGGCTGAGCCACTGAGCCTGGCCAGCAAAGTAATCTCAAACATGAGTAACTGAATAGGGCTCTTAACTCAAAGCTTCTTATTCCAAATCTACAAAAAGATGAAACAAAGACAAAAAAGAAAAAAGAGTGCAAATATGCCCTAAATTCAGAGGATTAATCAGTAGCACAGAAGCACTTAAACCCGTTGATCCATTCTTTTGACTGTAAAATCTTAAGAAAAAATAAAGTCATTCATAAGTGGATCCTAAACATTTATCATAATACTATAAGAAAGGGATTGGCAGTAGTGGGACACTGCCAGAGGAGGGAGGGGCACAAAAGATCAATAAGGGTGCCCAAACTTTACCTGCATGATGACCACTTATGTACCTAACCCTGAATTATACCCCATATCTTTGAAATAAAAATAATTAAAAAAAAAAAGAAGTCTACTTTTGCAATGTTGGTTTCTTTGAAAACAGGTAACAAAAGTCTTCTGGTTTGCAGTTTCATCTTTATTCTCTAGGACCAAGAGGAGCAAGTAGCTTTTATGAGTTCATTTCCGTAACTACATTTAGAACACTGTATTTCTGTATTGAATCAAGGATGGGGGCATCAGGCTTCCATTTCAGCTGCTGAGATGACTTGAGTCTACTCTAGATTCTGGCTGAGAGGGACAAACCCATGGAACCAGGCAGACCCTGTGCCTCTGTTCTTGGCTCTCACTTCTCTTACTGTGTGACCTCAGACACACAGCTTATGTCTCTAAACCCTCAATTTACTTCTCTATAACACAGGAGAAGGATAGTGCCTATTTTGGAAGGTTGTTGAGGGAATGGATAGGACAATTTTTGAAACCACACAATACCTGGCACATAATAGCATTCCATAAATGTGAACTATTATTTTTATTATGAGGTATACTTCTTGTTCTCTTTTCCCTTTGAGACAGTGCTTATTGACTCTTAATAAACAAAAACCACATAATGACAGAGTTTTAGCTGGCTTAAGTAAAGTTCTTAAAAACCCAAAGCTGAGTTCATCCACCATAGAAGAGGAGGAATTAATGTGTGTTTTGAATATTAATGAATAGATGACCTCCTTCCTTGTTATGTGTCTGTACTCAAAATGTCATAGCTAGTTCTAGTGATAATTATTAAATTTTCAATGTTTGTAAAAAAAACCAGCACATATAGTCTGGAGACAATTGCCCTATTGGGTTCTTAAGAAAGAGTTAGTTTTTTATAACTATAGAAGGTTGGTAATTATCACTAGTGCTACATGTTAAAATTAGAATGTAGGTAAGTAACAAATAAGAATAGTACTTATTCATTATAATTCAAGTGCATGTCAACTCAATTATTCTAAAATTGCATAGACAATAGGCGAATTGTTTTTCTCCTTCTGGGGGGAAGATGTCTTTCTGAGTTTATGTTTCTTGAGGTTGAGTGAAGAAGAGTCCATTGTTTGACAAGCCAACAGTATTATAATGGGCACTGTTATTTAGGAGTGTGCTGATGGCAGGTTTTATCTCTTTGTGCTTTGAATTCACTGCCTCAGTTCTGAATTATGTGTTGGAACTGCATAGAATTTTAAAGTTTGAGACCCACTGTGGGAAAATAAAGTCCTGGCTGTGCTTCCATTTTATAATCCCTCAGGCTGAATTTTTAAGACTGGACCTGAGTACAAATCTCTAAACCAGGAATCTCCTCCATGCTCACAAAGCTCTGGGGCTGCTAGTCAATCTCCTTTCCATCAACCCCTCTGCACCCTAGCAGGGAGGTCAGCAACCCATGAAAGCACAACCTAAGGCTCTTCTTTGCTCCAAAGGCTGCTCACCCTGTCGGGACAGACCGAAGCCACTCTAGAAGCTGTGGGAGGCTTGCCACGATCAATAATTGTTCAGGAAACAAACGCAGAGAAGAGAAATAAGTGATTTATCGAAAAAGCACCCGGAAATGGCACAAGCACAGCATTCCTTCTAATCATAGGCTCAGCACCTAAGAGAACAGCTGAACAGTCTTGTTAAACAAATGTAGATATCCTGGACATTTAAAGGGACCATGTTACCTGAAAGGGAGAACCTGTTGCATTACAAAATAGGGATAAGGTAAAGAATATGTAATTTAGGAGTGTGGGGGGTGAAAAGAACAAATGAGACATAGCCAACTTTACTGAAATTAACAGGTAAGATCAGATAGCAGGATCATGGATACATAGCAAAAAAGTATATTAAACAGTCCATCTTAGACCAGAGGAGGCAGAGAGGAGGAACAGCTCACAGTGTGCTCAAGATGTTTACTTTTGCATCTGTCAATCACAAGAGAGGAAATGAAGATTCTCCTGAGTCTGACTGAGTTTCCCAGGAGGGAGGGTGCAGTGGGGATGATGATCGCAGAGCCAATCAACAAAAGTCGATGGTGACTTAGCTAATGTGCCAGCCAAAGGGCACAGATGACCAAGGACTTTGCCTTCCTGATCTCCAGGAACAGAAGCGAATGGGGCATCAACACTGTTCACAGGCCCATACCGGCCCACTCCTCTGGCCAATCAGGCATTCACATCACCAACCCTCTGGGGTCCTATGCTGGAACCCCCGCTCAGTACTCCCCAAGTTACCCCTGGAGGGGATGCCTTGCTTTCTCATTTTTCCAGCCTAAGTGGTAGCAAAATGACATTTATGAATTGACATGCAGATGAGCAGTCTGACCCAACACCGGGTCTCAGAGGGGTCAGGAAGTTCCGCTGGGCTTCCCTAACTTGTTCATGTCCCAGCACACTAGAACATGGCAACATTCTTAGGGCACCTAGAATAAAGAGGTGATGAATCACAACAGGAGGTGACTTTCTGGAGCTCTGGAAGCACTAATTGCACCCTGATTTGATGACTGAGGGCACCATTATATGGACTAACCATAACTCACAGGTGGGAAGCTGTGGCCTGCTCACCCCTGATGGTCCAAGAGTCTAGACTCCAGATCATGGCATCCTTCTGCTTAGCTCTGGGGTGGTTCTCATAACAAATGCTTCCACTGAGCCAATAAGCTCTCGAAACAGTGGCTTCAGCAAGAGGAGAGGCTCAAAAGAGCCCAAGCTGATTAAGGACAGTTGCTGTGCTTTACAGAATTGTGGATCAATCTTGATTAGAGTATTAGGAACCTTTCGAGGATGCCTTGAATTAGCAGACAACTGGCCTGGCGGCTCTTTCAAGTGGACAAGAGCATATGTCAAAGATCAGGCTGTGAAGCGGGTGTAAATGTCTAGGGCCACAGACACTGCTCAACCAGGGAGCAGTCAGCTGCGTGCCAGATGAATTGTTTTCAGAATTGGGGGAAGGAAAGGCACAGATTATAGACCAACCCTTTGCGACTGCTTCTGGTTCATCAAAAAAGGCAAGCAAAGACTTAAAACAGTGAAGAAAGCAAATGTTTTTAGGGAGGCAAGGTGGCAGAGTTTGAGAGGCTCAACAGAGGCCAGGCATGGTGGCTTACACCTGTAATACCAGTGCTTTGGGAGGCCGAGGTGGGAGGATTCCTTGAAGCCAGAAGTTCATAACTAACCTGGGCATCATAGTGAGACCCTGTCTCCACAAAACATAAAAATTACTCAGATGTAATGGTACACACCTGTAGTCTGAGCTACTCAGGAGGCTGAGGTGAGAGGATCGCTTGGGCCCAGGAAGTTGAGGCTGCAGTAGACTCCAGTTCACTACACTCTAGACAGGGTGAGACGCTACCTCTCAGAAAACAAACAAACAAAAAAGGTTCAATAGATTTTGAAGTCGTGCAGAAGGAACTTGAATCTTGTCTCTGCCATTTATTGGCTATGTGGCTTTAGGCAAGTCCCTTAACCTCTCTCAACCTCAGTTTCCTCACTCAATTATGACACCCTTTTTCACAGAGTTGTATATATTAAATAAAAGCATGCACATAAAACATCTAAAATGCTATAGAGTGTCAATAAAATGCTAATTACCCACTTTACTATGTATGTCGTTTAAGGTAGAAATTGTGTAGTAGCTCTCTGTGTGCGTGTGTGTGTGTGTGTGTATGTGTGTGTGTGTGTGTGTGTGTGTGTGTGTGTGTGTGTGTGTGTGTGTGTGTGTATGTGTTGGGGGGAGGTTACTTTAGACTTATCTGAAAGCTTAGGGAAGACTACAGAGAAAAAACTCCTTGTAGATAGATATTCTGAAAATGCTCTGCCTTCTCCCCATAGTGTGAACTCTACAAAGTTGAATCCAGGTCTGCCTCAATCTGGAGCCTTTCACGTTGTCTCTGCCTTCTAATTTCTGTAGAAATTTTCACAGCCTTTCAGCTTCTCATATATGAGATACTTATTAGATGGCAATGGCAGGAAATGTATCTCCTGTATTCCTACTTTAGTCCAATTTCTTTTGATGAACTAAACTGAACCCAGTAGGTGGCCAGGCTGCTAGGGGTAGGGGAAGTAGGGAAGGAACATGGCAGGCAAGTACATGGTGGAAACACGTTGAGTATCTTTAGTTGTCTAGACCCCCACTAGCGCAGCAGAAGGAGGGGGAGAGAGGCAAGCCCCAGGGAGGTGGCATCAAGAGAGGGTGGCAAGCAATCTGTGTTTTCTAGCATGCTGGGCAGCCTGAAGTGATAGCTTAGGCTCAGCCCTGCTCCAAAGGGCATCTCATGGTGGCCACTGTGCTGAGATGCACTATAGCTCTCCAAGTAGAGGTCCGGCCCTACATGTCCCACTTAGAGGAATATGCACAAAGAGGATGAAGAACTAGGAAACAACTACCTGCCATCACTCTGCTCCGCTTGTCAAGACAAAACAACATGAATATTAATTTATCAGGCATAATGAGGTGTGGAAGAGCAGGAGTGGGCAGCCCATTGTGTGGGAGGCTGCTCCTTCCTGCCATTTGTCATTGGTGATAGATAGTTCTTCCAGGCAGCCTCCCAATTAGATGTGTGCAGCCGTCCCAATTAAGATCATGTCCTCTATCTCCTCCACAGGTACAATAGCACGAGGTGCTTTGGTGGGGCTGAGGTCAGATTTGGATGACTGCCTGGAGGAGGTGGGGATGCACACATCCACATCTGTGAACAGAGGGTGAAGGCACCACTTTGGTCAACCCCTAGGCTTGTTGAGAGGAAGGCACTGCAGACTCTCTATCAGTGTACTTAGAACCTTTTTCCAGATTCAGAACCAACAACTAACAATTCTCTAGAAGGCAGTGGCTCTTTTTTATTAGAGGTAGAATCTCACTCTGTGAGAATCTCACTCTGTGAAACTCACTCACCCAGGCTTGAGTGCAGCAGTGCAATCAGAGCTCACTGCAGCCTCAGTCTCCTGGGTCCAAGTGATCCTCTTGCCTCAGCTTCCCAAGTTGCTGGGGCTACAGATGCACCCAACTAACATTTTGATTGTTTGTAGAGACAGCGTCTCGTTATGTTGCCCAGGCTGGTCTTGAGCTCCTGGCCTCAAGCAATTCTCTCACCTCAGCCTCCCATAGTGCGGAGATTATAGGCGTAAGCCACCATGCCTGATCCTCTTAAGACAGTGGTTCTTAAACTTGGGTGTACATCAGATTTATCCAGGGAAGGGGTTAAGAATGCCACTCTCCAGATCTCACCTCAAGCATTCAGAGTTGGACTCTTTGCATTTGATTTGGGTCCAGAATACCTGGATTCCATTTGATCATGGCTAATTAAGCTAGTCATCTAATCATTAAGGGAGTTGTCTGAAATTTGTATTTGAAGTGTTTTAACAATTTTTATCTCTCACTAATTCAGGCAATAGTTTTAGAGCACCTACCAGGTGCCTGGCATGTTCTAGGTGCTGGGGCACCAATGAAAAAAGCAGACAAAAATCCCTGCCCTCTTCATTTTATTCATGTGCATATTTTATGAGAATGATGCTAGCTAGCCGATGTTAGCGAGGATGCTGTAGAGGGAGTCAGACACCTGAGTTTCAGGTTTAACCTAGCAATGAGCTAGCCGTGGGTGTAAGGGCACATTCCTTGATTTTCTCAATGAAGTTTTGCAGTAAGAATCTTTAAAAACACGAATCAAGGAGGTCTAAAGATACAGTAAACCAACCTGCAGATCAAGATACAATCATCGAACATCTGTGCAGCTAATGCTCATGGTAGGTTCCATGATGATCCCAAGTAATATATTGTACAAGGTGCAGATTCTCATCCAGTGGAGTTTGCAATCTATTTGGGAAAATGCATAAAGTCCATGAATAGAATCACAGTGTAAGAGGCACTGTATTTTGTCGAAGAAGGAAGCAGACACATTGAAAGCATTTTAGCTCCTGGCAGGCTTCATGGCGGATGGGCAGGGGTTGAGTGGGGTGTTGATCTATGACTGGGAGGATTGGAGATTCTGAACAGATGAGAAATGTGGTGAGAGCCCTCTGGGAGGACAAGGTATAAGCAGGGGCTCATCAGGCAGGGCAGGTTAGAAGCAGAACACAGTGGCCAGGGCTGGGTTTGGGACCTGACAACCCTGGATTTGAATCCTACTTACTTACTGGCTGCTGTAACTGTGGACAGGATTCTTATTCCTATTTTGTTTAGATGTGGAAACTATGGGGAAGAGAGGTTGACAGCTACCTCGAGAGTTTTTGTGAGGATTAAAGGTCGTATATCTCATGGGCCTGGCAAGCCGCCGAGGTGCTGTATGGGCATGTTTCGGGCTTTCTAGGTCTGAGATATCACGGGTACACAAAATGTTTTTAAACAACTCCAAAACATTCCTCTTTATCTCTCTCAGGACTGCAAGGGTTGATGCACTGGAATGATTTGTGGCTTCACTATGAATGGAGTCCGCTTATCGCAGAGTTCATTATCGGAAGGCTTTAGTGGATATGAGAAATGTTGTTTCTTCAATTCTCAGGGACAGATATGCAAGCAATCTCAGAGGGGTTTTCCTAGATGAGGTTTCTCTCCCTGTTGTTAGGGCTGGAGAAGCTGGCAGGGGGAAAACCCCAATAGTGCTCCTTGTCACCAGAAAGCTGGTAGAATATTATATTTTCATGGATCAATGGAAAGTCACAGTGTTTTTATTTTGTTGTTGTTGTTGTTGTTTTTAGTTCACTTCCAAACAACATCCTGCCTTTGGAAGGGCTTATCTGTCCATTTTCCAGGATACTCTTGCTTTTTCACCTACAGTTTCCGGTGGAAGTGGCATTTGATATGTGTGACCCTAGGAAAATTCTTTAATTACCATGGTTATCAGCTTCCTCATTTTAAAAAGGGGAAACAGCACTATGCCCCTCTTATAGGGTGTGGTAGGTAGAACAATGACCTCCCTCCTTTCAAAAGATAAATCCATGAATGTGAGAATGTGTTATGTTACATGGGAAGGGGGAATTAAGGTTGCAGATGGAATTAAGGTTGCTAATCCAATGACCTTGAGACGGGAAGAGCATCCTGAGCCATCTGGGTGGCTCAATGCAATCACAAGGTCCTTATAAGTGGGATAGAAGGGGAGGAGAGTTCATGTTAGAATGAAGTAGTGAGAAAAACACTCCTCTGGCCATTGTTGGCTTTGAAGATGGAGTTGGGAACCATCTGTCAAGGAACATAGGTGGCATCCAGAATTTGGAAAAGGTAAGAAAACAAATTCTCCTAGAGTCCCCAAAAGGAACACAGCCCTGTTGATACCTTGATTGTAACCCAGTGAGAGACATTTTGGACTTCTGACCTCTAGAACATCTAGAACTATAAGATTATATATTTGTGTTGTTTTAAGTCACCAAGTTTGTGGTAAGTTGTTACAGCAACCATAGGAGTCTAATATGTATGGTTAACGAGATAATTAGACATTATAATGTACTTCCAGATTTGTAAGCTTGGGCAAAATCCTTGACCTTTCTGTCCCTCAGTTTTCTTATATATAAAATAGGGATGATAATAATTGCTATCTTGTGGGATTGTCATGAGAATTAAACGGCTAACACACATAAAATATTAGAATGCTGAGTCATAGTAAGGGATGTAGGAGCATTGGTTATTGGTATTACTATTACATAAAGCACATTGGCTGCATAGTGTGTTCTCCAACATAATTATAATTTTTTTTTTGTTATAGCAGAAGGAGAAGGGAGAATGGGTTTTGGCTACTCCAGTTACAATCTAAGCACAAATTTTAAGAAGCCCTGCCCCTACATGGTTTGCCCAGTTCCTGTTTAATAGGGATTTCTATGTCTTACTGAAGGAGGTGGTCTGACCCGAGGCACTTATCATAACTCTTGATATTGAGCTTTTTTTTTTTTCTTACTGCTGTACGACAAACCACTCCCAAAGTTAGTGGCTTCATGTAACCACCATTTATTATAGCTTATGACTCATGTGTTAGGAATAGCTAGGCAATTCATGTGTTAGGAATTCAAGCAGGGCTTGGGTGAGTGGTTTCTTCTGCTCTACATGGTATCAACTGAGGTCACTCAAAATTATTCAGCTGGTCTGAGGGAAAGGGGCCAAGTTAGCTTCACTCTTGTGTCTGGTGCCTGAGTTGACTGGCAGGAAGAGCCAGTGTCCAGCCGGCATTTCTCATTCTCCATGACCTCTCCAAGTGGCTAGCTTGGACTTCTTCACAACAGGGCTGCTTACAGACAGTGTTTCCAGAGATGTGTCTTAGAGGCTGAGCCAGGAAACTCACACAGTGTTACATCCACAGTGTCCTATTGGTCAAAGCAGTTATAGATTCTGCTGGATCCAGTGACCCCACCTCTTAAGGAATTTTTGACTGTCTCTAACCACCACCCATCTTTAATGCTCACTGGAGAGAACACAGGGAGTGAGAAACAGAGATGAGGTAAGAGACTAAACTGTTGCTCCTCGGCAATACAGCAAACACTGAGCCCATGGGCCTGCCTCACTTTCACCATTCTGAATTCAACTGTCATTGATTGAGTGTCTATTCTTTAGAAGGCAGTCTGCTAGGTGTTTTTGTATTTGTGATTTCTTTTGCTCCTTTGAGAAGAAAGCATTGTGCTTCAGCTGGTGGAAAAACAAGGAGGACCAGTTGAAAGTTTCTCATCTAACCTCCAGGGCTTTTGCTTTTCATTACAGCCTCATCTAACTGGGCTTTATGCTTCCATTTTTCTGACTCTAGGCAGACAGAATGGCCTCAGCAAGAATGCAGCTGTGTTAGACATCTGTGTCCTGGGAGGATCCTGGGGCACTTTGAATACGGGTCAGAATGGACCCCAAATGAGCTCATGTTTCTAAAGTGCTCTGAGCTCCTCAGGAAGCAGAAGCCATTTAACTCCACAGCCCGGCTGGTGTCATCAGTGGGTCCCTGCAATGGGGGACAAGCTTTGTCACTACTAGCACCAGGCTGGTGCCTCGGATACATGGGGGAAATCAATCCTCAGGTTTCTCTATCTGCCATCTTTTCAGCCACAATAAATTAATTTTCAGAAAAATAGAACTCAGCAAAAGAAGAAAGAGAAGAAAGAAAAACCAACCAATCAAGGCTGAAAGGAAAACAAGGTTTCTGCTACCATACTGTCCCCCAGATGAAGCAGGGGGCTCCTGCTGGCAGTTGGTCTAGAGGAATAGACAAGGCACCTGATGCCAAGCAAAGTTCCAGGAAAGCCAGGAGGAGCGGACAGGGACCAGGTGGAAAGCCAGGGGGTGTCTGGTTGGAGATACCTGTAGATTTTCTGGATTCGTTAGCATCTTTCAAAATAAGATCAACTTGATGCTGATTAAAGCTGAAAAACCCCACAAGCCCAGCATGCTGAGTGTCTGACTCTAGGGCCCCTGAACAAATTGTTTTCCCTTTTCATGCTGATCCTTGTGAACTCTTTAGCTCAATGTGCCTTGCCCATGGGGACAGGGCTGAAAATGGTGGCACAGGTTTCCTCTTGGCACCTAGCTGTCAGAGCTGTCCCTAAGCATCCCAGCAGGAGGGAGACAAAAAGGCATTCTTGTCCTGCAAGCTGATGTTGGCATATGCAAATACACTGAAGAGCCCTCAGTCTTGAATCAGACTCGAAAACTGCTTGCTGCATGCGCCTGGTGCTTTCACAAAAGTGGTCTCGCTACATAATCACGACAACTCTGGGATGCAGTTGGGTATGATTTATCTACGATTTGGTATGAGGATGCTTAGGTTCAGAGACGGTAAACAGCTTGCTGAAAGTCACACATCAGGCTGTGGGTGTTTCCTGGGTGTAAAAATGGGTTCCCAACTCGGCTACATTCTTTCCTCCATCCAGTAGCTACTCATATTGTGGCTCTAGGTAGACCAATAAAATCGGAACTCTTGGGCACAAAGTACCCCCTAAAATCATGCTTGGAGTCTGGACATTTGACTTAGAACAGAAATCTTAAACTGGCAGTCTTGTGACTCTATGGACCCCTCTCAGAATAATGTTTAAATAATGTTTTAAATATAAAACAAAATACATAGGATTACAAGAGAAAGGATTACACTGAAATACAATTATAAAAATATCAAGAAACAAATTTGTGATATAGTAATGTATGCACTTCTTTATTAATACAATGAATAATGAGTTCTAGCAAAGGTTTAATAACTACTGCAATTTCAAAGAGTGATGAGCATAAACAATATTTTGAGGTAACTGCAAAAACAGTAATGTGGAATGAAAATACCTGAGATTTTAATTGGTGACAAAATCACAGGTAACTATTGTTACCACTGTTTCTGTTTTCCATATTTATAATCAAAAGGACTATGAAATTCCTGTTAGAAATTAGTGAAACTAAAACTCAATTTTTTCCGCCACCATCCAAGTTCCCTCAGGTCATGCACTTTAAGTATTTTTATACATTAAATTCCCATAGCAACCCAACAAGGTAGGTACTTTTACTATCCTCATCTCACAGATGAAAAAAATAGGGCACAGAAGGATTAAGTAACTTGCCCAAGGTCACACAAGCTTACTGAGTTGATATGGTTAATCAACCATATTGTCTAACAATGCAGCCGTGTTAGATATCTGTGTCTTGGGAAGATTCTGGGGCACTTTGAATCTGGGACAGAATGGACCCTGATGGACCCTCTCTCCTAGTGAGGATTCTGCAACCCTCTTGGGAATATCATTTCAAGGATAATCTTCTTTTTGAATTTTCCCCAGTGGAGTTTAACCTTTTCCAGTCAGTTCCCCTCCTGCAGAATTTTTGGAATACTAGTCTCTCCTCTCTGCCTGGTTAACTCCTAGTCACCCATCAGATGTCTCTTCCTCTAGAAGCCTGCCTTGAATAGACCCCCACCCAATTACATTTGCCCATACCTCTGGGTGCCCCTTCCCCACTATAGCAATTGAACCTCGCTCTGTGTGATGATTAAGTTAGCAGCTGCTTCTCTTGCTAGATGGTGCATGCGTGAGGCAGAACTCTGCCTGGTTTTCGCCACCTTTATATCCCCAACAGCTAACTGTATGCCTGGCAAAGTGTAGATGTTCAATAACTGCTTATAGAATTAATGAATGGAGAATAAATGAATTTATGGTCCTAGAGATAAAACTGACTTTTGTGTCATGTGTGATGATAAACTACTTGATCTTTCCATCCCCCCATGCTGTCATATAACCAATCATTAGCTATTGCTTTACTGATGTTTATTAAGTGGATCCCTCTGTCATCCTGGCCTCTGAATCATCATTCTTTCTCTCCTCTGAATCTCCTCCAATTTTTTCAAATGATATTTCTGCTTTGAACTTCCAGGACTCAGATGTTCTGAGAACAATGTGTTGGAGGTATTGGGAGACATCACTCCCTACAAGGAAGCTGGCTGTCTTCCAAAGTTACGTGTTCTGATCTGCCACAAGGTGGAAGCCTACGGGGTTTCAACCTGATAGCACCATTTCTCCTGGCCTCTAGGAATGTAGCTGCAAGACAGGAAACAAATGTTTAGAATGGCAACAAATGAGCGTCTATCATGACGCTTAAAGTGCTTTCCCCAACACAGAGTGTTTTCATGAGGACGTTTAATTTCTGACCCTACGGTCTCTCCTATGGAGGAAGAACTTTCTGCCTCAGTTTCTTTGTTGCTACATCGAAAATAAGGCAGTTTAGCAGGGATCACTCTTCCATCTCAGGTTGCTGGGATTATGGTAGGCAAAGAAGCTTTCATGGGTCAGTTTTGGGGTATGTCTGTTTTACTGCATGGTATTTAGATAGATAATAAAGAAGAACAAAATATCATCCACTCCCTGTGACCTCAAGTATTAAGAACTGATACATAGGTCTTTCCAGATTCAGATATTTTATTCAATTTTTTGTTTTGGGCAATTTGGATTAAAGAATGATAGCAATGTCTCTTCTGGGAGTGAAAAAAACCTCCAACAAAACAGTCATGCACTTTAGAAGATATTCATTTGAATAAGTTTTGAAAATAATTCTAAAAGATTTCTAAAACCATATAGACGTATGGTTGCACCGTTACATAGGAAGGCGTGGCCCACAGTGACTGCAGGGAAGTTGACAACAATCATTTGGCTGTATACATTTAGATATGTGTCATTTTCCTCGATTTGCATCTGAGTAAGTTAAAGGGGTTCCAGGTGTGGGAAGGAGATTTTATAATAGCAGGGAGTAGAGAGGAACAATTTTCTTCCTGTTTTTACCTGAACCACTCTGAAAGAGGAGCTTGTTCTGCCTTGCCATATGATTGGCACTGGATAAAGTTCCAGTAAATTGCACAATGGTAAGAGTATTGAGTTTTAGAATTAAACTGACTTAGGTTCAATCTTAGCTGATTTGTGACCTAAGGGGAGGTGTAGTATTACTTCAAAGATTCCGATCCTTAAATAAGATAAGGTATGCAAAGCATTTAGCACAGTACATGACACATGGTAAACATTCACTAAATGGCAGCAATTTTTAAAAGCAGTAATTCACCCAATGCTTCACCACTTATCCTGTTTTACCACCTACAGTTAACTGAGTGCTTTAACAGGCAGGGTCCCAGTTAATCCCAAAGACCACCCTATGGAGTACACATTTTTCGCCCCATTCTGAGCTGAGGAGAAATGATAGCAAGGTGATGTGACCTGCTTGAGGTGGCTCAGGTAGTGGCTGGAAAGACAGGCTTGCAAAGCAGATCTCGTGGCATCGTCTGGGGCAACTTTCCCTACATCAAGCCTTGTTCTCTCCTATGAAGGTGTCGGAAGTCACTGAATAAGGGAGTCTGGATTTCTTAGAATGTGGCTGTATAAAATACAATGAGGTTCTAAAATTGAGTGCAGTTGTCCAATGTGATTTGTAAACAGCAGTGTCAGGACTAGGATGAGGCAAGTGAGGCACCAAACGAGCAAATGTGAACAGAGCATCCCTTGCTGGTGCTGACCTGCCCTTGCCTGATCTTGAGAACATGGTGCCTCCTATGTTCTGCATTTCTGTCCCAGCCCTGCAAATAGGCTCTGCAGGCACTCTCAGGAATGTCTGGACCAGTAGTAACTTCTGGCAAGGGGAGAGTGAGATGGGGAATGAGGAAAAGCCAGTAGGAGGGGTTTTTCTGAGGTCACTGCTGATTCCTATCTAGACCTCCTTCAAAGAATGCAGAATGCCTTCCAGATTTATTCCTAGAGGGCAGGAGGCTAGAGGGCTTATCTGTCTCTCCCTGTTCCTCATTGGTTGAGCAGTGGTAACTTCTGGACATTTCCAGGACATACTTGTATGTAGGCTGAGAGGATGACCACAGGGTTGGTGAAGGTTCTGAGGTGGAAAATAGCAAGGTGGAAGCAGGCGGAGAGTCTGAGCTCCCATGGAACGGTCCAGCCCAGTGTGGGCTAAAATCAGAGGTGATCAATGGGATGTGTCACTCATGGCAAAGCCAAGAGAATTTTTCTGCATCTCATAAGACAGCCAAAGTCACAAGACAAGGAAATAGATGTGAAAAGGAATCAATTTGTGTGTATACCGTTCACGAATTAACAATTTTTGTTAATCACTTAGTTGATTGAAAAGATCTTGGTTAATATTTTTGGCCAATATTTATCCACTAGATTTCACATTGAGGATCTGGCTCAGAGGTAGGGTAAGTAAGCTATTTGCCTTCAAGATATGATTTCAGGGAGGTCTCATGCCCAAAATTACTTTCTTACCTGCCCTGGAGTTATTTAAAATCCTTGGTTTGTTGATGGACTCCTGGCATTGGGAAGGCTACTTGTTTATGTGCTCATTCACATAGTCATTCACCAAGAAATAGTCAATGAAAACCTGTAAGGTGCCAAGGACTAAGCATGGAAGTTATGGTCAAAATAGGGAGAGAAGAGCTAAGAATGGTGCCTTTGAAGAGCTTGTCATGTACATAGGAAGATAAAACATAAATACATGAAAGTCTTTACCCTAAAAGTCAAACTAAGATTAAACACCAAGCAAGTATAACAGAGTCAGATGAGTGCAGTGGGAACATAGACGAGGGAATTCTAGAAGGCTGGAGTTGTCAAGAAAGGCTGTTGAGAAGAAGTGAGTTTTGACCCGAGCCTTGAAAGATGTGCACAATCTTTCCACAGTTCATTTGTCTAAACACGCAATTTGCCTCATTTTTTAAAATTTCAGACTAAGTCTCTCGAAGTGCAAAAAGAAATCTAAGAGTGTGGCAATGATGGGCGTGTTATGGTCTTAAATCCTTGATTGTCTTGCAAAAAACAAAAACCCCAAGTCATCCTGTTACTGGTGGAAATCACATGGCTGGCTTGTTTGGAAGTCGTTCATGAATGAACAACCCTTGCTAATCACTCCTAGTTGATATTTATCATAGGTACATTTTACAAGATGAATTCTGTCACCAGCGCTGGCAGTTTCTCACCAAGTCCCACCAGCAGCTGCAAATATTCATTAATAATATTTTGTTTGGGTTCCCACTTGCCACTTTCCAGCCTCCTGCTTCATGAGTATGAACAGCATCATTACCAAGCAGCGCCCACAGAATGGAACACAAAGGCAACTTGGAAATTTTAATGAAAACAGATGTTGAGAAATGCCATTATCCCATGCATGCTACAATAAATAGCATTAACATTTCTAAGTGACAGGCCTCTGAATTGGACTGCAAGGAGCTCACATTTACAATTAAATGAGGGACTTATCCTTTGCATCCCTGGGTTCTACAGGTGGCTTGGTGACAGTCATCTCTCAGTGTTTCGATTTTAGTGAGGCTGTTAAGAGCCAGCTAAGCAGGGATTGGACAGGCAGGCACTTAGGAAGGTGTTAGTGCCAGATGCATTCATTGTCTAACTGCCTGGATGCAAAACTAACTTAGCATAGCAGCTGAACGTGAGAGCTCTTGAAATGATTTCTTCTCAAACAGTGTGCTCCCTTGTGCCAAGGAGGGGCATCATTGTTTATGTCACTAATGACTGCATTCTGGGCCTCCATGGATTTTGTTACCCTTGGTCCTTCATTAGTGCACTCAGAAGAAAGGTCACATAATTACTGGAATGTTGCTTTATGGGCAAAGCGTATGGCCACAAATGCTTTCATATATGTGAACAATGCTATACTGGGCATTATTGTCACCCAGATTTTACAGATGCTAAACCTCAGCATAGTAGTTAGCAGCATGAATCACATGAGATTGGAACTGAAACCTGGTACTGTTACTTACTAGCTCTCTGGTCTTAAACAAATTATTTATTCTCTGGGCCTCACTGTATCTATAAAACAGGGACAGTAATGTTTACTTTCAGGATGTTGAATAAGTACCAAACATCTTAGAACCTTCATGCTCTAAGAAGAGGGTGATCACCAGAGAAATGTTGGACTCAATAAATTAAGTCAGGGTACAGCTTTATTGGAGGCTATGCTCAACATATGTTAAATCAATCTCTCTCTCCTCTCTTCCCTACTTCTCATTTTCTCTCTGTATCTCTTTTCACTCATCCTCTTTTATTCTGAGTAGCCATCTCAGTCATCAAGCAAACCTTGCCCAGGAAAGCATTCTTTGAATCATTTTCTTCAAGCAAACAGGTACATATAATTCTGAGAGTATCAAGATGCCTTAGAAGCAACAAAGACAAAAGTCCTTAATTGACTCAACCATTGCTGAATGTGTCCCTGAATGATTTTTACCCCCAATTTTTATAAGTTGCAAAGGGGTTACATACAACAGAAAATATGTTTTTCTGTCATTTTTTAAAAAAGTAACTGCAATATTTCCTGAGAGGATCCTAATATCTTCCTATTAAAGCACCAACCTGCAGAAATTGCAAATTTAGAGAAATTATTTGAGGTGACTGCAGGTAGCCAAAGGACTAATGACAAGTTCGTAATATTGGCTGGGCATTTGAAATGTCTTGTTATTTTTAAAACATTGTTTAGAAAAGGTCTCCATGGCATATAACTGGTCAACATGCAGCTGCTAATGCGTCTATCTAAACTATATAAACAGTTTTCTCTTTAAGCCTTTATATTTAATTGGTTTTATACTAGCTAAATCTTGAAAACTCTGAAAAATGTCATTTCCCCATCAAGGATTGCTGCACTTACACTTTTAAGATGAGGAAAATGAGCCACATGTCCCAGGTTCCACAGCAAGTGGGAACCTGAATGGGACAACAGGGTCAGGCTATTCTCACGCTCGGCGGCATGCATGGAATGATCACAGGTGTGTACACTGTGTGAGCAACCATGCCTCCCTTTGGCTTGGTGCCGTGTTAAATGTACATTAACAGCATCTACTAAAGTAAGGCCGAGGGGTCAATGTATGTTTGTTTTGAAAGTAAAACTCTCACAATGATGATACCTTTGGGAGATAAATGTGATGGAGAAAGTATATAAACAAATATGTGAACATTTTAATAGCTTGAAAATAAACCTGCTCCTATAAGGAGATCCCTGGAAGTGCATATCCATAAAGGCAGCCTCCTCCTTCTCCCAGTAGCTGAAATTATCCCAGGGAAAGCTTGAAGCAGGCCTATGTTTAAGACAGCGGGTTTCTTGCACATTCAGAACCACTCAGAGCTAGTGCTCCACATCTCATTATGTAGATCCAGATCAAGAGATAAACTCGTGCTGCCACAATATTGCTATTGCAAATGTATGCTCCTAAAAGGTTTTCCTTTGGAAGGGCTCTGCTCTCGGAAGTGGCGGTGTGCTCACATGCCGGCAGTGACTTAATGAGTGGATGTGGATTCTGAAAGGGTCAGCATGGCGCAGAATACAGCAACAGGGGAATAGAAAACTCATTCCTTTTTGGTCTGCACTCCTTCCCTGTGCTCTGATTGTTCAAGGACCTAACAGTGCTTGTTTTCGTGTTTCTGTTGGTGCACAGATGGCATATTCCTTTTAACATGGATTTGTTCAAGTACACTTCAGTGTGGTGCACAGATCAAGCTACGTTAAAGTAACGTTAAAGGTCTGCATTAAAGCAATCCGAGGCAGAGAATTCCAAGGTTCAGGCTGCCGTGCCACCTTTAAATCAACTGTGAATGTGTCCGGGTGCAGCTGCCCACAGATTCTCCTCACTGCTGTTTCCTTACAATAGGATCATTCAGCTTCTCTTATCTGGTCTCCTAGATGCTCATCTCCAACTATTTCACACAGAAATGATTTGTCATCTAGCACCACCCTTTCTCCTGTAAGAGCCACAGAGATAAAGCAGTTTGCTTTAATGGGGGACCCAGTCTTCACTTTTCTCCGTTAAGTATTTTATTTACAGAGCTAATGAGCCCTTAGAAGCATGAAATAGTCACACTCACACATTACAAAAAGGCACACAAAAGTACAAGTTAGAATAACTTATGGTAGACTGGATTTACTGGTGGCACTGAGATCAGTTTGTTCACGGCAGGTCTGCATGGCCATGTCCCTGTTGACAGAGAAATGCATTTGATTGTGTCTACCTGATCACCATTTGCTGTATTTGCCAAATGTACTACTCTTGTTCCACTCATCTGTGGCTTCCACTTAATCAGCACCCTTTGGACATCCGCAGCCTTCCGATGTAGGGCCAGGGAATGGGAGTCACAAAAGTGTTTCCTCACACTGAAACATGCAAATTGGAATTATTTTGTGAAGACAACTGGTAACGTGCTAACATGGATGACGAATGTACGTCCTCACACCTTTTGCCCCCTGAGCACTGCGTGTCTTCAGGAAGATGGACAGGCTGCTGACACACAGAACTCTCCTCCGTTGTTCGGCAAACCCCGATTTCAAATTATATGCAGATCATCCCATCTTCCTGAGGGTCACATTTCTCTTTGCTTATTGTTTTTACAGGTCTCATTAGGTCTCATACTCTTGAAAATGAGGATCAGCTTATATGTGATTCCAGACCTGTGCAGAAGAATTAACGGCCTCTGGCTGAGACTTTATTCCTGTGAAAGTAAGTCTACATTTTGTTTCTGCCTTCAGGGTCCACCACACCTTTTTCTTTTTCCACAACAACTATTGCTCTCAGTGTCCGTGCCTCCAAATGCATCCACCCAAATGTACAAGGGTTGGGGTGAAGTTTGTTTTCTATTCGTTTAAGATTATTTTTCTACTTTATAATTGTGTACCAGAAATAACCAAAATGTCACCATTGAACCTACTGCAATGCATAAAGCATTTTAAATTGCAGTTCGAGGTTCACCTATAGTTCCTGGAGCCATTTTTCAGATTGGGAGCTGAGGCTGTCATAACTCACATGACCCAGAAATTTGGATAGGCCTTTGATTTCTTTCCAGGGTTTACTTTTCAGAATGACTGCAGCCATCAGAATGGGTCAAAGTTAGACTGAAACTAATAACTGGTATCATGGTTAACACCTTATCCAATTTGGGCCTAAGAAAAAAGCTTGGATTATAGATACAATGTGGAAGTTATTTGCCTTTTCAGAAGCCCCAAGAATCCTCTCTATCAGACTCTGGCTCGCAGAAGGAAAGAGAATAAACTGATGGCACTGTAGATCATCTCAGCTGCTCACTATTGAGGAAAAATTAGAAATTAGAGCACTATGAATGCCATTACTCAAAATTATTTTGAGATGCTGTTTGAAATTCTACAGCTTAAGAGTTTTGCCCTACACCAATGAGAAGAGAATTCTCACGACAGGCGTCTCAGTAACCATGTCCTCGCGGGCCTTCTTCACTGGTGCATTCCATGCCAGGCTGCACGAATAGCACTGCCAAGGCACTCTCATATGTACAGCTGGCAGAGTGGCCCCCAAGTCTGTGTCACTGTTCTAGACACATTAGGGACACTCCACAGCTGGCACATAATTAGAAGCACAGAGTAAGCAAATCATTGCTTTTTCTGTGAGTGTTTCTCCTACTGATCATGCTCAGAGCACAGCAGCTCCACCCACATGACAAACGCATGACAACAAACAGATATCAGGGAAAAAACAGGTGCATTCGGTTGTGTATTTTCCCTGTCACTCCCCTATTTTCCATAATTTCATTTGAAATTTTCTCTTTCTACCATAATGGAGTTTCCCAGTCAATGTCCCGTGATTAATCCTCAATGAGCTGAATTCTCCTGTAGACTTATCTTGAATAATGTTACCCCATGGAGAAAAAATGCAAAGCAAGGAATAGCTGCTTTTGGTTCTACACTTCCCAGAGTCTGGGAATAGTTTTCTCCTATAGACATCATTGCTATTCCCAGGAAGGTATGGTGGTATTTGCTCAGGCTGAAGAAGGTTCTTTGAACACTTTGGACACTAAGTTGCAGCTAAGAGATGCATAGACTGGTAGAACTTAAAAAATGGATGATATCCTGGACTTAGATGTAAGGGAGGTATTGCATTAAAACAAACTGAAAGTCAGCCAGAAAGGAAAATAAAAACAGTCAGAAAGATACAAATTCTTACACACCCTGACAGATTAATTTCCCCATTAAATAATTTTTTAAAAACTAACTAAAATGCTTTTAACACCTACTATGTGTTTGATCTTATAGGTGCTACATGTTGGAAGCAGAATGAGTATTCAGATGTGGTCCCCAGCTCCAAGGAGTCTATAATATAATTACTGTAAACAGAGTCATGAACAACAAGTCATGGGGAGCCCAGAGGGGAAACAGATTCTGCATGGAGGAGGTATCTCTGCCAGTATCTTTGCTAGTGTCTCTAGTGCTTCATCTACTTGCTTCACACTTGGATAGTTTAACAGTTTAGGGTGGGAATTTTAGGTCATGAGGCATCAGTGGACAGAGACTGAGATAAATCATGTGGGCGATCAATCAATCAATCAATCATGCCTCTGCAGTGGGGTCCCAATAAAAACTCTGAACACTGAGACTCAGGTGAGTAGCCTTGGTTGGCTATATTTTGTGTATACTGTTGCACATTGATACCAAAGTAACATGCCCTGGCTCCGTGGGAAGAAGATAGCCAAGGTTCTGTATTCTGTACTTCTCCAGACTCTGTCTGCGTTCTTTTTCCTTTAGCTTATTTAAATCCTGTCCCTATAATAAACTTTAACTGTGAATATAATAGCTTTCAATGAGTTCTGTGAGTCTTTCTAGAAAATTATCAACCCTGAGGGTGATTTTGAGGACCTTCTTGAGCTTGCAGTTGATGTCAGAAGTGATGTGGTCTCTTGAGGAGACTATTTCCTCTAACAGAACAGTTGGTATAACTCACACAAGAATGAATAGTTTTTTAGGGAGAGAATAAAGGTGCTACAGGATAACTATTCAACATGATGCCTTTAAAGTTCTTCTCTGGTATAAATCCTGACTCCAACAAAGCCTTGATAAATAGCCTTTGTGCTCCTCCCAGGACTCTAAGGTATATGATAAGGATTGGAGCCGAACAGATACAAGGTAGATGAACAAACTGCCTGAACTTAAGTTAAGCCAAACAGTTCAAGACTTCACTGTATTGACAGTCTAGTTAAAGATGCCTGTCTGAGGCTCCTAGAGGATGGAGTTATCTTTCTTTTTCTTATTCACCAAATGAAAGAACATAGCAGCAAGAATGTCATTTTTCCCTTTGTGTATATGACTTATGAAGAGAAGAGAAAATGCTTAAAAGTTTTTTTTCAACCTCTTCCTTCAGAATACGTCAATAAAATAGTTATGACCTATGATCTCCCAGTGCACAAGAAGGACATTGTTTAGAGGGATGAATTATGCAAGGGTTTCACGATAAGATTTGACATTGGGCTATCTCCTCCCAAAAGCTGTCCCTGAACTTGGTGGTCATGGAGACCTCACACCTGTTCTCATGATACCCTGTGTATGACTATGTTGTAGCTCTTCTAACAGAATAGTAAACTTATTTATGTGCTGTCCCCTGATAAGACTTGAGACCTTTAATGGCTGGATCAATGTGGCCCCTGCTTTGGTATTTTCAGTCCCTAAGACATTGATGGACCTGATCCATAGAAGGCATTCAGTAAGTTGTGTTTTGTTTTGTTTTTTTGGTTGAATGAATGAACAAAACAGCTTCAGAGTGGTGTGGTATAGAGGAAATAACAGAAGTTTTGGAGTAAAAAGTCATTGGGTTGAAATCTAGTCTTGGTCTTAAACAAGTGTGTGGCCTTAGGTGAATGAAAACTTTGTCTAAAACCCAGTTTATTCCACTCCAAAATGGGTTTATATAACCAGCCTTGTATGCCTGAGGGAGACAGCACATATGAAAACACTGCTCAGTGTCTGATAGCCAGCAGATTTTTTTCTGAGTTGGAGTCTCACTCTTTTGCCCAGGCTGGAGGGCCGTGGCACACTCACAGCCACTCCAGCGTCGACCTGCTTGGCTCCAGTGATCCTTCCGCCTCAGCCTCCCAAGTAGCTAGAACTACAGGCACGTGCTACCACGCCGGGCTAAGCCAACAGATTTTAACAAGTGTTAATTCTCTTCCTTTTTCCTTGAAACAAGAATGAAAACTTTTAAATAGAGCTCAGATAATATTTCAAAACCCTGAATTAAAAACGACGAACCTGTTTTGTAAGGATGTTTCTAGACTCAGACTGGGAATAGGAGCCTAGTAAATTGGTGGGTAGAATCCTCTATCATGGGATTACTTTCATAATAATTACAAGGAAATCATATTTTGTCTAGGACATAGGTCCAGATTTCCAGTCTTAGCTTATCCAGAGACTTACTCTGGTATGAAAGTATCAAAGCAACATAGGAAATAATGGCTCCAAATCCTTTGAATTGAAGTACAGGTAGGCTAACTAAAAGTAATTTTACAAAAGATGTCAGTGGTCTGGCAATGGTATCTCAATGATAAACTATGGTGATTAAAGGTGATTTTGTCAAAACGTAACACTACCTCTCACAGTGGAAGCTTTGTTTATTTCACATGAGACAGCATTTCTAACAACTTGTAGTCTATGGCTAGGCATACATCCTATCTCTCGACACTCTTGAAGCCCGAAAAAACTGCCATTTACAGAAATACATCTAGGATATAATCTGTAGTTAAATGCACAGTTGATTTATCATTATCTTGGGTTATTTGGAATTCACATTATTTATGTTACTAATCCTGTCCCCAGACCTCTAAGTCATTGCCTATCATTCCTCTAACAAATAATAACAAAAAAAATCTTACTCAACATTATATTTGGACATCATCTGTCTGAAAGGTAATAAGATACAGCAACTACAATGATTGAAATGAAGGGAAAGGATTGTTAATATAATAGAGGTTTCTACTGGGCATGCTTTAAATCAATGTGCAGAAGCAATTTAAACGACCCATCCTGTCATCATGTTTAAAACACATTGATTTCTCTCTTTCTTTTTCCCCCTTGTGGTTTTTATCTCTGTAGGTTGTTTTTCCCCTTCCTGTGGATTTAGATAGCAAGCCAGTGGAAAAGAAGCTTCAACAAGAAGCTTCAAATCACCCAAGGGACAGACTGACCCTTTAGAAACATTTCTAATAAATCAAAGTGAAAAACAAATCTCTGCCATAGTGCCACATTTGACAAACTGAAATTAAATTGTGCCAACTCTGGAGAAATCAAGATGACCTGCTTTGATATTTCTTCCCCGTTCATAGTTAACAGGTAAGAGAAGATGTTTGAGTTCTGTTTTATAAAGGCTCTCCCCTCTGATCAAATGTGATTCTAAACCCCAAGTCCATATTCAGTGTGAAGTATGAGTTCTGGGGCTAAAAATAAATATGGATATTTTTGCATATAGGTGTATATGTATTTATTTCTTTAATTCTAAAATTATTATCTTGGAAAGTGGTAAATGGAATTTTTTGCTAGCAGTGAGTTCCCAGTGTTATCAGCTGTCAGGTTGGAAAAATGTATGGCAGTAATAAAGGGGGAAATATATGATCCATAAATAAAGAAAAACGGGACTTGTTTGGCATTATAAAGTTTTAATGCCTCTAGGTAGCAAAGGCTCCAAACAAATTCCCTTTCTTTAAATCTTCTTATGCTCACTTCAGATTGTGTCTCTCATATTCCTGCTCCAAAGCCTATAAACAGTTGTGGCTGGAGAGACTCTGCATACCAAGAAGGAAAAGGCACCCCCTCCACACACTCTATGGGAAGACATGGCTTTTCTTCTTTTGTATGGGTCAGGGTAAGGAACAGGTCAGGTTCAGAGCCATGCTGAAAAATAATGACCAAGATCATCAACATGTATTGATCACTTACTGCAGGCCAGGGTCAAGGTTGGGTATTGCATGCAGGGGTGAATAAGACACAGCACCTCCCTTCAGAGAGTTCATTCTCTTTTCAGGGAGAAAGATAAGGTACCCTACAAGGCTGCTGAAATAGTCTAGAATAATCATTACAGGCACCAAGTGGACAATGAATATTACTGGCTGAATAAATGAATATGAATGTAAGGTTGTCATTAATTAATTAATTGAAAAGTTTTGTTTTGTTTTGTTTGAGGGGGCTGGAGGAGGAGAAGGGATTGGATGTATTGCAATGAAGGAAGTGACTAGGGAGAAGAGGAGGCAATACAACATTGGTTCCAGAAAGCTGCTCTTCAACATCACTTTATATTACATATATTTTGTTTTTAATGAGAAGTTCGCCTTGGGTAAAAGGATAATGATGAGTCAGCATCTTAAAGGCAAACAATCCAGACAATTGTGTGAAGGTCTTTGCTCTGGTGGAAACGTGTTATCTCCCTAAAACATCCAGGCGGGTTCCTCTGCTGTCACTGTACAATTTGCATGCTTCAGTAATGTTTTATGTATTATGCTACTTATACGCTAAAATGTACATGCACGCTCCTGCAAATTTAGGTAAATTATGAATAAATTAAATCTTATCTAAATAAACAAGTGTCTTTTTGAACCAAAATGCAAGCTGTCATGAATATTTAAGTGGACAAGATGAATCCTCTTCTTGCTATGCTTCTTGCAGAATGCATTCTATATTCTTGATTTCAGGAAGGAAAGTACACACAGAGAAACAAAAGCGACTCCTCACTAGGGACATGAATACTGGGAAATCTGACCCGGAAGAGCCATACCTTAAGACAAAAGATCTGTTATGGAGATTAAGGTGTATGGGTATCTACTGACCCTGGTAATCACTGCCTTTTCACACCATTTTGGAGATGCAGAGTTTGAGGAGAGTTATTATTTTTATCTTGCTTTTAGTGTAAGAGGCAACTCATGCAAATTGTAACTCTAGAACTAACTAAAATCCAGACTAGTATCCTGTCAGTTTATATTCGATTTCTGTAGGAATCTCATGGACACGAGGATTGACTCATCTTAATCTACATTTTCAAGAACATTCCAGCACCCAGGGTAAAGCCTAAGGGTCTCAGTTAACATTTACAGGCTGCATCTCTGCAACATCATCTTATTTTCCACTTCTCATAGGATCGAGAATCAGAGTTGAAAAGGCAGATGGAGTTGGAATTACAAAACAATAGAGAAGATTTTCAAATTTCTCCAAAAAGGCCATGCTGTCACACTCTTGTAATATCTATGTACAGTTGTCCCCCACTATCTGTGGTGTCACTTTCTGTGGTTTCACTTACCTGTAGTCAACTGTGGTCTGAAAATATTAAATGGAAAGTTCTAGAAATAAACAATTCACAGGTTTTAAATGGCACGCCACTCTGAGTAGTGTGATGAAATCTCACACAATTCTGCCTCAAGGGGTAATCACCCTTTTGTCCAGCATGTCCACACTGTCGATGCTCCCTGCCCATTAGTCACTTAGCCATCTGGGTTATCAGATTGACTATTGTTGGTATCACAGTGCTTGTGTTCAAGTTATTCTTATTTTACTTAATGACAGTCCCAAAGTGCAAGAGTAGTGATTCTGGCAATTTGAATATGTCGAAAAGAAGCCATGAAGTGCTTCTTTTAAGTGGAAAGTTGAAAGTTCTTGACTTAAGGAAAAAAGAAAAAGGTCTAAAGTAGGAACGAATTTTCTATCCATGAAACTGTACAGTATATTGTTATAATTCTTATATTGTTCTATTAGTTATTGTTAATTTCTTACTGTGCCTCATTTATAAATTAAGTGTTTTCATATGTAAGCATGTGTAAGAAAAATAGCATATATAAGGTTCAATACTATCTTTGGTTTCAGGCATCCAATGGGGGTCTTGGAACATATCCCTTGTGGATAAGAGGGTCTACTATACTCTTACATATTCTCTTCCTTCTGTTTAGAAAGCCCTCACCCCCTTTGTCTGGAACAACTCTTCCTTCAAGACGCAGGCCGTCTTCTTCATGGAGCCTTATCTGAACTCCCAGGAAGAGTGGGGCGCTTTCATCTAATTTGAAGCCTCATGAAGGCAAGACCTGCGTCTGCTTCTTTACCACATCTCCAGCATCTATAAATATAAAAGGCATTCACATATAAATGCTTTCTAAAAAAAATGGATCCTTCTTTTGCTGTCTACAGTATATTAAATAAATCTCTTTAAGTGCTTCTAAGATTGCTATAATTCATTATTTGTTTACATCTTAGTTTGCTCACTGGACAGCTGGGCCCTCAAAGGCAGAGGTTCACCTTATTGATCTTGTACTCCCAGGACCAAGCATGGAAAGTATTTGATAAACGTTTGTTTATTGAAAGAAAGAAGTTATGTACATTACACTGCAAGTAACTGCAGAAACAAACCTGAGATTTAACAGCTCCTGTATACCCTACAATATCATCTTTGTCATGCTAAGATTCATAATCAGTGTCTAGGCATCCTTTCTCATTACCATTGACAGTTTTCTGGGTCTCTCTTTATTATTATCATTATTTTTAAAAATTAGAATTGTGGGGTACATGAGAGGATTTGTTATATAAGTAAACTGTGTGCAGGTGAGGTTTGGGTTTCTAGCAGGCCTGTTTTCCCCCTCATAGTGGACCTGGTACCCAATGTGTTGTTGTGTGCCTCTTATCTTTCCTCCCTCCCTCCTCCTTTAGCAGAGTCCAGAGTCTATTATTCTTAACTTGTTGAATATTATAACAATCTTTATATATCTGCTTTCTAAACAGAAGGAAGAGAATATGTAAGAGTATAGTAGACCCTCTTATCCACAAAGGATATGTTCCAAGACCCCCATTGGATGCCTGAAACCAAAGATAGTATTGAACCTTATATATGCTATTTTTCTTACACATGCTTACATATGAAAACACTTAATTTATAAATGAGGCACAGTAAGAAATTAACAATAACTAATAGAACAATATAAGAATTATAACAATTATAATTATAACAATTATAATTATAATTATAACAATTATAACAATATACTTCTTGCGCTCACCTATCCAATGATTGTCATTTTTCTATTTAGATCCTGCAGGAAAAGACAAAGGCTGCATGTATTGTCAAAGTGGGCCTTGGGGTTGACATAGGGAAGTATAGGATAGAAACAGTCCTAGGGAGTAACTCGTCTTCCTTTTTTTCTCTCTCAGCTCTGGATTGGCCCTGGACAGTCTCTGGGCCAGATAAGAATGAGGCAGAGTAAGGGGTGGCTGTGTGTTCAGGTTTCACTGAGCACTGTAGCAGAGAAGAGGCAGGAAAAGATTGCTTTCAGAGGAGGTGGTAAGGAGGCCAGGGGAATTGCTAAACCTGCCTTGATGGGATTGCTGTTTGGAGAGTCAGCTATGTCAGGAACTGCATCTAGACTCTGCATCCAGGACAAAAGACTGAGGTGGCACATTCAGCTCATGATGTCAAGTCCAGTCCCTCTGCTCAGCTGGCCATATATGAACTTCTAAAGAATTTCTATGAACTTGTTCTAGGACCTAACCCTCTTAGACATTTAAAAAAAAATGGCCCCTTATATCAAGTCTAACTCCCGGGACTCCACAGTGTCAGTCCTGTTCTATCTACTCTGTTTTAAGTGGAGAGAGAGCCAACACCTGAACCCTTCCTTCCTTCTTGTAATAAGCACTTAACCTCTATAAGACTGCAATAATATCAGGGCTTACCCTCTTCTTTTTCAGATCGTTTCCTAATATCCTCCATGGCTCACCTTCACTTGGGATCCAAACCGAGAAACACAGCACCCATGGGGAGTTTCTCTGTAGGCAGAAGAATCTGCAGAGCTTCAGGTCACACTTGACACTGGCCTACATGTTCTGGCTTATACAAAGAGGCTAAAGACCCCATTCCCAAATATTGTGGCACACTAGATGTTGGAGCCACAAGTAGGGGGCTGTGATGGGGAAGTTAATGTTATTGGTAATGAGGACACATATTCATTCTCAGAAAGTGGACGGTCACCTGCCAAAGGACTGATGTCCCTTTGACCCCCATCATAAACAGAACACTGGGCTGACCATGAGATTGACTCAGTATCATATCCTCTCAGTCCGACTGAGAGCTGGCCTCTTCATATAGCAAAAATATGGGTCAAGTTCAGAAGGACCAAGCATCACAGATTTTTTTTCTTTCTGCAAATGCAGGCCCTTTACTTGGTGTTATGAGGAACTTAAGAGTTCTCAGTTCATCTGATCCCTGGACTCCCTGCCTAACTGCACACAATCCAAAGTCAAACTGAGGGGCTGGCCCACATTTCTGTGTAATAGTGTCCTCATTCTCTCCTGCCCTTTAGGACAATATCCCGCATGATCAGAGCGGCAAGAGATGACACAGAGCAGCTCTCTGGGAGGAAGATATGGTCTCTAAGCAAGACAAAAACAAGAAAAACACTCATGGAAAACCCACTGATGCAGTTCAAACTGTGTCCCCATCAGTATGAAAGGCAAGTGTGCAGGGCTAGAGACAGGCTTTGATCTTGCCTCGAAGTCAAAGGGAATTTGGAAGATCTCCAGGTGTAAAGGTGCATGTGAAATCCTTACAGTGAGAGAGATTTCATGGTAGGCTGGACTGGGTGAGCTCACTCACTCTGCCATTTATCCTACTGGGGAGAAACTCTAGCCCCTGCAGTCTTGCATTCAGTTTTGATCTGTCCAGTTTCATTCCACAGAGATTTTCAGCATAGTCAGCTGTGTGATCAACCCAAAGTGTGCCTAGCCTATAATCAGGGTCCCTATAGCTAGTGAGTGGGATCATGCAGCCTGGCTAAGAGTGGGGTGGAAAGGGCAGCCCTGTTCAGTTAGGGGTTTCCTATTCCCCCTGTCCTTCCTGACAGGCAATTAGGTGCAGAAGGAGACAGGATTGGAAAACCCAGGGATGGTGTCTGGTCACAGACACTTGACTAAAAGAAGGTGTCTGAGGGAGAACTGGCATGTGGTGGTGGGGGTGAGGGGGCACTACAGAGAAGGAAAAGAGACAGAGGGTGGTGGGTGGACAGGAAGCAGATGGCATCCAGAGGTATAGTTGCCTTTTTTCTAATGAAAGCCTCTGTTGGAGACTGGGGAACCAGGTCGCAGGATTATCATGGTGCAGGTGATGGTGAGGTCCATCTATTATCAGGAGACTGACAGAACACCAGCAGCCTGTCTCAGAACTTTACTTAATAAATCAAGGATGACAACTCCTCCCAAACTGATATGAAAAGGTTCTTGAGTGTCCATGACCTGCATAAGTTTTATCCATTTCCCTTTCTAAAATAAGAGGCAAATCATAATCACAAACAATCCATTTTTGTCAGGTAGCAACAGTACATCTTTCTTTAATCACCAAAGGGGAGGCCGCTGGAATCTGGCACTGCTTGGTCCTGGGGTAAAGGAGTCAGAGAGTTGAACAGTGAATGACATTGCTATAATAGCTCCCATCTGCAGAGCACTTGGGAATTTCCAAAGAGATTTCACCCACATGATCTCATGTGAGCGTCACAACATCCCTGCCGGGTGGATTTTATTATCCCCCTTTTCAGAAGGGGAAGTGGAGGTGGAGAGGATGTGGCTGGCACTCTGTGGCTGGCGCTCTGTGTGTGGCAGCTGTTGCCACAGTCAGTGCTGTCCTGCAGCAGGAGAGCTCTGCTTTCCACTATCTGCCCTCCCAGTGCATGAGAGTAAGCCCAGGGGAGGCTTTCTTTGATGGCCTTGGGTAGGGGGTGGAGGCAAAGCTGTCCCCATCAATGCTCCCAGCTCCCCCTCTGCCTAAACTGCTATCTCTTCTTGCATCTCGTTGCTGCAGGGTAGGTTCCCTACACCTTCCATGATGACCATGGGCTCATCATAACAACTAATAAGGGTCAAGGGGCAAGAATGAATGGACTCTCTTGTTCACACTTGGTTGTTATCTCTGCTGCCAACAGAGGAACACTTTAGCCAGAAACTTCAGAAGACAGTGTTTCAGCCAAAGCTTACCACTGAAATCAAAGGAAGAGCTCAAATGGTTGAAATGTCAGACCTGGGAATCCAGTCTGCCAGAGGCTTCAGCTATGCAAGGGACCGGGAGGTCCTAGATTAGGACCCTGGAGGATTCTGACTGGATCATTAGAAGATCCCACATCGAGAGCCAGGCCAAAGAGGCAGTCAGACCAGAAGACCAGTAGACAGAACAGGCCCTGAGTCACACAAAAACAGTAAAGGAAACTCAAATGAGTCAAATGGAGAGTAGCAAACTTTATTATAAAGCTACAATAATCAAAACAGCCTGGTATTGGTACAAGAACAGGCATATCGACCAATGAAACAGAATAGAAATTCCAGAAGCAAACCCTCAATTTCTCAACCAACTCATCTTCGACAAAGCCTTTACCAATGACTGGGGAGAGGAGAACCTATTTAGTAAATGGTGCTGGGAAAACTGGTTGACCACATGCTGGAGATTAAAACAAGACCCCTACCTATCACCATACACAAAAATCAACTCTAAATGAATCAGACTTAAATGTAAAACTTCAGATTATAAGAAACTTAGAAAATGCAGGAGACTCTCTTATGGAAATTGGAAATGGCAACTAATTCCTGATCAAAACCCCAAGTGCGCATGCCATAAGAGATAAGACAGACAAGTGAGGATCTCATCAAACTGACAAGCTTCTGCAAAGCCAAAGAAACCATTAAGAGAGCAGGGAGACAGCCCACAGACTGGGAAAAAAATATTTGCCAACTGTATGTCTGACAAAGGCCTAATATCTAGGATCTACTAGGAACTCAAGCATGCTGAAAAGGAAAAAACAAACAGCCTCATTGCTAAGTGGGCACAAGATATGAATAGACACTTCTCCAAAGAAGACATATGAGCAGCCAATAGAGAACATGAAAAATTGCTCAGTCTCACTAGTCATCAAAGAAAATGCAAATTAAAACTACACTGAGATACCAACTAACTCCAACAGGATGATCATCATCAATAACTCAAAAAACATCAGATTCTGGAGAGGATGTGGGACAAAGGGAACACTTCTACACTGTTGGTGGGAATGTAAACTGTACAACCTCTGTGGAAAACAGTGTGGTGATTCCTAAAAGATCTAAAAATCGACCTTTCATACGACCCACAATCCCTCTGTTGGGAATACACCTGGAGGAACTCAAATCACTCTATGAAAAAGATACCTGCACACGTATGTTTATCACAGCATTGTTAAAAACTTGGAACCAACTGTGCTGCCCACCATGAGAGGACTGGATAAAAAATGTGGTACATATACATGATGGAATATTACGCAGCCATAAAAAAGGACAAATCATGACTTCACAGCAACCTGAATGAACTTGACTCTAAGTTCATATAATACTGAGTGTTCTATCACAGAAACAAAGAACTAAGTACCACATGTTCTCACTCATAAGCATACCTTGAACAATTATTGTAATACTTTAAGAAAAGGATTGGTGGGAAACTGCAGGGGGGGAACAGGATTAGCAGTAGTGGGAAACACTGGGGGGTTGGGGGAACACCTGCATAACGAACATTTGTGTACCTGACATTGAATTGTACTCCACACCTTTCAAAAAAATTAAAAGTTAAAACAACACCACAAAAAGAAAGTTCAGCATATTAACATGATCTGCTCACTTGGGCCTAACTAGTCACTCTCTGAAGGTGTCAGGACTTGAAATATCTCTGGTAGGGTTGGATAGGAGAAAAATCCTGCACAAAGAAAACCTGGATTCAAATCATTTTGCCAATTCTCAGCTATACATAGTAACAGACTGTCAGTATGTGTGTGTACTGTGTTGTAAGGTGACCTATTGAATAAAAGGACCATCTTTTGGTTTTCTGAGTGCGTGGGTCACTTCATCTGGACAAAGTGCTGGTGGTTCATGGGAAAAAAACCTTGGAACAGAAGTCAGAGAATCACTTCCAATCTATTAGCTCTGAAGAGGCTATTCAGACATTTGGGGTGCATTTGTGATTGAGGCCAGGCAGGGGAGGCACCTCTCTGGATGTCTGTGTGAACTCTTTCTTGGCAATATTGCTTGGTGTTACACAAACAGATACTGATTTATTATTGGGAATACCTAGGAGAATACTATGGGAGGCACCCTGGGCGGTATCTGCTCCCTTTCCCAGTCCTCATACCACACAGAGTGTTTCAGATCGAGAAAACATTCCAAACACCCTCTATGCCTGGGAACTGCATCCTTAGCCACACCGAGCCCAAGGTGCCTTTATTCAGGTCACCAGCTCTGTCCCCCAGAGTGGTTCTCTTTCTTTTCTGGCTGCAGGATCCCAGTGAGAGTGATTAAGATATCTTGGCAGGGAGGTAAGCTCTTTATTTGCCCATTTTTGATGGGGTAGCATAAAGCTGGATCGTTTTGCTGAGCTCCCTTGGGGCCATCAAAGTCCACATGGGCAGGCGGCTCCAATAAACAGGCCAGGCGACTCACTAGCTGCTGTAAAGCAGATCACAGGCTCTCCACTGCAGGGAGACTGGGGCTGGCAGGGGCCATGTACAGAGACCTTTGCACCTGCCACCTCCTCGTCTGACCCCACAGGCTTTCCATGTGGCACTCTTCCACAAATACAGCTTTTCAGGAAATTTAAAGGAATGGGAGGAGAGAAAAGGAACTGAACGACCTCTGGGCTTGGATGGAGTTAGAAGATCGTGGTTGTAATCTCAATGCTGCTATTTATTACTTATCTAGTCTAAGATCATCAATCTCATCTCTCTAGAGCCAAAATCTGCATAATATAATGCTAGTCACACCAATTTGTATGGTAGGAAAGGAGGAATGGAGCACCTACTACATGGCAGACACCGTGTGTGTGTGTGTGTGTGTGTGTGTGTGTGTTTGTGTGTGTGTATACTCCCACTTCTCACCATAACCAAAAAACTCATGCCTTGAGACAGTAAGTATTCTAAGTAAGGTCACTCAGCTTTGTGACTCCAAATCTTGAGCTCTCTCCAACTTTAATACGATGAGAGTTGGGAGCATCATGATGAGGTGATAGTAAAGAAGGCAACTTATGAGTTCTGAATCCTCATACAAATGTAAGACATTGTTCTGAGCTCAAAATATCAGTTGTGCTTTTATCACACTAATTTTCTTTTTTTAATTTTTTTTTATTTTGAAGATGTGGGGTACAATTCAGAGTTAGGTATACAAATGTTCATTATGTAGGTACCCTTGTTGATGAGGTGTGCTCCCTCACCAGCAGTTTCTCACTACTGCCAATCCCTTTTTTATAGTATTACAATAATTGTTCAAGGTCCGCTTATGAGTAAGAACATGTGGTACTCAGATCTTTGTTTCTGTGATAGATCACTCAGTATTATAGACTCTAAGTCCATCCAAGTTGCTGTGAAGTTCATAATTTTGTCTTTTTTATGACTGTGTTATATTCCATCGTGTATATGTACTTATTTCTATCCAGTCCTCTTTTGATGGACAGCAGTTGGTTCCATGTTTTTGCTATCGTGACTAATGCTGCAATAAACATACATGTGTAGGTATCTTTTTCATAGCCTGATTTGAGTTCTTCCAGGTATATTCGATCTTTTAAGAATCGCCACACTGTTTTCCACAGAGGTTGTACTAGTTTACAATCCCATCAACAGTGTGGAAGTGTTCCTTTTCCCCCACATCCTCTCCAGCATCTATTGATTTTTGAGGTATTGATGATGGCCATCCTGACAAGAGCTAGATGGTATCTCATTGTGGTTTTAATCTGCATTTCTTTGATGACTAGTGAGGCTGAGTATTTTTCATGTATCTGTTGGCTGCTCTTATGTTTTCTTTGGAGAAGTATCTATTCATGTCTTTTGCCCACTTAGTAATGGGACTGTTTGTTTCCTTTCTGGCATGTTTGAGTTCCTTGTAGATCCTAGATATTAGGTCTTTGTCAGACATACAGTTGGTTTTTTATTTGACAGGCTGTGGACTGTCTCCCTTCTCTCTTGATGGTTTCTTTGGCTTTGCAGGAGCTTGTCAGTTTGATGAGGTCCCACTTGTCTATCTTATCTCTTATGGCATGGGCACTTGGGGTTTTGATCAGGAATTGGTTGCCATTTCCAATTTCCACTAGGGTGTCTCCTGTGTTTTTTAAGGTTCTTATAGTTTGAGATTTTGTGTTTAAGTCTTTGATCAACTTAGAGTTGTTTTTTGTGTATGGTGATAGGTAGGGATCTTGTTTTAATCTTCTGGTCAGCCAGTTTTCCCAGCACCATTTACTGAAAGGTTCTCCTCTTCCCAGTGGTTGATGGTGGAGGTTTTGTTGAAGATGAGGTGGTTGAGAAATTGAGGTTATACTTCTGGAATCACTATCCTGTTTCATTGGTCTATATGCCTATTCTTGTACCAATACCAGGCTGTTTTGATTATTGTAGCTTTATAATAAAGTTTAAAGTCTGGGAGTGTGATACCTCTTGCTTTTTTTTTTTTTTTTTTGCTGTGGATTGTTTTGTCCATTTGTAGTCATTTATGTTTCCATATGAATTCCTATATTGTCATTTCCAGGACTGATAAGAATGCTGCTGGTGATTTAACGGGTATTGCATTAAATCTGTAGATTGCCTTAGGCAGGATGGACATCTTAATGTTGGTTTTTCCAGTCCATGAGCATGGAATATTTTTCCATTTGTTTGTGTCATCTTTGATTTCTTTGAGCAGCATTTTGTAGTTTTTGTTGTAAAGGTCTTTCACTTCTCTGGTTAGGAAGATTCCAAGGTATTTCATTTTTGTGTGTGGCTATTGTGAATGGGATTGTGCTTTTTATTTGGGTTTCTGTTTGTCTATTGTTCGTGTATAGGAATGTGACTATCTTTTGCAAATTTATTTTATGCCCTAGATTTTGCCAATCCTTTATATCACACTAATTTTCAAAGGAGAACCTGAGGGTCTCAGTGTGGAGGTCAAGGCACAGTATTAAAGGTCCCCCAGCAAAGCAATGGCAGACTCTGAACCCCGGACACCTTGTCTTTGCTTCTTGCCCAGTTCTGGAAGGCAGATGGACTCCCTGGGTAGATGATGTGCAATCCTCAGCTGAGTTGAAACCAAGACACCCTCAGAGAATGTCCAGGGAGCAGAAGCTCTTTCTACATTCTTTGCCAAATTCCTCAGAGTGTAATTCCTCCAGGGAAACCTGTTATTTTACCCCAGAGTCAGTAAAAACTCAATGACAACAAGGACTTTATGTGAACCAAGTTTTTTGTGTTGTTTCTGTCTTTTTTTATGGGAAAAATATTTCCTTTCCCAAATGCTATCAATTTCAATCAAATTATGTATACTGCAGGACCAAAAAAGGATGCTTAAATTGCTGTGTGCGTTTCTTTCCTTCAGTGTCTCTCAATCCTTCCACTCAGCTTCTTGAAGAATTAAGATGTGATCTTTTCAAATGTAAATTAAGCAATTTACAAAATATGTATTTTGGCATATAGGCAACTTGGCTATCCAAACAAACTGGAATTTCATTGATTCTGCAAACTGCCATCTCATGGAGTTATCTTGTGGCCATAATTTGAGTCTCTAATACGAGACTGTTTTCATTTATAATAAGCAGTACATTCTGCTTTTATTTAACTTCACTCTCTATTCTGCATTTTTAAATGGGTAAAATAAGTGATGTCAGCTTTAATATGCTTTTCATGAGTTTCATTTCTCAAATGTTATTTTTTATTATTTTGTCAATTTTATTTACTATTAAAACAATATTTGATGCCACAAAAGAAACTGAAACATGAAAAACATCCACCCACAGCTCTGCCAGCCTAAGATAGCTCTTCTCGTTCACCCATGCTCCTGCCAAGTTTATGTCACCATGCATATAATTTTATGACATTGTAACAATTCTGGAAGAGTAATTTTCAAAATAATTTTCACACAAGCTTATGAAACAGAACTTTGTTTAAACCTCCTTTCAAGATCTCTCGACCTGTTTGCAGAAAACTTTTCTGTATGTTTTATTCTAGGTATATGACAGGGACTTCACTTTTTGGAGATTAAGAATGCATTTCTTAGTCTTTACTAAATGATATTAATAGTGGGGCAGAAAATAAATACACGGCAACTGATCTTTCAGGTCAGTTGCCCAACCCTCTGCATCAACAGATAATGCATATGTATTGTCTCACACAAGTCTCCTCTTAAAGCAATCAAGGACAAGGGTTCCAGTCTTGGTTGTGGATCTTTTCCTAGTCAGAAAAGCTCCTCCTTACATATGGCCTAAACAGTTTGGTAGCTGGTTTCTTCTTTCTTTTCTTCTCCCTCCCTCCTTTTGTCTCTCTCTCTTTCTTTTCTTTTTTAAGATTTCTGTTTTTCTCTTTAACAGACAATACTTCTTTTTTACTGTGTTAAAACATACTAACATAAAATTTATCATTGCAGCTACTTTTAATTGTATAGTTCAATGGCATTAAGTACATTCATGTTGTGCAATCATCACCACCATGTACCTTCAGAAACTTAGTGCTTGCTAAGTGATATCTCCCCATCTCTACTATCTCAGTCCTTGACAAACACTATTTTATTTTTTGTCCTATGAACCTACTCTAGGTACACCATACAAGTGGAATCATACAATATTTGTTTTTTTGTATCTAGCTTACTTCACACAGGATGATGTCTTCTTTGTTTATGTTATCATATATGTTGGAATTTTCTTTCTTTTTAAAGCTGAATAATATTCCTTTGTATTATATAACACATTTTGTTCATTCATCCATTGACGGACTATTGTGTTGCTTCTACCTTCTGACTTGTAAATAATGCCTGGAACACAGGTGTCCAAATATCTGTTTGAGTCTCTGCTTTCAATTATTTTGGATATATATTAAGTGGAATAGCTGGATAATATGGTAATTCCATGCTTAGTTATACTGAGGAACCATTATACTGTTTTCAACAGTGGCTGCACCATTTTACATTCCCACCAACAGTGCACAAAGGCTCCATTTTCTCTTCTGCAGTCATTTCAATCTCTTTCTCTCCTTGGAATAACTAGCCATGGCCCTCATTAAAAGAATTCTCTATAGATGTAGATTCTTTCTTGTATCTAAGTAGTGCCCATGCTACAGATGGAGAGTCTGAGGCACAGAGATGCTCAGCCTGGGCCGAGGGTCTGGGAGCAGGGTGGAGGCAGGATTCACCCCATGGGCAGTCTGGCACAGGAGCCGAACACTCCATTATTACCATGGTGTTATATCAGCTCTCAGAGAAACTTGCAACTTTTTTTCCCCAAATTTGCTGTATTACAACTCAAAACTACTTCATGAAAAATAGCATTACGTCCCAACATTTGTAGTAGACCTATTGAGGATTGAGGCTCTAACTGCCAGGCAGGTCCTAGCACCAACCTTTCTAGTCCTGTGGGCTTATCTTTGATAATTCTGTAACTGGCTGCCTTTAGGTGAGGTCTAACACTGGACTTGACATGATGGCCATGCTCTCTTCCCTCTAATCATTTTCTCATCTCTATGCCTTCTGGGATCATCCATCAGAGTTTCTCACAGGGCTGGACTTCCTTGGGCCAGGAGGGAAACAGGGCCTGTGGCCCAGCAGGAGCCAACGTAGGGAGATTTGGAGGCATCAAAAGATGTCTCTGTCCCCAAACATTTCCTGAAAGGGTATCTGAAAGCCCTATCTTCCCTTTACCTTAAGCTTAATATTTCCCAAAGTTGGTTGCTGGGATTGAAGTCCCTCAGAAACACCTTGCAAAAAGGGGTCCACCCCTAAGTTAGTTTGGGGACTACTTTGTGAGCTATCTCCAGGAGAGTCATGAGGCACTTTAATGCAGTAAAGGCTTTCAGAAATTCCACAGTAAGGGAACCTGTGTAATTTTATTTAAACCACAGTATCTACCAAGTTCTTTGCTAAAATGCAAGTACAAATCAAGATAGAAATTAACCAAAGATAAAAATCTGTCTATCTCACAACTTTGCCTCTGCATCTAAATGTAGGAACTGGGAACAAGTGAGGACAAGATGGCCTTTAAACTTTTTTCTAACAGCATTTAATTAAACTACTTGATCTTTCTAAGTCTTGATGTTTTAAAGTATCTTTTAAACATAAACATAATACTTGCTCATGATAGAGAAATCAGAAAATTATAAAGTTGAAAATAACTTATAATCTCATCACCCAGAGATCATCACTATTAACATGTTGAGTATTTTCTGATAATATTTTTCTAAGTATGAGCATTTAGTTTCTCAGCTGAGTGGAAATGTCTGCTGATAGGTGTGTGGAAAAGAAGATGCTCACATTCATGGGCATCTACAAGATGTGGAGTCATTTGCACTTGAGGCCCCCTTTTATTCTTACATGAACTTTATGGTTTATATACTGGTATCCTCTGATTACATGAAGGGACATTAAGCTCAGTGGGATTAAGGGGTAGAAGGGACACTACTCATGTTCTCCTCATGCCCCTTGCGTCCCTTCAGGTGTCCTGGGTGCCCACCACACTCACCTGTTGCTTTGCCTCTAAGGTACACACCTGTGACTAACTGCATTACTGCTCTTGGGTCAGCTGAGATGCTTTGCCCTCCTGTCTGCTTCAACTTGAGGAGAAAGGGAAGTACTTGAGTTTATTTAGCCAATGATTGCTGTGGGAGGATGAGTATTTGCTTAGAGTCTGATACACTCTAAGCTGTAAATTATATCCTAGAGCTTCCTGGCAGGATTAAGCTAAGGCTGGGACTTCTCTTAAAATTACACTCCTGGCTTGGCATCTTCCCTGTCTCTCTTCTGCTTTCTGGTTTCTCCTGGGAACTTTTGCACAGGAATCCTTGCTCAGAGCGTCTGCCTTTGGGAATTTGACCTGAGATAGGTACTTCCTTCATGGTCAGATGTCCTAGAAGCAGAAGCAGCATTTCCAGGACTTGAACTTAGGTCTTCCAGACCCCAGAGTAGACAGATTCATCTTGCCTGATTCCAAAGAAGGCAGCAGATATGTGTGATAGGAGAGTCTCCAGACTGCAGGGATGAGGTCGGGCCCTATAGCTGCCTGGAATGTGAATGAAAGGAGGACAGCTGGTGACTGTAGGCAGTGGAAGGCACCAAGAAGGACACAGAGGATGTCCCTATTCCCTATAGACATACACCTCAGGGAAATTAACATGCACTAGTGCCCTAGCCTTGCCCCAGACAGCCACAGGGCACAGAGCGCATGCTTCAGATGACAGAAGCAACAGACATGTGACTCTAATATGCTGGTACCTGGCCAGGGCCCCACTTACCGCAGGAACCACCCAGCCAAATGTGCCAGGAGCCTCATGTATGAAGGCTGGAGAAATATGACTGTGGGCTTATGCTGGGAAGCAATTTGGTCCATTTCAGCTATCATGTCATGGCAGTGAAATACACAAATATAGACTAGACTTGTCCAGAGGAGTTTTTCTCTCATTAACCTTGAAGGACGATGTACATCCTGTTGATGGCTGCTGTAGAGTATGCGATCATGAGAGGCCAGGTTCGATGAAGCAATAGGACTTAAACAGCAGACGTTAGTGCTGCCAAATGCATTTTCCCTCTTAATACACTACAGATCCATCATCAGTGCTGAGAATGGGGTGTGTGGGAGGGGTAGAAAGGCTGGAATGATGTGGCAAGGTGCATACTGCTGGCCATTGGATGCTGTTTGTCATCAGCAAAAGAGATTAATCTTTCAGTTCTGACCTCCTAAGAGGTTAGCAATCTCTCTCTCTCTGTCTCTCTCTCTCTCTGTCTCTCTCTCTCTCTCACTCACACACACACACACACACACACACACACACACACACACACACACCCAGTGTGAAGTGTGAATCCTCATCTGTCATCCACAAGGCAGAGATATATTTTGACTTTGGTCTCATAGGAGGTTTGCAACAGTGACGGGGTGTGTGTGTGTGTGTGTGTGTGTGTGTGCGTGTGTGTGTGTGTGTTTCTCCCTGGACTCTGAGAAGAAAGAGGGGCAAGACTGGTTGTGTTGGAAGATGTGCAAACAAGTCTGTGCAGGGACAGCTGATAGGCAGAGTCTTCTGCAAAATGATGTTGATGGAAAGATTGTCCTCAAAGCCATCTCAGTTACAGTGCTATTTATGGTTGGAGTGGCAGAACATTCTTCAATTGGATGTCTGGCTGCTAGAAGGGACTGTGTTTTTTCCTGGGAAAAGAATAATTCAGGAGGGAAGCATGGTTTAAACAAGACTGTGGCACTGATCCTGGCTGGAGCTCTTAGGATGGAGGTGTCAGCCATGAGGGGAAGAGGACTCTAGTTATGTATAGAATGCCTGGTTTCCCTTAGATTGACATGGTGAACTGCTGAGATAAAATCACTCTTGAAGTTTTGCAAGGATAACCGTTGGTCTCTACTGAGCTATCTTTGCGTAAAGGAGACTTTACAACATATCACTAAAAAAAAGATCCCTGTCCCTGATCCTCAAGAAAGGAAGAGGGAAGGAACACAGGCTGTCTGTGGTTGAAAAGTAATAATGATAATAATGGTAAATATTGAATACAGTAGCTCATTCAATTCTCACAACAGGCCCATGAAGGTGCATCTATCATTAATCCCAGATGATGAAGAAACTGACCATGACAACTTATTCAAGGTCATGGAACAACATTTAGCAGGGTTAGGATTGGAGCCTAGACCAAAAAGTTCCAGAGTCTACACATTTAACCATGGTGCTACATAAGCCTCTCTGTAAACAAAGAAATAATTAGATTGGATGATGGAGAGCAGCCTCAAAGGATGGGAGGGAGCCAGACAAAATAGGGAGCAAAGGGCATCTGAGTTTGAGGAACTCATTCATAATCTAATGAGAGAAGCCACACACATTAATACACATGGGAAAGGTTTAAAACTCTGGCCAAGATGTCATACATCTAATTGTATTAAAGGTAAAACCACAACTACCTCCAGAGAAGGACCATAGTTGTAGAAAGAAGTTTCTCCCTAAGATGAAATCCAGCTCCTAGGAGGAGAAAGCAAGTTCCAGATGAACCAAGTTTGGGGAGAGGAAGGAGGATGAAGTATGAGGCCACGGGGCAGCTGAGATTGTTTGTTACAGCACCAACCCTAACCTGAGTCTTGCTCTTTCTGTTTCCCACAACAGATTACTTTCCTTACCTGCCTTATACTATCCTTTCTGTCTCCACATATCTCCATTGAAAACAAATTTTTTTCTTCTCTGGAATTTTCTTCATAATTTAGTTTTTTCCTGCTATGATTTACCTTTCTGGTTGTATTTAACTCTGCAATGTACCACTGTATGAGAAGCACAGTCCAAAATAAAGCTGTGTTTGTGTCACCTATAACTTGGCATTCTTATCTCCTGGCTGCACACACACTTCTGAGAAAGCCCAGCACAGTCTAGTCTGAAAGGGACAGAGACATTTTTGACTGATAGTTTAAGAAGGAGGAATTCAGGAAGGGAGTAAGGAAGGTAAGGAAATCAGGATGGCAGATGACATTGGAATTAATTTCAATACAACAAACATGCAACGAGCCTTTATGAGGTGCCAGTCACCTGGTGATTGGTGTTGGGAATGTGCAAGACAAGATCTTCCACACCAGGCTGTGAGCTCCCAGAGGTTAGGAACTGACACGGAAACACATAATGACATGACAATTCGATAAAATTTAATGAAAGTGTGGGCAACGGATCTGGGAGCACAGAGAAGGGTACTTTTATTTATGTTTCAGGCAGAAGAACTGGGGATGGTTATGAAAGTGACATTAAAGAGCTTCAGATGTTGGGAAGGAATTTGCTGCACGAAGAAGGGAGGAAGGGCATTCCAGGAGGAGGGAAGAGTTTGACCAAATGAGAAGTGTGTGACCTACCCATGATGTAGTGCTCTGAGTGTGGCCAGACAGGTGGCTGCATGGAGGCAGAGGGTCAGGTCACCAAGGACCTTGGATCCAGGGCTCAGGTATTGGGACCCACTCTATAAGCAACATGCATTTCTCGGAAGAGCTTTAGACAGGAAGAGGGCTTGGTGGGCTGTTTGTTTTTATAGTATCTTCCCAATAGCAGGGTGGAGAACAGATAGGCAGACCAGTGAGGAGGCTGCTGCCCTGGTCCAAGGGAAGGAGTATGAGACTTTTGGAAGTCACGAGGAACAGGCAGGGGTACAAATGCAGAACAACACCCGTGGACATTTTGAAAGTTTAGTGATTCTACACGCTATCCTTTTCTGCAGTTTGAGAAATACTACTTCCTTCGCACCAACTGCAGTACTTTCCCTCCTACCCCGCTTAAATGCCACCTCTTCCACAAAGCCTTCACTGGTGCTTCCAGCTGTAAAAAATGTCCCCTCCTCTGTGTTCCCTTGCTCTGCATCTGTGGATTTTCTCTCTGGGTTTTCTAGGTGGATATTGATTTGGGTACTGATTTTCTTTTTCCTTACATGGGTGGGGGAAAGGGCAAGGTTCTGGAAGCTTGAAAACTTGTTTTGTGCTAAAAATATGCTTTTCTGTAGTTGAGTTGCCCTGGGTAAATTAATTTACCTTTTTGAAGGCTTGGTTTCATCATTTCCGGGAATGTATCATTCAGGCTGCAGGCAGGAAAACAGAGCCCATGTGGGTCTACAAGGGGATGGGTGAGGTGGCCCAAAGATTAGCAACAGTAGACAACCAGTTGTCTGGTACAAGAGACACAAAGGAAGGAGGTGCTAGTCCCTGAGTCAAAAGGAGTCAAGTCCACCCTGCGGGAACAGGCACCACCAAGGAGACACAACTACTATCTTAAGGCCACCCAGAGCAGAGACAGTGGGGTATAATGACCTACCTCTCCCCTGCTCTACCCTCTGACCCCTTAACAGTGCCTCCCATTGACTGAATCTACTAGTAGCCAGTTGGCAAGGCAGTCTGGGAAATGGAGTTTGCAGGGAAGGGTGGGAAATGGGTCTGACTGTGAAGACAGGCAACAAATGACCAATATAGAAAATTCACACACAAAAAATTCCTGGCCCTACTTATTTCGAAGGGTATCAGTGACAATAAAAAGAAATGATATATGTGAAAACCCTTTGTAAATTACAGAAAGCTACCCAAATTATGCTTACATACTGGAGTTTTATCTGGTAGTCAAGAAAATCCACATTTAATGGTCATGAATTCGCTCTCTGCATGGATTTGGAGTCGAGTGTAGACGGATTGTTTCCCTGGGGCTAGTCGTCTAACAGGTAGCCAGGGATGTCTGGGAGCAAGTGAACTGTACCAGGTGATAAGAAATCTCCCTGCAGAAGACTAAGCTTTAGACACTTGTTTCTAAGCCTTTCACATCAGACTAGTTGAGTGCTCATGGGCATGGCTCATGGGCATGTGGGCGTGGAGAGGGGCCTCTCCAGCCCTGCCTTTCTTAGCAGTAAGCAAGGCGCAGCCCTGAGGAACAAAGCCACATGCGGTCCAGGAGATGGAGGGAGGGAATGGAAAAGAAGACACCTGAGAATTCCCTAGCAGTGGCTCTCCCCCTAGCATCATGCTGGGCACTCTACACATGTTGTTTTGCTCCCGATGATAGAGGAGTTACTTGGGTAATAGGGCCGATGCAGTTGAACCCTTTAGTCTCTTCAGCCCCATTAACCCACATCCACCCAAATGGATTCTCAGCCAGTCCCATTAAGACATCCTGTCAGAACCATCCCACGTCATTTGCAGAGTGAAGTGAATATCAATAAAATTGTAATGAGTAATTTTCCCAGCTTCACTGACTCTTACTGGAAATCAAGCCAGCCCTTTGCTGTGGGTATTGACAAAAACTCCATTCCTCCTGGGAGCTGCTTTTCTTCTGCTGGGTATGTCTGAATCCATCTGAGTGGATACCAGGTATGCTAGCTTACATTCATGGGTACATGGGCAGCAGGCTTAGAAAGAAGACTCTTAACCCTTGTCCCTCTAAGCAGTGCTGATGAGTGAAGAGGTTCACCACGCTTCATGCTGCAGCAACAGAATGACCACTGCAGCACGAGGCAGGGCACCTTGCTTCCCCAGTCACTATTGACTGCTCGACTGCTCCCACCATCCACCCTAATTCCATCAGGCCTCATTATTCTGTCCATAACACCGAAGGTCCCTTCCAGTTTTGGCATTCTATGATGCTAAGAGACAGAACAGGCACAGAGAAATCAACCTGCCAGAGAGTGATACATTTGACAGTGTAGACCCTTGAGGCCCAGTCTACACTGCCAGGCATTTGAGAAGTGGGCAGAATAGAGTGGGAGCTTTGCTGGCAGTTTCTCACTGTGGCTCTCTGACCACGGAGAGCCTGAGTATCACACCTGCTCCATGGTCATGACAGCCAGCTCTGGGAGACCGGAGCTGTGAGTGACAAGGCGTTAATTCAAGGCTTAGGAAGTGTGATGGTTAGGGACTGGCCCACCCTTTTCTGTTCTCTCCCTCTTGTCTGAAGGGCTGTCAGCAACTCCTGCTGATGGCTGGCTGCCACGGCCTTGCAGCCTTCTTCCCCACATGAAAGTGTGGAACACAGTACGGAGGTGTTTCTGCAGTACCTGGGCTGCTGGTATGGAATGTACCACCCTGGAGAGATAACTGGAGGACTGCTCAGCTGCTGTTCTGTGCTGGGATCTCAGCCTCCTCTTCCTAGATGCCCAGGAAAAGACAGTGCAGCCCAAGTCAAAGTTCTAGAAGTGTGAATGAAAAAGGGGCTGCATGGGTGTGGGTGTACAAATGTGTGTTTGAATGTGGGGAGACAGAGAAAAGCAGAGTCAGTTAAGCTCAAACCCTTGATGTCACTTAAAGTTGAGTTTTCAGGTGAACCCAAAGTAGCTGCTATTCTGCCATCCTGCTTCTTTCATGCCAAAGCTCGTATAACAAAGGGAAGCTGCAGGGCTTGATAGGCTGCCAAAGCTTTCCTGGAGTCAGGGGACTAAGAGCAAGTTCCATGGGGACCCCTGCTAGTTGGTTGCACCATGTGTTAACTCACTGCTGGCCAGGTTTGTTCTGAAGACTTTGGTGGTGAAATGAGTACTGTTTTGCTTCCCCCCCTCCCTCCCTGGGCATCCTGCTTGAAGCTGAATACTTGGCTGAAGAGAGGGTCTGACCAGACAATATATGTCATAAAGCACAAAAGATATTGTAGTTTGTAAAAGCCTTCCCTTATTTATTTTTCATGTGAAGTGGAGAAAGTGAAGTTATTATTCCCATTTTAGGAATAAGGAAACTGAACCCTGGCAAGAAACTTGTAATGCCCAAGCCCAAACCCAGTCTCCCAATCCATCCCAGGATCACTGTCTCTTGCATGAGGGTACAGTGGCTTCCAAAATAATCCTAAGGATGCTGATAATGAAGCAACCTTACTTCCCGATTCTCTGTGAAACTTCGAGAAAGGCAGGTGCGGGAACAGGAGGACCATGTGGCTTACAGTACTCTACCTGGATGTGAAGACATGTGACAGTCACACGTTGGAGATAAGTGTAGCGGGATAGTTCTACAGTTCCTATTCTCTGGGAAGGTTCATTACCCCTCGCCTTTTAGAAGCAAATAAAAGACTTGAGCTATGTGTGAATGGGCCTTGGGTAGACTCCATGTCCATAGACTCCACTCTGAATTAGATATCAACATGTTTGGTCTTCTCCTGATAAGAAAGAGAAACCTAGGCTGAATTGGAGTATGGACTTTACATGTATTTTGTCTCTCACCATAAGCCTATATGTTTGATATAGAATTACCTTTGTTTACAGTTGAGGAAACTGAGGAACAGAGGGGAAATAAGTTGCCTTGAGGACATGCCACTAAAGCTGGGGGAGCTACAATTCAAATTCAGGTAGCAGGAGCTTCTCTGAACTGTCCCTCTCCACCACTGCAGATACCACATGTCCTGCCTGCATGGCTCACCCACCATCTTCTGCTCACCCGCCTGTTTTCCTACTGGCCTTGGATGTGGTCAGAGGGCATGTCCCATTGGTGATTCCTTGCCTGGAGCCTAGCACAGTGCTCCTCCTGGCCCCTCCCTGCAAGCACCTGTGCATAAGCCCAGGACACACACCTGGGGGGTTGGGGTAAGGCTCAGGGAATTACGTGACTCGCCTCTGGGCACTGAGGTGCCTCTAGCTCCCACCAGTTTCCTGGATCCCAAGGCCTCTTTCTCTTCTGGCCCCAGGCTGCATTGCTAAATATATCCCTGCATGAACCCATTTGCCATCTGTAGCTGAAATGCCTCTTGACTGTTCTGAGCCAAGATTAGAAGTCTGTCTAAACGTCAATGATTATTTCATCGGCTAAAAGCAAATTGACCAAGCTCGCCCTCCCTGCAGACTAAGAAGGCTCTCAGTCTATTTGTAGCTCAGTCTGATGTGCAGGAGGTGGCTGCTCTGAGTCGAGGCTGCCTGCTGCTTTCTGTACTGATGGAGTTTGCAGAGTGGGTCATTGATGTGTTTAGTCTGGGATCAGCAGATACTGTGGCACAGGCCAGGTGGGCTTCTTAAAGCAGACTCGAGTTATCGAAGCAACAACCTCTGTGCGCCTGTACACCCTGAAGGGCCACTGCAGTGGGATCCCATGGGGTGGGAAGTTGAGGTGGGCAAGGCCATCATGAAGGTCTGGCACACCTTATCCACCAGTGGACATCCTGAACTGTCTATAAGGATGAGATCAAACGACAGACGGTTGTTGAGAAGCGTTCAGGAATACTAGCAATTGTACAGGACCCTGAAGGGTTTGGCAAAATCTTTGTTTCTATTGATGAAGTTAAGCAATGAGAGCAGGGACTTGGGTGGGAGAAAAACATAAAAAGATGTACCGAAAAAAGTTGTCCTTTCCGAAAAACTTCAGTAGAAATTTTTTTAAAAAGTGAGAACCAAGGAAAAAGACTTGTATATGCTTCAGTACATACTTTTTCTTTTTTTAATTTTAACTTTGTTTTTCTTTGTGATCTCAAGCTTTTCACCTCCACTGAGTTTCTGGCTGCCTCCTCTGAGTTGAATAATACAGTAGTCAGCCCAGTAGAGACAACCCATTTCTAGGCAGGAGGCTCCCAATACACAAGGAAGGGATTTTTCATTTCATACATCATTTAAAGTCTGCTGCAGTGATTTGCCAATGTCAGCCTGTCTTTGGAACACAAAAGGAGAAGAAAGAGAAATATGTATGTTTCCATTGTGTACCTGGACTGGGATCTGTGGAGAATGATGGGGGAGGGAGGTGATCTGGGTTTTCTCCCTTGTCTAAACACTGTGGAGAAGCCAGTGATTTCCTAGCATTTAGGAAGAAAAAAGATGAGAGGAAAGTGGTTTATGTCTTGCAGAGAGATGCTGCTTCCCTTTCCACCTGACCTTGCCAGGCAGAACCGGTGATTCCTCATAGCCCGTGTGTGGTCTCCTCATTCCCAGGTCCTTGCACTTAGATCCATCCTGCACCCCATAAGAATTACCTTCTCAAAACCACATTGGCATCCTCAGATGTCTATTAAGCATGTACTATGGCGGGTATGGGGCACAGGGATTTTGTCTGGGGGCAGGGCTCCTGTCCATGACTTAGAACCTTTCCCCAAGGTAAATCAAGTTGCTCCTTGCCAGTCACAGTAGATCTTTAGGACCCTAGTCACCAATTCTCTTCCCATGTTCCAGAACGCCTGTGGGTCCTGGAGCCTTGAGGTGCTGTCGCTGCATGCCTTAGCCATTAAGCTTCCCATCTGGTGATCCTCCAGCCTGGAATGCTCCTATGCTCTCTCCCATTTCCAAAACCCTTTCAAGGACCAATCCAACATCCACTACTTCTGTGATTACTAAGTCAACCCTTTTTGCTTATCACTTCCCCAAACTTCCAAGTCATCAATGATTCAAACCAGATAATAGATAACACTAGCAGTAGATAATGATACTAATACATTACATTGAGTGACTACTGAGGGCCATGCCCCATCAGGATGTGCTGTTAATACTTCCAGGTGGGGGAAATGGAGGCTTAGCCTCTCTTGGGTATTTATTTGAAGCTACATTCAGCCAGGATATGAGCTGGCTAGAATCTGAACCCAGACTTTCTGCTTTTTTTATGAGCCTTTAACCGCTATTTTTACAGTCTCTCAGTCCAGTATTACTTCTAAGGTAATTGATTTTTAGGTTTGAGTTTAGTTCCGCAATAAAACTGTGGACTCCCCAAGGATGCCACACATGTCTTATATATCTGTATCCCCTACAGCACCTAACCTCAGAGCTAGACATGCAAGAGGCATTCAATATAAACTTGATCATTCATTGATTGGCCGGACAGCTTCCGACTTGGGCACGTCTCTCTCTTCTCTTAGAGAGCTCTTAAGGAAGACTGGCAGGTAGGAATCAGACAGCATAACCAGTTTCTCTTTAGGAGAGATTCATATTGGACTACTTCAAATTAATCATTCAGATGTCTATTAAGCATGTTACTATCACCCAGATGTCTATTAAGCATATGTTATGGCAGGTATGGAGCACAGGGGTTATGTCTGGGGGCAGGGCTTCTGTCCATGGTCTAAAGTCACAGACATATTCTCTCTGTTCCAGCCTCATACTCTTCCAGGGCCCACACTGGACCCTCCTCAAGATGCCAGACACACAGAAGACAGGAGAGAATGAAAAGTCTTTCTGTTTTGATGGTGGCAGAGCTCAGACTGGAAGGAGATATAACAGAGAGCAGAGCAGGGTAGCCCCCGATGAGGGCTTGGCTGTGTGGTACAAAGCCTGGTTAAGGGACATTAGGGGGCCCCATAGATCAATGTGGGTCATCAGTGTGGCTGCGGAGAACCGTAGGAAAGGGTGAGGCCAGTGGGGCTTTGAGGATGGGCCCCATCACCCTAGGTAGAGAGAAAGGGAAGGGCCCAGTCATAAGAAAACAAAAAACAAAAAGAAAAACTTGACCCTGATTCATTGCTGTCCCTCTTTAGTGACTGTGTAGTGGTGGGGCTGGAGTTTGTGTGTTCTTTTTCACTATTCACTGTGGTTACTAAGCTATGATGCTTGCCCAGTCTTTCCTACGGGCTGATCAGGAGGGTAAAGTAAAAAAGCACAGAATAGTATAAGAGGAAATTTTACATGCAGGGAAGGTCTGATAATGATTGGTCCTCGTCTTTGTTGCTGTTAGTGCCCTTCCTTATCTTCTTAGCAGCATTCAACTCCACTAGCAGTCCATTTGGGGCTGCTACAATGGAATGCCATAGACTGGGTGGCTTACAAACAACAGACATTTATTTCTCACAACTCTGGAGGCTGGAAGTTCAAAGCACTGGCAGATTTGGTGTCTGGTGAGGGACTGGCTTCCTTGTTCATAAATGGCACTTTCTGGCTGTCTCCTTACCTGGTGGAAGGGGCAAGGGATCTCTCTGAGGTCTCTCTCTCTCTCTTTTTTTTTTTGTTCAGTTGGAGTCTCATTCTGTCACCCAGACTGGAGTGCAGTGGCTGCTCCCAGCCACTGCAACCTCGGCCTGCTGGGCTCCGGCGATCATTCCGCCTCAGCCTTCTGAGTAGCCGGAATTACAGGCATGCGCTACCATGCTCGGCTGAATTTTTTGATTTATTGTAGAGATGAGGTCTCGCTGCCCAGGTGGGTCTCGAACCCGTGGGCTCAGGCAATCCACTCACCTCAGCCTCCCAAAGGCGCGGGATTACAGGCTGAGCCACCGAGCCCGGCTTTGAGGTCTCTTTTATAAGGGCATTAATCCCATTCATGAGGGCTCTACCCCCATGACCTAATCACCTCTACATCCTAATGCCATCATCTTGAGGACTAGGTTGCAACATATGAATTTTGGGGGACATAAAAATTCAGTCTATTTCATGTACACACAGAAGGGTACTTTAGTGAACATGGGTGACCCTCTGCCTGAGAGCTTTTTTCTAGCAGGGCAAGGCAGTAGCCTTGGGGAGTTAATGTCCCAGATGCATTGCTCAGCCATTTACAAATAGGGGTGTGGGGGATGAACACCTTGCTTCCTTGCCTTTTTGTGGGGGGAAGGGGTGTGACTCTGAGGTCTGTCCTGTATAGCAGGGGTCCCCAACCCCTGGGCTGTGGACTGGTACTGGTCTGTGGTCTGTTAGGAATTGGACTGCACACAACAGGTGAGTGGTGGGCGAGTGAAGCTCTGCCTCTTGTCAGATCAGCAGCTGCATTAGATTCTCATAGGAGCAGGGACCCTATTGTGAACCACACATGTGAAGGGTTTAGATTGTATGATAATCTAATGCATGATGATCCCACCACCCCCACAACTCCCTATCTGTGAAAAAATAGTCTTTCACGAAACTGCTCCCTGATGCCAAAAAGGTTGGGGACCGCTGCTGAACAAAATGAAGTCTGGCTGCCACAGTGATAACTTGCTGGACAAGGAGCTCGTGGCTGGTCATCTTCCCCTACCATGTTCCTTTCCACTTTCCAGCAGCAGCTCCAGGGATCACCTCCCACATAAACTACTGTCACTGGAATCTGGGGAAACCCAAAGTAAGACATTGTAGTCTCTTATAGTTATAGAGAGATGCCTATTTTATAATAGATAAATTCCCCAAATTGTCCAAATGGGCTTTGCTTGGTATGGTAAACCAGGTCACCCACTCCAGCATCTAGATTCCTAGTGCTGAAGTGTTGTCCATGTTTGCAGGGAGCTGGCTGGATGCTCTTCAAGGCACACTCATCATGGGGTTTGACTTACCCCCTATTTTACCCCACTCCTAACTAGGATTGCAAAGTCCTTGAAAGCAGAGGCTGTGTCACACTGAGTCTTTACTGTAAGACCCTCCCATAGAATGGGTATTTGATGAATCATCTTTGAATTGGATCAAGTCAAGCAGAAGAAAACACCCCTCTGTCCAGAAGCAAGATAATCTCTGTGCCTTTCTTTGGCTTCAGTTCTCAACACTACAATGGTTCACTGGTGCCTTGTAATAGGTTCATTATTTATTTATCCTGTTGTACCACCTCTGAGTGACCTTTCAAGGGGTCTTACAAGTGTCCTTTCTGCAATCCATTTCAAAGGCCCCTAAACAGTTCTCTAACGTTGGGTAAAACTCCTCAGGTTCGTGAGCCATCAGTACCTCCTTTGAAATGGGGACCTGAGAGTATGATGGACAACAAGTAGTAGTAAGTATGGGTGACTGTGGGGTATGGGGAGTAATGTCTGGGGCCAGGGTTCCTGTCCATAGTCTAAAGTCACAGCCCGTGTCCTCTTTGCCCCAGACCCATATGCTGCCAGGACCCACACTGGACTCACCTCCAGATACCAAGGGTGCCCACGCCATCCTCTCCAACGTCCATCTAGAGGACAGCTGGCGAATGCCACGGATATAATTATAATTATGGATTCCGGTGTTGTGGCTGGTTGGAGGCCCGTGCAGTCAAGTGGACTCACTCAGAGATGCTGGGTCCAAAGCAGAAAGCTAACCAAAGCTGGCGAGTTCTTCTTGAGACTTCCATCCCTGGCCCTTAGAGCTGCAAGTCTCCAGAAGGTGGGACCTTGTGAGAGGCAAACAACCCAACAGAATGCAGCCTTGTGACCTGGCCATACCACCCCTCCCAGTGGCCTCTCCTGGCTCCATATGCCTTCAATATGCCAGGCTTGGCAGTCCCCAAATTGCATGGACAGATGCTTTCTCCGACCTCTCTTCCAATTCTGCTCACAGCTGCTATCTTTTTGTATAGCCTCCTTACCTCTGAGGCAGATGCAGGCCCACCATGGTGTGGTGAGACCTGCGAAGTATGTTCCCTGCACATGGTAATGGAATTTTTTTTCCTGTTTCAGAGAGAAACTGGACCAAAGCTGTTTTACTTGGCCCCAAGGGGCATGAAGTCCATTTCTCCAGATAAGCAGGCCTGTCCAGGCCCTGGAAACTGGCTTGACATGGGCTCTGGAGCCAGGGGCAGACATCAAGAGCATCCATGAAGTCCTCTTTGCTAAAAGGAGCAGATGATGTCTCAAACAGTCCAAATGGACTCTTCGGAAGCAATACATCCCTCAAACAGCTGTGCACTGCCACTCAGGGTAGGCTGAGCACACCACTGTCTGTTCTGCCTTTGGAAGGAAGAATAAGCAAAACAGGTGATGTCCTCCACCATTTATAAAGGACCGCAAGTCTGATGGGAGAGGGACATGGAGGGCCACCTCTGAGAGGATATTCAGAGGGAGGCTCTTGGCACAAAAGGCAGGCATGCTGGATTGTTTAGGCCCAGTTTCATGCCACATTATGCTGTGTGACTTTGGGTAAGTTGTACACCCTCCCTGAACCTTCAACTGTTCCAGATACAGATGAGATTCATCCATACTTTACGGAGTTTCTGAAACCATGAAAAAGAAGGGAATAAAAACCTTCTATCCAAAAGAAGAAATGAAGCTACTGAATAAAGCTTAAAATAATCATTCTCCTGTTTTGAGCTGAGTGACCTTGTAAACTTGCTATGAGAGAACCTGGATTATTAGAGGGGAAAAGGGCCATTTTGGTCATCTGTACCAGCCTCTCTCTCAAAGAAGCCGGAATCCGCCACAGTATTTACTTAAGCACCTCCATGTTAATGAGTTGGGAGGAGTTTGTCTGTCTTGGATGAGGAGTGTGGAAGAGAGGAGCCATCAAAAAGGCCTGAGCCTACCAGAGACAGAGTCACGTGTGCTTTGAATGGAAACCAGCCCTGCTTTCACAGGACACATCCCATCAAGCACCTGAACACTGGAGACACCAGTGAACAAAGACCTTTCCTCCCAGTGCCGGCATTCCTGTGGCTTGCATCCCTAGGACACCCTGCCTCTGGGGACGGAAGAGGAGGCGTGACCGGGAGTGATGCAAGATATCCCCCTATTGGACCACAGTTCAATAAGTGCACTTTTCAATAAGACTTTGCACTTACTGCAGAAAGTAGCTACAGGAAACAGCCCCTCAAGGACCTCAGGCCTGGCTACCTTTGAAGTTTTCCAGAGTGTCTGGCTTTTCTTTCTCTCTTTCTCCCCCCTCCCTCCCCAACCTTGTTTTCAACTCTGTGAGTGTGGGCACTTTCCTGCTCTGTGTTGAATGGTGCTGAATATGAATGAGAGAGTAAATTAGATACTGATCAGCTCTCCATTTTCTTGGTGTGCTGAATAATACCCCAGGGACAACTGGGGTTTGGATGGCAGCGTAACTCCAGGAGCAAGCCTCCCGGGCATCTAAGTGCCGGCCAGCCTGGAGGTCAGACCCTCCTCCCATAATCACTTGGATGGAAAATGAAAGCAGCTTGCTCCCTCAACCGCTACAGCTATGGCTACGCATTCCAGCATGGAAGTTAACAAATTGCCCCAGAACCATAACAGATACATCTTTGCTCAGCCAAAGAACTTCAATATAAATTGTAGCTTTTTAGGACGACTCTGTCAAAAGTGTAATATATCATGGAATAGCGAATACAAGTTCAAAAGTACATATAATAATATAATTAAGATAGCTTGACAAGAATGTATTTTAAAAGTGTAAAATACCTGCAGGTATAATAGCTTCATAAAGTCTGTCAGATTTACTTCTGCTGTGAAGAAATTTAAAATGTTTTACTTTAATGTGATGCAAATGAAGGCTGAGGTATGCATATAACACAGTCCTTAAAAAATAGGTAGAGGGAAAAGAATAAAAGTCAGATTCAGGCCAAACAAGACATTCAACTTTGCAGGTGACTGGATAATAGATCAAGCAAACAGACTGGGGAGTGATGAAGGCTGTTTGTAGAAAACACCAGTTTCACATTTCCCTCCCCTGTTGGCTACAGGAAAGTACGTGCTTTTATTCAAAATTAATGATTCCCTCTGTGCATTTTTCTTCAAGTATAATTCTTGTTTAAAGCAAAAGCAATTTTTATATAATTACCAACCTATGAAAAATTATTTTCCAACGTACTAAAAGCTAAGGAGAGGAGGGGGTGAGTGACATCCAGCACACAGGCCCCCGGGACACCTTCGCGTCCACAAGGAACAGGCGTGTACAGGTAAGTAGGGGTCCAAGCATCTGTTCAGCCTTATCCACACACCAAGTAATGGTATCTCTAATTTGGCTACCTGGGAGCTCAGACAAAAATGCTTTTTCAAGCAAAGAAGCAGTAAAACTTCTATGATATATATAAGAACTAGTATTCTAGTATATAAGAACACCAAAGTATAAAATTATAAGGTTAATTAAAATCAACAAGGCTATAAATTGGGACATTTGACTGCCTTCTACCTCCACCTCCCTCATTACAAAAGATTCCTCTAAGGAGTCCTATCTCTCCAGCCTGGTGGCCTGCACCATCAAGATTAACCCAATGATGCCCACAGCTTTGAATCTCCCCTTTCTGTGTAGATCCGATGTATTAAAGTGATACAAGGGTACCTATTCCCAGCCATTACTTAAATGACACCCTCTGGCCTAAAGTTGCATTTGCCAAGCCTGCATTTCCTTCTCATTCCCCACTGGCATCAGATAGATAGCTATCTAGTCTTGGCAACTCTCCTAACTTTCCCGGGCCTTGGTCATGGTCTGGAGCGGGGCCAAAAGTTCTTTTCCTTGAAACACAATAGAAAATCCTGGGAATTCTGGTCTCTGGCCATGCTTACCAGCAAGGGTAGGTGCTTGCCAAAGCAGAAAAGTTAAAGAATGGAGCGGGAAAAGCCTAGCAACAAAAGGCACCTCTTATTCAGGGTAAAAATTACAAGCTCGAATCACGAAGCAGCGTAGTTTAAAAATCAACACTGCCGGCGCCTCTGCCGCTGATGACTGCACCCGGAAGAATTCTCAAAGTAAATGTACTTTTCACCATTATCTCGCTCATTTGCATTCTGTGCCATTTGGATTCTGAAACTAGACTAGACGCTTTATTTTCAGGGTAGGTCGGCATGATGGCAAACAAACAGTTTGGGAAGGAATTAGCCATATGGGCCTGGGCATTATTTTCTTAATGTGGGAACTGGGTCAACCCTACAAAATGTTTCCTCAAATACTTAAACTGGCACATTTTCTTTTTGAGAGGGGAGATTTTCAGAGTTAAGAGTCCCAGTTGGCTGTGCTTGGAATTCTAGCTGCCTAGCTTCCAATCCCGAGAGGCTCACAAAATGTTAAAGGAGAAGTAACACATAGAGGTCCAGAGAGGTGAGGTGACCTGAGTAAGGTCACACAGACAAGCACCATGCCTATGTCGTGCTTCTCTGTGTCTCACGGCCCCTACACTGGCAAAGGTTTATGTCTGCTCCACTCATTCCCTTCCTATGTCTAGGAACAGCCACTGTCTTTTGGGGGACACCCCATCTCAATTTGGGGGCCTCTTTCACATTCCTCTATCCCTGTGTGAATGCAGAGGTGGCAAATTTATGTCAATCAATCAATCAATCAACGCTGCATGTATGACCCAGTGCTCAAGACCATTGGCTCACTTCCCCTTGTCCTCTCTCTGTTCTTCAGGAACAGGGACAAAATGAAAAAGCAGCAGTGAGACCCCCTAGAAATCACTCTTTTCCCCTAGCAACAAATGGGAGACATAATATGGGTAATGACACTGTCAAGGGTGTCACAAGTGAAGGATAACAATATATGAAACAGACCTTTTAAGGGCAACCCATTATTTTTGTAATTTGTTTAAACAAAACCAAGTGACTCTTTAAACTCTAATTCACATCTTGGAAATGCAATGCCGCTATCTCTCGTTTCTCTCTCTGGAGTCGTGGCAATAATTTTAATGTCAGCAGAAGGCATTAGACATTAGAGGTGAGCAAGGCAGAGGCGTCTGGCTTTTATCAGATAATTAAGATGCTACCAAAGTCAAACCTTTATCAACATTAGACTAAAAATAAGCTACTTCCATCCAGGGGCCTTTCCACTGAGCATTCAAAGTGACAGTGCTCTGGATAAGGGCTAGCTTTTAAAAACAGTTCATTGTTTTTCAACTTTTATTGGCAATCCATTCTCATTATGCCCAACGCATTTGTCTTCGTAATATGTACTTCACAATTACAATATCAAAGAGTTTGTATCTACATAATAAAAATGATCTATAGAATAGTACAGGGAAACATAATAACATAGTGTGATCATTAATGAAATGAATACTTTGAGGGAAAATATGGCATCCCATGAGAAAGCATGTGCCTACATCATAAGATGCTAGAAACAGGAAAAGGCTTGGAGGTGAAACTGAAATTGAATCTTGGGTTTCCTGGAGGTAGGGAACACAGCATGGCACTGCTTGACTTTGGTGATGGGAAGGACACATGGGGGATGTTTGAGGTGACCTCATGTTGGAAACAATCACTTCAAAGTGCCTTCAATCTTCTATCGACTCTTTAGAACTTTATGACCCCCAAACTACTGGCACAGTAGACAACTGAAATACAGCTCAGATGTTTTCTCTCAATGAGGTCTCAAGAATGAACTTTGGCAAGTTCTCTCCACTGGCCAAGATTTGCTATGGCTGGCCTGCAGAGGTGTGGTCCAGGAAGAAATAGATCTGTTGAATGCAAGGATCTCTGGACTGTTTCCCAACCTAAAGGCATGAACTGGAGAACAGAAAAAATGTGTAGAAGGGGCATCAATGTGGTAAAAAGATACTTTGTGACCAACTGGATGATGTAATCCTATATCACCCTCGGGGGAAATAAACCACATAGCTGGCCAGATTGGACACACTATGCTGTCCTTGTACATTTTTGTGCTTACACACCTATCTTAGTGCTTGACTCACAGTACACACTCATACATCTTTTTTTTTTGAGTCAAAGTCTCACTTTGTCACCCAGACTGGAATGCAGTGTCATGCTCATGGCCACTGCAGTCTTGACCTGCTGAACTCAGACTACCCTTCTGCCTCAGCCTTCCAAATAGCTAGAACTACAGGCATGTGCCACCACTCCCAACTAATTTTTCTTGATTTACTGTAAAAATGAGGTCTCACCAAGTTGCCCAGCCTGGTCTCGAACCCCTGGGCTCAGGCAATCCTCTCACCTCAGCTTTCCAAAGTGATGGGATTACAGGTGTGAGCCACCGAGCCCAGTCACACATTTTTTTTTAATGAATAAAGACATGTCTTATTCATGAAGCCAAACTATTTCATAATTGATAACTCCCAATGTAGACTGCAGAAACTTATAAGACAGACAAACACTGAAATGATATGAAAAAAAGTTGCAGAAAAAAGAACAGAGATAAGGAAGAAGTGAGGGCTGCTCAGGTGTGCAGAAGCATCAAGGTTGGTTGTGGCGCTTGCCAAGGCAGGGCTGGGGACCCCTTGCTGGGCAGAGAGGAAGCCTGGCAGATGTTCTAACTGGGAAGAGGGGAAGCCAAGCAGACGTCCAGCTCTGTTAAGAGACCATTGATTGAGAAGAAGCACTGTCATGCTTCTTAGCTTACAGCAGCAGCATGGATCCACTGGTGAGAAGAATCCTCTTTCCTAGACAGCCAGCCAAGAGTTGAATTACACCTGGAACTGGACTCAGACAAGAAAGGGAGGTTTCTTACATACATGTATTTTCCCCATGGCTTCTGTACATTTGAGTCAAATGTGAGTCTGAATGGGCAGAAATCCAAGCAGTCTACAATGAAGCACTTCAATCCTGCAACAGAGAGTATCTCTCTCTTCCACTCGCCTCTCTTCCCAACTTCCCATACACACATATACGTATCTAGGTCTACCCCCCAAAATACAGTAGATTCTATTTAGAGTTAAAACAATTTCAGTATCAATTGGCTAAGATGACAGCATTTTTGACTTGGCTTATTCAGAAAGTTATCCCAATTTATCAACTTCATCTGGTTAGCAAAACTCATGTATGTGCAAGTACAACTTTGAACAGGGTGAAAACTTGATTGAATTGTTACTAAAATATATCTGGGCACAGGACAGAATATAAAGACACAAGCATGACAGAAACAATTTAGCTGAGAAAGTGACAGACAGTAGTATGCAATAACAGAAATCTTGAATCTATCATTCACATTTTTTAATGCATGAGAAAGGGGAATATTAATACAATAGGTGCCAAACAGTTGTAGTATATCAAGCCTGGGTTTCCCCTTAGAGACACAGTCAAAGCTTCTCATTTCACAGACTCAGAGAGGTAGAGGTGACTTGTCCTAGGTCTTAGAGCGGTGATTAAAATCGGATACTCTTGACTTTGAACTCAGTGCTTTTCCATTCTGCCATATGACCTTTCATTCACACAGAGAGAGACAAGCAGGTATGTGGATGGGAGAGAGATAAATACTTATTCTCTAGGTAGTGTCAGTTTTTAGACACAATTATTCTGTCTTCAGATTGAACATCCCATAGGCACATCAAAAACTCCCCATAGGACATTTAAACTTTACTGCAGAGTTAAAAACTGTGGAGAGTTAAAAGTCCCCTGTAGCTATTAAAATAGTGTGTAGTGAGAAGAGTTGTATTACAGGTGACTAATGGGGTCTCACCACATCCCATCCCCATTAGATATATATATACGGTTGCATTTCTAAGCAAGATGTCCAGTATTTTTACTCTTGGGGAGGGAGCAACTGCTGACTACTTTTTTTCTTTCAAAACTGCATTAAAACTTTCTTTTGTAAGAAAAATGAGAGAAAAAAATCAATAGAGCATGAAAGGACATGAAAAATGCATTTTAACCCATATATATATTTTTTAATGGTGCAATTTTTTAAAGCTCTCTTTATAAAAAGAGTCAATGTGATTCTCAAGGAAAAAAAATGCAACACAAACCTGAAATCAGGAGCAAAAGCAAAAGAACAAGAATAATGAAGATTCAAGGATCTGACCTAGTAATTTGGGGCACAGATGAAAAATGACACAAGCCCTGGACACCTCTGGGATTGGTGGGTCAAAGGGGCACATTAAATGTGTTGGGGAACACATTTTTTTTTGGATAGTTCAACACATATCCATATTAAAGCTTTTAAGCCTCCTAACTCAATGAAATTACTCCAAGGAACCCCTTGTGGATCTTGTTGCACTTCTTTTTTTCTCCCTCAAAGAAAAATGGCATGGTAAAGAATGTGAGACATCCCTTACAGGGCTCAGGTGAAAAGAAAAGAGGAAAAAAAGAGTGCAGGTTAAATGCAATATTAAAGACGATCTCTCCTAATCAGTGTATCTTTCTTCCTCGCAGCTAAGCAATCTTTGTCAATTACAGGGCATTACTCTGCAGGCCAACTGGCAATTACAATGGCATCTTTCTTCCCATCACTGACAGCAAAAGGAGGAAATATTCTGAGTCCGGCTGAATGTAAAGAGGGAAAGTGGAGCTCATTGCAGAGGTAATGTGCAGGGAACCTATAACCAGGATGCAGATGCCATATGCAGCTGTTATGCAAAGAAGCTCCTGCTCTCAGAGCTGATGTGTTTATTTAAACTGGTGCTAAAGCTGAGTTAATGCCAATTTCCAGAAAGGATTAATATACACTAACGTGGAATTATTGAACCGCCACACACATCTGGAAATGCATGTTTTAACTGTTTCTTTTTTGTGGCTGCCAGCTGCACTGGAGAATCAGCTGATGAGGGTACTGTTGCTCTTGGGGCCCAGCTGAACTGTGTCTGCCGTTGAGATAACAACTATAGGTCTTTCTGATCAAGACCATGGTTCTCACTTCCTTCTCTATCTCTCCTCCTCTCTATCTTTGTCTCAATGTGACTTTTTCACCTTCTTTTTCAAGTCCAGGCTGCAATCTCTTCCATTTCGCCCAGTTTTCTTACTTCCAAACCTCTTTCCATGTAACCATGAGGTCTCCCCAAGAATGGAGAAACAGCTTCCTTTTTTGTGGTTCAGTCATTTAATCTTTGCACAGTACTGAGTGGGTCATCTGAGAGAATAATCTCTTGACCAACAGATCACTTAATGGAATGGTAAAGGACATCTCAAGGACTCAACTAATTTTACTACCTAGAAGCTTCTCTCTCCGGAGACATACAACATCATGCCCCTTACTGAGTGGCTGGTACACTTTTCCTCTCCCCTCTGGGAATGGACCATTGCCTCCCCCTCCCCCAGTTACTCAAGAAGGAAGCCATGGTATGCATTTGGAAGTCTTGTGCCTATGGAGAACCCTTGAAGTAGAAACTCTGAAGGTATGAGATAATGTGAAAGTCTACCATTCTCTATCCCTCCTCCGTGCCTGTCCTTTCCTGGATGAAGGCTAACAGAGAGGTACAAATTATCATTAAGCATCCTAGAAAGGCTTTGTCTATTTGACCTTGGTTGTAGCTGTAAGCATTTGTTCATCAATAATTACAAAGGGCCTGGAAACTTAAAGTACCTTCCCAATATCAGCCATAAAAGCAATTTATCATTTGAGATTCTGCTGGGGGCTCTTCGACAACTGTTTGCTTCGACTCACCACCCTCACCTTTTACTTCCTAGACATCCAACTGTTCAGATGAATCCCACTGAGTGAATATCAGTCAAATCGTCCCTTCGTCTCTGGTTTCCAAGTACCCTGCAATCATTTGTGCTTTCCTTCAGAATACTTCTTTTAGTGCCACATCACAAGAGCTCTTTAAACACTAACAAGAACCAATATTTTAGATTCTACTGCTAGGCGTTTCAGCTCAAGTCACTTTATTGTAAAATTAGATGTCATTGTGAAAAGCATGGATATAAATATAAGAGCAAAAGGCCCTTTTCTTAATGCAGAAACCAAGGTAACAATATCCTATTTTTCCTTGTTGTCAAAAAGTTGGTTTTTTTTTTGATAGCTCAGCCAATATAATGCACTGCATATTTACACTTAGCATTAAATAACTATTATGCAAAAGTACTCCACAGTAAAATCTAAGTATATTTATGGAAAGCTAAATTATATTGCCAAGTTTATTTTAGACCAAGGAAGCCCCTGGGAAGGGATATTGTGTATTTTAAAGAGTAAATGTAAACTATTAAATAGAAAGAGCCTTTGTGGAATGTAACACATTCTACCTAGGTAAATCACAGAGCAATTACACAGTAAACTTTTCTTTGATGAAGCACTGAAGTGATGACATGTAATTACTTTTCCAATGCTGCACCGTGTGTTTATCAAAATGTTAATGCAAGCATAATAACAGGCTGTATGTTTGCGCCGAGAATGTCAGAGCCATCCAACTGTCAATCACATCTGAAAATAAAATCGCAAATAAGCAGGCAGCTTGATAACAGGAGTGACAGCCAATACTCACTTCGCTGACAAGTACTTTGCTTCCCTCTACCAATCACAGTGTCACTGTAATGTACCTAATAGGAGGAGTAGATCTTTTATTAGCTGGAATGGAACCAAATGGCATAAATGGGCTGAACTTTGTGTGCAGCTTCCTCTTTCCCTCCCCCTCTGGGTGTTCTGCTAATGAGGCTTCTCTCGGGGACCAGCAGACTCCATCCCCTTTCTCCAGGCTCCTTTGAAGCAGTGCCCTTGGTAAAGGCTGCGGAGTCCACAGATGGGCTGGCATTATGAAAACTCGATTCAGACCAGGCCTCCTAGCCAACTGACCTGGTTCAATCAGTCAGCAGCAAGCCTTGCTGTACTTTCCTTGGTCATGGTCACCAAGGCAGGAAGTCCTAGGCTAAGACTATCACTGACATTGGCTGAGCTAGTTTTGCTCAAAGCTCTTAATGCGATTTTTAAAAAATGCAAAACAGGTGCCTGGTTTATAAGAACAAGAGCCTAACCTGCTAGGGAATCAGGACGAGCTAATCAGTGCTGGGGAAAATACTAGACCCACTCAGGAGCCTTCCTGGAGAGTGTGTGTGTGTGTGTGTGTGTGTGTGTGTGTGTGTGTGTGTGTGTGTGTGTATAGCTGGGGAAGTGGAAATGGGCAGTCAAGTCCTAAATAGGCCCCTGAAAAGCCCATTTTCCATGATCACTTTCTTGTATTCTGGAACATCTAGGAAATGAGCACTTTGTTCCTGGGACCTTTGTGTTCACCCTGACTCATGCCCTCTTGACTTTCTCTGAGAACACTTTTTACTGGAGGAGCCTTTTGAATGTGTCTAAAAATTGCCAACCACTTGTTCAAGTGTGAGCAGGTGCGTGCATCTCCTTCTCCTTTCAATTAGTAATTGCAGACCTTCTTTTCAGCATGGGGCACATTTTAGAATTATAACTTGATTGTGTACAGTGGAGCAGTAGGATGAGACTAAATCCATTGGTGAATCTCCTCTTTCTACCTCATTGTTACAGCACTCATTTCCCTGGTTATCTGAACTCATAAGGTGAATCACGCCTACCTATTTGCATTTTGCTGGGATGGCTTGTCCACTCATTAATGTCATTGAGCACATAATTGTAAACAGGGAAACACTCTGGTTCTGGTACCAAGAGATGCTGGGGATCCAACCCAGTAGAAAGCAGAATTCAGGGAGAAAATATGTCCCTAAACTCTCTGTTCTGCAGCAGTCTTATTTCCATTATTTTTCATGCTTTCTGGTGATGCCCACAAGTGTTGTAAAGGCAACAGCCAATCTTTGACATTCCTGGATGCCTGTTGTGCAGTAAAGCACTGATTTCATCCTTCTTCTGTGACTGCAATCACTGGAGGAAAATCTTCTGTCCCATGCTTGGACTGACTAATGTGTAAATTTTGAGTGGCAGTTTTCTACTTCCACAGCAACTGTAAGACTCCTCCAAACACAGAAATGTCAGAAGTTTTTAGGTTCAGAGGTTATAGATTTAGAGACCCTCACCTCCCTGGATATAGCCTGTTGGACATTCAATGACTGTGCAGCAGAGATAACAAGAGGCTAGGGCTTAGAGAGACCCTGAAGCTTGGACTGCTGAGGTGTCTGCTAGTACACCAAGTTCAATGGATGTGTGTGATTCTCCCATTGTAGCAAGTATCGCTGTAGTAAAAAATCTCTTCATGTTTAAGTGAAAGTAGGTAGGGTTTATACTTTAATTTACTTTCCTCTTCTCTTTTGAAAAGGGATTGGCCGGGCACGGTGACTCAAGCCTGTAATCCCAGCACTTTGGGAGGCCGAGGCGAGAGGATTGCCTGAGCCCAGGGCTTCAAGACCAGCCTGGGCAACTTGGCGAGATCTCATCTCTACAATAAATCAAAAAATTAGCCAGGCATGGTGGCACATGTCTGTAATTCCAGCTAGTTGGAAGGCTGAGGCCGAAGGTTCACCTGAGCCCAGGAGGTTGAGGTTGCGGTAGCCATGAGCATGCCACTGCACTCCAGCCTGGGTGACAGAGTGAGATTCTGACTCAATAAAATAAAATAAAATAAAATAAAATAAAATAAAATAAAATAAAATAAAATAAAATAAAGAAGAAGAAGAAAAGGGATTGAGCAAGATACTGAATCTGGTGCCTACCTCCTTGGCAGTTGAGCAGGAGATGGGAGGATCAGCACCTGCTGTAGAGAGTCCTTGAAAAGCCAGGAATGGTGAAGAGGAGAGTAAAGCAGCTTGAGAAGGAAAAGCAGGTCACCAGAGGTGGTATGACAGAGATCTTCAAACAGCAGTTAAAGACCTTTAGCCTGTTCCTGATCAACTCTTCTAGCCTCATTCCTATCACCTCCCTCTCCACCTGTGTTCCATACACATAGGACTTTGTATTAGCTCCAAAGTGCCCAGTCACTGTCACAATTTCCATAACCCTCCTTATGCTGGCACTGTTGCTTAGAAAGTCCTATACTCATTTTCTCTACCTGGAAAAAATCCAATCCTCTGTCCAAATTTCACAAAGGTCACTTTTTCTGCAGAGCCTTCTTCATTACTCTAGGAGGAATTCATTGTTCTCATCTCAGCCCTCCTATAATACCTCTATTTTAGCATTGACTTTACTACACATAGACTTTTTTCTTCCCCACATCACACTGTGAGGATCTCATGGACAAGCACTAGGCACAAACTTTTGTTTGGAATTCCAGTCAGGATTATAGATTTATAAAAGGTGCTCAAAGATGACTGTTGATTTAAATTGAAGATCCAATATTAGAAAATATGTTGTATACGAGAATGTCCATCATGTAACTATAGAGTCACAACTGGAAAGCAGTGGTACGATGCAGGTTTTAAATGAATACAAAGAACTTTCTGGTCATTGGAGCAGTTCAACAATGGAAGTCTTTTGAAGTCATGAGCTCTCTATCACTGCAGGTATTAAGGCTGCGGATGTCTGACCACCTGGGGAGACTGGACATGTGACTACAATGATTCTTATGATACTTTTCAACTTTAAGACCCTATGAGGTATTGGGCTTATGTGAATGAGTAAACATAATTGTCCGGGTCTGTTAGTTAGAAAACATTCTCTAGTACCATGGTTCGCAGTGTGTATAAGATACTTTTACGGAGTTTGTTAAAAATCTTGGGTCCATCCCCAGAAATTCTGTTCAGTAGTGTGGAAATGGTTACTAGGAATCGACATTTTTTTTTTTTTTTTGAGTTGGAGTCTCACTCTGTCGCCCAGACTGGAGTGCAGTGGCTGCTCCCAGCCACTACAGCCTCGACCTGCTGGGCTCTGGCGATCCTTCCGCCTCAGCCTTCCAAGTAACCAGAATTACAGGCATGTGCTACCATGCCCGGCTGATTTTTCGATTTTATTGTAGAGATGAGGTCGCTGCCCAGACGGATCTCGAACCTGCGGGCTCAGGCAATCCACTCACCTCAGCCTCCCAAAGGCACGGGATTACAGGCTGAGCCACCGAGCCTGGCTAGGAATCGACATTTTAATAATCCCTCCAGATAATCCTGTTGGAAGTAGCTCAAAGAATGTCACTGGAGAAACATGGATCTAGAGTGTGCCAAAAGATGGGGCCTAAACCCTCTGTCATTTGACATGTCTTTCTTTATGTTGATAGGAAGTCAGTGTAACCTACAGGTATCTTCCAATACATGTGTATGAAAAAGTTTATAATTTGGCAACCACTTGTTCAAGTGTGAGCAGGTGTGTGCATCTCCTTCTCCTTTCAATTAGTAATTGTAGACCTTCTTTTCAGTTTGGGGCACATTTTAGAATTATACCTTGCTTATGTAGCAGGGGCAATAGGATGGGACTAAATCCATTGTTGAATCTCCTCTTTCTACTTCATTTTTACAACACTCACTTCCCCAGTTAACTGAACTCGGAGAGAACTGCAAGTCTACACAGTCTGATTGTCAGGGTGAAGGGCTAGCCCAGGGAAAATGAGCTTGGAGAGGCCTGAGGAAGGCTGAGCAGGTTCATGACAGGCACGTGCACAAAGTGATGCAGGTCTCAAATCCCTAAAGCCAAAGACAACACAGCTTTCCACAGGGCAAAATAACAAATGCACAAGCAAGCAAGGATCATGACCCAGGAAACTAATTAATCGATCCACTGGATGACAAGTTTTGAGGCATCTTCCTAGAGAAATGAGACAAAGAGACTTGCCAAGATTATGGGAGAGCTCAAAAAGCAATGATGTCACCTCTCAGTAGAGGCTAATGAAGTGGAAAAGCACAGCGACCATATTTCAGCACAGAGCTGGAGTGGTTGCTTGGCAATGGGATATGTTCAAATTAGACAGTCAACACAGGACAGGACTTGCCAAGTTTAACATCATTTTGGAATTGATAAATTAATGTTGAGTAAAGGGGCAACAGGCTAAGAGGTTAGTGTATTGTTTTTAAATTAAAAAAACTCCCTTCTATGAATCCAAAGTTAACACAAAATGTCCACAGATTCAGACAGGACAGTGGTAGGAAATAGGGGTATTTAAAAGACTGCTAAGGGCTTGAATATAGGACAGGAATGCCCACAGATGACCTTGGGTAGGTGCTATATTCTTCTTTCTTAGACAGCTACTCACTTCATTTTTATATTTCAGCAGTGAGAAGTAACCCAAACACAGAGGTATGTGAAGTCTGAAAAGATCACTTTCAAGTTTAGCTTGATTCCAAAGTAGGAACGTGGTGGGAAACATACAAAATCTCAATATGGTGGCATCTTTTACAGTGTCATGATCAGCACAGTCCTTCCAGAGAAAGAAAGGTGGTAACATGAAAGCACAATGTGCTCTCAAAATGGATACTCTGAGAACATTTTCAGGCATATGCTGATCAAATGTATTACATTTCTTAAGAAAGGCAGCTTAAGTACAGTTCATCCTAGAATCCCAGCCTCCTAATATCTATTAAGTTCTGTTTGCATTGTTTGTGAATATGATGATTGTATTAATCATTACCACCATCATTGCCAACCTCATCATTGCGATCATCAAAATTCTTCTCCCAACTGAGAAAAAGCCAGCACTGCTGAGTCTGCCTGATTATTTTCTTCAGGTAACTCTTTCATGGTAATGGGGAATCCCTTCTTTTCTGAATAAGACTATATCAGTTAGCTGGAGGACAGAGCAGAGGGCAGGCGGCTGACTCCTGTGCGATCTCAGGTTGTATGCCTCGGGCATGCCCCATTTGTGCTGTCTAATTCTAGGGTACTTTGGGCTTTGAAAAGAGGTTTCATTTTTCGATCTGGCAGCAAATGTTTCATCTAAAAAGTTGCAAGGTCCCAGGTAAACATGATTTCACCACTGTTTGAATTTACTAATTATGGATTATTGAACCCAATCAGTAAAAATGGGGGCTAAGACTAAGTTTCTTCTACCCTTAATCTGATTCTCACTTTAATTTTGTGCTGTCTTCTGCTCTTCTCTAGCTCAAAAACCTGACTCTTTTACACTCTCTTCACTGTCCTTTGACACTCCATGTCCCTATCACACTCATGCCAGTCTTAGTTGCTAAGTGGTCTTGGCTTGGTGGTGCAAGCCCAGTTCTGAGGGAGGGAGCCAGATGTAAAGGATGTGGAAATATCTCAATGTCAGGATATAGCCTTGAATTATACAAATCCTAAGCCTTGCTCCCTCCAGGATGTTCATGTTCTCATTAACATCTACTTTCAGCAGCCCCATGCTGCCCCTTGAGACTCTCTCCTGATATCTAAGTACATGGATATTTCATTGACTTGCTTCATTTGTATTGCCTCAATCCCCACTGTAGCTCCTACCAGTGCCAATAAAAGAAAACGGCTCACCAGACAAGAAGTGGGCTCCACTTTGCTCACCGAAGACAAAACTTTTTTCTTAAACTAAAGGTCTGCCTGAAAATACAGTCATGTTTCCATGCTACATTCCAAAACAGGTGTTGGATAATTCAGTAATTAGTATGCACATCTAACTTCATGCAGCCTCTGTTGATCTCTCAATTATAGTTAGCTGGGTCCTCTGAAGTTTGTGGTAGTTAATTAGAGCATTATTGAACAGTTGGGCTGGAGAGGCAAGCTCTGCAATCAGATGACAGCTTGGTCCCATGCACTAAGCATTGGGCTGGTCCTTAACTGGGGAATGCCAGTCTGCAGGGTGACCCAGTGCCAGAATGGGATAGATTGTCTTTTGAGTAACATCTGGAGTGAGGCTTCTTTTATGAGCAGAGAATAATGGTCACATTCCTTATTCTGTCCCACTCTTGACAGGAAAATTCACATTCCAAAGGTGATCAGTTTCAGAAATGTCTCCTCAGGGTAAAAAGAAAACCTTCAATGTTCAGGAAAAAGGATAATGGTCTGAGTAGGCTCCAGAAAGTCAAAATTTAAGATGAACACATGAGTTGCAGTTCTGTCTCCCTGCTCCACATGGTTTCACCTTGACTACCCTCCCAAAAGAATTCAGGAAAGGCACAGGGGGATAGAGGAAGAGTAAATGCAGGGATCCCTGCATGGTGAACTGTGCACCAAACTGTAGAAGCAATTTGGAAATGATGGCTTCTGAATAATTGAGGCATCATGTCATCTGCAACATCTGAATCTGACTGTCCAAAGCTCCTGGTAATTGCCCAGGTTCCATTTTGAATGCAGCCCATGAGTATTAAAGCAAGCATGCATTCATCACTCTAAGACCAAAAGACAAGCGTGTCTTGTCAGTGGAACGATGGGGAGATGCTTTGGGGACTGGAGGCTAAGGAGCAAGGTACATTACTGATTTTGGTCACGGTCAGTGTGCTTTCTAAGGAGGATTCTCCTCTCTGCCCATATTTAGCTTCTGTGCTGTTCTTTTTCCAAATTCAGGAAGTCAGAAGGGTCACGGCCCTTTCCTCTGCAAGCTGTGACGTTTGTTATTCTTCAACCCACCCCTCACTGCAGGGAGGGGTTAGGAGAGGCAGAGATCTGAACTGGTTGGTATACTAGGTAGGTTTTTATTTCCCAAACCCACACCCCTCACCAATCCAGGGGTCCCCAACATCCCCAGGAATGTTAAGGCAATGGAATGACACACAGAACTGAAGTAATGTCCAAAAGTAGCCAAAAAATAGAGATAGAATCAGTACGGTGGAAAGAAGGCTGCATTTGGCAAGATCTAATCTTGACTCAACCACCATGTGACCTCATGTAAGTCACCATTACCTCTCTCCATCACATCTGAAAAATGAGGGTAGGCATAACCTTCAGAATCAGTCAAGCAGAGGTGAGGTCACCCATCTCTCTGGGGACGGCATGAGCTAACACAACAAAGGATATAAGGCATGAGAACAGAAGTTAGAAGTTGGAGGCTTGATACCGATTCCTAACTCTACTCTGTTTAACAAGTGATCTTGGGCAAATCTTGTATTGACAAGGGCATCAATTCCTTTAGCTGTAAATAAGAACCATACTAGGAGCCATACTATACACCTCATAGTACTGAGGTGAGGACTAAACTGCAAAAGACAATATACGCAAATATATACTACATACTGGAGTGAGGCAGGTGTGTGATCAAGTGGCCTGAATTGATTGCCAGAAAGCCAGGAAGAAAATTCTGGGATTTTGGGATGCTAAACAGCAGCCACAAAGGCTGACATCAGACAATTTACAATTCAGAGCTCTCTGGGGCCTGGAAGAGTCTTTGAAGTGAGAGAGCTCAGTTCAGCTCTTCCACCTCAATCCTGCTCTGCTGTATGTGAATTTAAAGGGCCCTTGTTGGATTCTTACCAGGTGACCTACAAATAAATTCCAACAGTAGGGAAGTGCACAGGAGAGCACACTAAAAATTCTAGGACTTCTGTCTTGATCATCTCACCCACTCATCCCTCTTTCCTTCATTAATCATCCTTCATAAAGGCTAGGCTAAAGGCCCTGAATCAGGTACTAGACTTTGCTATATCTCATATATATGAAGATAAGATGTGGTGCCAAGGCTGTTGTGAGGGCCTCCCATTCTAAGTTGCACCATTTCAGGATTCTATGCTTCCCAGTCAGAAGATTAGTAAGTAGATAATAATTAGATTCTGTTATACCAGTCAAGGTTTAGGAAGTATCCTCCTTTAGCTCAATTCAATAAACACCTAAGAATGGCTATGTACAAGACAACAGACTAAGCCCTAGAAGGTAGCGTCAATCCCTTTTACTTTTTTTTTTTTTTTTTGAGTTGGAGTCTCACTCTGTCGCCCAGACTGGAGTGCAGTGGCCGCTTCCGGTCACCGCAGCCTTGCCTGCTGGGCTCCGGCGATCCTTCCGCCTCCACCTTCCGAGTAGCCGGAATTACAGGCATGCGCTACCATGCCTGGCTGATTTTTTGATTTATTGTAGAGATGAGGTCTCACTGCCCAGGCGGGTCTCGAACCCGCGGGCTCAGGCAATTCACTCACCTCAGCCTCCCAAAGGCGCGGGATTACAGGCTGAGCCACCGAGCCCGGCTCCCTTTTACTTTTAAAGTGACTAAAGTTGATGAAACTCGTTTGTGAATTGATCAGTGTATATATACCTGTATTGTTAAGGCTCTTGTTTTCTTTTCTTTTTTTTCTTTTGAGCTGGAGTCTCACTCTGACGCCCAGACTAAAGGGTAGTGGCATGCTCACAGCCACCCTAGTGTTGACCTGCTGGACTCAGGTGATCCTTCTGTCTTAGTCTTCCAATTAGCCCGAACTACAGGTGTGCACTACCATGCCCAGTTAATTTTTTTGATTTTTATTATAGAGAAGTTGCCCAGGCTGGTCTCGAACCCGTGGGTTCAGGCAATCCTCTTACCTCGGCCTCCCAAAGTGCTGGGATTACAGGCTTGAACCACTGTGCCTAGCCAAGGCTCTTGTTTTCTTAGGTTGATGTTCATAACACCCCTAAGGGGTAGGCAGAGAAGATCTTAGCATTTCCATTTTAAAGATGGATAACTACAATCCTGACAGCCTGAGTTCCCATGCCTAGGTAAATGGTGGAGCCAAGACTTTTTCTATAGGGTATGTATCTGTTGGAACAGGTATACTGAGGTATGATTGGCATACAGTAAATGGCACATATTTAAAGCAGTGTACAATATAAGAAGTCCTTATATATGTACACTCGGGAGCCATCACCACAATTAAGACAGCAAACAGTCCTGTCACTTTACTTGCCCCCAAAGTTTTCTCACACCCCTACGTGATCCTTCTCTTTTACCCTCCCTACCTCTTCCTACTCCTCCCCCCAACAAGACCCAGGGATCTGCTTTCTGTCTCTAAAGACTAGTCTGCTTTTTCTATCATTTTCTATAAACGAAATCACATAGTATAAACTCCTTTTTGTTTGGCTTCTTTCACTTAGCATAGTTATTTTGAGATTCATCTACATTACTGCGTGTATCAGTAGTTCATTTCTTTCTTTCTTTTTTTTTTGAGTTGGCGTCTCACTCTGTCGCCCAGACTGGAGGGCAGTGGCCGCTCCCGGCCACTGCAGCCTCGACCTGCTGGGCCCCGGCGATCCTTCCGCCTCAGCCTTCTGAGTAGCAGGAATTACAGGCATGTGCTACCATGCCCGGCTGATTTTTTTTTGATTTATTGTAGAGATGAGGTCTCGTGGCCCAGGCGGGCCTCGAACCCGCGGACTCAGGCAATCCACTCACCTCAGCTTCCCGAAGGCGCGGGATTACAGGCTGAGCCACCAAGCCTGGCTTAGTTCATTTCTTTCTACTGCTGAGGACTATCCTATTGTGTGAATGTACCATGATTTGTTTTGATTTGATGTCCAATGATTTTTAAAAAATTGCTCTTCTTGGAAAAAAGGAACAAGGAAAAAAAAGGTCAATTTCCTCTTCTCCTCTCACAACTGTAATGATTACAACTCAAGTCTTGTTTCTCAAATATTTTCTGATTAAATGGACAAACATATTAGGGGCTACATGAGGGCTTCTGAGCACAGCATCAGGAGGAATCATGTTGAGTTGGTTTTATTGGAACCTGCACATTGAGACGGCAGCTTCTTTGCTTGTAGACAAGGAGAGCTCACAAAGGCATAAACAATAGAGAACTTTGGAAAAATTATGAGAGCAATTTAGGAGTGGATAATTAGATATCTTTTGCAGGGTGTTTGGGAAATTAAATTAGCTTTTTTTAAAAAACGTAGGTTTGCGGGGATCACTTCATAAAAAATATCGCTGTGACTGATTATTTTTTTAATATTCTTCTCCGTTCTTCCTTGCATATCCAAGGAAGTGGCACTTTTAGCCCTTAGCTGTGGCAACCAATCATAGCCTCTAATTGCATTCACTGCATAAATTGCGAGTGTCATGAATAATAAAATTAGTTTAAATAAACCTCTACCCACAATCACAAATAACTATCTGATGGAGGATACTATGTCCTTTCATTCTAGGGGAAGGGGGTCAGTGAAATCTCTGTAGTTAAACTCTTGAATTAAAATGAAGATAGAATTATTAGTGTGTGTGTGTCGGGGAGGGGGGAGGCAGAGTGAGGGGTGGGAGGGGGAGGAGAATGATTTGTGGTTCCCAGCAGGTTCACAAAAGGGAACTGGCTTCCTTCCTGAGCAGCCTTCAGAGAGTGTCATATCTATGACAAACAGCCCCAACCTGCAGCAGTAGCCAAGAGAAGGCTTGCACTGGCCATCCTCGAGCCTAGAGCAGAGAAAGCATGGGCATAGATGCTGGACAATCCTTCTGCCTGCTCCTGTTGTGGCCTAATATGATCTATTATCCAGCAACCCCAATCTTTTGCCTGAAAACTCCACGTGCTGGTCTGGCACTATGACTGTCCAATATGCTGGTCTGTTTTCAACTGGTTCTCATCAAAACTTTGGCATTTACTAGCTGTTGAATTCCCCAAGTTTTCTGCTCCCTGGCTGTAGACAGAGATAGTTTGAGGGGTGCAGTGGGAGAGTCCCTGTTCAGCTTCTGCTCAACAGTGACCGCACATCCTAGCTTCATGGAGTTCATTTTGATGGCCGAGCAGTTTCTGCTAGCTTTCCTCTTCCTCTCCAGGCCCTATGCAAACACTCTGCTTTCTTTCGACTCTACTGAGGCTTCTGGAGTGAGTAAAAGAGTAGCCAGTGATCCCACTGTCAGTCAGAATGCCTCCCTGTCCCATCACTGCAATGTCCTGCCATGCCCAGAGCACTCCCAGCATCCTCCTGATCACTGTCCCTAGCATGGCTTCTATGTGGGTCACGTGAATTTCCAACACACAATCCCTTCTTTCAACTCGAGCCTCAGCTCCCTGACAGAGTCAATTCCCAGGCTGATTCCAGCCCCCTCTGTCCCCCACTTGCCTCATTACATTTCTGAGCCCACTCTGCTGGCTTTATTTAATGAGGTTTATTGTTTGTGCTTAGTAATTTTCAAAGGCCCATCACCCTCTTTGAGTTTGCCCTTAGATCTTCAGTCTGCCAGAGAGGTGGGCTTTTGAAGCTACCTTTATTAATTCAGTACCTAGCTTCTGCATTTAACGGCACATGGGTTTGAAGTGTACATAAGCCACGGTAGAAACATCTGAGGAGCGTCCCAAGATACTGCACATTATAAAGGGTGATTAGAAAATAGCATAGCTCTCTATCTTCTCATGCCTTAGAAATCTGTTTCTTATATCAAAAAGATTCTAGGATATCAAAATATCACTGTCTGACTCTGATAATGACTTCCCAGAGTTTCAGACACTGGTGGAACAAAGATATAATTTTAATTATCAGCAGCTCCATTAAAAAAAATCTTCAGCTATTATAAAGGACAAGGGAGCCGGGAGGAAGGGCAGAAGAGGAGGTGGGAGGTGAACCAGCGGTCCTATTAAAGTCCTGCATGGTGTCTGTCTTTAGTAGGGTCCCATTGTCTCTGCATGGAGCATCTCCTTGGTCAGAGATGCATGGGGTTTTCTGGCTGTCGGTGTGTCTTGCCAGCACTACCGTTCGTTGTCAGGTAGCAAGTGGCAGGAGCCAGTCTCAGAGAAGCTCAGTGGCCTAACAATCAAAGCAAACGCACAGACACTAGAAGTCACACCAAAGCAATTAAAGCTTCTAAAATCCAGTCTTGATCAGCTGAATCAAAGGAAAATGGCTACTGGCATCTGCGATCTCTAGGGGTGGGCAGTCGTACTGGTGTGACAGCAGCAGGCATGATCTACCCCCCACCCCTCACCCAGTGAAGTCTCTGTTTTCCTCAGAAGATACAGAGGAGAATGGTCCTTGGGACATCCAGCCCAGGGAAAGAAATTTTACTCAAGAATATGTAAGAGCTGGGCTCGGTGGCTCAGCCTGTAATCCTGCGCCTTTGGGAGGCTGAGGTGAGTGGATTGCCTGAGCCCGCGGGTTCGAGACCTGCCTGGGCAGCGAGACCTCATCTCTACAGTAAATTAAAAAAAAAAAAAAAAAAAAATCAGCCGGGTGTGGTAGTGCATGCCTGTAATTCCAGCTACTTGGAAGGCTGAGGTGGAAGGATCGCCGGAGCCCAGCAGGTCGAGGTTGCGGTGGCCGGAAGCGGTCACTGCACTCCAGTCTGGGCGACAGAGTGAGACTCCAACTCAAAAAAAAAAAAAAAAGAATACGTAAGAAATCTGCAAAAGCAAAGTTGGGGTTTGCCATCCTTCAGGAAGTCATCTGTTATGAATTCCAAGCTATCGCCAACTTTGAGAGTGGATGGCTTCCCTGCCTTTCCATCCACACCCAAACTGGAGACAGCACTCTGGACTCAAGAGGTCTGAATTCCAGCCCTGGCTCCGTCAGTGCCTTCCTGCAACCTAAAGGAAGTCATACAGCTTCCCTTGACCTCGGTGGCCTCTTGCTGTTCTTCTAGTAATTTTTTGCAGCAGAAGCTTTTTGCTCCCAAATGAAATTTTACATGGAACATCAATATTTAAAGTAGCTAAGGGGGCTGCCCCGACTGAGGTGGTCTCTGCCGCTCTGTTTTCTTTGTCTCTTTTTTACCCTCCGGCTCCAACAGAAGCTGACCCCAGGCCTCCTCAGAACCCAATATGAAAAGGAAGCTCTCAATTGTCTTTCTGACTGCTTCTGGTTTGTAAATTTTATGACTTGATTTTAATCTGTATCATTTAAGACATGCTCGGGAGGGCCCTTGAGAGAGCCACAAGTAACAGGCTTTTTTTTCTTGAAAAATCAGGTATCAATTATCTTTAAGGAGGAAAAAAAAAAATAACAACCCTGAGAAAATGATTTTCTTTTCACAACCTTATTACAAATGCTGAGCACAGCTGGAAGTAAGTCCCAGCTCTGTGTGTGTGTGTGTGTGTGTGTGAGCGTGTGTGTGTATGTGTGTGTGTGTGTGAGAGAGTGTGGTTGGAGGCTCAACCCTTTTTCCTCTCTATGTTGATTTCATTTGCAGTAGGTGGGTAGAGAGCGACTACAACATGACCTGAGTTCTGTGCCCCCGGCACTTGGCCATGACAGCCCGAAACGGCAGAGGGTCTCTGACTTTCTTCACATTCCCACAGTAGTGCATACAGCTCTCAGGAACGCCTCAAGAATGAACAAAGGAGAGAGTCAGGTAGTGCTTACCCAGTGGACAAATCTGCTCCTGGACACAGAGAGCTGCCTGACATACTTGCTGCAGATTTGGGCTGGGATAGTGCTGAGTATTCTAATTGCCTGTGGGACAGAATTTCACCGTATCCCTGCACAGCTGTTTTCATGGTGGGGTTGGATTTTGGCATTTCTGTAATTTCTTTCATTGTTTAGTATCCTTGCATGCACGTTAGAGAAGTATAGAAGAACAGTGGTCTCTAGAGAAAATTTCAGCATTTAGGATTCACACAAATAAAAGAACCGGCTCCCCCAACTTCCCTCCAACCTCTCACAACAACTCAGATAAACACCTTTTCAAATGGCTCTTCTCCTGTAATTTCACTTCCTTTAAAAATAGTGATGGGGTTATGTCTGATGCCCCGGAACGTCCATCACGCATTTATTTTATCCAGCTCAGTGCTAGGCAGCAATTAGCAAAGGCAACACTAATTAGGTTTTACAATGTAATATGTGTCCCTCTAAACTTAAGTCATAGCATTTTAAGCATCTAATGATTACAAGGTCATTTTGCTATTCTTCATAATAGTAGGGATGCTAATGAGTGCATTTGGTATGCATGGGGATGCCCCTGTTTCCTCCTGGGGATTATTAGCATTTATTGGGGACACTTTACTTAATTTGCTCCTGAGCTCATGCCCTAAATGGAAACAATGAACCAGTCACCTGCAAGTCTAGAAGTTTTAGACTCATGTGCAATCCACCCTATTGAAGGTCTGGCTGTTCCCTAGATCTAGAAGCTTCACATCCTCTCTGCCCAGTCTTTTTAGCTGGTCAACCACTTTTTCTCACCTCCAAATGCACTTGAATGTGCTCCTTCCTGATAAGAAAAATGTTATTAAACAATGCATATTGTAAATACCCTAATACTCATAGTAATCATCTACTCATAGTTTCAGGTTTTCATCTTGCTGCCATCATATTCTGGAATCAGTTTTCTATTTCCAGTTTTCAATTTTCTAGTTCTTAGGAGGCGGATTACAAGCCTATAAGGTCATCTCTGTGAAATGTCTTTCCCAGAACCTCATGTGACTCAGTATTTTAAGTGGGCTTTTGGATGTGGCTGTAGATAATCAGATGGTGGATGGGACAATGTGGGGAGATCCAAACTGCCTCAGCAGGATTCTCTCCCAGAGCAGCTGGAAAACATGACAAAATATATTTCCATTACTGACATATCTACATCATCTTATCTGGTGTGGCCTCACAGGATCATGGGGTTTTTGGAGACAGATTCCTGTCTTCCTGCCAAGGAAATGAAGGAAGGGAAGACTTGAGGGCTATCTCTGCAAAGTTGAGAAAGTTGGGGTTGTCTTAATCTCACTTATTTGCTGGGTAAGCCTCTACTCACTCCAAGTTATGAAACAGATCCTGTGTTAGGTGTAGAGATATAGAGGTGAGCAAGGCAGGCCTTTTCTGCCTCCAGAGCTTACACCCCAGTGTGGGGAGAGCAACTCATTCTCTGACTGATTCTTATTTTAAATCATGCTAAGTATAGTAAAGAGGTCCAGGCTGCTATGGAGGAATAGTTGGCACCATCTGTTCAGTGGGGCTCAGGGGATTCCTTGAGAAAGGGATACTTCAGCTGAGCTCTGTGGACCAAGTGATGGCTAGACATATGGGGGAGGGAAGGCCATTCTAGGCAGAGAGTAGCATGCATGAAGGTTCCAAGTCAAGACCTCAAAGAATAAGAGGAAGTTGGCAGTGGGTGAGGCTAGTTGGGCAGGTAGGGCTGGAACACAGGTAGCTCTGCAGCCATGTCACAGAGCTCCATGAACAGCTAGGACTGTGGGAAGTCAGAACATTTTAAGCAGGACAGTGACATGTTCATTATCTCTCCCAAGCTCTGTCATAGATATTTTCTTGACCAATGATCAGCAAGGAACTTGAGCTTTCTAGGTACTAACTTGGGAGTCATTTTACCCACTGAGAGGGGGAGCAGTGATGGTCAGTCCCAATGGGCTCCATCTTCTCTGAGCATCTACAGGGAAAGCACTTTGTGAGCATCCATAGAGTAGCCCAGGAAAGGCTGTGCTCTAAAGTAAGCAGCTCCCAGGAATAGACATGCTCAATTCTCAAGTGTTGCAGCATGTGCTTCCAGGATGCTTCCTTCCTTAAAAGAGGTTTCCTTCTTGTGAAAGAAAGAAGAAAAGGGAAGAAAACAAAGCAGAGAGGGCATGACGGGAGAGGTGGAAGGAAGAAAGAAACTTCCAAAGCAATGCTTTCAGATAAGGCCTTGGAATTTTCCTGCCATCCCTTTAAGGGAACTGAATGCAAGAACATGAAAGAGAGACATCAGTCCCAGGTCTCTCTGCCAGCAAGGAATAGAGTTATGACTCTTGTGGTTATGGAAGGCCTCTGTGTGTAGAGCACTGTCCTCTCCAGCCTCTGGAGCCAGTGGGAGTTGGGTGCTCAGTTACTTCCCTAAAACTTCCCCTTTACTGCTGTCCTGAGCTTGATTCAAAACTCATTTTGTCAGGAGCTATAGTGGCCACATGCCCCAGCTGCCCCCATTGGGCTGGCCGCCTCCAACCCCAGGCAATAAACACTCCTTTCAGCATTCACTTAATATGACATAAAGAGAAGAGACTGTAGCGGCATTGTTACTAGGGTGAATGGCACATTCTCATAGCTAGATAATGCAGAAATAAAATGCATTTGTAAAAGACAACAAAAGGATTATCCCCCATTCATTTCAAAGCACCCTTCATCCCACTCAGGGATTACATTTCTCTTTACTTATCTTGCAAACAGTTTTTTTTATTCTTGTTTTCCCTGAAGAGCACATGTATGGCTTATGGCAAACACAAAGCCAGACCTTTTAAAGGCAAGGCCTCTATTAATCAGAGAGAAGTCATCCTCCAGGACTCTGTGAGTCCTCTAATCCACTGCTAGGCAGTTGGATACTGAAGAAACTAACCATATACCATACAAGGCAGAGAGGCCTCTTTGCAAGTCTGCAAGGAAGAAAATGATTTCTGAGAAATAACAACATCTCCTAGTAAACCTGAGCAGGTCAGATGCTTCTCGAAGTCCTCCCCACGTTAGACTGTGGGCTCCAAGATGCACTTCCTGGCTCTCTCATAGTCCTCCAGAGCCACCTTTGTCCTTCCTCAAACTACTGATAGGTGTGCTTTCCAAAGACTCTGAACCTTACGTGGAGTGAAAACGCATCACAATCTGAAAAGCAGGAGAACTGAGGGTGTTCTAGTGAATGGATGATGACACCTGTGCCCTAGAAAGCTGAGTGGAAACTGTGGGGTCTGTCCATGGACTTCCATGCCTGTCACCCAGGGCACAGGAGACTGAGGGAATGGTTGAGACTTCAATTCTGTTGAGAGCCCTGGCCCTACTTGGACCCCAGAGTGAGGGGTGGCATAGTAACAGCACACATTCTAGCAATCTCTGACCTGTTGGGATTCACTCTCACTGTGTGTTTCAACTCCATAATTACATATCTGCTCAGGTCTTACCCAAGTACATTTTCTCCTTTTTTATAATTTATACCTCTTCCCCCAATCCCATCTCATCATGTGCTGCATACAGAGTGGGTACTTTAATAAGCACCTCCATTTCTTTTGTTTGATATCCTGACTCTTTTTTTTGTTCTAAGACTTTACAGGGTGTTGAACAAGCCCAAGTCCCTTGACCTCTTTCTTCCCTGCTCTTTCTGTTCTACAAGTTATCAAAATAATAAAACTCATCTCATGAATATGGCCTGCAAACAACTCCATGACTAAAATGAAGCTTCTGGCCACACTGGATCAGATGAGCACATGTGGCCCCATTGGGAAGAACAGCAGCTTGGCCCCTGGACCATTAGGTTGGTGGTGAAGCCTGCTGAGTATTCTTCTTAGGTTGGTGGGAGATCCTATGATGAGGAGGTAATTTTTGGAATGTGAGGGGAGATGATACAGTTGAGGAGAGGCTTCCTTTACAGGTATTAGACCTTTATAGAAAAATTAAAAGCCTTCCCCAAGTGTTCTCTCATTTTGGAAAAAAAAATGACAAAGCAACTGAACCTCAGCATGGTCCATCATGAACTTTGGACCTTGGTCATTCACCTGTCAAACTCCGAACCAACCCCACCCCCCATGGGAAAGAGTGATTGATACCCATTCCCACAGAGGGTTAAAGGCACAGCCTCCTCTTGTTTGTATATAACAGACCATTAGGGCATTTTTATGTCTCCTCTCTCTGTGTTGCACAATACCACATCAAAAATACATTTGCAGCGAAGCTTATTTTCTGAAGATAGATAATTTGGTTAAATCTCTTCCACTTTGATTTCATCTCCAGTTTCGGACGAGCAGCAGTACAACATGGAGCAGCAAAAGCCCATTTTATTCTCATGAAAAAGAATTTAATGACCCTCTGATATAAAATTGATCCTCTGATAAGACGGCACTTGTGGGTTACTTTGACAGAAATGTTAAACTAAGTGAGTCTGCACATATCTACTGAAGTATGACACCTTGAGCTGAAGCTGGGACTGATGAGAATGCGCCGTTTCACCCTCGCCTGGGAAGGAGGAGTAGGTGCTCAGTCTATCCATGCTGGTCAAATACCCTTGAGTCACTGAATTCCCACAGAATCTTAGCAGTCATTGTGTGGCCTGCAGCTCATATAGGTTGGAAAGTTTGAACAACTGTCTTGTAGAATCAAATATTTTACTTCAGGTAGTCCCAGGTAGTGTTTGCCTGGTTCTAGTCTCTGATGTCACTGCTTCCTATCTTGTGGACAGTTAGATGAAGAGACAGGATCAAAGTTACTAGTAATGAGGACAATGAAAATAACAATAAAACACAACTTTATACCAACTGGTCAGCTAGTATAGGAAAATTGGGAACTACCAAGGATTACCAAGCATGTGAGGAAACAGCAACTCCCATGAGTCAGTGGCAAGAAAGTAAACTGGCTAGATATGTTAGAACTTTTCTGGCAGTACTTAATGAAATTATGTGTGCATATGTCCTAAGACACAGAAATCTCATCTGGTGTCATGATTTTCACATAGTTCCACGGGGTTCAGGAATTAGAAGCAACCTGGAGATCCACCAAATGGAAACAGATAATGAAACTACGAATGCAGCAATCAGAAGCAATAACTGGGTAGACAGCTAACAATAAGAACAATTCTTGAGAGCAGTGTGGGATAGAAGAAATACAATTATATCTGTAGCACAATGTATTTTAGGTAAGTTAAAATCATCCACATAGATAGCAATACATATTTTACATACATATTAAAAGACATATATCAAACATACTAGAATAGTTACCTGTGGCTAAAGGAAGGGAACTAAAAATGAAGACCAAGGATAAAGGTGGAAAAAATATATATAAAAAAGAGAGGTTTTCTCGGATGGGTTATGATGTACTATAAGCTGAGAAATATGACTAACCCAAGTTTTGTAGCTTATATTCAATTTTAAAAAATAGCATATAATTCAAAACATGGAATAAATGCCAATAAAAGTGGTGATTTTGATGGTTACAATCCATGCTCCCTTTCCATCTGTCCTGTGAACCTCCTTTATCCTCTAGTACAGTCAGTGGGGGATGCTGTAAGACGAGGAGATTTAAAAGCAGAAGGAAAAATCTCTTCCATTGCTGAGGTCCCTGTGACTAGGAAACAAAGACTAAGAGAAGGCGGAAGTCCAATTAGAGTCAATTACAAACTAACCAACCCACAAGGTTGGGAAAACCCAGGAGATGCATTACAATCTTGTAAACAGGAGAGTTCCTATATATATGTTTCTAATTTGGGAAGTGTATTGACTTTTTGACTTGGGTATAATGATCATCCAGAGAGGGTGATCAAAACAGGAGCCTGCCTGAATTCTTTATAGCCTTTCACTCCTTGTCGACATGAAGATAGCTAACAAAAAGTGAATGGAGGTCATCAGAATCGTTTGCACTTGTAAAATGTGACCCAGCAACCATTAAACACAAAATCTCTGATAATAGCAGTTTAAAAAAAAAGGAAGTGTCACCTATCCTAACTGACAAAGGAAAGGAAGAAGCTGAAAGTCAGATGTGGAACACTGATTAGTTTTCTGCTCCTAGAACTGTAATGGTGCCTACTTTTCTCCTTCTATCTAACCAGTTTGAAACACAGAAGTGGAAGATGATACTTCCTCAAAGCTAGATCACCCTTCAACCTTTAGAAGACCATGCCATTCTCACCAATTGGCATATCTGACCAACGAATCTAGGACTGAGATTTTGGAAATAGATGTAGTGAAAAGTACTCAGTAGGGAGGTTGACTAAGCCAAGGGCTGGTGAAATAGCTGCCCCTGAAGTTCTATAAAGATTTGGTACACCCTCTAGGGATCCCTAAACCTGGCCAAAAATGTGTTATGGAAGTCTAGGGATTGAGTTTGATATATTAGAACAGAGAAACTAAGCAAGTGGAGACTATGGAAGAGGTCCTAAGCATAGGGCATCTTCGTGGAGCCTCTCCTAATGCTCAAATCTTCTACAAAGCCAAACCACTCTTCATTTAAGCAAATTCACTGGTGGGGGCAAGCAACAAATAGTCAAATTAAGTGCATGGTGGTTGGTGTTTTATAGAAGAACAGTCAGTTGATGGATTCCTTTCTCTACTCCTCAAATAAATTGTTTTGCATGGTAGAGACATAACATTTGGGTCAAGAAACTAGATTTGAAGTGTGTCTGTTTCTAAACACGTGTAAAGAACAGTTTTCACGAGCCTAATGTACAGCAAGTGGCCTAATACTAGAACTTTACCCCTTCAATTTTGGGTCACTTTCATTCTTCAAACCAAATGACTCCTTCATCACTGATGATCAAGGAGACAGTGACTCAGTTGGAGTTCAGAACTACTCCAAGGTTTTTCTCAACTCCATTGATTCCTGCTTGTGAGAAATGCAGAGAAGCATAGGAATAGAAATTTTAAAAAGACTACAAGTTTATTGATGGCGACCCAAAAGGAATGCATATTCATTCTCAATTAATGCACTTTTATTCCCTTTCCTTCTGCAAAGGGTTAAACAAGAAAGTAATTAAACAATGATTTCTTTATAAGTGCTGGACTTCTGAAGCCTGTTTTCTCTGTTGGAAAAAAATAGATTTAAGATAATGGCCCTATTCTCTTCAGAATAAATTAAGCTCAGAGATAAAGAATTCCATTACTAATGCCTTTCAGCAAAGCCCAAGCATCTTTTAAAGTCAAACTTTAAAGCATAATGTGCCGTGATCTTGTTGAAATCTTTCCTGTAATGATATTTAAGTGATGGGCAAGGGTATCAATGGTTCAGGCGAAGTATTGATTATGTATCTTCAGGGCGTCTGAGCTCTTTCAGAGTATTTTGTTTGAGGGAATGCATTGCACTTATTTACAGACATTTTCAAAACAGTTGCAAGTTAACTCAAGTAACTGATTTTTTGGTGAAACTGTGGGAAAAAGAGCAAGTTGAGAAAAGAGGAGAGGGAAGATAGAAACCTGAAAAATACTCAAGACAGAAATCAATGGCGGAGACCAACAACCAGACTCCTGGGATATTGGTTCCAACCAGTACATGGTACCTGCTTCAAGTTAAAGTTTCTTTCTTTTTTTTTTTTGAGTTGGAGTCTCACTCTGTCACCCAGACTGGAGTGCACTGGCCGCTCCCGGCCACTGCGCCTTGACCTGCTGGGCTCCGGTGATCCTTCCACCTCAGCCTTCCAAGTAGCTGGAATTACAGACGTGCGCTACCATGCCCGACTGATTTTTTGATTTATTGTAGAGATGAGGTCTCGCTGCCCAGGCGGGTCTCGAACCCACAGGCTCAGGCAATCCACTCACCTCAGCCTCCCAAAGGCGCGGGATTACAGGCTGAGCCACCGAGCCTGGCTAAAGTTTCTTTTTAGTGTTTAGTTCTCATCATTTTTCTTTTCTGTTGGAAGAGCTGACAAAGGAATCATCTTCACCCTTGCAGCAAGAAGTCTTTTGGAGCAGGGGGTTTCTTGAATAGGAGCTAGCTAGTTGCTAGTCTGAAAAATCTGTACAGTCTCAGCAAATCTAGCTCAATTCTCTCGGGACAACAATGTGAAGAATCAGAGGGAGCACAGGGGCAATTTGATTAGCAATGATGGAGGATATTGACTGGAGGAAGGATGGGCGATGGCCTGAGACTGTGGAGGCCCTGCTGGAATCTCTTGGAGGTGCTTAAAGCTCTTAACACCCCATCCAATCATCTGGATCATTATCCTAGTTAAGTCACAAAGTGGATGTCTAGCGTCATGCCCACACATGGGTAGACAGCTAGCCTTGAACATGAGTTTGTAATTCTCAATCATCTCCCCTACATAACTGTAAACATGTTGAGGGCAGAGATTGAAAATAGTTCTTTCCTTGCTTGAGAGTCTCAATAATATTCATGTCTCTGGAGGATGGCCAATACAAACTCCTTCAAGAACTGGCTTTCCTCCTTGAAACAAAGAAACAACCAAGTGTTCGCCTGGAACTAGTATCATCCTAGAGTCTGCAGCTAAAGTGACAGCAGTTGTTTGCCAGGTGGCTTCAGGCACACCCCGGGTACAGTGTGAAACCTCTCAAAGACTTGTAAGGTGGGGTTCTGTTGCTCCATTCTTCTCTTCCACAGGGCAGTGACTAACACCCCCAAGCACATCCTGTCTCCTAGGTGTGACTCTTCAATCGGAAAGACCCACAGAGCCTTGCTCCTGTGGTGTCACCATTCTGGACAATGCACAGAGTTTTGAGGCCCCTTGGCTTGCCAGCTGGCCCACTTAAAGGTACTGCCATTGATACTGGCAAGAAAATACCCACTGTGGGAAGGAACTTAAATAATTTACAAAAGAGAGCCAGTACCTGGTCAGATGGAACACAAGTTTGTGTCTTTTCTATAGTGGAAGAAGTTTCCAGTGCTTAATATTTCAGGCCTACACTTACTCTGATTTTTTTGGATTGGATTCATCTATTTGAAATATGTGTATGCACACACAAATATGCACATATTTATGTAATATATAGTTGCTCATGACTTTAAAATGTATTTCTTATGAAAGTAGGTTAAGGTTCTATAGAAGAGAATATAAAAATGTACTTGTAACGATACCACCCTAATGCAATGAATTTGTTTAATAAACATTTGTTAGGTACTTGCTATGCATCAGGCAAAGCTCTAATTCCTGTAGATTCAGAAGTAAAAGGAACACTCCCTCTCCCCCAGAGTTCACAATCTGCTGAGGCAGATGAAGAAAACCGACAGCGACAATGCAGTGTGTTAAGAAGTGGACAGAATGCTGGGCAAGCACTAGGATGCAGCCCCCTTCCAACATTCTGGACTGAAAAATCTAGTTGTTACATGGCTATAATCATGCAAGAGATGCACTTTTGTATTCTATTTTCCTCTTACCTGTGTTTTAATGCATTTCTTTCCAAGGCTATATGGATGTTTCTTTATCGCTCAGAAAGATTTTTCTTTAAATATACAGAAATCCAGATAGCAAGATGCTACCATCCGATGTTATTGCCTATCTTTATTTCATTACTTCGTCCAAATAAGAATTTTTAAAAATGGGATCCTGACGTGGTGGCTCACGCCTTTAACCCCAGCACTTGGAGAGGCTGAGGCAGGAGGATTGCTTGATGCCAGAAGTTCAAGACCAGCATGGGCAACATAGCAATACCTTGTCTCTACAAAAAATTTTAAAAAATAAATTAGCCTAGTGCACCTATAGTCTTAGCTACTCAGGAGGACAAGGCAGAGGGATTGTTTGAGCCTAGGAGGTCAAGGCTACAGTGAGTTATTATTGCACCACTGCACTCTAGTCTGGGTGACAGAGTAAGACCCTGTCTCAATCAATCAACCAATCAATAGGAAGCCAAAGGTCTCATGACCTTGTGAAATAAGCAAAAAATAGTATTATTCACTTAGCAATATATTGTGTCTCTGCCTATTGTTTTCTTGTCTAATTATTCCAAAAAGAATAGCTCTGGAAAAACATTCTCTTCTCAGCAAATATGCTTTGATTTAAGAAATTATTATAGAAAAATGCTGGAAGCCTTGTAGTCATCTTTGCTGTATTTAGAGGAAAATAACGTCCCTCTGCAATTACCATTTGGTATAAAGTTTAGGCACTCAATATTTTTCTTTTCTTTCTTTTTTTATACTTTTTACCCCTCTTTTTCTCTGGGTTAACAATGCAGAGATCATAGTTGCGCAATTATTAAAAAGAGGCACTTAAATTCAATCCTCCATGGATACAGTGTCTGTGGCAGTGTTTAATTAGAGATTAAAATTGAGGAATTGAATAATTGAGGTTGCTAATGAATTTGAAAACTCAGCAAAGCAAGGAGAACTGAGTATTTTTCTGGCTTTGCTTTTCTTTCTCTAACCCTTTTCTCATTTCTTACTATTATCACATTTCTGGCCTTGACTGCTGAGTTTATTACTACCCATAACCCTGGCCTAAGTGGAAACAAAAAAGCTGTAGCCTCTTTGCTGAGCTCCTGGAGACATTTGGTCTACTGGATTTATGACATGTTCAGAAGCATGCAATTGCAGGAGGCTGGCAATGATGAAAATGAGATATGTTGGGCCACCAACACATTCTGTAATCATCTTAATAGGTCAACATAACAATGGATGTTGCTTGCTGAAAAAATAAGACAGTCCTAAATCAAAGAAAATTTAATACAGTAAAAGTCCTATTACTACCCCCTCCAGGGAGACTGGATTATTTGGGTACCTTGATTGGTAGGCTTGTATTAGCTTCAGGTGTCCAACAATGAAAGTAATCCATTGGTTCACCCTGAAACAGAGCCAACCCTTTTCAAGGTGTCCCTATAATAAGTGTGCCCTTGGTAGACAGCACAATTCAGCCTGACCCTGGAGGTAATTCTCAAGCAGGATTTTCTGCATTGGGAAAAGGCTAGTTTATACAATCCTGAAGGTCCTTTCCAACTCTTAATTGCTACGATTTTATGAAGATGGCATAGAGAAAACTGTCTTGCTCTAAGAGGACTGTCCTCTCTGAAGCCTCTTTTTAAACACAAAGTTAAAGTTTTTAGGACTATTTTTATGATTTGGATACTGTACCTCAGATGATACATTCCAAGCTTCATTTGGCACAAAATCTAGATGGTTTAAATCAACATTCAAGGTAAATGTCTGTATTTTTATGGCTATAGGCCCTTAAACTGGTGATTATTTGCTATTTTGTTGTTGCTGGTTAAATTGTGTCTTGATGTTTACTGCATCTGCAACTCCAATCAGACTGATTACTAGTGGGAATATTACATCTGATAAAAGGGACCTGCTCTGAAGCAATGCTAACATAGCAGACATTCAGTCACAAAATCTTTTTTTTTTTTTGAGTTGGAGTCTCACTCTGTCGCCCAGACTAGAGTGAGGTGGCTGCTCCTGGCCACTGCAGCCTCGACCTGCTGGGCTCCGGCGATCCTTCCGTCTCAGCCTTCCAAGTAGCTGGAACTACAGGTGCGCACACCACACCCGGCTAATTTTTTGATTTATTGTAGAGATGAGATCTCACCAAGTTGCCCAGGCGGGTCTCGAACCCGTGGGCTCAGGCAATCCACTCACCTCAGCCTCCCAAGGTGCAGGATTACAGGCTGAGCCACCGAGCCCGACTTGGTCACAAAATCTTTTATGAATAAGAGTTCGTTCCTAATAGTATTTCCTTAAAACTTCTTAGCTCCACTTCTTAGCTCAGCTGCTGATTGCTTCCTACTAATAACTTTATGTTTCTGACAGCAGAAAAAGAAATAATCTGTTTTATAAGACTGTTCTTACTTGCACCAAGATCAATCTGTCTCCTACTAAGCTATAGCTTGGGGGAGAGGGGATCAAGGGAGGAGGGATGCATAATGTACATATTTAATCTTGTCTTATTTATTTTTATCTCATGTTCACTCAATATTTGTAGCATTCTCTTTGCATCTGTAAGCATCAATGAGATTCCTCTGAGATATTAAGACCTCAGAGAATAGAAACTATGAAAATGTTCTTTGAAGGTATATAGGACACTTCCAAGTATGGATAAGTCTGTAATAAATAATTGATTATAGATGATGGTAGTGATGATGATGATGACACAGAAATAGTGGGTAACATTAAAAAATCTGTCGTCAGATGAATATTTGTGGCAACGCTTCAGAGTGAGAAAGCAGTTTTGGGGTGACTGGGTCATTCCCTGGTTTAACACCAAGGGCAGAATCATGGCTGGTGTCTATGAGGAATTTTGCGGGCCATCAATAGAAGGTTCTGATGCCACACAGTTCAACTTGTAGAGGGGGAGTTAGGCTTAGATTCAGAAGTGTCTCTCCTTGAAGGCAGGGCTTGGCTTACTTCCTTCAATCTAGAACACTTAGGCAAGGGAGCGGGTGGTTAATGTTTTTAGCCAACAAGATGCTTCCATAGGGGACTAAGAGCTGAGAGGCTGAACCAACTACTCAAGTTTCCTGGGAGATGATGGAAAACCTCTAGCCTTTGACTGCCTTGTTTTCTCATTTGCAAAATAGTATCATGAGGTAAACAGCCCTAAGTAATTGCAATGCATCTACTTGGCAGAGAGGTACACATTAAGTAGGCCTTTTCATAATGCCTTTCTCCTTGAGATTTTAAGCCTGTGAGGCAATTTGTGGCATTTACCGTTCATGGCTCAGGGGTCAGAGGTGGGGGGGGTGGTGTCTTTTTATAGAACCTGTCCCACTTGTGACTGGCAAGCACATCACGAGCCTTATCCTGCACTCTGAAGTGGTATGTGATTCATTGTGCTAAAAGGCATCTCGCCATTGTCAAATCTGTTTGTCCACAAAACCCTTAACAAAACACCAGAGACAAATGTGAGATGGAGTTATCGCTCACCACCATAGCCTGACAACACACGGCTCTAGCTTTAGCCACCAACCCACTCTGATGTCTAACGAGCATGCTGGGGAGAGTGTGTGGTTGGGATATGACTCCCCAAAGTGCTCCAGGGGTTCCCTTGTCCTCACCCAGCCGTGCAAAACTCCTGGTGCAGCAGATCTAAGTGAGGATGCACAGAGGAGTTGAAACAGGCTAACAGGCAGAACCATTCTGTTTGGGGTTTATCTACAGGTCTCTGGGTCAAAAATCATTTTATCTGCCAAAGCAGATGCTTTGTAGAACAAAATGCCAGGCTGACTTCAAGGCCGGGAGGTGTGCACAGCCCCAGGCTCTGATCACGCTGCAGCAGGCTCCAGGCATCCTGCCCCTCCCTGAATTCCCTACCTCAGAGATAGGCTCTCTCTTCTCTACGTACACTCTACTTTCTTGGAAGACGTTCTGATGGCCATCTTCTGCCCACTGACAGCTCAAGAGCAGGGTGTTCAAAGACGTGACTCCAGGTTGTGGAAATCCAAACATCCTGTCTTGCATGGCTGCAGAGCCAATTTTCATTGTTGTTTGTCTTCTTAAGGAGAAGCATGAAAAGGTAGGGAGACATAGGGAAAGAACTGGAATCCTCAGTCTTTCATGAAGACAGGGAAACTAAGGCTTAGGGAAAGGGAGTATTAGCAGCAAGATCATTCCCAAAGAGATATGTTACAGCCCCTGCCAGATGGCAAGTACCTTTTTTTATTCCATTGCTGCCCTGCCCAATAACTTGAATCTCCCTCTAGTAGAGAATTGAATAGGGATTCTACTACCATGGAAAGCAGTGTTTTCACTCCAGATCTCATTTCCTTCCAGTTTTTTAACATGTGTGGGAGCATTAAATTCACTAAGAATCAGAAATAGTATGAAACACAGAAGATGTGAATTGCACATGTTTTAAACCAAATTGGATCCTGGAAGTCTGCAATCCCCTCAGATTGCAAAGCTCCCCTCTGTAGCCCCAAATGGGAGGCTGCTTTTGACTTCCTCCTGAATGTTCTGCCTCATCGTAGAACACTCTGCTTATCTGAGTTTCATGAAGGGAAGTCAGAGTGATTGGGCTACATCCCCAAATTTCTTCTTCTGAGCAATTCTAATTGATGGAGAAAAAGCACAAAGAAAGGTTCATTGTTTGGGTATTCAAAGAGAGGAGAGAAGCAGACCTAGGGAGGAATCCTCAGTTTCTCTACTTTGTTGTATGAGGATACCACTCTCATGTGTGTCAACCCACTCCTCATGGGGCCCAACTGACTATAAATGAATCTTACTATTACTGTTGTTGGAATACCCAAATTTTGAATCAAATGTAAAGCTCTCTCTCTTCCATTTCAACTCCTTCCACAGACCCCTGACTGAATAAGGTGAGTGAACTTGAGCTCCAGGTGCCTCCCAAGTTCACTGTGAAGATGACCTGAGCACTGTGCAACCTAGACAAAGGAGGGGGATCTGTCTTTTATTGAACAGTTACTTTAATCAAATATAGTTATGATTATTTTCATCAAAAATATTGTTTCTCTGACACTCTGTGATGGCTGTGATAAAGAGGAAATTGAAAGGCAAGGTCATTTCCAGTGGTACGTAGTGCACTGAGCTATAAGAAAAAGATGTCTTGCAGATGCCAGGCCAGGGAAGAAGCCTTGTACTGGAAGACCACATTGAAAAGCCTAAGAGAACTTTAGCACAACATTTTTAAAAGTACTGGAGTTCTTCTACTATTTGTTCCAAAAGCATTCTGAGAACCAACCATGACTAGGCTCGGAGCTAAAAAGGGAACTCATCATTTCCCTTAGTCTAATGGGAAGGACGGGCCTTGCAGACAGGCACAGAATGAAGTGGCAGAGATGGACACAAAGCCAGCAGGAAGTAGCTTCTGCTGCCCTGCAACCTCATCTTCCCCACCGTTCCCCTGGCTCATTTTGTTCCAGCCACACTGGACTTGAGTTCCCCATCAAGTCCAGGCCTTTGCTTCTTGAGAGTCTTGGCCCTTGCTAGCCCTCTGCCTGGAATGTGCTTCCGCCAGGGATCTGCATGGCAAGCTCCTCACTTTCTTCAGATCTTTATTCATATGACACCTTTTCAACGAAGGCTGCCTTGACTACCTTATGTGGAATTACACCACCACTCCACAGAATACCTTCCCACCCCCCAGCCAGAACCTCTTCTTTCCAAAGGTCTTATCAGTACCTAACATACCAGATCTGTAATTGTGTTTATGATCCTGGCTCCACCCCATCAGAATGTAAGTTCCATGAAGGCAGAGATCTTTGTTTTGTTTATTGCTGTTATCTCTAGTGCCTAGGAACATAATAGACATTTGATAACTATTTATTAAAAAATAGATCTAGCTGTACATTCCAATTAATAGTTTCTAAATTCATAGATACCAAGAGCTAAAGAGATCATTATAAACATTTTGTATAACCAAAACAGGGACTCTAAAGTTGGACTGCCTGGGTTCAAACTCAGGATTTGTCACTTATTAACTGTGTGCCCCTGTGCAAGTCACTTAACCTCTCTGTGTCTCAGTTTTCTCATATGCAATATGAGAAGAATAATAGTGACCCTCTTGTGGGGCTGTTGTGAAAGTTAATTATAATATTATAGAAAATATTTAGAACAGGGCATGGCATAGGGTAAACATTCTAAAAGCACTGGCTATTATTATTGATATTATTAAGAAAACTGGAGGTCACAAAAAATAAATGATTTGCTCAAAATCATAAATTAACTCATTCAACAAATATTTATGTGCTTCTTGTATACCAGAAATGAGGGATTCTGCAACAGATTAAATATAATAGTTTCTGTTTTTGTGGAACCAGTAATCTAGGTAGGGAGATGAATGTTGTACAGAGTCAGATAAGTATATACAATTGGTATCGGAGGAGAACTGGTTTTTTTTTTTTTTTTTTGAGTTGGACTCACTCTGTTACCCAGACTGGAGTGCAGTGGCCGCTCTCAGCCACTGCAGCCTTGACCTACTGGGCTCCGGCGATCCTTCCACATCAGCCTTCCAAGTAGCTGGAACTACAGGCATGCGCTACCACACCCGGCTCATTTTTTGATTGATTGTAGAAATGAGGTCTCACTAAGTTGCCCAGGTGGGTCTCGAACCTGCGGGCAATCCACTCACCTCGGCCTCCCAAAGCGTGGAATTACAGGCTGAGCCACCGAGCCCGGCCTGGACTGGTTTTTTGGATCCTCCTCAGATATCAGAATCTGCAGATGTGTAAGTCCCTTATATAAAGCGATATAGTATTTGCACGTAACCTAAGACAATCCTCCTACACACTTTAAATAATCTCTAGGTTACATATAATATATAATAAAATATATATGCTATGTAAATTGTTATTGCACTGTACTTTTACATTTACACCATTTTTATTGTTGTTTGGTTAATTTTTAATACTCCTTTTTCTTTTTTTTCTCTTTTAATTTTTATTTTGAAATTGTGGGGTACAATTCAGGGTTAGGTATACAAATGTTCATTGTGCAGGTACCCTTATTGATGAGGTGTGCCCCCCTTCTCCAGGCGGATATCAACTACTGTTTTTCAAATATTTTCAATTTGCACTTGGTTGAACCAACCCCACAGGTGCTGAACTCACATTACACAAAGGGTTGGCTATATTTACAACCTGGAAGACCACAGTGAAGACATAGATCACCATGACCATGAAGTATGGGAGAACAACTTTTTCTTCTCAGGGAGCTGGGGGGAAACAGGAAGGCATCCCTGAAGAAATGGCAACCCTGTTGAGAAATGAAGGCTTAGTTGGAATTAGACAGGGTGAGGCATGGGAGGGTGGGACTGGAGAGGAAGGAGCTCAAGAGAGGTGTGGCACTAAAACCCAGGTCTCTGCTTGGGGCTCTTGACATCATGGGTGTGTGGTCATGGTACTGGGTGTGAACTTCTTCACCAGCCTGACAGTTCCTCAAGGCAAGGATTCACTGTAGACATCTCTGCAAGTCAATATCTCTGCCTCTGGCATGGTTCCCAGAACTCATGGTGCCCACAGAATGAAGGCCGTTCTTGTTCCTTCAGCATTTGCTAAGTACCAACTCTCAGGGTATGGCTCTGAGGATGAGAGGGTGTCCTAAACTTAGAGATACATCCCATAACATACTCCAGGTAACTTACAACTGAGAATGGGTTCTGCTGAAAGGAGTCACAACAGCATCTGTCTCTGGCGTCTTCTATCCTTTCAGCATCCCAGGAATCTTCTACGAAGCCAATATTACGAAAGGGAAATGCCCTCTGCTCTCCATAAACCCAGGAGAGGCAGTATCTTGGTATCAGAGTTGACCTTTTGTGTTATTGCTCCAGCATACATGGAAATGGCTGTGCATGTGGATGAAGCGTCACCATTATAAAACACTTGGTTAAAATATGGATTAATCCCTGGGAGGGTGTAATGCAAGATTCAGATATATGGTCTGTGATATGGATAGGATATATTTTTTTATTGCAATAATAAGTTTCTCAAGTCCTAATGGACCCTGTATTAACTGAGGATGACAGGGAGCGAGGGATGGAAAGTCGGCAATTTGTTAAGGTTGCAGAGCAGCAGTTCTAGGGTTGTAAAAGATAAAACATTTCAGAGTCATTAAAACCAGCCTAAATTGTCTATCTGAACTCAAAGCAACAAACCCAACACAGCTCTGAGACTATCTCTAGATATCTTTCCTTTTACAGTGTTTTGTCTCTCCTGGACCAGACATATAGCTCAATTTTTGACTATTGGAAGCACCAGGGCTTTAAAAAGGTCTATCCCAGGCCTTCCTGGAAGAGGTGGACTTTGAGTGCTCAAGAAGGGAAAGGGGAGGGGGCAGCTTTTGATGGTTCTACTGTCCTTTGTGTAAAGGTTTTCAGAAGCAAAAAGAGGCAGGGCCAACCAAGGCACACTGGGCTGGTTGGAGAAAAGTGATCACCTGGGGGGTAATAAAGCCTTTTTGCAATTGGGGACTGGCAGGCAGAAGAGGTCTTTAAGTCCCTGATTAGGACTTTGCAGTTGCCTGTATGAACAAGGGACATAAGTAAGATTTGGGGAGGACTATGGTCAGACTCACAAGTCAGTGGGAAGGTCTAATGAAAAATCTTGCTACTATTTACTAAGAGATGACTAAGGCCCAGTCTCCATGTTAAAGGATTTTCATAAACTAACCCATTAAATTCTTACAATAATCCCATGAGGTAAATAATAGATCCCCATTTTATGGATGAGATAATTGAGCAAGTTTCTCTGCTACTCAAGATGACATAGCGAATAAGGCATCTGGGTTAGGGTTCAAACCCCAACAAGTCAATCTATACTGATATGTTAGCAATAACATTCCCCCCTTCCCAGAAAACAGCATATTTATTCTGATAAAGTGTGGTAAATTCCCACCCAGTCAGTAGAGGCAACACTTCTGATGAAGGAGGTGGCTTGGTGCCCTTACCCTCAAACAATGTCAACAGCAGGAGAAGTCCAGAAGTGACTCTAGACTAGACCCCTGGGATTAGCAATAAGCAAGATTGAAAGATCTACATTCCAATTGCCAGGGGGAAGGAAGGGTGAGCTTTATAGCACCCCTCTGTACCTGCCTTGAGTCATCATGACTCTTCCTGCATCTTATCGTCTTAGGGGAAGAAAATCACCTTGAACAGAAGGAGGTGGCACAGAAGGGAATGAGAGGAAAGCAATAAGACGTCCCAAGCTCCAAGGGATGGCACAGAAAGAGACAGTGGTGCTGGTGATGACAGTGATAATTACATATTTCTAGATATGGCCTCTCCAAGCAGGAGATGTGGAGTGGAAAGAAGGCAAGCAAAGAAAAGGCAGTCACCACGGCAAGATTCTTCTTGGAAAATGGCATTGTTGTCAAACCCAGAAAACAGTTTCCCACCCCGAATAAAACACTGACATTTGTCTAATTAAAAAACCTAATGGAGGTTTTTCAGGCAGAGGGAAGCCGCCAATGCATCTGCTAGTGAAGTCTCCATATGGCCCCATCCAATGTGTACTCTGTTGCAGAGACAGAGCAGTGTTCTAGTATTAAAGCTGCCCAGCCATTAAATTGCCATCATGGCCTTGCTGGCCACAGACTACCGAGAAGGGAAATCTCAGCGCTGATCTCTCTCTTGCCTCTCCTCTCCCTCTCCCACCAAGAGGAACAATGGGACATGTGAACAAATCCCCAGGACGTATTAGGGGTAGATGGTGAGGGGGGTGAGGGTAGGGACAATTAGGAAGGACTTTCTTCTTCTGGACCCCAGCGTATGGTGGGATGTGTTAGTAACAACGTCTGGGACGACTCAGTGAGACTGGGAAAGAAGCCCTACAGAGCGGCTGCCAGCTCACATACTCATAGAGAGGCCCAAATCACCCTTCAGATCCTTGGCAAGAGCCAGGCAAAGTCTGAAGGCCGAGATAAAGCCTTTGGCAGGGCCAGTCCAGAGACCAGCTCTTCTTTTGGAAAGACAAGGCAGAGTGAAAGCACAGGCAGTCAATAGCATGGCTATTTTCCTCAGAGACGGCAGATGCTTCTAACCTCCAAGCAAGCTAGCCTGGCCCAGAGTGGCTCTGAGGACCGACAGGTGCTGCCCACGTGTGCCCTGAGCTAACCCTTCCTCCCTTTCTCCTTCCATCTCTTCACCTCACCTCCTTCTCTAGCCTGGCCACATCTGTCACCTTCTGCAGTATCTCTTCACTCTTCTCCAAACTAATCACCCCTTCCCATCTCCCATTCCTCCAACAGGTTCAGCACTCCCAATGGCCCCAAGCCTGAGCACTTCTCACACTAGTCTTCAACCAAGAATACAGCACACACAACTACAAAAGAAGCAACTGACTGTGAGCTGTGGGATAGAAATAACTCGTCTATGTGTTTGGAATAAGATCCTAATGAACACAAGGGAGAAGAGCTTCACCTTCCTCCAAAAGGACATGTCCCTGCCATTCACTATGTGTCTGGGGTTTTGTTTCAAACCTGAGGCAACACAAAGCATCCTGCTGTATCAGCCTCATTACCAGCCTTTCTCTCCGTTCCCACTAGCATGGCCACTAAAGCACAGCCAAGAGGAACTTGATGTGATAATGGAATCCAGTGAGGAAATTTGTTGACCACTACTGGCCATTCATGTTCATAATTACCAATGCTGTTCTATTGTGATGACACAAGATGGAGTGCTGAGTTGTGACATGTGGGTTGCACACCAATCAGTCAAAGCAGTCAAGAGAGTCAATGCCTTAGGGAACCGCCAGCTCCCTTGAAGAGACTATCACAGAGCACATGTAGGTAACAGAAGTGGCTATTAGGCAGGTGAAATTTAGATTAGACTCCAAGATTAGAGTGCTACTGTTCTCCACATCTGGGGCAGAGGCTGGGCAGCTGGACACACCTCACTCATCTTCCAATGTCCTTTCTCCATAAGATAGTTAGAATCAGTTGTGATTGCAGGTGACAGCAGTTTTCCAACCATGATTGGGGAATGTGGTTTACTCCCCCAAATCCATTCCATTTCTCCTCCACTGAATAATAGTTGTGCCATTTAGGGAAATAACCAGTCACTGGATGAGCCTGATTGACCTAAGAGCTATCCAGCAGCCCCCCCCCCTTGTCAGTGGTCAGTTCAGAATTGGGTTAATGATCCTATTTAGACCAATGAGATGCAAGAGAGGATTGCTGAGAGGTGTGTGAGAACTTAACCCACTCTCAACAGAGAGGATGGAAAACCACACAGTCACTCCCGCTGGCTGAAAACCCACAGTATCTTGCCTCAGTTGCTGTTGCAGCAATATTATTGCCATGAAAGAGGTTAGCCTGGGAAAAAGGTAGTCCATGAGGAGGAAGAGCTAAGACAAAGACAGAAACGCAGACCCACTGCCTTCATTGAACAATGCTGAATTCTGGACTTCTGGTTCTGTTTGCCAACAGCATTGCCTATTTCTTTAGCCTATAGGAGTCAATTTCTCTTACTCAAAGCCCAAAGAATACTTTCTGTAAGAAAAAGTACCTCTTGTAAGTCTGTTTGGGAAGAAACCACTGTAAAAGAGCTGACTGAAGAACATTAGAAGTGGCCTGACAGGGTAGAACGCACGTGGATGCATGTGGACTTTGAGGACCACACAGTAGAGGAGGGTTCTGTGTGATTGAAACCTTATGAATGTGCTTCAGAGGAAGCTCATTACTAGGCAGCACATAAATCCATGCCGGTGAAGAATAGCTTGCCCTCTTTACCTCGAGTACAATGAATCCACAGTATTATTGCAGACTATATTTTGTTTCCAGTTATTTGCCAGGTTGACATTGACCTTTCCTTTGCTTTGTGACTTCCTTTGACCAATGGAATATGAGTGAATGTGATGCCACATATGAACAGGCACTCTGGATGCAAGTTTCTCATTTGGCTTGGCCAATTTTTGCCCTCTGTCATGAGAAAGGAATGCCTCAGGTAGGTGCTACTGCTGCAACCAGGCCCTTAAAAGGAAAAAGCATGCAGAGTAGAGCCACAACTGACCCACAGTGCACTTGTGACATGACTGAGGGAGAAATATTTCCTGTTGTGGGCCACTGAGATTCTAACAAACAAGTATATATCAAGTATTACTACATTCCTAGGACTCCACAGAGTGGAATGATTTAGAAGATAAAGAATGATGAGATGTGGTTTCTGTTCTCACAGAGCTTACAAACATAGTAAGCACCAGAAAGAATTATAAAGAGTGAAAAATTCAGGAATACTTTGCACACGCAGACTGTGGGGCCACTATAATTCAAGAATGGGTGAGGCTTGGAAGGTAGCAGATAGGGTTAACAGCAGATGAGTCCCACTGCTTGAACAGCTGAAGATGCATAGCTCACCTTGTCAGCCATTCTCATGAAAGGAGGGGCATTGGCAAAGCCTGGGTAGCACACACCACTTCATTCCTTCATCTGTCTGCCAGAGGCAAAGATGCTAAAACTTTCACTTTCATGTTTGAATGAAAATATCTTAGTGTACAAATTATCACTTTACAATTAATTATGCAGAGCAACTAAAACACATGAGACCTCAATATTATGACAGCTTGGAAATTAACTGTTTTTGAACTTAACATGCAACAAGTCTTGCCAAATGTATGTTGAAAAGTAGTGTGAGATTAGACAATTAACATTTTAATTCTGTATATTCACAGCACATCTGTGGGTCAGTGTAAACATCACAAACAACACGGCAGATGATGTCAAGTTGACACCCTCCTAAGACTCTGACCTTAAAAACCAACGCTCCTTAATTAGGCCTTTCCTTCCTCTCCTGCCTTTGGGGAGAAGAGATTGTTATGAAAAAGATATGATTACACCATATTGGAGTTTACCAGGCATCTCAAATGGTTTGGGTTTGATAAAAAACAGCAGATTTCATTCCTGGAATCTTCCCTCCAGAATCTGTAAGCGCCATGTGGATATCAAGGGGAATTTCATCAGTATGTTTCTGGTTCCTTTACACTTAAATCATTAAAAGATTTTTGAGGATTTTTGAAGACCAATAACTCTCCTGAGCCACTCTTTCCCCCAGCATATTTTTTTACTTCTTTTCATAAAAATTAGGAAATTGAATTTTAGCTCTGAATTTTTTTTTAAGGCAGCTGCTTGTAAATGATGGTGGCTAAGGATTAAAACCCCAATTCATAACAGCTGCCCTGGGATCCATCAATCTGATGAACATTTGTCTATTCTCATCAGGCCCATATTGCAGACGGTAGAGATCTGGCCAACTATGATTCGAGAAAACAGCTTGGGAGTTATATGCTTTCTTGACTCTTTTTAATATACAATTTTGTCCAAACAAGTCAGAACAATTGACTCCCATGCAGAAGGTAGAACTGTTGTAGTACCATAAGCTGGTTGAGCCCTGAAGTACCTCTCATTCACATCTCTTGCCCTCATCGAGGTAAGGCCAGACTGATTCTTTTAAAATCTCTTCGTAAGTTCTCTCCTGGTAGCTAATATTGTTTTAGTCACCTTGTAGCAAATCCATTTTTTGTTATCTGACACAATGTGAGCTTACCCCTAGGTAAGAGCATTTCACATTTTCCCATTCTCCTGACAGATCTGAGCCAAATCTTGAAATGGTACATATAACCACTTGCAAACGTAAAAAAAGAAAAATGCTTTACAAAGATTCCGGTCTGGATGTAAGCTCCATGATGGCAGGGCCTTGTCTGCTCTCTTCACGCAGCCTCCCCTAGACAGAGCAGTCCCTGGCACATAGTAGATGATGAAAATACTTATTGAATGAATGAGTGAATACAAGTCTAATCATATGCAAAATACATTCAACCTTTTCACAGTGCTTCCACACCTACTAAAATAGTATTTTAGTGATACTCTGTGTGAGTAACAAAGGTAAAATGATCTTCAGTTTACTTACAAAGTAGGCGAGGCTCAGATATTGAATGAGTAATTCAAGATCTTATGTTGGTCAATGCAGTAAATTTCAGATCACCTGATTCTTAGCATGTACTATTTTCATATGGATCAGTGTTTCTGAAGGTTGAACATGCATCAGAATCACTTGAAGGATTTATAACACAACTTCCTGAGCTCCATCCCCAGAGTGTCAATTCACGAGGTATAGGGCGGGCCACAAGAATCTGCACAAGAATCTTAAGTTCCCAGGTGATGTCGTAGTGCTGGCCCTGGGGCACACTGTGAAGCAAAGGCACATGAGAGAGACAGACACTTCTTAACATTCTCACAGATTATGTTTAGAGTATCAAATTCAACTGATTAGTATAGAAAGCCAGGCTTTGTGGTTTAATTTCAGAAGCCTTTGTTCTTCATTAAAGAGTAAAACAAACAAAAAACATACTAATGTATCTCATAGGATGGAAAGCTCCAATTTAGGAATATTCCAACTTAGAATGAACATTAGCTGGAATTTTTCTAAATATAAATTCAGGTTTTGAATTGAGATTTTTAGAGCTGGAAAAGGCAGTCAAGGTCACCTGGACCAGTATCCCAGACTCCCTTTGTGGCTGATCCTTCAGCTGCAGATCATAATCAAAGGGAGACAAGATATCCCCACACCCAGTTCTCCTGTAGTTGCTCCTGCAGGGGCAGTTGGTTACCCTATATATACATTTTAAAAATATACTTGCATTCCAATATTAATGGCAGCATCATTCACAATAGCCAAAAGATAGGGATAACCCAAATGTCTAACAGATGAAAGGATAAACACAATATGATACATCCATACCATGGAATATTATTCAGTCACAAAATGGAATAAGGTTCTGATATTATACTAAATCAAAACATCCAGACACAAAGAGACAGATATTGTATGATTCCACTCATACACAATATCTAGAATAGGCTAGTTTGCAAAAATGGAAAATATATTAGAGGTTCTGGGGGCTGGGAGGAAAGGAATTGGTAGTTAATGCTTAATGAGTACAAAGTTCCTGTTTATAATAATGAAAAAGTTCTGAAATAAATAGTGGTGATGGTTGTACAAGATTGTAAATGTAATTAATGCTTCTGAATATTACACTTGGCAGTAATGGGAAACTGTCGGTGGGAGGCAGTGGGATTGGCAGTTGAGGGAAACTGCTAGGGGAGGGAGGGGCATACCTCATTAACAGGGGTACCTGCATGATCAATGTTATTATACCTAACCCTGAATTGCACCCCACATCTTTACCATAAAAATTATTTTAAAAAAAGAATAGTTAAAATGTTGGATTTGATGTTATACATATTTTACCAAAATAAAATTGTAAAAAAATAAAATAAAATAAAAACTCATGAACAACAAAAAACTTTCTGGATCCCTTTGCACATTTCACTTATCCAGCCCTCACAGAACTGGTTGTTAAGCTGTGAGTCATGGGCAATGATGATCAGGTACAACCTAGGTTCTGGCAGGAGGTTTGGGGTGGTTGCCATTTCTGGTAACAATCAATACTTTTGTGCCCCACCACTAATTGCCTCACCTTAGGGATGGACTTCAGAATTGGGGTGAAGTTTTCGGAGAATGGGATAATAGATGCAGTAGGATTTCTGTTCCTTCCTCCACCCCAGGTGTGCCCCAGGCCCATCCATGCTGGTCATTGCTGAACTCACTATTTCACTTAGTGTGTGACTACACAGCATACACCAATGGGGCAGAATTTAGATTCTAAGCTTGACTTCTATAAGACTTCACACTGATCTCTGGCATGTTTACTGCTGCCTAGGAAACTGGTTTTGTGCATCCTCAGAAATATGAGGTTAGAACATAATGATATACATGCATCTCAGAGGGAAGACAGAGACTCATGGTATAGCAGCTGAAGGACACACAACTTGAGTGAGATGGATGCTGCTGAGGCAAAAGAAATGTTCATCATTCGCTTTCTCGTGGTGCTGTTCCCCCTCCCCTGCATGTGTCCAGTTGGGCCTAAATAACATCCCTGGATGTTGGGAAGTTCTGGTGAATTGCAAGTAAGCAAATAAACATGATTTAATAGTGGAAGAGAAGAACTTGCCACACCACAACACTTCCCCCTTCATTTCTTTTGACAATTTAGTGTTGAATATTTATGACAGTGCTTTAGACTCTCCAAGTAGTTTGTGTGCGGAGTGAAGTTTTTGTAAACAAATCGGCTTATTCTCTGACAAAGTGAAGAGCAAGCTTATTGGGTAGGGGACAGCTACTGGATTTTAGTTAGCTAGTTAAATTATTTCATCTTTGCCTAAATATTCCTCACCATTACTAACAACTCAGGATATATGCTAAGTATATTTATATAGAGAACTAAAAGAATACATTTCCTGCCTCTTAGAAGTTTATAATCTAAGACAGGGGTTGCAAATACATGGAAAGAGTATTCTATTCTTCATTCCTGTTCTTTGACAGACATTACTAATCAAGTACAGTGTCCCTTTTCAGAATCTTGTCCTGCTTTGAATGCCAGGCAGCCCCTACCAATTGATTGCAGTGTGTGCAAGTTCTTTCTGATCTACACACGTCATTGAGAGCAGGGAACTAGCCTGCAAGACATCCCTGTGATATCTGATAGAGGAAAGGGATGTATTGTTACAAACCAAAAGAAATATGATTTTATAACACCAACCTAGGCTTTCACACATCCAAGTAGTAAATACATGCTTAATTTGTAGAATTAAGGCAGAGGCCCCTGGATTTCGATAAGTCTGAATTTCTCTGTGTGGATGCTGATATGTTATGGGGAGATTGAGCACTGTGGTAGGTGTAGCCATCATTAATGTCTTTGCCCCTAAGATAGGAGCATGCTGGGCCCTTTGGTTAAACACTGATCACAGCCACATACTCTCTTCACTTCCTCCTTTCTGTAGTTCCAGTTGAGTAATTAAAATCACTTCTGTTAAACTAGCATGGTTGGCTCAATAAGCCAAGGGCAAGTTTATGGATCTGGAGGATGGAAACTACTTTAAACCTTGGCAGTTCTGACTGTGGTGAGGAATAACAATTAGAATAATTGATAACCAGGTCCTTGATGTCCAGTCACCACCCAAGGCCTGCCACACATCAGAAGCAAGCCCAATTCTCTGGCTGGAGTAGATAACAGAGCTGGGGTTGGGCTATTCTGGTTGTTCAAGCTGCAGTGGCCAAGAACAGGCTTCATTTCGGTGACGCCAGATGTGCAGAAGCTTTTGAACTCAGGCAGTCAGTTGAGGTCCTTGTGGTCTAGGATAGAAACCTGACAGGTGCACGAACATAGGGCTAAATAGGCATGCATCACTTTCACATTATACACAGTGAAGTTTTAGAGTTTAGTAGTTCCAGAGAGGACAAGCAGGAGTTGCTGGAGCAGGCTTGGGGTAATATAAAATGTTACAGTAACAATATTTTAACTTTACCACTACAGTAAAAATAGTGACAATACAGTTACTAAACAATAGTAAAATACTACTAAGCAGTAACAATGCTACTACTATCACTAATTGTGTCATTTATTGAACAATTACTACATGTCTGACATGATGTTAAATATGTTTATAATGATATCATTTGATTTCATATTTAATTATATTATTTAATCTTCATATAAGTCCCATGAAGTACTTATCATTCTCCCTATTGTATACATGAAAGCTTTCAAAGATAAAATAACTTTCCTAAAGTCAACAGACAGTAAATCGTTTGGTTAAGAATCTGACCTCTAGAGACGGGAACAAGATGGTGATGGCATAAGTGAACTTGTGAGATTCTCTGAATGTGAGTTCCCAAAAAGACTCTTACTTCTCTTCCCCCATACCCCAGCCCACCACCAGCCATGCTGGTGCGAGGCCCGGGGACCTTTGGTCCCATGCAGGGCCAGATATTGCGGCCCCTTGCTGCTGCTGCTTCACTGCATGCGTGGAGTCTCGGGTCCCAGCCCCCTCCCAGCTCCCTCCCTGGCTACATCATCTCCAGCCTGGCACCTGGCACCAAGCCGCTGGTCATTCAGGGAGGCTCTGGGTGCCCGCCCCTCAGAGACACTGGTCCCATTCCTGGCTGAAGTACCCTGTGGGGGGCCCAGGGCCACTCTCGCCACTCACCACCTGCCCTTTGGAGCTTTGGAGCTCTGGAACTCCGGGCCCACCCTGGCTGAGGCACTCAGCATGAGACCCCAAGCTGGGGGACCCAGACAAGCGAAGAAAAACAGATCTGCATAAACTGCCTCGCCATTCTCCAGGCAGAGACTTCCATTGCCCCACCCACCCATCAACAAACTTTTCCTCAGTTCCTAAGGCATCGGCGTGAAACAGGAGACAAAACCCCACCCCTACGCTGCAACGAAAAACAAAGGGGAGAGGCTGGAATCGGAGATCAGAGAAGTGACTTTAGTCTGATCGCTTATTTTGACTTATGATTTAATCATTGTAACTGTTGGTTTTGATCACGTTTGTTGTTTGCCTTCTGACTTACACTGTTTCTTGATTTTATTGGCCTGTCTCTGTGTAGCTATCAGTACTCTTTAGGGAATCTTTCTTATGTGTCTTTCTTCACTTCTTCCTGACCTTGTGTCTCTTTCTCACCTGATAGTTGGTATGTATATCTGTTTTCCCTCTCGCTCTTCTCTCTTTCTAACTCCTTATTGACCCCCCCTTCCTCCATTATTTTCCTCTTTTATACCCCCTTTTTAATCTAGGGACCAAGACTATGTACTGCTGAATGGACAGATTGTAAGGCAGAGGGAAATAGGTTCCACTGTGCTCATACACCTGTTCGTGGATGCTAGAATCGGCATTCTGAACCACAGCTTCCCTCTCAATTAAACCTCAAAACTGCAAAAAGTACAGATTGCAGCCTATGTTCCAACCTGAAAAGTGAACAAAGCCAGAAGACCCTCATAAGGAAGAACAGGATATTGCAGAAGAGAAATAAAAGCAACCCCACCTTCCCTCAAAAGCAGAATTAAAGAAGGGGAGGGAAAGGGGGAGAGAGAGAAAAATCTACACAAATGAAGAAAAAGCAAAAGAAGAGTATGGGTCTCTCCCAGACCCCTGGGAGGGCAGACACTGAGAAAACTGACTTCAGAAAGCAAACAATGAAGAGCCCCCAGAATGCAGGGTCTCAAACTACAAACGTAGATATCAAGAAAATAATGGAGAGATTAAAAAGAATTGAGGAGACACAAGAAGCAACTAGGAAGGAGCTGATATCTGAGATAACAGTAATAAAGAATACTGTGAATGAAATAAATAACAAACTGGTAAGCATGGAAAGCAGAATTACCCAAGCAGAAGAAAGAATCTCAGAGCTTGAGGACCAAAATATAGAAATAACCCAAACTCTTAAAAATACAGAAAATAAGCTCAAAAAGACAGAACAAAACCTTCAAGAGATGAGCAATTACCTCAAGAGGCCTAACCTAAGAGTAATTGGACTTCCTGAGGCAGAAAGAGAGACAGAGACCACACTGGAACAAACTTTCCATGATATCATTCAAGAAAACTTCCCTTATCTAATCAGTGATGCAAAAATTCAAACACAAGAGATTCAGAGAACCCCTGCAAGACAACAAATGAGAAGACCAGCTCCTAGACACATAATAATTCACCTAAACAAAGTAGGCATAAAAGAAAAAATCCTAAAGGCAGTAAGAGAAAAAGGCCAGATCACCTACCATGGAAGACCAATCAGAATAGCAGCAGATTTATCTACAGAAACCCTACAGGCTAGGAGAGCTTGGAGCCCTACTTCAAAGTCCTAAAAGATAAACAATTTCAACCAAGAATAACCTACCCAGCCAAGCTAAGCTTCATGAATGAGGGAGAATTAAAATCTTTCCCAGACATCCAATCCCTAAGAACTTATGCTGCCACCAAACCACCTCTACATGAAACACTTAGGAAAGTACTAAACACAGAAGAAAAGGAAAAAAGAAAAACGTTCTTCACAAGAGTACAGGGAAAAGAATTAAAAAAATATACATAAACCAACCCCCAAACCAAAAGAAAGACCAAAAAAAAACAAAACAAAACAAAACAAAAAAAACCCAAATGGAAGAACAACAGCTCTATAAGAACTCTATGATAGGGACAAACTCTCACATTTGAATAATTAGCCTGAATGTGAATGAACTAAACGCACCACTAAAAAGACATAAAATGGCAAAATGGATAAAATAACACCAGGCAACAATATATTGCCTTCAAGAGACCCATCTTACTAGAAACGACATACACAGACTCAAAGTAAGAGGATGGGAAACAAATTTTCAGGCGAACGGAATACAAAAGAAAGGAGAGGCACGATCCTAATTTCAGACAAAATACCATTTAAACTATCACAAACTAAAAAAGATACAGAGGGCCACTACATAATGGTAAAAGGTTCACTCCATCAACAAGAAATATCTATCCTAAACATATATGCACCCAACATAGGTGCACCAACTTTCATAAAGCAACTTCTAGGAAAACTAAAGAAAGTTACTGACTCTAACACCATCATAACTGGGGACTTTAATACCCCACTCACAACCCTAGACAGATCATCGGGACAAAAAAATCAGCAAGGAGATCTGGAATCTCAATGAGACTCTGGACCAAATGGACTTAATTGATACCTACAGAACACTCCATCCAAAGACCATAGAATATACAATACTCATTACCGCATGGAACATATTCTAAGATTGACCACATAATTGGACATAAATCAAGCATAAGCAAATTTAAAAGGACTGAAATTCTACCATGCACCTTCTCAGACCACAGTGGAATAAAAATAAACATTGACACCAACAAGATCCCCCCAAAACCCACAAAGACATGGACACTAAACAGCATGATGCTAAACAACTCCTGGGTCAATGATGAAATCAAAACAGAGATCAAAAGATACCTGGAAACAAATGAAAATGAAGAAACATCTTACCAAAATCTCTGGGATGCCTTGAAAGCTGTAGTAAGAGTGGAATTTGTATCCCTACAAACACACATGAAGAAAATGGAAGGGACACAAATTAACAGCCTAACGAGCCACCTAAGGGAGCTGGAAAAGCAAGACCACAAAAACCGTAATTTCAGCAGAAGAATCCAGATCACCAAAATAAAAGCCCAAATCCAGGACATAGAAGACAAAAAGATAATACAAAAAAATCAATGAAACAAAAAGCTGGTTCTTCAAAAGGATGAACAAGATCAATGGTCCCCTAGCTAGACTGACCAAGAAAAAACGAGAAAAAAACCAAATAAGCACAATCAGAAACACAAAAGATGAAGTCACATCTGACCCTGAAGAAATACAAAAGATCATTAGAGACTACTATGTACACTTGTATGGAAACAAACTTGAAAACCTTAAGGAAATGGAGGACTTTCTGACATCACACAACCTACCTAGGTTGGAACAAGAAGAAATTGAGACCCGAAATAGACCAATAACAATCAAGGAAATCGACTACATAATAAGAAAACTTCCTACAAAAAAAGCCCTGGTCCAGATGGCTTTCCAGCAGAATTCTACAAGACATTTAAGGAGGAGCTGATACCAATCCTACTGAAGGTATTCCAGGTGATTGAAAAAGATGGAACTCTCCCCAAATCATTTTACGAAGCCAACATCACATTGATACCCAAGCCACGTAAAGATCCAACAAAGAAAGAGAATTACAGGCCAATATCTTTGATGAACACAGATGCTAAAATTCTCAACAAGATCCTAGCAAACCAGATTCAACAACTCATCTCAAAAATCATCCATCATGACCAAGTAGGCTTCATTCCTGGGATGCAAGGCTGGTTCAACATTCGTAAAACCATAAATGTAATTAAATACATCAACAGATGTCAAAACAAAAACCACATGATTATATCATTAGATGCAGAAAAAGCTTTTGATAAAATCCAGCACCCCTTCTTGATAAAAACCCTTGAACATCTAGGCATACAGGGAACATACCTCAAAATAGTAAAAGCCATCTATGAGAAACCCACAGCCAGCATACTCCTAAATGGACAAAAGTTGTAACCATTTCCCCTGAAAACTAGAACAAGACAAGGATGCCCACTCTCACCCCTCCTGTTCAACATAGTATTGGAAGTCCTGGCTCGAGCAATCAGAGAAGAGGAGGCAACCAGGGGTATCCAAATAGGAAAAGAGGAAGTCAAGTTATCTCTCTTTGCAGATGATATGATTGTGTACCTTGAAAACCCAAGGGAATGTGTCAAAACCTCCTTACACTGATAAAGGCCTTTGGCAAAGTCTCAGGATACAAAATAAATGTACAAAAGACAATCGCATTTCTCTACACCAATAATAAACAAACAGAAACCCAAATAAAAAACACAATTCCATTCACAATAGCCACAAAAAAAATGAAATACCTTGGCATCTTTCTAACCAGAGATGTCAAAGACCTTTACAATGAAAACTACAAAACACTGCTCAAAGATGACACCAACAAATAGAAAAATATTCCATGCTCATGGATTGGAAGAATCAATATTGTGAAGATGTCCATCTTACCTAAGGCAATCTACAAATTCAATGCAATACCCATCAAATTACCAGCAACATTCTTCTCAGACCTAGAAAAAACAACACAGGAATTCATATGGAAACACAAACGACCAAGAATAGCCAGAACAATCCTCAGCAAAAAAAAAAAAAAAAAAAAAAAAAACAACAACAAAGCAGGAGGTATCACATTACCAGACTTCAAACTTTACTATAAAGCTACAATCATCAAAACAGCTTGGTATTGGTACAGGAATAGGCATATAGATCAATGGAATAGAATTGAGATTCCAGAAGCAAAATCTCAATTTCTCAACCAACTCATCTTCGACAAAGCCTCCACCACCTACCACTGGGGAGAGGAGAACCTATTCAGTAAATGGTGGTGGGAAAACTGGCTGACCACATGCAGAAGATTGAAACAGGACCCCTATCTATCCCCATGCACAAAGGTTAACTCCAAATGGATCAGAGACCTAAATGTAAAACCTCAAACCATAAGAACCTTAGAAAATGGGACATACCCTCATGGAAATTGGAACTGGCATCCAATTCCTGAACAAAACCCAAAACCCACAGGTCATAAGAGAGAAGATAGACAAGTGGGACCTTATTAAACTGACAAGCTTCTGCAAAGCCAAAGAAACCATCAAGAGAGCAGGGAGACAGCCTACAGACTGGAAAAAAGTATTTGCCAACTCCAGGTCTGACAAAGGCTTAACATCCTGGATCTACAAGGAACTCAAACATGCTGAAAAGAAAAAAAACAAACAACCCCATTATAAAATGGGCAAAAGATACGAACAGACACTTCACAAAAGAAGATTTCTGAGCAACCAACAAACACATGAAGAAATGCTCAACCTCACTAATCATCAGGGCGATGCAAATGAAAACCACACTGAGATATCACCTAACTCCAGTCAGAATGGCAATTATCAACAACTCAAAAAATAATAGTTGCTGGAGAGGGTGTGGCGAAAAGGGAACACTTCTACAATGTTGGTGGGAGTGTAAACTAGTGCAACCTCTGTGGAAAGCCATGTGACGATTCCTAAAAGCTCTAAATATCAACCTCCCATATGACCCCACAATCCCCCTACTGGGAGTATATCCTGAAGAACTCAAATCACTCTATAAAAAAGATACCTGCACGCATATGTTTATCGCAGCATTGTTCACAATAGCAAGAACCTGGAAGCAATCATACTGCCCATGAAAAGAGGACTGGATTAAAAAAATGTGGTACATATACACGATGGAATACTACGCAGCCATAAAAAAGAACAAAATCATGAATTTCGCAGCAACCTGGATGGAACTAGAGTCTATAATACTGAGTGACCTCTCACAGAAACAAAGATCCAAGTATCACATGTTCTCACTCATATAATGGACCTTGAACATCCAATGTAATGCTATAAGAAAATGACTGATGGTACTGGAAAATTATGGTGGGGGGAGGGAGATGGGATTAACAGTAGCAAATATCTGTCTGGGGATGGGGAAACACCTCTTATCAACAGGGTGCCTGAATGAAACGTAATTGTATACCTAACCCTTAACTGTACCCCACAACATCATAATACAAAATATTGATTTTAAAAAAAAAGAATCTGACCCCCAAACTCATTCTTCAAACAACTACCATGTTTTATTACCTTTGCACAATCTGATATGCTCTCCCATTGCTGACTCTACCTATAAAATGCTTTTTAAAAAATCACTATAAGATTCATATCTGTAGATCCCAGGAGATCTATTGATTAGACAAAGATAAATGCACAGTACTATAATAATGTTATCAAATCACTGCACCAACGAACAAAAGGTAGACTTAAATCTCTCTCAACACAAGGATCCTCACTTCATTATGGAATTTAGTCTGTTAGAGCTGGATTTGGGATTCTAGTTAAATAAATTTTAATGTGAAAATCACTTTATCCTGGTGTTCAGGATAAATTCATTTTATTTTCTGTCCACAGCTTCCTAACTTTCTTGATCTTACTTGGCTATTTCCAAAAATATGCTTCAAGGCAGATATGTTTTTTAACCTCACTGAAACCTCCTGCTTTGACCCCTCTACTTTCTCCTTGTCTGGTACATTCACTTTCTTCCCTATCCAGCTCAGACCCCATGATCCATCACTTTAATTCCATACTTATACCCTTGTACTCACATTGAACCATCCTAGAAAACTCAACCCCAAATGACTTCATAATCTTTCTTCTCTGTGCCTAATCCTAGGATGCTGAGAGTTGCTAGACAAAATTACTCCAATACTCAGATTGGCCCCCTGTGATAGTTAATTTCAGGTGTCAATGTGATTGGATACCCACATAGCTGGTGAAGCATCATTTCTGGGTATGTCTGTGAGGGTGTTTCTGGAAAAGATTGGCATTTGAATCTCTCTCACTCACCAATCAGCTGAGAGTCTGGGTAGAACACAAAGGCAGAGAAAAGGCAGACTCTCTCTCTCACCCTTCTTCTGGTTGATGTAACTATAGGTATTCCAACTTTTGGACTCTGGAACTTGTACCAGCGACTATCCAGCTTCTTAGGCCTTCGGACTCAGACTGAGAGTTACATTATTGTCTTCCCTGGTTCTGAGGCCCTTGGGCTTGAACTGAGACAATTGTTGGCTTCTCTGATTCTCCAGTTTGCAGACTGCCTATCATGGGACTTCTCAGTCTCCATAATTGTATGAACCAAGTCCCTTAATAAATCGCCTCTTCTATCTCTCTCTCCTCCTCTCCACTTTTCTTCTTTCCTCTCTTTTCCTCTCATCTCCTATCTTCCCCTCCCATTCCCTCCCCTCAGCTGTTGTCACCTCCCCTGCCCACCCCCCAACCCATTGGTCTGTTTCTTTGGTAAATCCCAACCAATACAGCCTCATTTTTTGGTATGTAATCTCCCACCTCAACTGGCCTCCAAGCTGCCTCCAGTACCTCTGTACTTCTATGGTCAGATCATCTTACATTCTCCACCAAGGCTGAATCAAACCTTCTCCACTCTTCCGAAACTTTACTGTTGCATTTCCTGCCGTGCCTCACTTTCAGTGGATAATCTCTTCTTCCTTCTCATAAGAAATAGAAGCCAGCAGATAAGTCCAATATCCAATCTCCAGACCCACCATCTTGGACTTTATCTGCACCCATCCTTTCCACCTTCCCTACCATTATTCAAGGAAAGTGTAACACCTCCCCCCACATCCAAGGCTAATCCCTCCATTGGTGCTGCAGGTTCCACTCCCTCCCATATGTAGGCATCTTGTTCTGTCAAGTTTATCCTCTTCTCTTCTTCCCAATAGGATTACACTATGTGCAAGTCTCTTCCATCCTAAAAGCAAACAAAAGCGGTAGCAACAAAACCAGCAAACTACCTGCACTCCAAGTTCTTCTGCAACAACTTCCCTATTTCCTCCTCATCACTGCAAACTCCTTGGAAGAGCAGCATATGTTCACCGTACTCTCACTTCTTGCCTACTTCTTCCACAAGTTACAGTGTTCTGATGTCCACATCAACTCTTATCCCATTTGACTCTTTAAGGTTGCCATTTCTCTGAGGTTTCCTCATTTCTCTAAGGTTGCCAAAGGCCTCATTTCCCCATGGTCACCAGTAAGTCTTGACATCACTGAGTCATCTTCCTTTCAGTGATGCATTCTTGCTTTGGCTTTCAGGACAGCATGCTCTCCTGATTTCCCTCCTACTTTCCTGCATGTTTCTTCTCACTTTGCCTTGTGGACCCCTCTTCTTTTGCTCATGTCTTAAATGCTAGTATTCTTTAAGCATTCTTCCCAGATTCCTTTCTTAATCTCAGAACAGGTTTCTCTCCTGAGTTCCAGCCCTATGTAACTAAATATTTACTGAACTTCTCCACTTAGAGGCTCCATAAGCAATTCCAGCTCAGTGTGCCCCAAATGGAACTCATTGGCTTTCTCCCAAAACCTTCTCCTCCTCTCGATCCCAATCACTGCAGGAGGCTCCTCCCTCTACCCATTTGCTCAAACCAGAGGTTACAATATCATCCATGGCATCTCCATTTCCCCTGACCCTGTACCCAGTCACTAAATTCCTTTTATCTTGTCCCTAGATATTGTCCATCACTCTCTTTCCAGCATTTGTCATGGTGTCTGGTAGACATTCAATAAGTAGTGGTCTCATGGCTGGTAGACCAGATGCCTCTTGACTCTGCCCCCTTGGCTCCTTTCCCACATTCCTGGCTCAGGCCATCATCATCTCTGACCTGGATGCATCTCGGCAACTCGTTTTCCTGTCCTCAGTTTCCTCTTCTGGGTTGCTCATTCCCCACACTGCAGGGAGTGATCTTTCAAAGCACAAGTGAGGTCTTCTCTTCTCTTCTGCTTCCACCCTTCAAATAGCTCTCTCCCAGCACCTAGCATAGCATCAGTCACTTATTAGGTACTCAAATATATATATATGTGTGTGTGTGTGATGTGTGTGTGTGTGTGTGTGTGTGTGTGTGTGTGTGTGTTCAATGAAGAAATAATTGAGGAACTAAAATAAAGAGAATATTCAGGCCTACCGGCAGTCAAACACCCATTAATTCTGTGTCATTACTGGATTTGCCCATTTGCAATAAGGAACATATTTGGCTTCACACACATGACCCACAGACTGCTTGTCAGTTTTCTGTTGATTTTTTTTAGCAAGCAGGCCCAAAGTAGCCTTTATTTAATGGCAGGGCTGTTGGAGGATTTGGAAGCAGTGTTAAGGAAAAAGGAGCAGCTTTGCTCTGTTAAAATCCCTGCCTTTCCAAGCAAATATGGCTGCTCCTGAGTTCACCCTCACTTTTGTCATTGCTTGGCTAAGGTGATTAACTGGCTGCCAGCTGTGTGTGCCTCCCTGCCCCATTAACACCCTCACCCCATTCCCTATCCCTCCTGGTTAGCGTCTCTGATGTTGAGAATGGAAGGGGTTATTAGCATGAATCACCCCCACAGCATGGATAGTTAGTGTGACTGCGGCTGTGTGTGTGTGTGTATGTGTGTGTGTCTCTGTGTGTGTGTGTGTGTGTGTGTGTGTGTGTAGTGTACTATGATGAAGGAAGAAGAGAAGCAATAAAAATATTAAGATCCCTAGGAGCTGTGCTCTCAGGGCAAAGGAAAAGAGAACACACATATCCTTGTCCTCAAGAGAGATGTACTTTTGCATGGCTCCCTTTCCCTCCATAAACAAAGGGCAGGGTGTTGGTCACAGGATTATGCAAGGCCTTGCAAGGGTTTGGCTGATGTACCGCCTCTGTCGTGGTTCAACCTGCCATACACCATTACAATTCACTGGTAACCAGAAGGTTCCCTGCCCTTCCTCAGGCCGTTGGTGACCTGGGATCCAACATGCATGTGTCCTGATAGGGAGAGAAGGTCAGGCACGTGGATGAGGTTGCCCAGGGGGAAGCAGACCTCTTTCTTCTCGAGGATGAAAGTTAAGGAGGGAAGCCAGGTAATGAAGAAGGGGTGGCGGTGATCAGGAAGGCGGCTGCCCAGTGACACAGACGTGGAGTCACAGAGGCAGGCTGGGGGAATTTATGGATTAAATGGAAGAGGCTGTCAGGTTCAAGCTGAGCTCAGCATGAAGGCTGTATGGGAGAGCAGATGTCAGGGACTGGGAGTTTGCCTGGCCCTGCCCTCTCCTCCTTGACAGTATGTCTTCCTGCTGTCAATGGCCACCCACCATCCAGCTTCATTCTCCACTGGGCCCAGGACCACCAGCATCCCAGAGCCACTGCCAGGGACCGGATTAAGGTGAAAGCAGAATTGTAGTCACCTCTGCTGCCGCCTCTCATCCTCCATTTCCCACGTTCTTCTCTGGCCCCAGGCAGCAGGCTGTGTTGTAGCAGCTTCTCCATGAGTACAGTCATCTGTCTATCCTTCTCTCCCAACATCATGCCTTCCCTGTCATCCCTTCTTCCTTATTCCATCTGTGACAGTAAGAGAACAGAGCTCTCTTCCAGGTTGACACCAACAGTAAACAGACACCCCTGGATCTGGAATATCTATGTCCAGAAACATACGCTATCCTGTGTACTGCAATGACTTGGTCAAGGGCAGAGACACTCTGGTTCTCTTCCCCTGACCTTCTTGTCTCACCATGTCTCCCAGCCTCAGATTCCTCATCCATACATGGGGCCTCGCATACCACTGCAGGAATGGAGAAGATTATTGGTAAACAGATCATGGGAGGTGCACACTGCCCCATCAACAGTAGGCAGGCAGGTGCAAGGTAAAATCTTGGGACCTGGCACACCTGGGTATGAAATCTTCATTGACCACTTCTTCAGTGTGTGTGTGCTTTCAGCAAAGTAATTCAGTTCCTTCTACTTTAAAGTGGGGAAAATAATAACTAGCCAGTGGGCTGTGAGAATAAAAGTTAACATTAAGCATTCCTAACAGCACACTACATCACCATTGAATGTAGTTGCATGCATTTGAATATTTCCTTGTCATGTAGTAATCAGCCCTGCTCTCTTTGGAGCCATGCACCTTCCCCTTTGGGCTCTGCTGAGGGAGGAAGATCATGGCTCCGAAGGACTGTGGAAAGGCTTCTCTGAGGAGCTGGTACCATCAGGTCAGGGGCACCTCCCCGCTGGGTTCCAGTCTCTACATGCTCTCCTTTCCTATGCAGAAGTCCTCCACTTGTACCATCACTGCTCCAGTGACTTGCTGCCTCTCTGCCTGGAAGTGCGACGGAAACCACCTGGCATCAGTCTGAAAGGAGCTGCAAGATCTCCAATGAGCATTTCCCCCCACTCTATGGTTGTGATGCTGTGCACAGCCAGCCCACGTGGAAACCTCTGATGTTTGGGTGGCTTCTGAATACTAAAGAGGGCAGAGGGGCAGAAGGGGATGAAAGAAAAAAGAGAAAGACGTCTTGGTCAGAAGTTTTTCTAATCACTATGGATTTCCCCCCTATTTTAGTGGATTTGAGAGAGAGTGTAGGAAAAGGGAGGGGGAAAAAATCAAAAGCAGATTATTACCCTGAGCTGCTCTTCCTTTTCATCCTGAGCCGTGACAGCAGCTCTCTGCCTGCCCTATCTGCATGCTAACGGCTGAGGCACGATGCAGGCAAAATATCGACAATTGAGCTGAGATTATAAGTTCCTTGGATCTTGAAAGGTAGAATCAATTAAAACGAAGCTTTTCCACTCACCAGACGAATTAGCTTCTGGAAAAAATCTGCCTTTCCCTCCAATGTCCAAGACGTACTAAACAGGGCTGAGGTTGGGTTGCCCAAAGAACTGGAATAAACATCTCCCTACTGCAATGCATGGCGCCAGGTGTTGTAAGTGTGCGTGTGTGTGCACACACACACAGTACACACTTAGTATACAGTGGTTGTTCAATAAATATTGGCTGGATATATGGTTGTGTGTGTAACACACTCAGATAATTATGTGTACCACCCAGTTATATATACAACACTCTTTATTTGCTCCAATTTTGCAATGCCAGACATGAATTCTGTCAGACTTTTATTTTTCTTTCTGTGTGTCATACAAATAACACATTATTTTAATAAATGAACACATGAAAGATCACCTTTAACTACTGTCTTTTTAGACTACTTTTACAAGAGAATGTGGACATGACCTTTACTAAAACCACTTGGCTTGAGTTAATTTCTGTATATGGAAAGAGCTAATTTTATTTTTCAAGTTTTATTTTTCTGCATGTAGCTATCCTATTTTCCTGCACCATTTGTTGAATAAAGTGTCCTGTCTCAGTGTGTATTTTTATCTGCATTATCAAGATCAGTTGGTTGTTGGTATTTGGGTTTATTTCTGGAATCTCTACTATGTTCCATGGGTCCATGTGTCTGCTCTTGTACCAGTACCATACTGTTTTGGTTACTGCAGACTTGTAGTATAATTTGAAGTTAGGTAATGTGATGCCTCCAGTTTTGTTCTTTTTGCTTAGGATTCAGTTTTGTTCTTTTTGCTTAGGATTGCTTTGGCTATACTGGCTCCTTTGGTTCCATAGGAATCTCTCCCCTCATACAAAAATTAACTAAGATTGATTAGAGACTTAAATGTCAGAACTGAAACCATACAAATTCTAGAAGAAACCCTAGGAAAAACTATTTTAGACATTGGCCTAGGCAAAGAATTTATGGCTAAAACCCTAAAAGCAAGTGCAACAAAGACAAAAATAAGTAAGTGGTTTTTAATTAAACTAAAAAGCTTCTGCACAGCAAAATAAATAATCAATAGAGCAAATAGCAAATACAGAATGAAAGAAGATATTTGCAAACTATACATCTGACAAAGGACTATTCTCTAGAATCTATAAATAACTCAAACAAATTGGCAAGAAAAAGAAAATAACCCCATGAATTGATATCTCTCAAAAGAAGATAGGCAAATGGCCAACAAACATAGTTTAAAAGTTCAACACTACTAAAGTCAGGAAAATGCAAATCAAAACCACAATGAGACACCACCTTACATCAGTCAGAACAGCCATTATTTAAAAATTTTTTAAAAAGTATGCTTGTGTAGATGCAAAGAAAAGGGAATGCTTATACACTTTCAGTGGGAGTGTAAATTAGTACAACTTCAGTGGAAATTGGTGTGGAGAATTTGTTAAAAACTAAAAGTATATCTACCATTTGATCCAGCAATCCCATTACAGAGTACCCACCCAAAGGAACAGAGGTTGCTACATGTAAAAGACACCTGCACTCACATGTTCATCACAGTACAATTAACAATTACAAAGATGTGGAATAAATCTAAATGCCCATCAACTGGTCAGTGGTTAATGAAATGTGGTATATATACACTATGGGATACCATTCAGCCATTAAAGAGAATAATGTCTTTTGCAATGTAGATGGAATTGGAGAACATTAGCTTAAGTGAACTAGCACAGGAACAGTAAACCAAGCACCACGCATTCTCACTTATAAGTGGAAGTTAAACTAGTGATCTGCAAATATATGGAGAATGGAATAGTGGAGGAGGAGATGGGAATTGGTGGAGGGATGAAAAATTACCTATCAGGTACAATGTGCATAGGTGGGGATGGTGGGCACACTTAAAGCCCAGACCAAAACTATTTGTACCCAGCAAGCTATTGAAATAAAGAAAAAAAGTCACTCAACAATAGAGTAGAAAAGAAACCAGGATTTCAGTGTTTGTCCCATACTCTTCTGCCCTCCACCTCCTGAAACTCCAGCAACATTCATGTAAGAGCCAGGCACAGGAATTTGCTTTGCCATCCACCTGAGGCTCTCCTGTGTTCTCAATACCTCAGAGTTGCCGTTCTTAGAATGTGTGACCTTAGAATTTGTAAAGACAGCATCATCCAGAGAAGACCACTCAGGCAGGATTTTCCATGTGTCTACCTCACAATTCATTTAGGTTTTGCCACATTGGGGATCTATGATTTTAAATCAGGTATGATGAAAGCTCAGAACTTTTCCATTTATAAATGGAGAATTTATTTGAGAAAACAAAACAAAACAAAACAGTATTTGTTGGGTGCTCCTGAGATTTTCTCATGTTGGATGAGGACTCCAAGATGGCACCTCTCAAGGAGTTCAGAATTTAATGTGCTCAATAAACACAAATCATTGCAATACATGCTACAGTCTATATATTTTTCAAAAAAGTCCAGAGAAGGGAGATTTACTCTTCATGGGGGCTTCAGTGGCTCTGACGATGAGAAGTTTGCTAGATAGAGAAGAGGTGGGCTGGATCCCACCAGAGGGAAGATCAGAAGCAAAGGCTCAGACATCTGGAAGTACAAAGAGAGTTTAAGGAATGTTGCACATGGAGCTAGATTGGAGAGTGGGAAAGAGTGATCATAAACGAGGGTGGTAAAGTTGACTAGGGCCAGATTTCCTTGGGCCTTGAAATGTATCCTATTTTTTCCTTTAGGCAATTGGCAGCTATTTCAGGACTGGGAAGGACCTGATCTGGGCTAGGTAACTCTGAAATGGGTGTAAGGAGTGGATTACAGAAGGGAAGTCCTGCAGACTGACATTGTCATGAGCTGGAGAATAACACCTGGGAACCCAGCATGACAGTGGCAGTTGGGGGAGAGGCAGGAATGGGGCTATTTTGGAAGTATTAGCCATGCTCGGTGAAGGGCAAGGACCCAGTTAACACAAGGGGCCCTTCCTTCACACAACTGGCTAGGAGAGACTGTGTTTTCATAGCTGTAAGGAATAGAAAAGAGGCAGAGTTTTTTTTGAAATTCATTTTAATGTTGGTTTGTTTTGCTTGGTGGTTTGGTAAGAGGCCACTAAGGACAGGGAGAAATTAAATTTAGTTTCAAAACAAATGGTTTTGTGGTGCATACAAGCTATATGGATAGTGGTATCTAGTTTGTTTCTCTGAGGTTTGGTAAAAGGTTAAGCATGAACTACAGACTTGGGAGTCCTGAGCAAATCTGTGATTGGTAAGACTATAAGAATCAATGGATGAAATAAGTCAACATGGAGGGAGGGAGAGTGAGAGAGAGAGGAAAAGAAAAAGAAAGCGATAAAGGGGGGAAAGCAGCAATAGAGAAACAGAGGTCAGGTTCAGATGCACATATCCCTTAGGGGCTTTTAGGGATACGAGCAGATAGTTGGGTTCCCAGAGTGTGGAGGACACATGGCCAACTGTGATTGCGTGTATTTCAGAGAGAGGAGAAAAGAAATATGAGAGGAATACAAGCTAAAGGAGAAGAAAGTTTTAAGGATGACAGAGTGGTAAATGTCTCCAGGAAGTCATGTGACATGGTGTGGCCACAGCATAAGGTTGAGTCCCAGGATCTCCTCCTAAGAGAGTCAAAGGGGAGAAGGTCTAAGCATGTGTTTGTATTGAGGGTATGTGTAGGAAGAGGGGTAGACAGTCAGGGTGAGAGGGAGAGGCCTTTTGGGTATAGACCAAAGGAGATCAATTCCACTCATGACACCATCCAGAAGGCAGAATTTTCAGACTTGCCCAAAAAGATGCAAAGCAAGACCTAAGAGACAAAAAACAAGTGAATAAAAAGAAAACAGCAGAAAGGAAAGCCAAATAAGACCAAGCAAAACCAAACAAAGCTTCTTCAAGCCGGAGCGGCTCATGACCCAGTTTTGCCACAGCAAGACCCAGAGCTCCATCCAGGAAGCAGGCTGCTGCCGTGAGTCAACCAGGTCTAGACACCAAATAACCCAGCCTGCCTGAAGTCCCCTTGGGAACAAAAGTTCCTGGAGAATCTATTCGTGGCTTCCAATTTCCCCTCATCAGGCTGCACATTTGCCTAAGAGCGATTCCACGCTAAACATAACTCAGCCCAGAAAAGTGTCCCTCTGTGCTTTCTTTTCATCGCTGTATTTCAGCCTGGCTTAAGTAATACCATGCGACACACACAAAGAGCAAGATGAGAGCTCATAATTGCAACAGAGGGCTGTGGGGGAGCCACCCACTCCCACCTCATCGACTCCTAACCACACTTGAGGAGGAGGAAGGAGGGGCCTGTAATTTATTCATTTCTTACATTTTATGGAACACTTCACTTTGCTTTCAGCATAATTATTGTTGTACTTTTTGTTGTTTCCCATTTGCTGTGTTAAAAAAAACCCTTCACTCCCCCCTGCATACTTTTCTTAATGCATTAAAATTAATAACTCGTAACAGTGACCTAATTTGCTTTGAGTACTGTAACTCAGGGTTGTTGTATGTGTTTTTTTTTTCCTCTCCCAGATCTGCTAAACCCTTGACATGTTACTGTGGTAACAGAAGCAACTTGGTAAGTTCATGAATGAACCTCATTGTGTTCTCCGAAGAAAGCCCTCTCTTCCACCATTCTTTACAATATCTGGATCTTACCCTTGCCTATTGAGCCTTGTATTCAATGCACTGAAACTAGGCTGCTCCCAACTGTCCTCAAACCAGTGCTCGATCCTCACCACCTTACTCCCCTACTGCAGGGTATGCTGCCAGTACCCTCTTACCTTCCTCAGCTCTCCAGTACTCTGTGGCAGGAGGGTTTCCCTTCCTGCCTCAAAGTTTCTCCAAACTGAAAAACTTCCTCTATTATACATCTATTATCCTGGTTTAAATCTTCTGCCCTTCCCTGCCATGCCAGCTTGGATTCTCAGCTAAGGCAGTCTTCTAAGGGTAGGGGGTGGGTCACTGGATCCTCTTGATCCCAGGCCACCAGCTGCCTTCCTGAGTGTCTCCTTGCATTCTACCTGTGTTCCCAGCCCATTCCACACCCAGTGCAGTCACAGAGGGGTCTTACTAAACTGGGTATCTGCCTGTGTCCCTCCTCTGCTTGAAAACCCTCAGGGTCCTTCCCTGATCCCAGGATTGTGTCTCAAAATCTTCACACGGCTGACTAGGCTCTTCAAGAACTGCAGACAGGTGTCACACTCTTCTCATGGCCTCCTTGCCTCCTCTGCACACACTCCTTCCCAGCTGTCCTGAACAACCTGGAGCTTAACCGTGACACAGTCTCTTTTCTCCAGGGTTTGCACATTTTGCTCTCTCTGCCCAAATTCTCCACCCATCTCCCACTCTCACACAGGATAAGTGTAGACAGGACCTTCTCTCGGAAAGCCAGGGAAGCTGAACACCCTATTCTGAACTCCCATAGTCCTCTGGGTTCATCCCAGCAGATAACTTCTTGCACTGTCTCTGTCTGTCTGCTTGTGGTGCCTGCTTCCCTGGCTCTCAGCAAGTTCCTTGAGGAAAGGTCCTACTTCTTGGGCACTGCTGTATCTCCAGCACCTGCTCCAGTATGAGCTGAAATCTAGGTTGGATGAATGAACAAGTGAGTGAATGAATGAATGAACAGACAGACTGGAATCTATTACCTACTTTTTTTCCCTCCTTCCCTTTCTCCCTCCCTCTCTCCTTCCCTCCCTCCCTTCCTGTCAATCACTCCACAAGTTTTCACTGTTGGTTTTATGAAAGAGAAGGAGATTACAAAAACAGACTTTGCTACCCCCCAGGAGCCCACAGCACTGTGGGATTCAGGCTTTGGGACGATCTTAAACAAGTTTCCTCTGAACACTCCCCTAAGTAAACCCTCCAGGATAGCCACACTAGAGAATGAGGCTATTTTATGTCCAATCTACTTTGCAAGAGTGAGTGTAAGAATGAGAATCCTAAGTACTAGTTGTCAAAATAATTCAAATGTGGAGTACAGACAGTCAGACACTTGTATTCTTCTTCCTTACGACATTCTAGAAAAGGTTGCCAGCAGTTTACAGATGGCAGCAATGAGATAGGAAAGGTAGATTCAATCCCCTTGCAGCCAGGAGAAAAGATGACAGAAAACAATGCGGAAAACCAAGGCAGGCCAACACCCGGGGAGGCGCCGTGACGCATGCTGCATTTTCACCTGACAAGGCACACCCACTAAGGAGAGAATAAGGATTTTACTTCCACAGCTACCTGGAGAAGGAAATTCATCATCACCCTCAGCAGACAGCAAGAAAAGAAGAGAAAGAATAGGAATGTATCAGGGAGGCTTGGTATTGATTTTAAAATCCCGGCTGACAAGAAAATGATTTGAGTCCATTTCCATTTTGCAGCTGAAGCCTGGTGCATTCTCTGCCTCTGCCTGACCTCCCAGAGCAGAGTTCATCAAGAATCCCCTTGGCTGACACACTAATTCTGATTCTCAAACAGCCTCTCGCCTGTTGTCTCCAACAAGCAAGGACATGCACGTGAGAGGTGCTATGTGGCTTCCTGGGCTCATCTGGGAAGCAGTCAAGCAGGCCAATTTGGGGTCCCTATTTCAAGGCTGATTTAGAATAATGCATTTTAAAAGCCTGCTTGGCCTCACACAGATAAGAGTGTCAACATTCCTGCCCTTATGGAGCTTTTCAGCCCACACAGATAGGGCAAGACTCAATGCTCTCAACCTAACAAGCTATAGGCTTAAGCCTTGGACGGTCCCTGCTACAGCCACCCCCAGCAGGCTCTTTCTGCCAGGAACTGTGCATCTGCTGTAAGTTCCTGCTCTTTGCACGGCCAGAAACCTAAGTAAGGGCAAAAGTCTATGTATTTAATTTACTTGTAAGTGAACAGTTTCCATGTGCTAGAAAAAAAATAAACTCAACCTACGAATTTGTAATTGCTTGAGATTTCACCTTCTGGCCACACTTCTCTTCCTATGGAGTTATTAAAACCCACACAATATGGTCTAATAATTTATTAATAGTCAACATAAATAGATAACAGCTCACATAGCCATAATAGCCAATGCATATTAAATAATGAGGGATTATTTAAAAGGCCTTTCGCTGGAGAGAAGGAGGCATGGCAGTCAGAATCTGGAATTACTGCTGCGGTTGCAGATAAGCTCATGTACACAAGGCCTTCTTGGCTGTTCAACTGGCTACTTTGTGTTCCTATTACACCATCTGCATCTGGAAGGGGTGGGGTACCAGCCATCCCTGCTTAGCAGATAAAAACAACTGAACTAATGGGAAGGGAACTAATGGTTTATTTACAGAACAGAGTAAAAATACTTGGAGGTTCTATTTCTCCAAAAGGGGCTCAATAGCACTGCGTCTTCTAGCTCACCATCAAAGCCCCTACCATCAAACCTTGGCATGTTTTCTCATGGCAGTTCTTTTATCCTAACTCCTTGAAAAAATGAATCAGCCACTGAGCCTAAACTTATTTTAGTCCAATAAGTGACTTCATGGTCCCTTCTGCCTTCCCAGCCCTGATTTGCAAGCCCTTCCTTTTTCAAGTCATCACATGATCTGCCCTACAACCTCCTCTATACTCGTTTTGAGTGTGGGATTATAAAACTTAAAATTCATTAGCAGATGAAAATGCATTAGACAATGAGTTTGAAAGAAAGACAGAAGGAAAACTGACTTTATTTGTAGATAATTCTGTATGTAAAAAATTCCAGAGAATCTATAAAAAAATTGCTATAACTAATAAATGAATTTCAGTAAGGTCACAAGATACGAAATCAATACATGAAAATTAATTTTGTTTCTACATGCAGGCAATAATCCAAAAATGAAATTAAAAAACTATTTCATTTACAATAACCTATAAAAATAAAACACTAGAAATAAGTTTAATAAGAAAAGTAAAAAATTTGCACATGTCCTACTAAAAAAACACTGTTGAGAGAAATTAAAGAAGTTCTAAATAAATGAAAAAACATTCCATACTAATGACCGGGAAAACTAAAAATGTTAATACAGAATTCTTTCCAAATCATCTTTAGGTTTACCACAATTTATATCAAAATCTCAACAGGCATTTTTTTTCTCCCCAAAATTGGCAGTCTGGTGGATTTATATGAAAATGCAAAGGACCTAGAGTAGAAAAAAAGGGAAGGGGATGTAACAAAGATTTGCATTTCCCTGTTTTAAAACATGCTATAAAGCTATGGTAATTCATACAGTGTGGTGCTGACACAACGATAGACATATAAACCAATGGAACAGAATTAAGAACCCAGAAAGTGTCAAGGCAATGGGTGAAGATTAGTCTTTTCAAAAAATGGTTCAGAAACAACTGGATATTCACATGTTAAAACAGGGCTTTAGACCCTGTCCTTACACCACATACACAAATAAACCAAAATCAATACTGACATAAATGTAAGAGCTGAAAGTATAAAACTTTTAGAAGAAAATGTAGTAGAAAGCCATTGTGACCTTAGTTTTCAATACACACCAAAAGCACAATCTGCAAAAGAAAATAATAATAAGGTGGGCTTCATCAACATTTAAAACTTCTGCACTTGAAAAGGCACTATTAGGAAAATGAAAAAGGATCATACACTTGATAGATAACTTATACATAGAACTTAAGAAACTCCTAAAACTCAATAATAAACCAATTCAAAAATGGACAAAAGTTAACACAATTACAAGACAGGTCACAGAGTGGGCTAAAATATTTGCAAAAGTCATATGTGATAAAGGACTGATATCTAAAATGTACAAAAAACTCTTAAAACTCAACAATAAGAAAATAGACAACCTGATCTTTAAAATGTGCAAAAGACCTGAACAGGTATCTCACCCAAGAGATATATGTATGTTAAATAAGCCTATAAAAAATGCTCAACACCATATGTCATGAGGGAATTTCAAATTAAAACAATGAGACACAACTACACACTAATTCTAATACCCCAAATCGAAAACACTAACAACAACAAATGCTGGCAAGAATGTGGAACAACAGGAATTCTCATTCATTGCATTCATTGCTGGTAGGAATATAATTAGTACAGTCACTTGGAAGACAGTTTGGTAAATTTATAAAATGAAAACATACTCTTACCATACAATCCAGCAATGGTGTCCTTTGGTACTTTTCCAAATGAGTTAAAAGTTATGTCCACACAAAAACCTTCACACAGATTTTTACAGTATCTTTATTCATAATTGCCAAAATTTAGAAACTACCAAGATGTCCTTAAGTAGGTGAGCGGAAAAATAATCTGTAATACAACCAGACAGTGGAATACTATTCAGACCTAAAAAAAGAAATGAGCTATTAAGCCATGAGATAGATTGGAGGAAACAAATGCATATTACTACGTGAAAGAAGTCAATCTGAAAGGGCTACATACTGTAAGATTCCAAATACATGACATCCTGAAAAAAGCAAAACTATGGGGATAGTAAAAAGATCAATGTTTACAAGGGTTGGGGGAAGAAAGGGATGGATAGTGAGGCACAGAGGATTTTTTAAGGCAGTGAAACTACTTTATTTTATACTACAGTGGGGATACATGTCATTATACCTTTGACGAAACCCATAATGTGTCAATATAAGTTCATTAGTAGTAACAAATGTGCCACTATAGTGGGAATATTGATAGTGAAAGAGACTGTGCATTGTGGGAGTGGGGCACATATGGGGACTCTATTTTCTGTTTAATTTTGTTGTTGGCCTAAAGTTGCTCTAAAAAATAAAACCTATTTTTTAAAAAATGGGCAAAAATCTTGAAAAGACATTGTGCCAGAAACTAATAAACACATAAAAAATTCTTAACATCATTAGTTATTAGGGAAATGCAAATTAAAAACACAATGAATCACCACTACATACGCACTAGAATGGCTATAATAAAAAAGATAGAAATAACAGGTGTTAGTAAGGATGTGAAGAAACTAGAACCCTCATACATTGCTGGTAGGAATGTAAAATGTTTAGAAAACAGCTTGATGGTGTCTTATGTTAAGCATAAATGTGCCATACAATCAAAAAATTCCACTCCTAAATATCTACGCAAGAGAAATGAAAACATATGTCCATACAAAGGCATATGTACACGAATGTTCACAGTAGCATTTTTAAAATAGCCAAGAAGTTCATCAACTGCTACAGGATAAATAAAATGTGGTATATCCATACAATAAAATACTGTTCAGCAATAAAGATAAAAAAGAATAAACTACTGATGCATACACCTCAGAAACATGCTAAATGAAAGAAGTCAGATGCAAAAGACTGCATATTATACAATTCCATTGTCTTAAAATGTCCAGAGAAGAACACTCTCTAGAGATAGAATGAGAACTATAATTGCCTGTAATAGAGGGTGGGAATGGGAATTGTCTGCACATGGGCATGAGGTATCTTTTGAGGGAGAGGAAATTGTTCTAAAACTTGATTGCAGTGATGGTCAAACAACGAAGTAAATTTACTGAAATCCATTCTATTATAAGCTTAAAACAGTAAATTTTATGGTACATAAATTACACCTCAATAAAGCTGTTAAAAATAGCAGATGCTTATGAAGGATGTCAGGAGGGTATATAAATGGGGAGGGCACACATCAAGGAGATTACCTATGGTTAATCTAACATAACCCTTTACTGGTGAATGAATCTTTCACGAATACCTCCTGTTGTTCCTAGAAATTTGCTGTATTTTTCTAGAACATAACCTCACGCTTATATCAAGCAGAGACATTTGAAGCCACCAAACCTAGTCCAAGCATCATCGCATTGGCAGAATGAAACAGGATAACCTCCAGCTTGGCCAAAAAGAGGCTATGACCTGTCAACTAGTACTAAAACAACCGTCGCCTTCCAAATTTCTTCCATTTATCTCAGTGTGGGTTAAAAGGCCTGAACAACATAGTTATCACTCGCCAGTTGACTGGCTTCTCCTTGGTACAAGGACTTGGATAAGGATAATGACTTCCTTGTGTAAAGCCCTTATAAAGTGCTTTAGCATACACTAGTTCATCTATTCCCACAGCAACTCCATCAGTAGATGTGGCAGGCACTGTTGGCTGACAGGCCCTGTTGTCATCCTAGCTCTGGTCAGGGACATCTGAGCATTAATTTTCTAGGTGAGCTTTGTAAAAAGCTTTTGCCTTTCTGATACAAGGAGGCAGATATTCTGTTCCTTCCTCTTCTCCTTCTCCATGCCTGGAGCAGGGACGATGCCATTAAAGAACAGCTGTCAGCCTGGCTCGGTGGCTCAGCCTGTAATCCCGCGCCTTTGGGAGGCTGAGGTGAGTGGATTACTTGAGCCCGCAGGTTCGAGACCCGCCTGGGCAGCGAGACCTCATCTCTACAATAAATCAAAAAATGAGCCGGGCGTGGTAGCGCATGCCTGTAGTTCCGGCTACTTGGAAGGCTAAGGTGGAACCCAGCAGGTCGAGGCTGCAGTGGCCGGGAGTGGCCACTGCACTCCAGTCTGGGCGACAGAGTGAGACTCCAACTCAAAAAAAAAAAAAAAAAAAAGAACAGCTGTCATATTGAGACCACAAGAGGAGCAGAAGGTAAGAAAGGCCAAGAGAGCCTCAGAGAGTCATGGGGATGCTGCTCCTGCCCCATCCCCATGAGTAAGCTTGTAGGTAAGCTGCTTAACCATCTCTGGCAGCAGCTCCCTGAAAGCCCTGCTAAGGGAGACAAATGAACCCCTACTTGTTTGTCCCATTATGGTTGAGTTTCCTGTTTGTTGTTGCAAACATATACCTAACTGGTAAGGCGGAAGTTATGACTCATACTTCACAGATGCATAATCTATGTTTTTGAGAAACTATAGGTCGAAATGCCAATTGGAGTAAAGTTGGAATTTGTACCTAGGTTTCTGAATCGAATGATAAAATAGTAATAATAACAACAACCGCAAAAGCCACCTACTGGGCTCCAAGTAGGTGCCAAGGCTCTGACACCAGTAAGCACTTGACTGCTATATTTTCTTTAATTCTTATAACCCGACTGGATATTACTATCTATATTTTATGGATGGCACACTAAGGCTAAAAGAGGTCAAGTAAATTGCTCAAGGACATATAGGTAGTAGTGTTGGGGCCACTATTTTAAACTGGCATGTGTCTTGTCTGCTGTGAAGGAAGTTACAGGAATAAAACATACTTCCTAGTATTAAGTGACAAGCTGTTCTAGGTCCACACTGATTAAAAACTTTATATACTGGGACATGGGCCTGCATGATCACTAGTGGGATTCAAGTTAGTTAACCAAACTCATCAGGCTTTTTTATGTGCTGTAATTGTGATACTTTTAACTGTAACATAAAGACAGTTTCTGAACTCAAGTGTCTTTTTCACCGTTTACAACAATTTTTGTACCTTGAAGCATACCTCTTCCAGAAAGCTCACATTGGTTAAGGGATGCAGAGATGTCTAGGAGAATTGTCTACAGAGTATGTGAGATTCAGTTTCTTTTCAGAAAATGGGTTTAAAATTAAAACTATACTTTTAGTCAACACCAGGCCTAAGGACAGCAGCCTGGAGCCCAGAACAAGTAAGAGCAGACAGGAGTCTCTAGGTAGAGACCAACCCAGGTGCCTGCCAGGGGAAAAGGCTTTGGTGCAAGAAGGAAGCTCTTAGCCAAGTACCACTAGGCACACAAACCAGCATGCACCCCCAGCAGTGCCCGCAATTGCTAAACCATGGATAGTGCTGGTCATTTGTAGCATACTTTCGCTTTCATGGAGGTTTGTGCATGCTGGGTTAGACTTAGAGGAGGGTGGTAAAAAGCAGTTCAGGGGAATTTGGAGATGTTAATTGCCAGCTGCTGTCTCTTTACAAGAAGTAATCTCCCTCTTCTGAGATGGGCAGCAACATTATTCAACTCCATCATACCAAAATGGGTTGCTCAACCTTTAAGAGGTTAATTAGTTTTTCTTTGTGGATTTCCTTCCCCTCACCCAATAACTGAATAATTGATTCACTTAAACAAGGGGCATCCAGAACTGTCAGAGGTGCCTTTTCAAGGGATCATGGATTCCTGTGCGGGGGAGAAGACAGACCTCAGGACCTCTCATCAAGAGCTCTGGATGGTGCCACTGAGATACTACCTTATTTTCATGGGTTTCAGCACTGTCAGGGCCTCTTCCTGGACACCCCAATTGCTGCCTCCAAGAGACAGGCTGCTCCTTTGGCAGGCTGCAAGTATCTCTCTGATTCATTAGATGAGATAAGATGGAGAGCTGGGCTTGGAAGATCACACTGATACCTTTGTGTCTCTCCCCTTCCCTCACACGGTTGTTTAGACCTAAACTTGCCCTTGGTCCTCTCAAATGGTGCTAATTCCCTATATATGATTGATTCAGACTTTTTACTTTACAAGAAACTGAGAGTACAGCAAACCTTATCGCTATGAAAGTAATGAATATTCCTGGTCAGGTCATTATGCTGTGTCCCTCAGGGGTGCGTCTTCTTCCCCCAGGGTCACTCTTGGCAACTTGAGTGAGCCACAGGGTCATACAAGGGCTTTGGAAAAATCATTAGGAGAAACTCAGTAGAAAGAAAAATCTGATTAGGCTTTACCTTCTCTCACTTCTCTCCACACCCTCCAACCTCCTCTACCAACCTTCAGCCTCTTCAAGCTTGAGGCTTTACCTACAGTCCATCTCTAGGGATACAATAGACTCATTTAGCTCATTGAACAAGCCATCAAATGCCCGCTCTCCCAGGACAAGAAACAGTTTGGGTCACAGGCAGGTCAGAATGCCCCAGCGCTTCCACAAACCACTCTTCCCCAAAGGATTGTTGAATAGGCATCAAACCAGTGTTCTCCCATCAAAAGTATCATAACTCGTTTAACATTGAGGATATATTTTTTAAAATCCTTTTTTCCTAGATTAGAAAAACACTTGTTGTTTCTTTTTCCTTTTATTTCAGCAGGGTTCCAGATAATAAAAAGATTTATAATTAAGCCAGTAGATTTACTTTTGCTATGCCGCCCTAGATTATGAAAAAGTATAATTATATGCAATTAAAAAATGAACAGTATTTCTTACCCGAGTGAAGCTTTAAAAGTCATTATGAATCCATTAGCTCAGCAGACCTTACAAACGGCCTTCACTACTCTGGACTTCATTTAAATTTACAACTGAGAGAAGTAACTTTTCCCCATTTCTATGGTGTGTGTGCGTGTGTGTGTGCATTTTCACCCTCCTCTGCTACCTCAGAAAGTGGCTATTCATTTTATATTCTAAGGCCATGTTCTTAATATTAAACTTGACATATTCTTTCTAACCACATGACTCATAATGCTTTGTTGTAGGAACCTCCACCTGGAAAACTGAGGAATGACCTCAGAATGTTTATACTTAGTCTTGTCTCTACCTCTTTGCTTCTACAGGCAATAATTTAGTGTTTTAGTGCTAACTGTATCAGATGAACCAAGACTGTCATGAAGTTACTTGGATACTGTGCTCTGCTTCCCCCATCTCCTCCAGTTACATCACCCTGAGTTTAGTGAGTTCACTTATGGCTGGGTTACTGTAGAACTGACTTTTGCTATTGTTGGTTGCCCCACTTATCCAGCTAATTACCGAGCGTGATGGAAGCTTGATCAGTTGACTACCAGAAACAACGCATACAGGAGAATTGATCTAGATAATTCAGACACCATTCATGATTTTACTCCAATTGAACATTCATGTATGACAAGAAATAGTAATTATTGAAAATTTCGTCTGTTTGAAAAGAATGTTCTACCTATAAGTCCGTTTCTTTTCTTGTCCCTCAGTGTCAGGATCACTCTCAGCATCATTCTTGGCAGTGATCCAGGAATTACAATAAAAACAAACAAACAGAAAACCCCCTGCACTGCCTTTGTCTTTCATTTAGCTAGCCACAATTGCCACTTGATCTTTCCGGTGTTTGTCTGGTGACATTAGAACCTTCGGGAAGGCCTTCAAGTCTGACTGATGATCAGAATCACCTGAGAAGCAATCGAAAAATTAGAGAAATGAGTCCTAATCCAGACTTACTGATCAGATAGGAGTGTAGCTTAGGAATCTCTATTTGTAAATCATTTGCCAGATGATTCTTAGGCAGTCAGCCTAGCATGGTGCATAAAGTGTGCCCATTGTTTGGGCCTTATCTCATCCTGGCCCAAACAATGGGCACACTCAGGTGAATAAGAAGATCTCATCTCTGCTCATTTTCTACTCTCTCCTCTTCATCCTTCTTAGTCTTCAGGGACGAACCTAGATGAACAAGGATCCCAGGAACAGAACAAGATACCTCTTCCTCTTGCAGTCTTCCCAGAGTGGCCAGATGAAAGTGGTTGTCCCCATGTCAGGGGATGTGCCCCTGGGGAGGATGGCATGTATCTAGGTATCTGTCTCAGTGGACACAAGCTTTAACTCTTATTTTCCAATTGGTTTTTTTCTTTTTGAGTTGGACTCTCACTCTGTCGCCCAGACTGTAGTGCAGTGGCCGCTCCTGGCTACCGCAGCCTCTACCTGCTGGGCTCTGGCGATCCTTCCGCCTCAGCCTTCTAAGTAGCTGGAATTACAGGCATGCGCTACCACGCCCGGCTGATTTTTTGATTTATTGTAGAGATGAGGTCTTGCTGCCCAGGTGGGTCTTGAACCCGCAGGCTCAGGCAATCCACTCACCTCAGTCTCCCAAAGGCGCGGGATTACAGGCTGAGCCACCGAGATGTTTTAGTTCCATTGTGCTTGATTAACCACAAACTATAAACAAGTTCCTTAAAAATTAAAATGCTGCCACATTCTAAATGGCAAGACAATGAGACAATGAATATGACAAAGTGAAAAGAACAAAGGACTAGAGTTCAGAAGCTCAGAGGAACTGGCCTTTAATACTAGTTTTGTCATTTTCTGGTGGCATGGCCTTACAGAAATAACTTCAGTTTTCCAGGATTTGGTTTTTAACAAAGGTTGGGTTAGACGATATCTACGTTCCCTTCCAACTTGAGTATTCTGGAGTATAGCACTCTCTAGTAAAGTCCTGTACATGTTCTCCCAGTGACATGTTTGCACTCTATATCACTGAGGAGCTTTATAACTGTGATCAAGTTATTAATCTCTCTGAGTCTTAGTCTACTCATTAATAAAATTAGAATAATAGTATTTGCACCATATAGCTGAGTAAGAATTAGGCATATCAAAATCCCTAGCAATATGCCTAGCACAGGCTGAGCACTGAGTAGATTTTACATAACATCATCATCATCATCATCATCATCATCATCAAAAACATGATCTCTAATGTCCCAAAGGAGGGAATTCATACTGACCATTATTATCATCCTGCCAAGATAACGAAGTGACCTCGAGAACCTGGCAACAAGGGATCAGGGTACATACAACCCTAACCCTGGATTCAGAAAATAGAAGCTGATCCCTTCTGTCAAAGCCCCTGCCACTCAGGTGGCTGCCCTCCTCAGCTCTTCCAGCTGGGAAAGGTCACTCAAGCACCATGGAGTGGCCTCCAGACAGGACAGTGACCTGCATTCATCCTGAGAGTCATGTGGTGTGTGCTGAAGTGGCGTATATATTATCTTATTTTAATTTTAGTCATGTGGCATGTATATTATTTTAATGATTGAAGTCCTTCAGTGTAATGAAACCGCAGAGATCTGAAAGTGCTGGCCTTCTTCCCTGTGCTCTTTATGTGGCCACTCCAAGAGCAGACATGCTCCTGGGGCTCTCCCTTGAATCCTGGGGCTTGCAGGGGCAGTCTCCCTTCCAGGGTTGCTGTGCTCTGCTTACTCTCCTTCTTCTTCTGCCTCTCTGAGCATCTCAAAGCGAAGTTATTTGTAAACGCCCCCCCAGCCCCTACAAATGGCTCTGTTACAAGGCTTGGTTCATTAACATGCAGGCAGTAAAGTATGGCAGGAGCTCCGATTTGTCATATTAAGGAGGCTATATTGCTGTGGAGAGGAACATTAAAAGATTTTATTCTAAGATAGTCCCTCCAACCCCCACCCACTGCAGACAAAGTCTCTCGGGACAAGCCTCTGCTTCGGCGCTCTCGTCCGCATGGATTTCTGATAAATGTTCTCATCAGTGCCACAGGCCCGGGTGCTGCTCCTGCTCCACTGGGTCCTTCTCTTTGGGGTCTCGGGATTGGCTTTTGAGATGCCTCTGAGCCTTAAGCAGCTCCCATGGTAAAACATTCATCTTCATCCCTTTTCTCCTCTCACCTGCTCCCTTGAAGTTAAAGCCCTGTTCCAGTGAGGAATGGAGGGTGATTCCATCTCCACCATGGAGTGCCTCACTCCTGGAACCAATCGCAGCTTTCTTTGCTCTCCTGATATCATTATCACTGACATCATCAAAAGAAGACTTTTTATAGATAGCACTGTATAAACAGAATTGCCCAGACATGGCCAACTTTGTCTATTAGGAGTGTACAAGCATGTTTACACAATGCCATGGAGCACGGATGAAGGACAAGCCCAGGACAAGATTAAATCAGCAGACAAGAAGATAAAGGAACAGTAATGCATTCATAGCAAACACATCCCCGAGAACCGGTGCCATCTGGGGTGGAAGGCAGAGAAAGGCCATGGTTGCAGGGTCACTAGGACCAGAATGTCTGATATGAGGGGTCAATGGCAGGTATTTCCTCCAAAGGAGCCATTAAAGAGCAATCTCCATAGGTGAAAGGAAGGTTACCCATATTTCCCTGTGTCCCCTGAGTTTTAGGAGCACTCTATTCAAATAAGCAGAAACAAAGTGAAGAAATGGCCAATCTCAAGGTTCGGGAAGGGGGCATAAGTTATCATTTGATTCAGTCTAGGTGGAGACTTCTCAACTTATATATTGATGAGGTTGAGGACATACTACCCCAAATAGCCAAATAGGGCACCTTGGCATTTGAGAGAACAGCAGAATCAGGGAGGTCTCTCTCATCTTCCCCTTCCCCTTCTCCCCCAGACCGGGTTCTAAGACCCTCTCGCCAGGGTTCCCTCCCTATACCTGGGAGAAAGAAACATTCTTATTTCGGAAGATACTGGGGCACAGAGGAGAATCTGAACAAATAGGCCTAAGTTCCCCTCAGTTTATTATCATTAGAGCAGACCCCTTTGTTTTCCAGTCATACTTGTACACGACTGTCCATGCTTCATCAAACCCAAGCAGAAAAGTGCACTGGTTTCCCTGTATCTTGGAGTCTTCATTTCCTTATGAAGTTTCCTGCATCCCATTAAACTCATATTCAATACATTTGTATCCATTTCCCTTGTTAGTCTGTCTTCCTTACAGGTGCCTCAGCCATGAACCTAGGTGCGGGGGAGGGAAGAAATTGTTTCTCCCCTACAATATCAAGTTCCAGGCCAAGAACTTTGTCCAGGCCTCACTATAGAGAAAGTACAATGCTCAAGGTCGGCAGGAGGCAGGTGAGTGAATGAAACAAAATCCTCTCGGAGGGATGGGCTCCTTTGCCACCAAAACCCTCTGGAAGAGGTAGAGCTCAACGTGGGCCTGCCAGACACTGTCATGCTCTCCTGTCTCAGAGGCAGGCAGGGCAAGGCTGGGGCCCACACTCTGAGACTGGAGTGGGGAAACCCAAACGGGGCACGCTATACCCCTGCCACTCCCCACCCCTCACCACCGATATCTATAAGCCTGGAGAGAGTGATACCAGCTTCCTGTGGCTCCTCTCTCAGTCTAGGTAGAAGCTGAGTCGGAGAGAATTGAATTCCCTCCTCCATTGCTCCTGGGGCAGCTAATTCATAGTTGCATTAGCTTTCATTTGGATAACAGCATGGGGGATTGTCAGATATTGGCTTTGACCAAATTTAATCTACAGGCTGTGTTCTGTCCTCTTTCCACTTGCTTTCTGTTCAGGACCTAATGAAGAGATGTATCAGATTGGTTTACCAGAGTCCTATCTGGAATGAATAGCTCCAGCCTTCGTGCTTCCACCTTTTTGCTGTCCACTCCAATCAAGAACTGGGGCCCTCGCGACTCTCTCAGTTCTGAGACAAATTAAATCTCACTGACAGACCCTATCTGCCTAGAGTTCTCCATTACGCTTCACTTTAGGTTTGCTTTGGCAATGACAAAACTGCTTTGACACGTTCGCAGATTCTCGGCCCGAGTTAGTGCCCCCCCTACACACACCTCTCTGCTGTCCACTGTGATTTTTGTAATGACAAAACCATTGTGATCCTTCTCAGGCGTTCCAGCATCTATAGGCTTTCAGCTACAGATCAGCAACATTCAGTCACAAGCACAGCTCTGACAGGATGTGTGAGGCAGAGGCGGGAGAATGTCCCCACCTGCTACACAGAGGAATTGGAGACCATTTCCCAAGTTTCTCTCCTTGTCCTCCTTCCACTTCTTTGAAAGGAAACCATTCTCTCTCCCTTGTCTTCACAAGGTCCTTAGAAGAATGTGGCCTGGGGCCCTTCAGTATCATTTTAATCTGTGCTTACAATTTAGCAAATCTTCAGATATGTTCCCCTAGGCTGTGGGGAAACAGATCTCAGGTCTCCCCTGGTGCCTTTGGGGGAAGCTGCTAACCCACTTTCACCCTAATCACCTGCCTCATTAGACTCACAACAGACAGATGTTCCCTCCTCCACACAGGCTCCTATATTTAAGCCTTCCCTACCTATATTTCCTTACGATGGCTGGAAAAGAGGGGAACAAATTCCCAGCTAGGCCATCATAATAATGGTGACAACAAAATGCATGGTGATGATTATAAAGTCTGCATCCAAACTTCTGTTAGTGCTTTCAGAGTTGCTCTGCTGCAATTAATAACTGCAGTTATATTGGTTGTATTCATCACTTGAGGTCCATTAAGTTTCCTTCTATTCTAAATTCTGTTTGTTCATTGTCTCAATCATTCATTCATTCACTCAACACATATTGAGTACCCATCATATGTCAGGGCCTTTAGTCAGAGTCCCCTGGGCAAAAGTCCTGAGGGAGCCAGGCTGTAGTGATCCAGGATAGAGGGATATGGAGTCAAACACTTTCTGGATGCAGTTCCTTGGACACTCTCCTTGGTTCTTGTTTCTGTGTCCCCCATAGTCGCCATTTCTTCTCCGTCCTAGTCCTTGTTTGTATACATATTCCCTTCGGTTAATGCAGCACATGGGCCACAAAAACTAGGTATGTGCTGTCCAAGCAGCAGAACCCTCAGTCCCCTCCTCAAATGGCCCAGCCCTCTTCCTTCTTTTTCCCTGGCGCTGGTCATAAACCCCTCCTGCAGCCCAAGGTGACTATTGCCTGACTGGGGCCTCCTGAGATTTCAGAAACGGAGCTGAATGTTTTAGAAATTCAGATAGTCAAAAATCCTAACTAGAACTGCTGAGATTTCTGAGCTGGAACGCAGCACCCTAGAACTAAGGGTCAACAACCTTGTGAGAACAAGAACCCTGAGCTTAGAAGCCAGAACTCAAGTTGCAGTTAATTCCCTTGAAATAAGCCGGGAGGCCCTGAAACTGCCATATGAGGAGTGAGGCCCTGAAATTGCCACATGAGGAGTGGTCATAACCCAGACAGTGGCCTCCAGGGTCTGCAACTAGCCAGCCACCCTCATCCCCTGGAAGGGAAGATTTGGTTGACACAACACGCCGCCATACTGGAAATTGAAAGACCTGGAATATGATTCTGGTTTTGTCCTCAAGCATTGGTTCACCTTATCCAAATCATCTAACCTCTCTGGGCCTCAGTTTCTTCATTAATAAAATACAATTTGACTTTATTTATACTTGGTCAAAACAGGATTATTGGGCTATGCCCATAAAATCTACAGACTCAGCTAGGTATTCAGTAAGGTGACTTTCCACTCTAAAATTCTATAAATTAATTGATTCATTTATTTAGCATATCTTGAGAACATGTTTTATGTCATTTGCTATGATAAGAGCTCATAAAATATGTCCCAATATGCATAATAGGAGGACATTACTAAGATAAAAAAGATTAAATGGCTACAGAAAATCAAATGCTTGGACATTCCAATAATAGGTGTAATGATGATGGTTGATATTACCAATTTTGTGCTTATTTTATGCCATACAATATAGCGAATGTTCTACACAGGTTTTGGTAATTTATCTGTGCAAAACAACCATACAAGTAGATGTCATTGTATACACATTGTATAACCAGTATTTACTGTATAACTAGGGTGTGGTGGGCCTTGTACTTGGTACTTGATATAACCACACAGATAATGCATCTCCAGGCACAGAGGGGTTAAATAACTTCCCAGCCACACAGCTAGCAAATGGCAAAAAGAACCAGAAATCTAATCTGCCGGCCTCTAGAGCCCAAGTTCTTAACTGCTAACTTTCATGCCTACCTCAGCTTCGTTTTATGATCTTCATAATGTCAGCCAAAGTCAGTGTTTTCTGAATCAATAACTCACTCTCTCCCAGTGTCTTTTCCCCACTTAGCCTCTTCCATTCCCGAGCCAACCATCCCCACAGCAGTTTCTTTGAACAGCGGTTTCTATGAAACAGCCATTTGTATTCTCCAGACTTCACTGATTCTCATTTTCAATTGCCACCTGAACACTGCTATTTTCTTCTTGTCTTCCACTTTTGCTCTCTCTTTCACCTCTCTTATAACTCTGCAAAATATCTGTGAATTGGCTAGACTGAAGGACTCTAGCATGGTCTGACTCTAGAGGAGCAAACTGTGAACTTTTGAAAATATTAGCTACACAGTATAGAGCCCAAACAGAAGTAGAGACCAGGAATTCAAGACCAACTTTCAGTGAAGCTGGAAGTGTATGTGTCTTGGTGGATTTTGAAACTGGACAGCTCCTTCCTGTCTGGAAACTACATTTGATCTGACAGAGTAGCTAAAAGGAAAAGTGTGGCGAGTAACTGAGTTGAGTTATTCACACACACAGAACATACACTGCTTCACGATAAAGAGCTTTGAGTCAGAGTCTTTTACACATCATGTGGAAGACGATGCAGCAGACAATGGAGTGATAGGTCTCTACAGCTGTTGCAGACAGGGATGGGATTCCAAAAGGATCCTATGGCTTCTCACTTACCTAAAGCAATCTGGAAATGTTGACTTCATTATGCATAGCATCACCTTAGGGAGTTCTCCAAAATAATGATTGACTGTTTCAGACCAATTCAACATTGGTGCAGTCTTTGACCCCTATCTGGACGGGTAACTCTCAGAATCTGTGTGGTTGCTGATGCTGTTAGGAGCCACGATACTAGAGTGGGAAGTGAACCATGACCATGAAGCCCTGAGATGCTATTTGATGAAACATGGGGTTGGGCTCCTTAAGAGTTAACTTAGATATCCCAATTGCTGCTTGGCTACCCCCAAACTCCAACACAGTTCATCATTTCATAAGAGGTGCTAAATACGAATTGTTCATTAAAACACATATTATTGGATGTTTAACTACCGTGTAATTGATTTTCTATCCATTGCCTATGGTTAACCCTCAATAAATGCTTTCCGTAATCATCTTAAAGTATAATAGCTACCATGCTTGATATCTTTTTCCTTTGATTTAATAAGAAACGAACCCTATATTATCAAAAATGTACTTGATAATAAAAAAAGTTGGTCAAGTTTCAAGAACAGCATAAGAAAATCTCTTTCACATGAACCTGTCCTGCTTTATAGAGGGATTTCAGAGCAACTGGAAACTCAGGGAAGCCTAGGTCCTGTTCCAACTATTGGGTATTAGCTAAGGTCTAGGAGAATCAAGTGTTATGCTCAAAGCTAGAAAAACAGTGGATCAGTACTGTAAATACCATGCAGGCACCTGGTTCACAGTCTAGTGTCCTGAGAGACAGAACAGCTCTTCCCCAGGGTTGAGAGATCAAAAAAACTAGTAGGGGTTTCAGGGTTCCCAAAGAACATTGAAAACAAAGAAACACTTAAAAGACCCATGGGATTCAGTTTCCTTCCCCAGAGCTTGTTCAATGCCCCTTTCTTCTTTCCTCAAAGCTATCCTAAAATTCTCAACTTCTTAGGGTGGCTTCCTTGCCTGGATGGGAGTTACGGTGACCCCATCCTTAAGGTAAGCAAAGTGGTACAATGGTTTGTCCAACTCTGGGGTGGCAAACACTGGAGGTGGGGAGCAGTTTCAGAAGCCAGGAGAAGTATAGGGAGGAGACACCAGCAGCTGGTCTTCAAAGTGTTCACAGTGTTCACATAATCCTCATCCCTCCAGCCTCCAAAACACACATCCATACCACAAAACACAGGGGGCTGAGTGAAGGATACATGAAATTAAACTTGTAAAGTTCTCAGAAAAGTGCCTGGTACAGAGCAAGTGTTTAAAATGATAGCCATTATTGGTTTTCTATATTAATATTTATTATTCTACAACATGTTTATGCATTTACTTAAATAAACTCCTTTTTACTGGACATTGAGAGGAACAGTATACAGTTATGCATTCATTCATTTAGTTTCTTAAATTCCTAGACATGAATCTGTTAAGTGTACAGGTATAATTTCTGGTGTGCTTTTAATACCTGTAACTCAATCTCTCTCTGGAATTGCTACATAGAAGCAATGTATGAGATATTGACTATAGTGGGTTAAAAATCTTTGTAAAGTGGTAAGTCTTTCGTCAGGGAAAGCTAGCAAGAAGAAGTAGAATGACCCTTCACTGGAACTGCTCTAAAGTGAGTGTATGTGATTTGGACTCTCAGTTCTTACATTTCATGGTTCTGATTCTTCTGGAACATTGAAATGGTGATGCACATGCCTCTTCGTGTGGAGCAACGCAAAGATGTATTTCAGACTGGAAGAATAACAGGCTGCTTAGCTTTTTGCCTGGATGCTCTCGCCCTTGGAGATCAAAGGCTGAGCATCTCTTCATTCAGTCTTGCACAAAAGGAAGAGATTGCCCAAGCAGCATGCTGTTGTTAGACAAATCGGAATCCTCTTCTAAAAGGGCGTTCTCTTCTACATAGTGAGTGGGAAGCCTGCTGTATCTAGGACACATTCCTAAAATAAAATTCGGTGGCCACCAAGTGACTCAGTGTAGGAGCCTTCATTCTCTAAGAGAGAAGGGCTGCTAGGGATGGCAGGAACCACCCACAGATGGTCTGGGTACCAGTTGCATCAACAGATGCATGCACAACACAACTTCTGAAGCATCCAGCCAAGCTCACATCGAGTTCTTCATTGTGTACATTAAAACCAAAATAAATAATCCAAGAAAATCTGCACATGTCTGTGTGTTTAGGGTCCAAGATAAATCAGGCATTGGGCCCAAGACAAATGTAAGACATTTGGCCACTCTTTTCTTCTTCCTTTTGGCTTGTGTATGTGTGTGTTTTAATGGAAACCTAAGCATTAGATCACTTTCCAGCTTTAAAATACACAAGAATGGATATCCAGCGCCCACAATACTGAGGCTGACCTCCAACGGTGGGTGGGTCTTTCAGAATTTGTCCCCATTTACTTTGCTCATTCCATGTCTCAGAAATGCTCCAGCTCACCTGGGCTGGTGTTGGGACTACAGCCGTTTTTGTCTTCAAGCTCTACTCATGCCTGGTATATCACAAAATACTTGCACTTTTCTCTTCCATGTAGAAAGATACATCCACCTTAAGGTCCTATGGGTGATGCCTTCACCACCTGGTGCTGACTGGGCTGCTCTCTTGTCTATCATCTCACATTATACAGATAAGAGTGGGGATGGGGAAACACCCATCTGCATGATTATCTCAGGAATTCCAGAATTCTAGAATGGCTTATTATGAGTCCCATTTTCCTGTGGCATCTAAACTCCTTGTTAGAAAAAATGATGAAGAAGATGTAGAATGAAAGTCAGATCCCCTGGGGGAACAAAGATGAACTCTCTCAAATAAAGGGAGTTTTTAAGAACTGCCCAGTTAATGTAGATTCCTGCTCAAACGGCAGAAAACTTACTCAAAGGTAGGAGAAGGTTCAAGGATGTATGTCCTGTTCAGACAAAAAAACAAGTTTCTAGATATGGATAGCAGAGACAAATGTTCCCAACTTCTTAACCCAATCATATCTGCCATGTTCCTTTTGCTATGTAAGGTAATACATTCTCAGGCTCTGGGGATTAGAAAGTGGACATCTTTTGGGGTCCACCATTTGTCTACCTGCCACAAGAGTTGTAGAACATGTAGTGAGGATAACTTTGAAAGAGAGGCGCCCCATTGACCTTTTGCTTTAAGATGAAACAGAAGAAACAGAGTAGACTAACAATCTAGAGATCCGAGATTGAAAAGAAAGATGAGTGCATCAGTAGACATGCTCTGGGTACTTCATAATGGACTCTCATATTTTTGAATTTTCTCTAACTAAGACATAAGCTTCAGAGGGGCAGAAACCATGTCTTACATTTTCTGGTTTATTGCTCACAGCATCTGGCTCACTGAAGGACACACAGTAGATGCTCAGTAATGTTTCACTGATCAATGTGAGTGCGAAGCTGCAGGAGGAGGTTATGGGGTATCTACTGCAGGCAGATGAATGCATTCTTCTTAGGAATGAGACAGAGGGTAGTACACAATCCTGTACAACATGAGTGTATCATGTCAGGGAAACTAGGATGTGAGGCTGAGGTCCTAATGGTAGGCACATGCCTACCTCTTCCTCCTCATGGAAGGACCCACTGAACTTGAATGGAGAGGCATTATGTCTCGTCAACTTGTGCCATTCATTTTGTTGGCCTATGAGGCATTGGAGCCAAAGTAACCAGAAGGAGAACCAAGCCTCTGAGGGATAAAAGGAAAGGCAGGATCCACAAATCTATTGGTCCAACCAATTCTGCAAAGAGGCAGTTGGAATTGGCCAAATGCTCTTTGGATACCCTTTCCATTTTATTGAAATCTATGGTAATTAACTCATCTTGAGGAAAGAAGCAGCTGACCAAGGGAAAGGGAAAGAAGAACTGAATTTATATTTTTTAGGCCAATTATGAGTCAGAAGCTCAAAATTAGCTGGGAAAAATATAAATGTATTTATCCTGAAGATTTGTCCTGAAAAAGGCTGAAAAAAAAGGAGACAGGAAAAAAAAAAAGATAGGAGACAGAGGATAAAGACTTAAGAATCAGTGGCGTTTTGTTGATCTTTTTTATGACAAACATATTGGTAGTTCAAAGAAAAGAGACTACAGGACAAGAGATCAGGAATGCAAATGTGCCGAGAGAGAGAGAGAGAGAGAGAGAGAGAGAGAGAGAGAGAGAGAGAGAAGAGAGAGAGAGAGAGAGAGAGAGAGAAGAAGAGAGAGAGAGGGAGAGGGGGGGAGGGGAGGGAGAGAGAGAGAGAGAGAGAGAGAGAGAGAGAGAGAGAGAGGAGAGAGAGAAAGGACCGAGTATGATGACAAGACGAAAAGGCTGATGGCTGACAGAAAATAATCAAATCGGTTTCCAATTTTTCACCAAAGAGTAATTCTTCCACATTTAAACTGCAGACTAGCAGGAAAGAGTTTTGTGATTTCTTCCTCTCAGAGGCCTCTCATGCAGCTTTTCTGATATACTGTTTTTATATAAATCCTGCAGTGACTTTTCCCTCGTGTTACTAGTTGTTTGGGTTTTTCTTTGCCTACCACGGGATAATTTATGTTATCCTCTTTTAGATCTTTTATTTTCCCCTCTCTTTCTTTGCCGAGGCTGGGTTTCACAGTGCAATCTTCAGAGTGGCATGCCAACAAGATGCACATCTGCCAGAGGTGCATGCCTGTGTGTGCACACACACACAGCATCTGGCTCACTGAAGGACACACAGTAGATGCTCAGTAATGTTTCACTGATCAATGTGAGTGCGAAGCTGCAGGAGGAGGTTATGGGGTATCAACTGCAGGCAGATGAATGCATTCTTCTTAGGAATGAGACAGAGGGTAGTACACAATCCTGCACAAGTGTGTATGTGTGTGTGTGTGTGTGTATGTGTGTGTGTGTATATGCATATCTATATGTATGTGTGTGTACATGTTGAGTTGAATTTCTCACCTGGGGTTGTGAACGTCTCTCATATCCTGTGTAGTCCCTCAAGGTTTCCAAATAAGAGGTACTGAGCTATTGAGGCCATCACTATAAGTACTGGAGGATAGAGAGCCAGTCATTGCCTGGATCCAAGTCAGGATTAGAAGGGAATTCTGGGAAACTCCTATCAGGTCTCTCAAAAAAAATTTTAAAAGCCTGCTTCAGATTTGACATTTTACTTTATAGTCACATTAAAGTTGAGTTCAGACTTATTTTGTGCTATTATAGCTGATTGATTATTTATCACTTCAATGGAGAATTTATTGATTTACTTAATATTCACTGCTGATACATGAAAGATGCATAAATTAAAAATTGTCTGGGGGCTCAGAAATGCTTAATTATGTCCTGCCTTTCTTGTGTCCTCCTGTCTACCTTCCCCTCCCCATCCCTTTATACAGGCTAGGCAGAGCAGACGACCCAGAAAGCACATAGCTCGTTCGTGATGGAGGCGAGATAGTCTTCCAAACCTTACAAGATGACTTGCTTCACAACATTATATTTCAACCTAGGGAGGGCCCTTAAAGGTCATCGAATGGAATCCCACAGGCAGTTCATTTTAACAATGACATATATTGAGTTCCTACCACGATAAGCTTCATTTCTTTAGACCCGGCTAACTCTTGAACAACTTTATCAAAAAGTTTTTTCTCATATAAAGCAGAAATTTCTCTCCTGAGTGCTCACTTGTCAGAGAATAAGCAACTTTTAAGTAATGGAAGCAAAAAGAAGATTTAACTGAAACACACTGTGTAGGAAACAACTCGGTCTTTTGCTTTCTCTCTCCTTGGCACACGTGAGCAGTGGTTAATACAAATACGTCGAAATCCTTAAGTCAGCGAGGTTTGTAAAAGTAAGGGAATTGTCCCCCTTTTTCCTACAGTGGCCTTGCTCTGGACATTAGTGCCCAGAGAGCCATGTCTGCCTGAGGGAGTACTGCTGCATGCACGTGTCTTTCACTGGTCTTCCTATTGCAGTTGGTTTCAAGCATGAATTAGGAGATGGGGCCAACAGGGTAATGCGGTAATGGAGTAGATGGAAAAGTGAAAAAACAAGTTGCTTTAACCCCTAAAGAAAGCATTTCTCTAGCAAATAGCAATGGCTTTGAAAGCAATTGACAGAAAGCTGGCTTAATCCTTCTTCTGGAGATACTTACAGCTGCCCGCAGTTTTTAATTAATACACTGGGCTCCCTAACAAAGAGGAGGAGGTTGGAGAGCATTAACAGATTTATTTGCCCAAGCCAAGGAGAGAGCTTTGGAGGAAATACCCTGGTCACCCATGGGGCTGGGTCTGCCTTTGCCCTCCCTTCCCTGCATGGTGAGACTCTAAGGTATGCTGACAGGAACCCCTGAGGGAGGGCAGGTCATCCTCCAGTGTGGATAGACGAGGGAGACTTCCTTGCTACATTCCAGTTCACTCCACCCCAATCCATCAATCCATTCTCTCCTTACATCATTCATTTCTTCATTCCACACACTATCTATTGAGTAGCTACTATACACAGACCAGGCACAGTATCTGAGTGAAAAAACTGTTATTTATAAGACTTGAGCCAAGTGCTTTCATGAGGTATAAGAACAAACATGATATTCATCCTCAGAAAGTTTAGTTCTTATGAAAGAGAAACATTTAGGGCTGATGGCACTGCTGGGTTTTTAGTGCTGGTGTCCATTCTAATCGTATCTGTTCTGATTGATCAGTGCCATTGATACACCAGTTCTTACATTTTGAATATGACTTTGGAAACAGTTGAATAATCACACAAGAAAATGCAAATGTAAACAGTTTTATAAGGAAAAGAACATTGAACTATGGAACCATATTGCTACCCGGGACACACTACTGTGCTCTCAGGGCTGTTCTCTGTCTTTGAGTGCCACATATGTCCACCTGCTTGCAAGTCCCACGTTCTGTTGCTACCAGCTTCCCACACTCTGTTCAGTTGCTCATCTGTCTTATTCATTCATTCACTCACTCACTCACTCATTCACTCAACCAATGAGCACCTGTTAGAGGCCAGGCATGGAGCTGTGCATGGTAACACAGCGTCTCATCTCCTCCCCTTCCCAATGCCTCCTGGACCCTTCCCAGAAAGGGAGCAGAGCTCTCCTCCCCCTCCTCCCACGGCAGGATACTTCTCTTCTGGTTAGCGAATCTGATGTCAGAGTCATTCCATCTGGCAAAGTCTCTCCTCGTCTGAAACTCCCTGTCTCCTCATATCTTCATCAGTCCATTTCCACATGTCTAAGCATTTTAATGGCATATGGTTCCAGGGGGGAAATCTCCAAATGAGAGAAAATTAGCAACTGTGCTTATTGGGCTAAAGAAAACGACTGGAGGGGAAGTTTTCTTTAAAAAGACCCACAAGAAGCAGTAGCGCAAAGAGATGTGACTACAATAAAAATGATGATTTTTCTTAGGGGTGGGGTTGGGGGTGAATTATCAACCACATTTTCTTTCCCCTGGAATGCGTCACAGTCATTAATTTGTTTAATTTATTTTTTGCCTCTTCCCTAGTGAAGCAGCCCAATCCACTGTCGGCCTACCCATCAGAACAAATTACACTTTGGAAATATCCGAGTGCTTCATTTTTCCATTAAATATAATAAGAAATCACAATGCACCGTTCTGGTCGGATGACTCCTCGCCAAGGATCTACAAGCACTTTTTACAACTGCTGCCAGGCAATTCTAGTTGTCACCCTTGGTGACACAGAGGCAGGAAAATAGGCCCAGGACCGCCAGTCCTTGTATTAATTTGTACTCATGGGCATGCTTCTTGGGCGGTGCTCTTAATCCACTTCACATGTATGCAGTATGATTCTGCAGCATGATTCCAAAGTCTGCATAGCAGGAGCCACATTTTCTGCTTCTGTGGCATCTCCCCACTGTGCCTCAGTTAACCCCACTGTGCTCGGGCCAATGGCTGCTGTCGACTAATGAATTAAGAGAGATAAGCCCACAAGGACGGAGCTAGCTTGTGGCTCGTGGAAGCTGGCCATCCAGTTCCAGCCTATGCTACATATCACAAGGCTCGAATGCCCATCTTTCTTCTTCCTCTGACTCTCCGGCTGCTCCCTTATAATCAACCATTGCTCAGGTCGTGAAAACTGCTCACTGCTGCAGATGCGTCTGTCCTAAGGAACATTGCTAATTGATGATTACATTTCATTTTCGGGATGTTATCTTTCTTGGCCAGATTGGAAATGGAAATGTCCAGGGGTTACACATATGGTATATACGGCTCTTTCAAGTCAGAGATTAATTTTCAAGTATTAATATTTAATTTTTTATTGCAAAAGCTTGTCAAAGGTTGCAAAGGGAAGGTGAGAGCTCAGACCCATCTTACCTGATGCTCAGCATACTTGAGAATGAGCCTCAAGCGCTGCCAGCTCTGCAATTCCTGAGTCTGAGAAAGAGCACAGGCTGCAAAGAAAGGTTGGACTCTGATAATCTAGTGAGTGCTTGGATGGGGGTAGTTGCTAAGGCACAGGAGGCAGAGTTAGCCCTGTTGCTGGGAGTAGGCTGCCTGCTGAGCCACTGTTGACTTCTGCCTGGACAGGAGATAGCTCTGAGGCCAAACTACCTAGACCTCTGCCTATATAAGCAGTTAGGAGTAAGTGGAGGACTGGGTTGGTCAACAGAACTACATATCTGGAGACCTGGGTTTGGTGCCAACTTGACTATTCACCAGCAAATCGTCTCAAAAACCCTTTGTTTCTTCTGCTGTAAAATAAGAAAGGGACCAGCTATCTCAAGGGCTGACATGTCACTCTGTTATAATACTATTTGGTCACGTGGTACTTTGAGACCACAAGGTACAATGAAGAATGAGGGCCCTCTGTTGTCTCAGAAGTCTTGAAGCTTCCTATATCTCACACAGATGGTAGCTGTACTTTTGCTGGACTATTTCAGAGGACTGCTGAAAGAGTTAAAGGAGATGATATTGTATATAGAACACATTACCTGACACTCAAGAAATGTAAACTTACTTTTTCCAATAGTCGCAGCTTCAAATTAAAAAATAAAAAAAAAACAAAAAAGACATCTGGGAGTGTAACTGAAAGGCATAACTGTGTGACAGTAACTATTCATCAAGCGCAAAGACATAACACTGGGAATAGGGGGATGTCCCCAGAGAAACCAGATCCCAAGTGAGTATACATGGACTGGTGTTCCATAGAAGTATCCTCCTTATGACTTTGGGCAAGTGTCTATCCTCCAGCTCAGGAGACCCTTCTCTCATAGGCCAGAGTGAGTGATGGGGTTTAAAAGAGACCTGTATTAGAATACTGAGACTGTCCAGCCTGATACTCAGTTACACTCAGCACCTGTATCAGCCCCACCCCTACCCCAGGTGTGTTCATTCACTTTTCCATCTTATCCATGGGTATGCCTACCTCTTTCACTGAATTTGATGGCATGAAATTGTATCATTTGTGAACTTATCTACCATAACTAACATAGTATTTTTTATGCTTAATTTTTCTGCTCTATCATGTAAACATGTGCACACGAATGCACTCACACACTCATACAAACCTCTCTAGTTAAGATGATTTAGGGGGATTCTTCATATCAATTAGAGCATTTCTCCTACCTTTTTTTTTTCAACCTTCTCAGTCTCCTCTGCCCCTTCTTTCTTCTCTGCATGCACCTTGTTATGTTTAATTTTATGTATCAACTTGACTAGGCCACAGGGTGCCAAGATATTTGGTCAAACATTATTCTAGGTGTGTCTGTGAGGATGTTTGTGAATGAGATTAACATTTGAATCAGTAGATTGCCCTCCTCAATGTGGGTGGGCCACATCCAATCAGTGGAAGGCCTGAATAGAATAAAAAGGCAGACTGTCTCCTTCTCTCTCCATCTTTCCTCTTCCCCAGAAAAAAGAGGGAACTTCTCCTGTATGATAGCCTTGAGTTGGGACACTCATCTTTTCCTGCCTTCTAATTCAAGCTGAAATATTGGCTCTTCTTGTGCTCCAAGCCTTTTGGATTTTGGACTAAAACTGCTCTCCTGGGTCTCTAGCTTGCCGGTTGTCGATCTCAATATTTCTCAGTCTTCATAATCATTGAGGTTTTTTAAAAATAATAAGTATATTTTTATGGATTTCTATCTATTATCTATCTATCTATCTTCTATCTACCTATCTATCTAATCTATCCATTCATCCATCTGTCTATCATTTATCTATCTGGGATACAAACATTCTCTCTCTCTCTCTCTCTCTCTCTCTCTCTCTCTCTCTCTCTGTTCTATTTCTCTAGAGAACCCTAACTAATACACTCCTAAATGTTGATTTTTACCAGGGTTCTGTCTTGCATTTTATTTTCCTCACTCTGCATGCTGTGCTTGAATAATCTCACTTACTCCATGGTTCCAACCACCACACTTACAGCATAAATTCCTAAATTTTTCTCATTAGGTCAGATCCCTCCTGAGGTCCAAGCTATACTCTCATAATTCAACCATCAGCTTGCTATTCTTCCTTGGATATCTCAAAGGTTTTCCACACTCAACCAGTCCAAAGGAGACCATAGCACTTTCTACACAAACTTGCCTCTCCTCCACTGGTCCCTGTTTCAGAGACTGACCCACCTTCCACTCAGTTACCTAATCTTGGAACCATTCCTCCTCCATTTTCTACATCCAACTAGTGCTCAAGGACATGGAGTCTGCCTCTTTGACGTCTTTCCTAGTTAAACCTTCCCCTTTATGTCCATTAGCATCATGTCAGGTCACTCTTGACCATCTCTTGTAAGCGTATACGGCACATGTTTGCATAAGCCTGTCTTTCTATGCTGGATTCTGTACTCCTTCTGGGCAAGAATTCTGACTGATCCATTTGTTTTTTAATCCCTCAGTTCCCAGCAGTGTACTTGGAAAATATCAGATACTTAATAAATGGCTAATGTTTGAATGAATGATTGAATGAATGCACGGCTTCCCTTGGAAGTCCATGGAGTATGAGATGAAGGCACAGCGTATGATAAGACCTTTGACATGATGCAAGAGACAAGAGACAGAAATAGATATTAATGTGTTTGCCAAAAACAAGTAAAAGGCAAATTCTCCTTGATTAAATTTGAAATTAGGAAAACAGAAACAAGTGGTTATCTTAAGAGCAGGATAATTAATATCCTAACTGTCCCCTGTGGGATAGGACAAACTCTGCAATAACAAGCTTTTGTTTGTTTATTTGTTTTTGTTTGCCATTTTTAAAGAAATTCAGCCAAGGGCACTGAAGTAAACCCAGTATTTCTAAAGAGGCCCTAGGGTATATTTCAAGTTTTCCTAATACTCACAGCCTGGGCTCTGAAGGCTTTGATTCAAAAGGCCAACACAAAGCAAAACTTCTGAAGCTCAATTAATCTAACTCATCAAGATGGATTTGATTTGAATTGCAGTTCCAGGTAGCCACTAATAGTCTCAAGACCAGACAGCTGAGCTGGTTGACGTGTGGATACAACGTGGCTCAGGTCACCCAGCAAAATGTGAGACAGAAAGCTGACATTTCAGCTAAACATTCAGCTTCCATAGACCTTACTTTTAAATAACTCCAAACCGCCCCCTTTCCTTTCAACGGTCTATTAATGTATTTTTTTCAGCTATAGGTATATCTCATTTTATTGTGCTTCACAAATATTGTATTGTTTACAAACTGAAAGTCTGTGGCAACCCTGCATCAGAAAAGTTTATTGGCACCATTATCCAACAGTATGTGCTCACTGTGTTACTTTTGGTAATTCTTTTAATATTTCAAACTTTTTCACATTATGTCTGTTATGATAATTTGTGATCAGTGGTCTTTGATGTTACTATTATAATTTTTGGGGGTGCTACAAACTGTGCCCCATAAGATGGTGAACTTAATCAATACATGTTGTAAGTATTCAGACTGTTCCACCAATCAGTCGGTTTCCCATTTCTCTCCCTCTTTTCAGACTTTCCTATTCCCAGGACACAACAATATTGAAATTAGGCCAATTAACAACCCTTCAAAGGTTTCTCTGTGTTCAAATGAAAGAAAGAGTCCCACAGTTTCTCACTTTAAATCAAAAGCTAGAAATGATTGAGCTTAGTGAGGAAGGTATGCTGAAAGCCAAGACAGACCTAAAGCTAGGCCTCATCTGATAGTTAATCAAGATGTGACTGCAAACAAAAAGTTCTTGAAGAAAAAGTGCTACTCCCGTGAATACATGAATGATAAGAAAACAAACAAACAAAAAAATCTTTCTTGCTGATATGGAAAAAGTTTTTTGGTTTGAACAGATCAAACCAGCCATAACATTCCCTTCAGCCAAAGCCTAATCCAGAGAAAGACTCTAACTCTCTTCAATTCTATGAAGACTGAGAGGCGAGAAAGCTGAAGAAGAAAAATTGGAAGCTAGCAGAGGTTAGTTCATAATGAAAGAAGTTATCTCTACAACATCAAAGTGCAAGGTGAAGTAGCAGTGTTGATTTAGAATATGTAGCAAGTTATCCAGAATATCGAGCTAAGGTCATTGATTAAGGTGGCTATACTCAACAACAGATCTTCTGTGCAGCCATTCACTGGAAGAAGATACCATCTTTGACTTTCACAGGTAGACAGAATTCAACGCCTATCTTCCAGGATGCATAGGACAGGCTGACTCTTGTTAGTGACTAATGAAGCTGGAACTTTAAGTTGAAGGCAGTTCTCACCATTTCAAAAGTCCCGTGAATTATGCTATATTCAGTCTGTCTGTGTTCTATAAATGGGACAACAAAGCCTGGATGACAGCACATCTATTTATAGCATGGTTTACTGAATTTAGTTTTAAGCCCATTATTGAGACCTACTGCTCAAAAAAGATTCATTTCAAAATATTACTGCTCATTGACACTGTACCTAGTAACCCAAGAAAGCTGATGAAGATGTACAAGTAGATTAATATTGTTTTCATGCCTGTTAACATGACATTCATTCTGTAGATCAAAGAGTGATTTCAATTTTCAAATCTTATTACTTAAAAAATACATTTTGTAAGGCTATAGCTTCCACAGATAGTGATTCCTCTGAAGGATCTGGGCAAAGTAAATTGAAAAGCTTCTGAAAAAATTAACCATTTTAGATGCCATTAAGAATATTTTTGATTCATGGGAGAAAGTCAAAATATCAACATGAACAAGAGTTTGGGGAAATTGATTCCAACACCCATGGATGACTTTGAGGGGTTCAAGATTTCAGTGGAGGAAGTAACTACAGATGTGGTGGAAATAGCAAGAGAACTAGAAGAGGAAGTGGAATCTGAAGTTTATTATGAGATTATAATCTCATAATAAACTTGAATGGATAAGGAGCTGTTTCTTACAGATGAGTAAAGAAAGTGATTTGTTGAAATGGAATCTATTCTTGGTAAAAATGCTGTAAGACTTGTTGAATTGACAATAAGTGATTTAGAATAGTCCATAAAGGAGCAGCAGGGTTTGGGAAGGTTGACTCCAATTTTGAAAGACGTTCTATTGGGAGGAAAATGCTGTCAAATGGCATGACATGCTACAAAGAATTTTTTCATAAAAGAAAGAGTCCATTGATTGGAAAACTTTACTAACATCTTATTTTAAGAAATCGCTACAGCTACCCCAACCTTCAACAACCACACCACCTCGATCAGTCAACAGCCATCAACATCGTGAGGCAAGACCCTCCACCAGCAGAGATTATAACTTGCTAAAGGCTTAGGTGATCATTAGCATTTTTGGCAATAAAATACTTTTAAGATAAGGTATGTACATTACTTTTTAGACATATTAACTATCATATACTTAATAGACTACAGTATAGTATTAGAGCAACTTTCATATTCAATGGGAAACAAAAAAAGTGTGACTTGCTTTTTTGCAACATTTGCTTTATTGCAGTGCTCTAGAATTAACCCTACAACTTCTCTGAGATATTCCTGTATTTGTAAAAAAACTAGGAAAATAAAAAAATAGGCTTTTGTAGCCTGAGTTTTTGATAACACTGATAAAGTAATGGAGAAAGGAGCAACAGTTGTAGGCAATATCTAGCTTTCTAAAATAAATGAAGTGTTATCTTTCTTCCTTAACATTCTTCATCAAACAGAAACATACACATACACACCCTTGAAAGTTTGGAAGCACTGTTGCTTGCAAATTGGCCCATTAAAAGCAGATAAATCAATGGAAAATGTGTAAAAAGTCTCATTTATCATAAGACGTGTTGGACAGGGTTTTGAGTTTTACATACATATATTATAGAAATCTGTTTATCTGGGCAACATTTGTGAACAAAATGCTTTGTGATGAACCATCCTCTCCACTTGAATCTTTATGGAAAGCAATTAAGTTCAAACCCCAAAGACAAAACATGATGAACGCTGCCATGCTATTGATTTGGAATTTCTCAACTGCTCTTCTTCCTTTTGGAGAGCATCTTCTCCATGCTCCCCAAAATACTTCTCACATCTCCCACTTTTACCACCACCCCTTTATGAAATGAGAATGTCTTCAACCAAGGCAAATCCCCTAGCTACTCCTTGAGGACTACAAATGATGCATTACTGGCACCATGTCTGAAGGTAGTTAAAAGTACTGCCCTGGAGTGAATGACCTTCCTCAGTGCTGCCAGGCTGTGACACCAATGCTAAAGATTTGCACATGTGCCATATCCCCATCTGTATCTGTCTGTAGTGAAGAGGTGTGTGTGTATGTATGAGTATTTGAGTGAGAGAAGATATAAGAAGAATGAGAAAGTTACTCAACTGTGTCCACACTACACTTTCAGATTCCCTTGGAACAAGGGTCATGTCCTATGCATTTTTGCATTCTCTACCTCTCTCAAGTGGTGGGCAACTACGGGGTCCAAAAGGGAGAAGAAATTCATCTGTGCAAGGGGCCTAGTAGAGTAGTTTCTTAATAAATATTAAATGAACAGACAACTCTCAAATTACTAAATCTGTGCATATAAAACAACAGATCCTTAGACCATCTGGTCTAGGACTATTCCAGACTATTCACAGTTTGGGGTGAAAGCAACATGGTCAGCTAGGTCATGAAGAGCATTATTGATTACAGTCAGTGTGGTCAGATGGGTCCAGTGTCCAATAGCTACAGAAACAAGGCTAACAAGGTAACACTCTCTTCTCTCCTATAGATAGATACTTTTCAACTCTTCAGTGAATGTAATTGTTAAGTTTGACAGACTCTATTAGGAGTGCCTATCTGCACTTTATTCCATGTTGGGTAGACCCTCCTATAAAGCCCCTCCCTGAAAAAAGATAAGTAAGAAAACTAGATCAAGAATTTGCTTAGAAGCACTATGATAGTCTCACCTCAGAATTTCTATGCAAAAGCTTGGGGGTACACTCGGCAACCTCACCCCTGAGGGCATGCCAATAGATTGTGTTATAAACTCTTGCAAATAAGGATTTATTAGAACAGAACCAAGTGACATACATAGAACTAAGGCTGCCCAGATGAAGAAAACCCAGAGGTTCTGTGGAGATGTTGACTTTTATCAAGGTCAACACTGAGATTTATTGACCCAGGAGGTAAATATTGATGGAGGCTCAGGAGGTCAATATTTGCCCCATGGCAAATAAATCTTCCCAACGACCCCTAAACCAAAATTTGTAGAGTAGACTAAGTTCCAAAATGAATTAGCTGTGACATAGATTAAGATATCATTTCATTAGATTGTCTAGGGCATTGGAAAGCAATATTAATATTAAGCACTTCACATTCAAAGTGCTTTTCAAAACTTCATTAAAGTGTGCCATCCTCTATCAGATGCATAGAAGTGTCGTGTACTCCCAGCTCAACAGATGGATTATCAAAGTCAAGAAAATGTTAGGTAATTGTACCTAGGCCACAGAAAAAGTGACACAAGAAAAATGAATTGGGTTATGATAAGTTGGGTCGGGAGCCCTGGTGACTAGCAAAGGTTTACAGGACTGCTGTAATCAAAGGTTCCTGGTAAAATTATAAGTCCACGTGATTTTATACTTCATTTTAGTTAATTATATCACACTGTTGGAAAATCAACTTGGGCTGGTCAGTTGTATCGCTGATTTACAAGGATGCTTTTGGGTGTTTACCTACCATAAGTTCTACCTTTGAACAATGGTTCCCAACTCTTAAGAAGTGAAGAGTACGTTAGTCGGCACTGGGACTGAACAGATTCATGACGTATTCTTTTATTTGCACAGTCATTATCATTAGATTCCAATTCTTAGGAAGTCCTTGGCTTTCACAATAGGGTATGGGGAGGCTGGTACCATAGGATATCAGCATAAAAGTCACTGGCATTTGAATACATAGATCCAATTACCCCTGCATTGTATTGTCTCAAAACTAAATTTGAAATATTATAAAGTTTTGGTTACCCTTGTCAATGGAAAGGACAGAGCAATGGATTATCAAAGCATCAGCTGGTCCCACAATCTTATTTCTTTCTGACTTTGGAATACATTATTTCCATGTATTAAGTTGACCTCATTGTGTTTTACTTGAGATATTTAACATTAAGAAATAGTGAGCCATTCCAGAGCACCTGCAAGCCTAGTCAGACAGGAGACAGAACTTGATGTGTGCAGGATATCCAGACGGCAGCCTTGATATTGTGCTCTGTGTAATCCACCAATACACACTTGAGTGGATTAGACTCAACTTGCAGAATTTTGAATTTTCAAAGTTGCTTCAGCCTACTTTTAAAATCTGTTGGAGGGAAGAAGTGGGGTTGTAATAGTATGACCACTCAGTTCACCTGGAAAGGAAACAATTTGACATGAAGAGATGTAAACGGTTAGCTGATGCCAAGGTCTGAAAACAGAATTTAGGAGTCCTGACCCCAAGCTGCTTAGGTACCTCATTATTTTATCCTGCTGGAGTATTTTGGAATTGTAGTTATTGCCCAGGGAAGTAAGTGATACTAATATGATTTGATACTATTACAAAGGGTAATTTGACTGACAATATGGTACAGACAAATGAAAGTGTTTACAGGGTTTAATATTTAATAATGTAAAATGAAAAAGTCGGCAAAAGCAGGCTGGAGATGAAAAGATCTGTATTGAGTCAGAATTTCTGCCGATTGTCAGAGCAGCACGCATCTCCTGGGGACCTGAATAAGCAAGGCGCTGTTCTGCAGAAATTGTTATCTTGGGCGTATTGATCGTGTGTGCGCCACTCAAGCTGTCAGCTTTTCTCTCCTGTCTTTACTTTATGTTTTACATCACGGCATCCTCCTAAATCCTCACATTCTTCCTGGTCCTCACACTTTAGGTTGTCAGGCTGTGGAATGTGCACAGAGGAGGCCCTGGTGGGGCACCTGGCATGCTAGTTCTGTCTGTGGGTGGCATCTCAATGATTCTTCTCTAGGGCACACTAATGAGTTCATTACCTGTGTGCCTGGGTGCTTGAGATTAGAGACATGCCGCCGACCCTTGATTAGCTTGGCCGAGATACTGACAAACTTATTCTGTGGCAAGTTACTTAACCTGTATATGCCTCAGTTTTCTCATCTGTAAAAAGGGACTAATACCTACCTTAAAGAACTGTCAGGGAGATTTAATGAGATGAGAAACCTAAAACAATCAGCACACTTTCTGGCACAGAGCCACCTTCAGTAAGTGAAAGCTTCTGCTAATAACATTGTCCACAGAAATCTCCAAATTAAGTGAGAAGGTGTTTAGATTGCAGAATACCTGGTCCTAAACCCAGAATCCTAGACTTCTTGAGCTAAAAGGGCTCTTGGGAGCCTCCATCTACCTGCCCTCCCATCAGTCCAGACAGCTGACAATCTTTCTACTTTTAAAAGGCCATCAGAAAAGATTCTGAAACTTTGTCTGACCTGGAGCACGGTGTTTGCACAACTCGACAGCAGCTTGAATAGCTCAAACACCTTTGACACCTGGAGTGGATACTGGACCCCTTGCAGCTCTTCTTCTTGTGTGTGTAACATTATTCTATCTCTATTAGCTTTTCTTCAGCAATGAGGCTTTCCTTGGTGCTCCTTCACCATGCCCACACACCTCTCCAAAGAGCACTGCAAGCTTCACCTGCTCCTTGAACCTGAGAGAGCAGGAGAGCATTGTGCTAACGAGGTCAAAGCCAACAGGCTACTTCCTGCCAGAGAGTAGCTTCTCACGGAGATTTGCCCTGTGGCCTCCAAACTGCAGCCTTTCACTTCAGGAGCTATCTTGTGATAATAATAACAATGATAAAACCTAGCCTTCATGATGCCCTTTTCTATATTTGAAAATTTTCCCCATCTTATTTGATCTTCACAGCAACCCTGTGAAATGCCACCATTGGACTTGTGACATCCATCTCAGATATAAGGAAGCAGGCACAGAGAAAAGCCAAGATTTAGTCAGGGTCACGTACTCAGAAGAGGAAATGTCCACTTAAACCCAAGTCTTCTGAGAACAAGCCCTGGGCTCTTTTCTTCATAATTCATACACACAAATGAAAACGACAGTGGTTCTCAACTGGGGCTGATTTTGCCCCACTCCCTCCCTGGGGATATTTGGCAATGTCTGAAGACATTTTGCTTGTCACAACTGGGGAGAGATGGGTGCTCGAGGCATCTGCTGCATAGAGGCCAAAGATACTGCTGAACCTTCTACAATGCACAAGGCACTCCTCACAGCAAAGAATTATCCTGTCCAAAATATCAACAGTGGTGAGATTGAGAAATCCTGTCTTAGACTTACTGTAAGGGGACACATGATAGAATATGGTCACCTGACCATCAGTCCAGTCCTGTTTTCCTGCGTATCCTACTAGGTCGACCTGCTTTCCCAAAGGAAGCTTCGTTGACATTTGCAAAGGACTTTGGGATACTCAGAAGAAAGGCAACAGCCAGACGTAGAGTTGCTGGATTTTGTAAGACTGCTGGTAAAGTTATTTTCATTTTGCTTTTGAAATTAGTTTGGGAGTTGGTGTTCTTCTTTACATAATTACAAGCTGACAAACATGCTTCTGTATTTTTTTTAATTAACAGATATTTGTACTCAAGTTCCCCAAATTACATACCGCAGCTTGCGTATTACAGGACAGCTGCCATGCTCCAGATGTGGGCAATAACCAGAACGTGGTGATGGCAAAATGCAAACGAAAAGAAGCGGGGAGAAAGAGGGAAAAGGGAGCGTACCAGGATGGAGAAGAGCAATTCCAGCCAACGGGTTTGGATTTTTTACGGAGATGAATACCTTAGATTCTCCCAAATGTTCAGCTCAGTTTGAACATTTGGGATGAAGCCGTCTGGGTCATTCACTGCTGCCTTCAAAGGCTCACCAGTGCCTTGTAAAAGCAGATTACAGATGAAATGGGGCACATATAAATGTTAACAGTGTGCTGGAGAAACTATTCAAATTGCTTCTGTTTACAAGTGCCCTATTAAATGTGCTAAGCTCCTTCTGAAGAAAGCTGCTCGAAGATGGGCAAACTGCTGCATTTATTTACTTAGCCCATTTATAAGATTGCACCGTTTTGGCCGCTTTATCCCAGGAGTAGGCTGTTTCAGGAACCCATGAATCGGGGACTACATACGATAGAAAAAGTGGGAGTAGAGATGATAGTTCCAGTCCCAGGGCTGCTAGTTACTCTAGAAAAAGGACTGCACCTCTCAGACTCAGTACCCTCATCTTAAAAGAAAAAAAAAAGGATGTGGAACTGGATGATCTCTTCAGCTATCACAGGTTACTCTTAGACATGTTTTTAACTTTAGATCTTCAGAAACAAGAAAACACTGTCTTCTCCTGGAGTGAATGTCAGAATGCAGAAACACCTCTGATTGTGGTGTCTAAGGGCTGACTTCTGAGATTCCCATAACAGGGAACCAGAGCACTGAACAATCATTCTCTGCTCAGACAGAAGAGAGTGCTCAGGTGCCAGTCAAACCACTTCTAAACAGAAAAAACGGATTGGGGTAAAAGGGTCAGTAGATACTATTGCAGGCAAGGGGTAATTAATGTTAATCACTGATCCAATAAACAATGAGTACCTCCCACGGGCACAAGGAATGAAGAGATAAGACATATGTTCTATCTTTAGAAGTGCTAGTCTTCCAGGGAGAGGGAGTTGTCTACTGGGGAAAATGGGCAATTCCATATGGTGTAGCAGGTACTAAGACAGAGGTAGGTATGGGGCACAATGGGAACTCAGAGAAAGTAAAATAAAGTCACAGGGGAGGTGACACCCAAGCAGAGTCCAGAAAAATGAGTAGGTATAAACCAGGGGAAGAGAGAGTAAGCACGTCATGTCCAGGCAGGGGCTTTGAATAGGGTGATGATGGAGCAGTGAATGTTCAGAGCAAGCCAAGCAATCTCATAGGAGAGCACAAGAAATGTGCTTCCTTCTTGGGCACTTTCTACAAAAGAGAATAAAAGCATGAAAGACCTTTAAGAAGTGAAAGAGGTTCCCATGAACTGTGATGGTAGCCAAGATCTTTTTTCATGTCGTTGATGACATATGGCTCATTTGAGTAATTTTGCAAGAGAACATGACATCCCTACATATGTCTCACTTCTGCAGATATCTTCAAAGCTGGAGATGGGTGCCTTCTAGGGTTCTCTTGTTGGGTGGAGGAAAGAGGTAGCAGCAGAGCCTTTCAGGGTCTTCTCCTCTTGTACCTTCTCCCAACTCCATGGCACATAGGAACTGCACAACACTGGAGTCCAAATACATACATAAAACAGTTTTAAAGGGCTAGTAGTTAGTTCCAGCAATGAACTGTAATGAGGGGAAATGAAGAAAGCTCTGTGAGTAATGTAAGACTCTGCCTGAGTCAAGGTAACACAATAAGGAAGAAAACCCAGCTGAAATCAGCCTTTTTCCTGGTAACTGCCAAACTGCCCTAGGTTGACACTGCCACCTGGGAGAGAATAGAGAAATGTAGCCTCTTTAACACCAGCCTTTCCCTCAGGGATATACCATGTGTTTGAAAAAGTCTTTCTTCTTTCTATTTCAGCATTCACAGCTCAGCTAATTTTACTTCAGGCACTGTGTTTTCCATATTTGTACCCATTTCCTTTGGCTGCCTTTTTTATTTTTCTTAATTTAATCGAGTTTTCTCCCTTTTCCTCTTTCCTTTCCTTTCCTTTCTTCTATCTCTCACATTCTTTGTATTAAACACTGCTCTAGTGATCACAGATGAATAAGTATAAAGTTAAGTGGCGTGGTAGTGTCAACTACATAGAAAATCATAGATTCAGAGCAGCATTAGACGTACAGTGACCAGTACCATCAGTCTTTAAATCCCCGAAAAGTGTCCTGTCAACCACTCAGAGGGTCCAGAAAACTCATGAACTGTACCAATATACTGCCATCTAAGGAAATCTGATTTTTATTAAGTATCAAATTACAGAATAATTTTGCTTTCACCTTTACTTATTCCATTATTGAATTGCTAATGAGTTTGCTGACATCATGACAAGATTAATAAATAAATAAAATAAACATAAAATAATAAACTGCATTTCAGCCACATCCCTAAGTAAGTACAATTTTGTGAATTGGTGAAGGAATCCAGTCTAATTTAGAATGTTGCTTCTGTGAGAACGTTTTCCATGTTCCAAATAAGTGACATCTAAGGAAGTGTAGAAACATTTGTAAATTGGGATCCAATGAGGCCTATATGAAGCCAGATGTCTACACAGCAATGGTACTACAAACAAATGCAAGGTGGTGCCATGGCCTTTCCCCTGGCAGCCAATCTCCCTTCCAGTGGCTCAGGTAGTTTTAGAATTGACATATTAGATAAATATTGCTTTTCCACTTTTGTTTACTAGAGAGGATCTCACCCCCAAACCGAATTATCCTTTGGAGGGTGGGCTCCTTGTAGTATACTTGGAATTTGTTCTTCCAGGTCAAACAGTCAACCAACGTTTTTATCTGGAAGTTTTAAAATTTGTGGAAGAAACAGCCTAAGTTGTGGCACACAGGTGACCAGTTCTGCCACCATGACAACACATCTGCCTACCCTGTGTTGAACGTTCAGCAGTTTTTGACTAAAAATGGCATTACCGAATGCCCCCCCGCCTCTATTCACCAGATTTTGCCTCAAGTGACTGTTTTTGTTGTTGTTGTTGCCCTGGATGAGAAAAGTCCTCAAAGGAAAACATTTGGAAGAGGTGAAGCAAAAAATGGCAGAAGCATAAAAATTGACAAGTTCAAAAACTAATTTGAGTAGTGGAAAAGGTGTCTCGATAGGTGTATTACATCAAACAGAGAGAACTTTGAAGGTGACTGAAGTGTAAACATGTAAGAATAAATACACAATTTATAAATAAATTCTGGGGTTTTTTTGGGGGGGAAAGATCCCTCCTTGTATTGTATTTTCCTCATCCCAACAAAACAGTTTTTGCCTTTTTTTACTGTCTCTTTATTGTCATCTTCCACTAAGCAGCAGATTCTTATTTAGGTGGCTTTTGACTATTTATGAGTAGAAAGTATTATCTACATTTCTGGTGACATAAATTCCAGAAACAAAACTGAATAAACATTATGCAAAGTGCGATGTTTTAGAGGTTAAGCCATTAGTGAAAATCACTGAGGTGTGTTTCTGATTCTTGAATGGATAGCAGTTTCAGAGACAACTCATTCAATGCCCCAGTTTTCCCAGCTATAACCTGAGAATAATGATCTTTATCTAAAAGATTGTAATCATTACAAATTGCTTGGAAATTCTCAAGAGATAACAGCTAGGTGTGAAAATGAGAGATGTAGAAACTACTGGGAGCTGGACAAGATTTTTATGTTCTGTTCTCGGTGTTGACTTCCCAGACTGTCATTTGACCTTTGGCATCACTGAGTCTCTTTCTTAATGAGTTGTGCACCCATAAAAATGTTACCTTAACTCAGCAATCCTACGAGAAGGAGTTACTGAAGCAAGAGCTGTGAAAGGAACCATGAAAATGAAAAAAAATAAGATCATCAGTCTGATTCTCTGCTTTGAACTCCACCTAAGATCTTAGCAGGGGAAGCACTCATCATAAATCAACACTTCTAACACAAATTAGCAGAAGCCATTGAAACAGTCCTCTGCATCTTCCCCACAGTCCATCTTGCAAAACCTTCAGGGAAGAAGCAAAAAAACCTTATTTATTTTAAAACACTCTAATGATTCACTAGTGATTTTCCAAATAGGCGTGCTCTGGGTGACTTGGACTGAGCACATGGGACAGACAAAACGACCAGCAACTGTGCTCAAGAAGGGAATGGCAGCATCAGAAAATCTAATCAGTCTGGAATAGACAGATTAATGGATGAGAATTTACACAGCCCTTTCTCCAGTTTATGACTGTAAACTCACTGCTGCAGAGGTGACACCAAAGCTCATCAGGTTTCTCTTGTTTGGAAAGTTGAGAACTCCAGATGAGTTAGAAGGTATGATGCCTCAGTACTATTTTTTTTTTTTTTTGAGTTGGAGTCTCACTCTGTCGCCCAGACTGGGTGCAGTGGATCCCGGCCACCACAGCCCTGACCTGCTGGGCTCTGGTGATCCTTCTGCCTCAGCCTTCCACGTAGCTGGAACTACAAGTGCGCGCTACCACGCCGGCTGATTTTTTGATTTATTGTAGAGATGAGGTCTCGCTGCCCAGGCAGGTCTCGAACCCACAGGCTCAGGCAATTCACTCACCTCAGCCTCCCAAAAGTGCGAGATTACAGGCTGAACCACCAAGCCCAGCCTCAGTACTTTTTTCACTGAAAAAGATCACAGGGTATAATCAATTGGTAAGCCTTCCCTAGACCTGGTAATTGTGCAAAAAGGTGTAGTAGAGAGAGAAGATTGTGCATACACATTCTTGCACACACTTAGCTCCCACAAAGGCAGCAGTAAAAGTCTACCAGGTGTGTCTGTGGTAGATATTTGCTATTTCTTTTGGTTGCCCAGAGGTAGTAACCCTACCTATATTTAGGGTAAATTCTTCCTTTTATGAGTCTTTGCGGGAAAAAGAGACTCCTTCCCACTCTATGTCAAACCTGAAAAATGCCAGATGTTGCCTTTCCCAGACTCTCTTGCAGCTAGAGTGCAGGTCCATGACCTTGCACTGCTAATCTGATCCACTTCTCAGACCCAGCCATGGAAATTAGTGATGCTGAGCAGATGATAGGTGAGCATTCTTTCCACAGTTGGCAGCTGTGGCAAGATCGCGTCAGTCATGTTACTGGCAGGAGCAGGTATTCTGATAGTGGTCTGGGATGTTCTTTAGACCACTTAGAGCCTTGTTCCACAACTCTTCTGACAATTCTGTGAGCCGTGCAATCTTTTTTTTCCATTTATATAATCCAAATGACTTCTGTTGCTTACCATTAAGAACTCTGACTGACACCAGGCCCACATTTGCATGTATGTGTGCCACATGTATGCACACACACCTTCTCTTCCTTCCTGACCTACCCTTCTTTTCTTACCTTGAACAATGGTATGGTGCAGCTAGCTAAACACAACTGCAAAGGAATGAAAAAAAGTCCCTTTCTCATTTTCCTTCATCATCTACATAAAAAGTGACAGAAAAAAAGGGAACAATATGCTTTTCTGATTGAGTTGATAGCGTTAAATTCTGCTCAACCTTTCACTCAAGCAGGATACCAGCCAAAGTCAATGGGAATTATATTTGAACAACTAAGGGCATTGCTGGACCCAGAGAGGCTGGAGAACAATTTAGCAGACAGCTTATTTCACTGCCAACTCTAGGTTTGAAAAAAAAAAACCAGAGGACAAAAATTGAGTCCTGAGGCCAATTTGCATGAGCATGTTAGTCACGGCCTTCTGAATAACAGACTGTAGGGCCCCTGGCATTCAATTCTGCTCATTTTTATGGTGGGAGAATCGTTTTAGGACTTCTCTATCACCAAGATTACCAAACCCCATTGCCAAGATGAAGCTGACCCAATCAATGTTGACCTAGCCTCAGGGGCCACCACTCAGTTGCCCAGAGAGTAGCTATGGCACACACTCCTCCTCTATGTGAAGGCCGTCTGCAGTGGTCAGCAGAAACAAGTTCAGGAGTGGACAAGGTCAGGCACCTGGAAGTGATGAAAAGTTCTGGGTGCTGCTGAAATCACTGTTTAGAGCTTGGATCTAGACCCATTTCTGTTACAAGCTGTTATGATGACCCTGAGAAATTCATTTCACCTTTCTAAATCTCAATTCACTTGTCTGAAAATCAAGCTATCGAGACTGTATGGAGCAGAAATGGCATGAATTTAGGATATAAATAACTTGGGTTCAGTTACTTCAGTTCTGTTATGTATGAGCTTTATGACCTTGGGCAAGCAACTCAGCAGCATTTCTATTTTGACATCTGTAAAATAAAGATAATAATACTTTGTACAGAGGTTGGAAGAATTAAGAGTAACGATATATATGAAGTATGCACTATACTGCCTGGCAAGGAGGGACTCAGTAAATGCTAGTCTCATTCATTCATCCATTCATCAAATATTTATTGATGCTCCCATCATGCCAGGTACTATTGAAAGTGCTGGGAATATAGCAATTTATGTGACAGATAATGTTCTTCCTTGTGGTACCTGCATTTGAGATTCTGGGGGCAGGACAAGGGTTCCTAGTCTCATCAGTCCTCCTATGTGCTCCTTGAGGACAGGGGCCATGTCCGAATCTGCTTTCTGTCGGTGTATAGTAGGTGTTCACTGCATACTTAGTACTCAATTAAGTTCCAGAAAATGTAAAATATTGCCAATGCGGTCAATACCCACAAGTGAAACATAAAAAGTGCTTTATAAAAAAATGCTTCTTCAGGCTCAACCACTTGTGTTTCAAATGTCTGCTTCTTACTTCTATCTACAGTGGTCGTCGCCATCTTTCCTTTCCTGTCTACACCTCTCTGACTACATTATCTCTGTGCCGTAGTCAAATCATTTCTTTCAATAACAGTCATGTGTCACTTACAGAGAAAGACACCTTCTGAGAAATGTATCATTAGGCAATTTTGTCATTGTGCAAATATCCTAGAGTACACATACACAAACCTAGATGGCACAATCTACTATACAACTAGGCTACATGTAGCCTATTGTTCCTAGACTACAAGCTTGTACTGCATGTTACTGTTCTGAATACTGTAGGCAACTATAACACAAGTGCTAGTATTTGTGTATCTAACATAGAAAAGTTGCAGTTAAAAAGGTATTATTATCTTATGGGGCCGCCATCATATATGTGGTCCATCACTGACTAAAACACTGTTTTGTGGTGCATAACTATAATGTATTTCTTTGACTGAGTTTTAAGAATGTGGAAAGTCTTGGAGGTCACCTTAGTTGAACCTTTTTTCCAATTCAGCAATCTCCTTTATGCCATCCCCGATGTACTATGATCCAGTCTCCCTATAAAGACAGCTGTGGATGGCAGGCTGCCTGCCCAATGAGGACTACACCTTCATGTTCAAGAAGCTTTCACTGTCAAAGCTTTTGTCTCCTACTCTCTTGTAATATCATTAAACAGGTATTTGCTGATGATCTACTGTGTGCCAGACACCATATTCAGAATAAGGGACGCAGAAGTGGGAATGCCAGTGTAAGTCAAGATGAGGATTTGTTGATTAGGCTTCTGTCCTCTTAACCACATGGAGGAGTCTCAACGTTTTTTAAAACTGAGGATAGTTACGTTGTTCTTTTCTAAGCCAGTGAGCACTTAAAACTAGCCATTTTTAATCAAGAGAAAGGTCTCTAGATCTGCTCCTAAAGTATGGTCCTTGGACCACTGGAATGAGAATCCCCTGGAATGTCTGTCCAACTGCAATTTCCTGGGTCCTTCCTGGGATTAATTAATTAGACTCTATACTGATCTAGGGATCGGAGTACTAGAATCTGCAATTTTAAAAAATCACCCTCATTGATTCTCATGCACAATAAACCTGAAGCACTCCTAGTGCTGTCTTTCCTAAGTAATACTAAGTTACTCTACCCTTCCTTATACATATTTCCCAGTATTTTTTCCATCTCCAAGTCTTCAGTATACGCCCTAGCTTGTAAATGGTCTCTAAGATGTGGCTCTCAGGGCAGACCACATCCATTCCAGATGTGGCCATATTAGCAGAGAGGGCCACAGGGTTGTTAGCATTTCCAATACAAACACAGTGCTTTCTACAGAGGAAGCCAAAGAGCACGTTACTTGTAACCATGTCTCACTGTTAGCTAATGAGATTTCATTAAAATAATGTTCCTTCAATTAAGATTCTGGAATACACCTGACAAAGAAAGATTTGTTTATCAAATTTGAGACTAGTACAACATCACAAAGAAGAGATTATGAAATTATAGTCAAATTAATCTCTTGAAGTTTTTTTCCAGAGCTCTATATGAAGTCTATCTATTTTTTGTGTCCAGAATTGGCCGTCACTCTTTCACTTTTTAAAAAAGTATGGTATTTTTTCAGACTCTCATTTTCAAATATTTCTTCACAATTTTCACCTAGAATGGTTCCAGGATCATACCTTCAAACCGTTCCGGTATTCTGGGGGCTTGATTTTGTGGAACTAGTAGTCAGATTTATTTTAAACATACCATCATCATCATATCTAATAGTTATTGAATTTTTACATGTCAGATAATGTGTTTTAATTGCAGACTATCTTTTAATTCATTCAACAGATCTATGACACACACACTCTTGGTTTCTCTATTTCACAGAAGGGTAAACTGAGCTAGGAGAGGTTATCATTACATAAGGTATGACTACACAGTGGAACTGGCACTTAATCCTTGATCTAGGTGACTCTAAACCACTACTTGATATGACCTCTTACCATCACATTCCTTAGGTCAGGTTTTCATTCTCTCTCTCAACCTTACTGTCCCTAAGCTGTGAAAAGCATAATAGAAAAGATAGTACCAAAAGAGTGAGAAGAAGCTCTCTGTCCCTGATAAATATCACGCTGCATTGGCCAAGGAAGATCTGCCCTTTTTATTCTTCCTCTTTCTTGGAATCTAAAAATCTCCCTTTCCCTTTTTCCTTTTTTTGCAGGCTTCAGTTCACTCTGGGTCTTTTTGTCACCTGGCACCTTTGTTACCAGCTTCTGTTCCTCTTTTGTCCTTACCCTCTGCCAGGTGCCCCGCCTGACATTCTTTGTATGTGTCTTTTTCAAACCTGAGTTCCTTGGAGAGTTGTCTGTGCAGCCACGTTGGTTTCTTTTGATGCTCCTGCCCTTTCCTTCTTCATCAAGATCAGGTGCATGGTACTGTCAAAGTAAGTTTTATTTTTTAAACCTGCCATCTTTCTTGAGCCACTTTTTCTTTTTATCACCCACCTTTTTACGTCATTCTTTTCTGCAGACTTCGGTGATCATTCCAAAAATCTAGTATTGGTGTCTAACCATGTCCAGAGTCCTGTCTTTACTATGAATTTCTAAGTTTAACATTTACTTTTTACCCAAGGTTCCCAATATATTCATCTATTCATTCTTGTATTCTTGCAACAAACATTTATTGAATGCCTATTATGTATCTGCCTATTTCATTAAGCGGTTTTGCCTTGTTGGCGCAATGCCTGGCACATATTGGGTGTTCAATAAATATTTGTTGAAAAAGTGAAAATTAGTTAGACTTGAGACCAGAGTGACAGAGTCCCTCATTGATTTTTTCTCCCAACCTTATGAGTAATCAAGTTGCCTGTAAGGCAATTAAAAAATATATCAGGGAGTCAGTTTTAGCAGGACTAGTCTTCTAACCAATGTCCAGAGAGCAGAAGTTTCTCACTCTGGCTGTAACTGAGTTTGACTTTGGTGTCCCATTTATACTTTGAATTAGAAAAAAGCATCCATATCCTGCAACTCACATAGACAGAGGCAACCACTTCTGGTTCCTTTTTCTTTGAATCCTCACTTGGTTTCTGTGCACAAGCTGTCCTCCCTCTAGAACGTAGATTTCTGCACTACGACTCTGCTTCCAGTCAACTGACAGCCACCTTCCCAGCACAGTGGCCTCCTCAAAAGTGCCTCCTCCCAAGCCTGTGACACCAAACCCCGAGGATAACTGTCAGCACTTAGGGTGTTAGATTTTCACACTTCCTTAATTTATTATTATTCACTCTGTGTATAGGTAATCAACTATGCAACTTTCAGTATTGCTTCTGTCTCTCTTCTCCAGCATTTTCTTTGAAAGGTGACCATGCACCTCTTCCCTGACTCACATTCTTCCCGTGTCATATCCTGTCCTCTATGGTGGGTATGTTTTTCATCCGCCTCTTCAAACTTCAGTTAATGAGGTTTCTTCTGCTTTTTTTATGTGTGCAATTTATTTAACCAACCTGCATCTTTTTCTACCCCCCACGAAGTCCCTGGCAGCAATTATGTCCTAAAGGAAAGCACCTTAGCAACCTCAAACACGTTATTTCTTCTACTATTCAATATAGTCTGTATTTACATTCCCTGAAGCTTCCTGACTTCCAGTTCTGTGCACAATACATTAAACCATGAGTGTCCCTGGTGCTGGCTACACCCAGTTTCTAGCAAGTCCCTAAGTGGGCAGCATTCTTGCATGCTTCCAGGCTTTAGCACATGCTATTCCCTCTGCTCCCCACCCGTTGCTCTCTTTCTTAGCTAACTGGCTTTTCCTCCGAGCTTAGCTTCATGGAGGAAGCTTCCTCTGAATGCTCTCCCCAGGAGGTGGGCTAGCATCTTGCTGTCTGCTCCCACAAGAACAACTCTATGGAGACCTACCCTCCGACCCCGCCTTTCTGTGCTCTAGTTGCTTGCTGTCTTATCTTTCTTCCTTTCTATGCCCTGAACTCCTGGATGCATTGGGGTACACCTGGTTTCCCGGAAGTTTAGCATGTTTTGCAGTGTGTACTGAGGAAGCAACTGGGGTTGCAAGAGGTGGGACACACAATTTTAAGGGGGAGAATGGCAAATGCACAACTCTCAAACAAAAGCAAGCTCCCCAAACATGGTCAAAAGCACAAACTCTCGGACAAGCAGCTATTAAGGACATGGAGTCCGAATTCACCCGGAACAAAAGACCCTTCTATAACCATTATTTATCACCCAGCAAACACTCTCTTTTTGTTCCATTGTCAATGCTCCACAGACCACATCTGCCTTTGGGGCAGGGGCGGGGAGGGGGAGAGAAAGGGAGAGAGAAATGAATAGAAATGAGAGTATGAGTTTCGTTTTATTTATTTATTTTACATATAAATCAGCTAATCTGTTTAACATTCATATTAAAGTTGTAATCACCTTTGCACACATTAAAATACAAACTAGCGCAAGTAATAGGCCTTAAGAACAACATTACAATAGCTATTAACATATAACAGCTACCTTATCAACTTACAACATCCCTATAAAATAATAACTGCATCCAGGATTGATTTGCAGGAAATTCATTCTCCCAGAGCACTGAAGCCTGACACGAAGTCTGAGGAAGGTAAGCGTCTGGCTGTTCTCTGGCTGACTCCGAGAGGCAGCTCTGGGGGAGTGGAGAGGACCAACACGGAGACACAAGGCTCCAGCTTTAATTTTGGCTCTATTATCCACTAGAAGGATGACCTGGGGAGAATTCCTTAACCTCACTGAGACTCAGTTTCCTGATCTGTAAAATAGAAATTAGGAATGTTCACCATATTGCTTTTGTGAAGAACTAAGTGAAATCATGGGAAGGTATCCTGCCTGTGAAGAAGGTGTTAAGAAATGTTAGTATCTTGTCAAGACAGACAGGTGCTCTTAGAGGGAGCAAGAGCTGAATGAAAGGAAACCGCTGAGAATAGAAGGCATACAATATTGTATCTTTTCCATTCATTTACTTACTCGCTCATTAAACATTTGTGGAGTGTTGTCAGAGATGATTGGATGATACAAAATTATTAAAACATTAGTGTTTCTCTCCTTTTGGGACTCATCACTGTGTAAGAAAGCTATTAAGTAAATAACAGGATGGACAGGATTGAACACATGATACAGTAGCATATACCCATCATGTCGAGGAGGAGAAAGGACAGAGCGACTCAGGAAACAGGAAACACCTTCATTAACAGGCAACATTTGAGCTGAGCTCTGAAATATGAAGAGTATTTCAATAAATTATGAGGAAAAGAATATTTCAGGCTGAGGGAATAGCATAAGCAAAGGCAGAAGGGCATGGTATATTTAGGGAACATCAAATATTCTTTTTTTGGCTGAAGCTTGGAGAGCAAGGAGGATTGAAGGGGAAGATAGGTGCTGGAAAGACAGTTGGTGCCAGACTGTAGTGTACCTTCAACGTGGGTGGAGGTGTCAGATACCAAGGGAAGGTGGTGGGGCTCTGTGTTATAGGCAAAGGTAGCCAGTGGGCTTGCTAAGAAGGGAAGGAGGAAATCTGACTTGTATTCTATGCAGATACAAGTAGTGACAAATGACAATGGTGAAGGATAACTTTGGGGAAAAAAGTGAGGAACCTGCTAGGAAACTTTAAAGAAAATAAGTAGGGAAATTGGAAGAGAAAATGGAAAGGAAGTGAACATATATCTATGAAAGACAGTGCAGACAACAAGGTGTCATGACAAAGTAACTAACTGGTTATGGGAGATAAGAAAGAGCCTGCAGACTTGGGTTCCAGGTTAGGTATTGGAAAACATGAGTGCCCTTTACCAAGGTTAGGGCCACAGTGGGGGATAAAATAGTAAGTTTAGTTTTCAGAATGTTGTATTGAGAGCATTGAGGGCCAGGAACTCAATGATTCACAAGTATATTTTTTATCATTTCTCTTAGAATTAGCAGCAGAATGGGTGTTGGGAATATACAGTTGGAACAAATCTAGATTCAGTTAGGACAAAATAAAATAATTTAGGCATCACTTAGAAATTTTGGTCCCCAATACTTTAGCACTCAGTGATGGTGTACTTAGGTCTCTATATAATGGACTCCCTTAATCCAATGTAAGTTGCTACAAAGTACTATTCTTACATGATTGGCTTAAAAATTTTGATACTGAGTTCTAAATAATTGAAACCTGGTGCCACAGGCCCATCTCTTGGGACAACTTATCACCTGAATTTTGCCAGTTGGACCATAGTGAAAGCCTTTTTATTTAGACGAGCCATTCTATCTTAGTTATTCTTAGTATTTAGTCCAAAGTCCTGGCAGGCTACAGATGGTAATGCAGATATGCTGCAGTGACCAGTGTCAAGTGATTTCCTACAAGGAAGGTTGATTGCCATCATGCCCACTGAGAGCACATTTCCTAACTACCATTATTCTGTAGAAAAAATGACCAGGAGGTATTATGTGTTTCTAGCTTAGGATTTGAGACAGAAGACAGTCCAGTACCTTCTTGGGTCACTGAGGAAGAACCACATACCCATCTCTGTCTTAATGAAATGAGATCTTACCCCTAACTCTGTGAAGGAAATGCAAGAAGACTTTACTTAATCTGGGATGACATCTTGCCTTTTATGGTTTTGTTAAAAATACACACCTGGATGTCTGAGAAGGTCTCAGTCACACATGCTCAGGGGGCTTTTTCAACACCACCTGCACCATGAAGTAAGCTTCTGGGCTTGGAACCTGGGGAACTGGGACAGGCCTCCGTCCCCACCCAAAAGGGCATCTCTCCTCCAGGATGCCTTCCAGCTCTAGACCCACAGTGCCTCTGGTGGTGGTGCTCAGGGGAGCTATCTGCGTTTCTGCACTGCACACTCCCTTGCTGGGGACTATGCTGGGATGACAGCCTTTAAACGCCTCATTAATATTCAAATCTATTCAAGTCATTTCAATTTGAATTCTATGCATATTATCAGATAGAACAAATGCAAATATATACAAATTCATCCATATGAAGAAATAAATAGGGGAAGCTCTGCATAATAGGATTATAATCATTCTCCAGGCTTGTCTTTCTCCTTTAACTCCCCAGAGCCCCGAGGTCCAGAGCCCGCCTTGATTCTCCGACCTGGGACTTTATCCGCAGCAACGAAACCTTTCCTAGACACAGATTCTTCAAGAGCTCAACATTTTATAAACCTATTTAAAGAGGGTATCATTGTCCCTTGATTGTTTCTCTCCCTGGGCAGGTAAGGTAGAGTTTTGGAAGATTTGCAGAGTGGGTGAGGGGGTGAGGGTAGATGCAGAGACCCATCTGTAGTCTCAGGGACTGGCCCTAGCCTGGACACATTGGCCTTTGGGCTCCAAGGGAAGGGCCCTAACAGCCTCAAGCCTTCTAGGGAGATGGCAGTAAGATGGTGGAGAGGAAAACTAAGCTCCCCAATGTTCTATAACTCAAGAGAGACTTCATAAAGCCTTAAAGTACATTAACTGAATCTTGAGACCTAAATGACTCCAAGTGGCATCTAATACTTTATTAGTATACCCTCTCCTTTGCTTTGGCACATGGTGAGACATGCAAACGCTTCCTGAAGTGGCCACCTCTGCTTCCCTTCCACACACTGTTTCCATCCACCTCCACTACCTGTTATCTTCCTCCCACCCCCGGGGCCTTCAGACTTGATGCTTTTCTAGCCAGATTCTTAGCCAAATGCCAGAGACTCAACGATGTATAGAGGCAAGGAGAGGAAAAATCAAAGTGCAGGCAGTAAACCTCCTACCCTGCAGCAAATCAAACGTAGACAAACCCAGTGCTCATTTGTCCTTTCTTTTACACTCTTGTTGGTGCTTCTCTCTATTTCATTTCAATTACTCCAAAGACAGGAGGAGGCTGGGGTATATGGTATTTTAAAGGAGAGTTCTCACATTCCATGCTAATAAAGCCAAAGTAAATTGCTATTACGAATCATTTAGTGAGGTTTAACTACAGAATCTAATAGATGCACCCCCTAATCTTTTCCTCATGGGACCCAATGATAGTTTCATCTAGTAGTAGCTCCACTGATTAATATAAGCATAATTTGTGCTAAGTCATATTGTAATTGTAATCACCATTTTATACTAAGCACCTTGTATTTGATAACCCCAAAGTACTTTATAGATACAAATGGGGAGAGGTAATTTTCTCTAACTTACAGATAGGGAGACTGAGGCACAGATTTCCTACACAGAGAGGTAGGATAAGAATGCCTACAAATTTCCTCAAAGGGAGGGTTCATTTAGCCCTTGTCTTTGGTTCTTGTGGTAGACAGAATAATGCCCCTGCAGAGATGCACATGTCCCAATCTTGGAAAAGGTTACCTTATATGGCAAAAGGGGTTTTGCAGATGTTAAGGATCTTGAGAGAGGTAGATTGTCCTAAATTATTCCATTGAACCTACATCAGTTCAATACACTCTGGAAACACTGAACCAGAGAAAGGCAAATAGCTCACCTCTGAATAGTGACTTTCATAGAGTTTCAAAGCAACTTCTCCCCAAAAAGTATTCTTTCTGGAGATTCATAACAACCATGTGAAGCAAGTAGGAGAGAAAGCCTGGTTGGCTTTGCCATATGAGGGTCATGCCCAGAACCATGCATCAGGCATATGACAGAGCTTGTGGCTGCCTGGCCTCTGGTCTAAGGCTTGTGTCACATGCTTAGGGAATGGGGAGTTGTGGTGGGTTCTTAGGGCCTTCAATGAGTTCTTCCTCAACTGATGGGGGTGTGATGGGGGTGTAGGTAGACGAATACTTCATAGTAGATTCAGTGAGAGAGGGTCACAGCCAACATGACCAGTGAAAGGTTACCCTAGGCCGAGTCTTCAGGCCATTTTCACTTACTACTGTCAGGAGCTGTTAAGTCCTTACAATAATAGAGCTACTATGTTCTCCTTATTATGCCTCATTTACAAGACAGAGCAAGAGCACCTCAGTCAAGAGCAGTTTTTCTCCCAGCCTCTGTGCGGAGACCCTTTTGCTATAATTGGAATCAGCCATCATTTTTTTTAAACCAGGAACCTTGCCCAAGCTCCCTGCAGGAGTTGCTCTCCTGGCTTTAAATGAGGCCCTGTACTCTCCATACTCCACATGAGAATAAAGGAAATGCCCCCAGAGTCTCCTAGGCCAAGCACCATCACTCTAAGCATAGGCTCCTTGGGAGCAGGAACCCACAGAGGAGACCTGGAGGAGGGAAAATAGAAGAACCCCAGGCTTGGAGTTGAAACTCTTGGGTTTTCATTTTAAAGTTCACACTCACTACCTGTGTGACCTTAGAGAGGCCACTTAACATAATCTGGTTTCATTTTCCTTATTTTTAAAAGTGAGAATAAGAATTGATTCAGGGAGAAAGACCATAATTAATGTGAAAGTGTTCTGGAATCTGTAAAGTACTAATATAAATGCAAGGAAGGATTAAATTATTATCACCTTTTCCCCAAGGAGTACTTGGTGCTCACAGGTACTCTAGTTGTAAAAGGCAATAATAATGATAAATAGAGCATATTCTCTGATAAAGCACTTTCATGGGTTGGTGAGTGAAATGCCGGGTACAAAAAGGTAGACGTTCTCCAGAATCCCTGACACATTATGTTCTTTCCCTGGGCGAGAAACACTAGTTGTGTGTTGATTGTGTACCCAAGTCCAACAAAGGCACCGCACAAGCAGAGGTCAGCAGTACTCAGGCCTGGCTTCCCAGGAGCTCACAGTCTAGAAGGCAAGGCAGACCAGAAACTAGCCATTTTTGTGACAAGAAGTAAGAGGGGCTTCCAGAGAGGACTGAGAAAGAAAGGAGCAAGTGCATTTAAATTAGCTCGTGTGGAGGGAGGTCAAGGAAACCTTCATCAAGAGGCAAAGGGAGCCGAGTCCTTAGGGTAGAAGGTAGCTGGACCCACATGGGGGAGAGGGGACAGACACTCCCGAGGGGTAGAGGGACAGGAGGCATGAGGAAGTAGAGCACATTCAGAGAATGCCAGCAGCTCTGTTTGACTAGATGAAGGGTGTGTGTTGAGAGTGCAGGGGAGAAGAGAGAGGGCAGACCTCCATTCTGAAGATCTTTCCTATAAAGGTGTTGGGGTACTGTCAAAGGAACAAACAACCATTCAGGAGACAGAGACTTCCTTGCCTCCAAATCTGGCAATTTGGTTATCGTTGCAGCTAAGCTACTGATGTATTTCACCGATGAATGGAAGCTTCAGAACCTTCTTTTATATAAGGAGTATGCCTTCACAGTCCCCATATGGATCAGGGCAAGTGAAAGTTGTTGTTTTTGAACCCTGTACAGACTTGTGAGCTCCTGGAGACTAAAGTGTGTCTCTCACACACATCAGCTCACTCAGTCTTTCTGCCTCTCTTCTCTGGCCTGTACGACCCACTACCTGGGCCTCTCTCCCCCTCCCTCTGCCATCATGACATTACTCAGACATCTGGGAATGCACCCTGAGTGAACACTGCGGCCACCATCGGATGAGAGGGCCTTTAAATCTGTGCCTGGTTCTCTTCTCTCTCCTCTCGGTTGCTGGGTTCATCAGCACGTGCATTTGGTTTCCCTTTTATGATCTGGGTTGAAGGAAGGGGCCCAGAAGCCTAGTGATGAGAAATTTGTTTTATGTATTAAAAAATAAAATGACAGTAAGTAGCCAGCAGAATGGAGTGAATTCAAGTGATATTCACAATGAAGTGAATATCAATGTTTGTGGTTGTATTGACCTTGAAGATTTTTTTAAAAAACACAGCAAGAATTCTCAGGGTGCATTATTATATACATTCTGAATCTCTTCACTGTACAAAGCAGAAAATCTATCCTTTATGGTCATGAGCATCTCTAGGGTACAGCATTGACTTTAAAATAAACATTCTAAAGTGCAGGTGGAAGAAAATCTATGGCCATTCTTAGTTACATTCTTTCCTGTCAACATAGATTATCCATTGCTTCCTTGGGTTCCACTGAGATAAGACAGGACTGAAAGACATACTGAAAAGAAGGGTTCTTGATTTCTTCCCAGTGGTGGGTAAGGCAATGATGTCAGTGACCGACTGGCAAAGCTACCATGTTCCAAATTGTACATGTGACCTTATAAGTTTGGTTTTCCATGGTCAGGGCTGATTGTGATTCCTGACGCCACTCTTACTGTCTAACTGCCGGTCATTCTAAGATAATGTGACATGGAAGCCACTAGAGGCAGCTCCCATGAGTCACCTTAAATCCTGCTTTCAAAGCCTTTGTAGACTTATTATCAATAGTGTTCATGTGGATACAGTGACGAGGGAGCAAGTAAGAGTCAGGTGTCATACAGCAGTGTTTTCAAAATTCAGTGTGCCCCCAAATCAGCTGAAGAACATGTTAAAACATAGGTTGCTGGGCCAAAACCCCAGAGTTTCTGATTTAGAAGGTCTGGGATAAGGCCCCTAAATTTGGATTTCTGACAATCTCCAAGATGATGTTGGTTTGCAGACCACACTTGGAGAACCACTGTGGCAGAGAATCCACGAACTCAACCATGATCCATTTTAAGGCCTTAATACTCACTTGATATGTGAGACAACCATCAGTCAGAAACACATACATGAAGTCCATGCCTAGAAGTAGGGGGTTATATTGACCCATGAAGATTCCTTTCCCATTTGTAAATGAGCAAATCCAGTAGAGTTTATATTATGTCTAAAGTCAACAACAAAACTAGACCAAGACAATTTCACTCAAAAAATATAACAGTACATACACATATGCAGTAAATACACACACACACACACACACACACATCAGAGGGTGCCAAAAATGTATACACATCTTAAGAAAGGAAAAAACTGTATTAAAATTATAATACTGTCTTGCTTGTTGCACAGCGACACTAGCATTCATTTGATTTATGCCATCTTTTGAGTGAACATCATACTACACATGGCTACTGTAATTCAATCCAACTTCAAAAAGTAATACATAGATAACATTCTTAAAATGTGTATACATTTTTTGGCACCCCAGTATAAACATAAAACTTTTGTTGAAATGAATTCAGTAGTATGGATCTTAGAAAACTGTTGGTAATGAGAGAAATGTAGATTTCCTGTCATTTTAGCAGGAGGACAAGGGAGGAAAGTATTACATTTTTCTGGTTGATGTTTCTTGATTCTGACTAGCTCCAGCATTCAGTTGTCTTCACCTGTAAAACATGGATTTCTGTCCTGCGAATACCTTTGCCCAGTTTGGTTACAAGAAAGACCAAAGCAATGCTCATGGCCGGAGAAAGGGGCATCTGTGTGGGTTTGCATCCCTGGCAACAGCTGATGGCTCATGGGTGATATGATCATGTTCTCCACTGAAGGGTTAAGAGTGCATTTGAAGTCTTCTATATGGAGTAATATCTGTCTTGCATTCCTCCTATGTATTCCTCTGATTCCATCTAAAGGAGCTTTGAAAACTTCAAAGTACTTTCATGTTTCGCTAGTTTATCATAAGTGACTATCTTAAACCAATATTATTATTTTAAGCACGGCCAGGATAGAAATGTACCATCTTCCAAAATGATTTCTGACACAAGGTAAGTTGTACCTGACGGAGCCAAAGTGAGGCGACATGGAGGCTGAATGGCATTTGGACTCTACTACATTCCAAGTCTTTTTTGTTTCTCCCTAATGACCATTATTAATCATTTCAGAACCATGTAGTCCCCTGATATTTTTACTACTCTAGACTGGAGGAAAAGGATGGTTTCAGTGTCCTGGAATGCCTTTTATGTGGAGTAGCTCTGTTCTTCCAACACACAGCTGTTACCAGGCTAACCCCTCCCTCAGCAGAATGGGGTTTAGTGTGTGTGTGTGTGTGTGTGTGTGTGTGTGTGTGTGTGTGTGTGTGTATGTGTATTTAATTCACTGAAGGGATGTCAGGTGGTGATGGATTCTTGTTAAGAGATCAGCAATTGGTTTTCAAAATGTTCAGTTAAACTGGGCTGTGGAGGTAAAGAGCAGCCGAAAGCCATGCAGGAAAGCTTCTCAAATTCTTACGGAAGGAAAGGCTTTCTTCCCTTTTTTATCAGCTGTTCGTCTCAAGCCTGCAAGCTATGAAGGAGGAGACCAGAGGCCAGAGCAGGGATTTCTGTGTCTTGTTGATAGTCACACAGTTGTTGAGGCACCGGCATGACTGTAATTCTTCCCAAAGAGATTGGCAGCAAGGGCTTGGGGTCTGCATATGGGTGTTGATAGGCAGTTCTGTCACTCACCAGTCATATGACAGTTGGACAAGTTACAGAAATCAGTTAGTTTTCATCAGTAAATGGGTATAACAATCCTTGCTTTAATAGTTTGCTATGGGGATTAAATAAGAAAATGCATGCAAAGCTCAGCAAAGGACCTGATCATCGGCCTCAATAACATCATCTCCCCACAGCTGGCACCAAGTCAGCGATCACAAGGCTTCAGTGGAAGAGAAAGAAACAGATGAGGTTAGTGTCTTGAGGCCATTCTAGGCTTTTATTTTTGTTTTTTCTTACCACACCCTTCCCTCTCCAGTTCAACTTTCTATTAAGGGATCCACAACACTAATAAAGGTCTCATTGGTGAAAGGAGGCAGGGGACAGGCGCCCAAACCAAGGGGTCAGGAGGGCAGTAGGGCCAAGGTCACATACCTCATTGGTATAATATCTTTCAACTTGGGAAGGAGCTCAGCCCTTATTATTTTTGCAAATTCTCAAACTATGTATGTTTATATTTCCTCTCTGACCTGTATAGCATCAAATCTGCAGTTTGAAATAAGGTTTTGCAAACTTTATGCAAAAAGTTTTATCCTCTGACATGAGATGCTCAAGAAGTCACCTGCCATTTGTGAGCAGAATTATCAGCAAAATGAAGAGAGCAATCCTGCTTTCTCCCCAACTCCACTGCCTCCCTTCTCAGGAAGACAGAGTAGGAGGACAAATTGGGCAGCTGGCAGCTCACCTTGCTGAGAGAAAGCAGCAAGGGACTCAGATGATGAGTCAGGGAGGGAAGCTGCTCGGGTTTGAGCAAACCTCTTAGAAAATACCACTGACAACCAAAACCTAATGAAAGGATGATGACTTCAGGCAACATAGTCAGTTCTACCAGCCACTCAGGCTACACAGACAGGGCAAGAGAGGGCTGTTCCAATAGTGGCTTCCCCCTTTCTTCATCCCATTTCCACCGTCTTAGTTTATGCCACACATGAATCACTCTGGGCTCTCACTCATAATTCTGAAGAGGTGAAAAAAGGCATGCTCTCCCCAGCCCCTGGAGAGAAAGGAAGATGTAATAAGGTCTCAGGGCTAACAGGGCTCCACCAGCGTTTCCCTCAGCAGAGCTAGGGCATCGCTTCTAGGGCCTGCCTCCAGGACCTGGTTACCTTGCTTGGAAGGATGTTTAAATAGCCACAACTCATGGTGATTTTTTTCCTCATGGTGTCATTAGAAATTAGTAATTCTGTCCAGAGGTGAAAACAGAGTAGCAACTCGACAGCCTGCCCAGGAGATCAGGAATAATGAAGCCTCATGTTAGCATCTGTTTGTTTTGTTTTTTCAGCATGTGAGGGAATGGCAGCAGAAATATCGGCTCCTGGACTATGAAAGGACAAATACCTGGAAAGGGGCAGTGGGCGCGGGCCTGGAGGAGGCTTGGAGAGAGGCAGCGGCTCCTGGCGGACAGCCCCTTCCTGGGGAGGACTAATGTTCATCACTCCTTGTGGCAGAGAAGCCCACACCATGGGCGGGTTCTCACTTCCTCTTTCAGTAGCTCTTCTGAGCCCCTTGAAGCATTTTTAATGTCTCCACCTAGCTCTTTCCACGCTTTACGGGGATTTCCCTCAACACTCTGCCTTCACATCCAGCAGGATCAGGAGAGAGGAACCTGGCCTCCTGGGAGAGCTGCAGTCATCTGAAAAGCTGCCCTCACCACCCAGAGAGGGCGAGGAGAACCCATCCATCCCTCCCCGTGTCTTCCCAGCCCCCGCCTCCCGCTGGGCTTTCCTGCTCTTCCCAATCCTGTAGGCCCTCTCTCTCGGCTCGCTCTGGGTTCGCTTGGGTTTTGCAAGCGCTGCTGCCGCCACCATCAGGCTGACTTAGGAACTGCATCATCACCTGGCGTCAGATTCTCAAAAAAACGTTCCACCGGCTCCAGGAGCAGCCCCAGAGGAAGAGCAGGTCTCCTCTCCCTCCGCAGTCGCCCCTCACTCAGGTGCAGAGTCCTATGAAAGGGAAAGGCTTCAGAGATCAGCTTCCTGAAGAAAGGAAACTCCCTGGGATCAAGCAAGACGCAGGAAAGAAAGTGCAGGTCCTAGGATACGGGGAACAAAGCCACTGGGAGATTAGTAGGCGTTTTTTCTTACTTTGCCACAAGAGCAGTGAGGAAGGGAAGGATGGGAATCACTCCTCGTGTGGCACCCCGACCTGGACGCCGGCACTATGAGCCAACTAGGCCCCAGTGTTACTCTGAATCTGTCATTGCTCCCAGCATCGCCAAGGGTGACAGGTGGACTGTCACACTGCACCAGAGACGAGTCACCTGTGACATTTGCAGGTGACTGACATTAATAGGCACTGACATGCATTAAAGAAGAGAAGGACACAATGGTTTCTTGCTGAAGCTGAGCAGTGGGTGGCTTGCCAGAGGATGTTTCTCTTGGCAGTGTCCCTGGTGACCCAGGAGAGGAACAACTTTCTACAGGGCAAGACCACACTGTACATAGTTGGTTCCTTCTTCTGACTCCTGCCAGGGTGCCCTCAGCATCTTTGCATGTGCCGATGTTACAAGCATTGCTTGCTTCTCTTCTCATTATTCCTCTTGTTTCATTCCAATATTTCCACATTTTTTCCATAGCCTTTTATGTGCCCAGTAGTGTGGTAGGCACCAGGGGTGATAAAAGACATGAACATTTGAATCAACCAATGATGAGGAATTAAAGACCCTCTCCCTGCTTCTTTGAGCAGCCACAGAAGGAGCCACTCATGCAACATCCCCTTGTTTACTCTTCAGTCCCCAAAATAGGCCTGTTATATCCCCAATCCAGCATGACCTGAAAGCCATGCACCCCCGAGGAAAGCTGAGATGAAACCAACTCAGAAAGGGTCTGCAATCAAAGATAAATGGAGCTGCAATGCTGAGTCATTGTTCAAAAGTCATCTCTGGGACTCAGTCTCCCCATCTTCACAGGGAACCCCTGAAATCTTTTTTTAAATGTCTGAACACTGAAGAGTTTCACAAACTATAAGAATATGGCTTGTCTTATTATGCCACAGCGTAGGATCATTGCATGTATTTTTTAGTGTTGACTTGGAACAGCTGGACCTACTAGCACCTTGAGGAGAATCAAGGCACATGAGAAAGTAAACCAGATGGAAAATGGCTTTGGTCAAGCCCAGTGTTCTCTCTGGAGGTCTGACAGTAATACTACCCACCTCTCGTTACTACTGGTGATGAAATGAGGTAGGGCTTGTGAAAGCCACTCTGTAACTTGTGAAGCTTTATACAAATGCTAATTATCATCACAATCATCATTATAAAAACATAATTATTGTCACGACTACCACCACTGATGACAACCAAAACAATTTGCCAGGCACCTACAAGAAAATGTGCTGGCAAAGAGATCTATAATGTTATCATCTACCCTCTAGAGATGTATCATCCAAAATAAATAGATTGTTGCTAAGAGATAATATTCAGGGAATCTTAGAGTTGGAGCAATTTTGGATGTCATGTAGTCTACTCTCAAACCCACTTCTTAGGAATTAACTCCTATTCTCCTGGTGGCCTGAATTACACTCTTAGTCAGAACTCTCTCAGCAATGGGAAACTGTCAGACTTAGACATGAAACTTAGATATCCACAGTCTTGGAAATGACACTATTTCTTGCAGAACAATTTGGGGTTTTGTTTCACCATTGAGCTTGTCTTGCTAGTCCCCACTAATTCATGAAGAGAACAGGCAGCAAAAGTGCGGAACACATAGTGAGATCTGATGATACAATCTCCTCTTGAATGAAAGGTTCCTCATTGCTGGAGACTTGTAAAACATTTCTAACATCTTCTGAGTAGAATCATTTAACTTGTAACTTGGTTTCCCCGAAGCCAGTATAGCCTAGCTTCCTTTTGAAAACAAGAGACATCATCAGTGAAATGTTCCCAGGTTTCTCTTGCTTACCTCCTCCCTGTCCTGTCTCACTTCTGGTTTAGCACTCATTCTCAATGTCAGGATGCCTCCATCTCTGACAAGTTTTCCAGGGGCTCCAGAAATTCGCAAACACCATTCCTTGATGCACTCCATCTGCCCACAGTCCCGTGCACTGTCAGCAGCTCTGCTTCTGTGTACGGTGTTCCCTTCCATATTCTCTAGCCAACACAACACACTTTGGTATTTGTCTACCTACCACTCTTCACTGCCTCCCCTTTGGAATGTAGACCAGCCACTAAGGTCAGTTCTCTCACACTCATTCTCTTGCTCACTTTTCTATCCCTATGTGCACTGGCTATAAAGAAAATATGAGCTGGAAAGAGTGAGCATATTTCCATTCAATTCTATGTTTATTGTAGCCTTATGTGAAACACAAGGAGTACCAAGAAGTAAAAATAGCACATTGATCCCCAAACTCATGATCTAGAAAGGACTACAGACCCATAAACTACTAACAAAGTTTCTAAGTGTTGACTTCCATCAATCCATCCTCAAAAGGCACTCAGACCATTCATAAGCTGACCCTTCCCTTCCCAAGCTTTCTCATCCACTCCAACACAGTGACATTCGAGTCACTCATACCATGTGTTGCTTCTGAACATATCACGTTCTATTCTGTCTTCTTGCCTTTGCACCCACTGAAAGGTACAACCTGGAATACTTTTCTTCATGCTTCATCTAGAGAACTTCTAGGCATCCTTTAACATCAAGCACAAATGTCACCTCTATTTGCAACCCTTTCTGATACCTTTGGCTGATCCAGCTGTTCTCAGAACACTCTGACAGCTCCGAACCCATCATATTGTAACCTTTGTTGAAGTGTCTGCTCCCCAGCCAGATGGAGAGCTCTGGGGCAGAGGTATGGTCTTTGTCATCTTTGCATCAAAAGCCTCTGGCACAGTGCCTACCACATAGGAGGCCTGCAGAGAGTGCTGGCTGAGTGGCTGAGGGCTGAGCCTCAGTGTCATAAACTGCTGTTTGATCACAAGGGAAGGAATTGTAAATATGGCCCACTGAGACATCAGACTATGTGGAGCCCCTGGGAAAAGTGTGGAATAGTGACAATGATGTTTGTTTGTTATTGCTGCAACTCTTGGCATCAGATTTCCAGTCTTCTAAGCACAAGCTAGAAAAGAATCTGAACCTGTGGCAACCATGCAGTGAATGTAGGCCGAAGGAGCAGACCGTCTAGATAATCCAGTCTGATATGCACACATCCTTTCTGATACTGACATACATAGGCCACTGTCGTTTTCATTTCAATTATCTGAGAAATGGCCCCAGGTAAACCTATTTCACATTCCCTAGGAGGACACGAGCACCAGGTGGGGAGCACAGTGAGAGCGTACCTTCCACTAGAGAAAAGTGGCTGGTTTCTTCTAATTTCTAGAGACATCATCATGATTTATCAATAAGTGGGGCATGTCTGTGTTTGTATAGGGCAGAGGGTTAGGAGGCCATGCTAAGGCTTCTAGATGCCAGGACAGTCCTCCCTGGGGCATGCAAGGAGGTGTCCATATTTGGGTATTTCCTTTCTCATTGTTCCCCAGGAGGAGAAGGATGGCCATTCATCTTCTACTCTTCATGCCAATGCAGGCTGAATGAAGCAGGATTCATCCATGCTGTCCACAATTTCCATGACTGCAACTTGTTACCAAGTGTACCCAGGAATAGCTGACATTTATTTAATGTTCATCCTGGTGTTGACTGTGTACTCACTGAAACATTGTATGCTTACAGAAGACATTTGTTTCCAAGCAGCTTATGCTAAATTGCAGTGATATAAGGAAACACTTATCCAATATTGACATTTACTGACTTCTAGAAGTATACAGCTAGAATACTCATTTTTACCATTGGGAAAGGAAAGAAAGAAAAAAGCATAATGGTTAATCCCTTGCTCCTTCTGTGTGTCAGAAGCTACAAGTGAATGAAAGTTCATGTTAGATGTAGCGGGGGAGGTGGCTCAGCCTTCCCGTGATCCTTAGTTTTATGGCACAGTGAGGGTTCTGAGAGAGGGAGAAAGGCTGAAACCCTTCCATGCTTAATAAGAGAGCTTTGGCAGGTGACAAGACACAGCATTCCTTGCTTGACTGTGGGGAAAGGATTCTGATGATCTATAAGGTATCTATATTCTTACTTGACATGCACACCTAGCTGGGTAAATCCTGGCTTTCCCCTTGGGAAAAGAAAATGACACGCAGTGACACACGCGTAGTCCTGTGTCTCACTGCAGTCGACTCTCACAGTATTTCCCTAACTGGAAATGAAATCCCATTCTATCTGGAGTACAGGATGAAGATATTATAATGTGGGCACAGGATATACTGGCTGGCTTTGCCCCTCACTCCCTCTTGAATAGCTGTGATAGGAAACGAAACCTGATGGAACAGATACCCCCAGAGCAGCAGCTCCAGCCGAACTTCACTCCATGAATGCTGGGGTGTCCACTGACCTGGAGGGAAGACTGGGGTTCTGATCACTCTGCTGCAAGCAATCCCCATTCAAGTCAAGGTGGCTGCGGTGGGAAGTGTTCAAGTGTGCATTCTGGCATTCTCATGATCTTACTGACCTTCTCCACTGACGAATTAGAATAGCCCTTTTCCCAGGCATAGGATGAGTTCAGTGTCTCTGTTTTTTGGCTGACCCCAATAAAAAATGCCTACACTGGTGCTTCACCTAAAAGTCATCTCAGCATCTTACAAGGATACAGACAGTAGCGGAAAAATAATGCTATGCCCATCTAACCCCCTCACCACTCCCTCATCTATATCAAGGCCCTAAAACCAGTGCTCTTGGTCCTCCTCCTCACTCTCCCATTACGAGCAATTTTCTTTTCCTCATTCATGTTTCCAAAACAGTTTATCTTTTTATCTCCTTGGAAGAAAAGTACTCTGCAAATCAAAGGTATCATTAGTATTGTTATTATTTTGCTATTGAAATCTCTTGAATTCATTCTGGATTATTCATGTGCTTTTTTGGGTCTGCAATACAATGCTGCCTAAGTCATCCCCACTGGGCTGAACAAAAAAAGAAAAATTGCATCTTCAGGCCTAATCTGCTCCACCCCGTCTCCTGCTGGCCCTGGCTTCCACTAACACAGGCACACACCAGGCAGGGCTGCTCCTTGGTACCATGCTGAGTTCACTGCTGCATGTTCCCGAGCCAGATTCTCCTCTTACACCCAGGAGGGGGGCCTGACGATATCCTCTTAGAGCAATGTGAAGGCTTTGACCCTACCCCACCCTGGTAAGTTTCTTTTCCATCCTCAATAGCTCTGGCTGGCAACTGAAGACTCCCTATAGGGCTGGAGACACACAACCACCCCCATACCCAACAAACATGTCCCAGTCCCCCACCCAGAATATTTGTTAAAGAAGTGGTTCCACACCCTTGGCAGCTGCGCATTGACCTTCTGGGACAAAAGAACTGATTCTTCTTCCTCTAGACAAGATGTCATACCACTTGGGGTGCTGGTAGCAGGGAGAATCATACTAACTACTTGCCTCATCTTTTGTTATATGACATTTCCGGGTAAGGGTAAATGCTTCCAGTTTCTGTTCACTCCCAGTTTCCTTTCCTGATGCTTTCTCTGCCTGTACTCCCCATGACCCCCTCCATTCTTTGGCCGCTTCTGATGTACTCCTGCTATCTTCTGCTACCTGCCGTCCCTCCTCTCCCAAGGGAGCTCCTTGCAAGTTAAAGTCTCTTGCACTGGCCCCTCCCTTTCAATGCCTCTTGTCATTCCATGGTTCCTTTCATCCTGGCCAGCTCTCTTCACTCACTCTGTTTTACCCTCTGTCTGCTAGATGTTCTCCCTTGGAGATTCAGGTCACCAAAACCCTCTGCCCTCTGACAGCCACTGACAGCCCCTTTTGGTATTTCCAGCCAGTCAGGAGAGCAAGTGGGATACATAGATTCTTCCCAAGAGGACGATGGTACTTCCAATGAATCCTTAGCTCAGCGATGTTATGAACAGGTAAATGAAAGTTTTCACTTTCACCCCAACACATTCAGAGCAGCATGACACACATGCAAAGCCAACAAGAGATCTGAGTTCAGCAGAATTAGAACCTTCAGGGCCACAAAGTGACGAGGCAGGGCAGGAGGCTCTGAGAATGCCAGAGCAAAATGTCAGCAAGTGGGGAAGAAATCGCCTTTCTTAAGAGCTTCTGAAGTTGAAGACACCAAGTTCATATGCATGCACCTCCCCCAACTGCCTCAGAACGAGATCTGGTGGGAGACAGGGAGCCATGAGTCCTCTAAGACATCACTGCCTCAAAGCTACCTAAGGTGTGTTGTGTGCAGGCTGCATGGGACGGGGCTTGAAGATTAAGAAGGGCACGAAAGGAAATAGTTGTGGATGAACTGAAATGATAATGGGAAAAAAAATATAGCAAGTTCTAAGTTTATGGATGACAAGAGAATCGATTCTTTTTCACCCAGGGGCAGAACATGCCTTTTCTCTGCAGGAGGCAAATTGTGCTGTGACATTATCCCTCTTTGTACAAAGCACGACCATCCTGACAGCCAAGGGAAGAGGCATCCCTAGCAAGTGCGAAACCCACAAGCAGCACACACTGGCAGCTCTCCTCCACTCCCTTGTTGGGAGCCGGGCCCAGGGATGTTGGCAGGGGCAGAAGCAGGGGAATGCCATTTAGCCTTACTACTGCCACCTTAAGAAAGACAAGGAGATATTTTATCTCAGTCTATATGAAAAGCCCAAACTTTAAAAGAATAGGGATATAGCATATTACTACCATTAATTATGCATTAATTTCAGTTCTCTCTCTAAAGGCTTATGAAAAAAAAGAAAGGTAAATAAATATTCAACGAATTAGGAGGAAAAGAATGGTTGAAATGGACTTTAAGAATTTACCCGCATTTTTTGTTATTAAAGCCTTTAGAGCACTGCTTGGAGCACTCTCTCTGCATAAGGACTAAGATACCAGGAGCATGAAGCTTGGGAATAGTGTTCCCAGAAACTCCAAAATGACATGCAGATTCCCACTGTGAGAGGTGTTGGGCAGCAGATGGCCATGTCACCAAGTGCCAGATAAGGCCCTAAAAAGAACCCTGGACATTTGTTTTCTCTGAGTGAAAGGCCACCCCTGAGCATTTCCTTGGAAAAGCATCCCTGGAGGAAAGGCATGCAGGAGGTAGGGGTCAGGCAGGTGGCTCTGTGGGGGATGCCAGGTGGGGATGCAACCTTGGTCTTCAGTCAGGAGGATCACAATGAAGACCATTTTGAATTATGTGGGCTAGAAATCCTGTGACCTGTTAAAAGTAGATATGCTCTAGCCAATAACTTGATGAACGAATGGCATTACGTCAAGGGGGCACAATACATGAAATAAGCCTACATGTGAAGACAGTCAAATAGAATCCTCTGGGGAATTCACAATACTCAAGACAATATCCATATTTTAAAAAATGTCCACAGACAAGGCAAAAGACACCCATGTTGTATTTCAATGAAGTGCATAAAACATTTTCCCACTTGACCACTTGACCCTTAATTTCTGTAGTCAGATGCTAGCTAGTCAAGAGACCTACAATGTCTAGTAATGCAAGGTATTCTGACTGATTAGGTCCATTTTGATCTCCTGGTCTTTCTTTAGACCTCATTTGGAGCCCATGGAGTAGGCTTCTACTATTTGGTAGGGTGGGCAGTGTTGGGCAAGCTCAGAACACTCCGGAATAACAAGGCACTATGAACTGCATGATGCTATGGTTCTTCCTAGTGTCCTTGGGCTAAAGGTAGATGAAACAGAGCATTTAACCTCCACAGGTAAGTATTTAAAGATTCATATGAGGCAATCAAGAAACAGTTCCACACTGAGTAAGGAATAAGCAAAGTAGAAGCATGCTGTAATGATTCAGACAACCAGGGAGGCACTCAGATACCTTGGACTTCTTACGCCAATCTATATCCAAATCATGGATCAAGCTTCTAAAAACATAAAAAAAACTGATTAAACATGATCTGGTCCCACGCAAATGTGTGGGGGAAGCCTGGGGATGGGTGACTGGAAGATCTCCTCCTCCTCTAAGGGATTCTACATACAACTTCCTGAGTGAATTGGTAAGAAGCAAAGCAGAGTAGGAGTGAGTGTGCATATGTATGTGTCTGTGTGCCCATAAGCAGGCACGCACACATTCAAGAAAGAGGGTAATCTCACAAAATGGTAACATAACCGAACCTGTCTCTAGACCTGTGTTCCGAGATAGTCCTTATTCATTCAGCCTGAGAACTCTAGGGAAGGCAATTTATCTTCCTGCTGCTGTGGGGAGCCCTCATGAGAAGCACACAACCATATGAATACATGAGTGTGTGTGTACACACACATTGCCACTATACACACACAGGTATACATATACTCACGGAGGAGGGGCCCTCAGGTTCCATCAGGAGGGTCATAAGGAAAGTTTGAACTGCGTAGATAAGGAGAAAATCTGCAGTGACCACAGTCTTGGTGGGAGAGTCGAGGAAGGAGGCCAGGTTTTTGCTTACATTTGGCCTCTCCCTGACGGGGGAAGAACGGAAGACATGCTGTTTGCTTGCAAAGCCAGCCACCCATGGCGGTGCTCTGCTTTCTCAAAAACTTTTACCCTTCATTTAATCAACAGATGGACATGCTCTGTTGTGGATTTTTCTGAGAGAGTCCTGCCCCTCTAAGAGCTGTGCTGGCTGGCACAAATGCTGCCTCAGATGGCAGAGGTGTGTTGGCATTCCAAAAGAATGGGAAGGAACCCATGTACTTGTCCCCTTCAAACTCAATTCCACAGGTGACTTCTGATGCTTTTGGCTCCATAGGCACTCACAGTCCCTCTCCCGAATTTACCTCCCCTCCCTCCCCTCCCTCCAGTGCCAGCAGCTCCACAGCTCTCAGTGGCAGGGATCCCAGAAGTGGCAAACTTCTTTCAGGAAAGTCCACCCGCTTCTCTGCCCCTGCTAGGCTGCAGGAAGGAAATACTCAGCACCAGGGGTGAAATTTCATTTTCTACCCTGAATCCAGTACTATGTAGGATTCAGAATTCAGCCTTACTCGAGGAGCTTGATGACATTCAATAAAACTCTCCGCAAGCTTTTCCAACCACTGCAAATCACCCCCATGATACATTCTGTAATTGCAGCCCCTCCTGCAACTATGCAAAATGCACACATTCGCTTTACGTTCATGCAAGTCAGACCTTATTCAAGCTGAAACATCCACCTAAACAAAGCTCTCCTTCCCTGCCCTCTCCCTCCCCAACCTGGGTCTGAAGGAGAGGAGGTGCCCAGAAGTTCAAGAGCGGCACAGCTACCGAGATACTACCTAATTAACAAACCGGGAGCATAAAGATCTCATTTGCATTGGAGAGTTTGAGCTGGATATTGACAAGTGAGAGGAGAAAGTCACTCCCTCCCCTCCCAGACCCCTTTCTTCCAAAGAAAAATAAACAGTACCATTCTGTTGCATTTGCACAGGCAAAGAGGCAATGCCAGGGCATCTCAACCGGGCAACGAGAGACGCATCAATCAGCCCGAGTTCCCCGAGCTTGCCGCCTTGCCTGCTTACGGCTTCTCACGCCCTGACAACCCAGCCGACTTTCCTCCAACTCCAACGGCGCATGGGTCCTACCTTGACTGAAAAGGAAGAAGCAGACGAAGAGCAGATCAAGCTGGAAAGGTTTCATTCCTCAGCGCGGCGAGGGCGAGTCGGCGGGGTAACTTGGGTGTGCAGTTAGTTTCTCTTCCTCGGAGGCTCGCGGTGCTCAGCCTCCGCCGGTCCTCTCGGGTTCGCGCCGACCATCTGTCTGTCTGTCGGTCTCTCCGGTGGCCTCAGTCTCCTTTGTGCCTCTGGGCATCTGCAGCCAGCCGAGACAAATTGCCTGCTTTTAGCCGCCTCGGGAAGCCAGGATCGTCAGCAATGTCCCCACTCGGAGCAGATCCATTCTCTGGCTCTTGGCATCCCAGGCACACGGCTTCCTCCGGCGGGCTCCTCCCACAGCCAGCGAGCGAGCGAGTGACGAGTGACAGAAGGACTCCTTTCAGTGAAGCTGGGGCGAGGGGAGAGGGAGGGGAGACAGGTCATAATTAAAGAGGAAACATTTGGAGAAAGGAGGTCTATGCAAAACGGATCGTGGGGGGGAAAGCTGTGTTCTGTCGTTCTTTTCCCTAAATAGGAGAAATTCAGCTTTTGTCACCATTATTGACCAAGAAGCATCTTGAGCACGGAGCAGAGCTATGACTTTTTGTTCACACGATGTAATGTTGTTTAATGGGAGTGAAGTTAAGGATGACTATATGCATGCATATGAATGAAAATATGCATGCGTTGTCTTTGCCCAGGGACTGGAAACCGGGTTGGCATGGAACTGGGGGGGGGGTTGCATCTTTCCCCAGAAAGGACTTGGCCAATGTGTGCTGCCAAAGGCTCAGAGTTGGAGAAGAGATAAGCATGCTTTGCATTCTGAGACTTTCCTGGGGGGGGGTAGGCAATAAACCCTGACCGTTTGGGTCTTAATTTGCTTTGCACTCCTCCTGGAAAACAAAATGCAGGAACTAGAGGGGAAAAAAGTAGGTGTGTGACACATTCCCATTTATTATTATTATCCTGGCTTGTGTATTTCCTAACAAGTACAGGAGAGCTGCCTGCCACTGCATTTGCAGCCTCTCCTCTAATGAGCGCTCCATCACTCTGAGCGGGTCTTTTCTTCGAGAGGTGCTGTGAGTCCGATTGCGAAGGAGAGGCCAAGGTCACAGCCAACTGACTCCTAAGAACCTTCGGGTCTTTTTACCTGTTGTGAAATCCGCACTCAAATCAAACTCTGTTTCTTCCAGGATATCAACATGAATTTATCTGGGTCTATTTACTTAACAGACATTTAGGAATTCTTGCCATAAGCAGACCATGGGGGGAAATAAAATAACAGGCACCGACCATGCCTTCAGGAGCTCATAACCTAATGTGCAAGCAGAGTGCACAAGACACACACTCTAAGGATATCACAAAACAGCATATAGAAACATGCAGCATTACAGGCAGTGTAGAAAGTGGAGGTAAAGAGAGAGGAGAGGGAAATGACCGATGTTTTTTCGACGTGTGCTGTTCAATATTCGGTTCTAAAATCAGTCCTTACTTTCTTCAGTCACTGGACCTTAGGGAGGTGTTTTGGGATACTCCCAGCCTTTCCTCCGCCAGTATCACACACTGTGGGGACTTCGCTGACTACAAAGCACATTCCAACTCCAGGTTTACATGTGGATGTTAACTTTAGAGAATTATCCCTTGGTATTTGTGAACAAGAAAAAAAGAAGCAGAAACACGCAGAAGTGTGTGTGCTGGAAGAAGCTGACACCTGGCAGTTGACATCAAAGATCTACAAATTAGTAGGTGCCTGCTTTGTTGACTTTTCTATTCTTAACTTAATAGTTTATTTAACTACATCCCTTAGAGGCTGTTAAGCATATCAAAGGGAAATTTGTAAGCAAGCTTTGGGGGAAAAAGTAATGCTGAACAAGAGAAATTAAGAGGACACAAAAGAAGCAGCCCATCAGCTAAATTAACAAGCAAGGTAAAGGAGCGAAGTGTCCGCACAGCCTTAGTCCATTAGCTCGGAATAACAGATTGTGCAAAGAAACAGAAGAGGCTGATCAGAAACACATACAGATGATGAATAACAATTAAAAAGCATATGCCAAATCACATATTAAGACTGAAAATATGGTATGTATGGCGCTATACTCCTAGTAGTAGCTTTCCATTGGGCCCGCCAGGGGAGGGGGTGGTGGGAGAAATTTCAAATGTCTGGGTACCACTCCAAAGGCCAAGCCTGCAGGGAATAAGACGAATATTAGAATGTAGATTCTTTATCAAATGTAGCAACATTTGAAGTCTTAACTAAAGGTTACAGGTTTATCCTGTAAGCTGTTGCTTAATTTGGATTGCTAATTCCTAAATGGCCTGGGGCCCGGCTTTGCTTAATTCAGCCCCCAAGGGAAATATGACAAAACCAGGATCATGAGGCTAGTGAAGTGTGCAGTGCACGGTAGTGAGGCACACGTACAGGCGTGTGCATTCCACACTGACTTTTGGACAGGAGAAAAGGGGAGTGGGAGTTCGAGGTTGGAAGAGCCTTATTTCGCTCTCCCACTAGTCCCCAAAGCTGGCCTCATGACCCCCTTACCAGCTCCGGCTTCCCTCCTCCCACGGCTCACTGGGCCTGTCCCCCTCTCGCCCTCCCCTCTCACCACCTCCGCCCCCTTCCCGCAGCCTCCGGTCTTCGGTAGAAAGGAAAAAAGCTTGGATTAAGTGACGAGCCGCCCGCCTTTAAAAGGACCAGGAGGCATCTCAAGCCTGAATGCCGGAAAACCCACGGCAATCTTCGGTAGCCACCACGTGGGGCAGAGAACGCGAGCGGTACCTGCTGGACCCACAGCCGGTTGGGCTCTGGCGCCAGCCCCGACGGCGGCCCCGCCATCTCCGCCCGGCCGGCCCGTGGCCTCACCTCCTCCGGGGGTTCGGTTAACCTCCTGGCGCTGCAAGGTGGCCTGCGCGCAGTTCGCTCGCGAGGAGGGAGGAGGGAGGTGGCGAGGAGAGGACGGCTCCACCTGATGGAGAAGCGCGGAGAGTCCTCAGACCTTGGAGTGCGCTGCGAGGGGGGCGAGGAAGGAGACCGCCGCCCCTGGTCGACACCTCTGCGTCTGGGGGATGGCGCGCGAGGGACGGGGTCTCTGGGTACAGCCGGCGGAGGCAGCAGCCCTAAAGACACAGCAAAAACCCAGCAACTTGGAAAACCTCCCGAATTCTGGTTTCCTGCACATCCAGGCTCCAGCTCTCTTGTGCCCACCGTGCAAGCCGGGGTCCTCACCAGCAGGTGGCATCCTCTCCAGCGTTTCTTCTCAGGCGTGGAACCCGGAGGCCGAGTTCGTCAGTCCCCAGCCTCCCTCCCCAGGCCTTCAGCACCAACAGCAGTGTTCTTTGGACTCCCACACCCATCCCACACCCACTCCTACCCCAGCAGGCGGGCCGGAGGGGGAAAGCAGAGAGCAATACGGAGGCTGGCTCCTGCAGAGAATGAGGGATGATCCCAGAATCTGCTGCCCTTCGGCCAAGAAGTTGCAGAAGGGCAAGATTCCCCCCGACAGCTTCTGAACCCCGCTCTCTGGGCAGCAAGCGGCACTAGGGTTTTCTGAGATATGGGACAAAGAGAGTGAGGTGCAAGGTTCTGTGTCCTGGTATGGGAATGAGGGGTACTGCTGTTCAGAGCCGCGAGCAGGCTAGCGTTCAGATAGACGGCAGACCTGGGTTCATCACCACTTTCTCCTGACCTTCCTCGTGGCCATCAGTACAAGATCTGTAACACTTATCCCTCGATTTGCGCAAAGGGTCTGTTTTGGATACTTAAAGATAAGTGTAATGAATACCAGAATTTTTGTTCTTGATAAGTTTGTCCTCTAGTTGGGGAGAGGTATACACAGGTGCATATGTGGCGCGCGCGCGCGCGCGCGCACACACACACACACACACACACACACACACACACACACACACACAAGCCAACTCACTGGCGGCCCAATAAGAGAAATTGCCCTGGAGGTCATCTGCTAGGCTTTTCCTTTTTAGATGGTTCCTTCTAAGTTGGCTTGCCTGAGGCCCCCTCAGGAAGCCTCAGGCTGAGATGCTAGTCCAGGGCCCCCACCTTTAGCCCAGTGTCTCCACCGTCCTTCTGCCCTCTCTCTCCTTTACTGCCCACGTTGGCCCAGTTTTCTCACACAGCCTTCCTGTGCTGTACCATTACCACCACCAAGGAGAGGGAGTGGCCTTTTTATGAGATGGGCACTCATCACATGCAGGAAATTTCCTGTTTGATGCCTCTTCACAATATTTGTTGCACTGATACATTATCAACCACATTCCTTTTTTGTTTTTCATACATCCTGCTGGTACCGGGTACTGGCTAAATCTCTCTGTTCAGGGATTTAACATGTTTTGAACAGTCCCCTACTGGGAGTTCGGGGTAACCTGACTCTCCAGTCCTGGATAAGTTAATAAGAACTGGAAGATACATATACTTCCAGAGACCAAATGGTCTTCAGAGGTCCTTGCTGTGTGGCAGCCTATTTGACCTGGGCAGTCACAATCTTCTAGCCCATTTCTTTCTCATTTATCTGACCCAAATTTCTTGCTCACATCTGTGCAGGTGGATTATAAGACCTTAACCCCTTTTTACTGTGGTTAGTCTCTTCATTGCCGTGGGAACCAGGAATTCAGCTTTTAGAAACATCTCCCAAAGGGCAGGGTGTGTGCCTACTCATTCATCCAAGAGCAGACCCTTTTGAAGGGGTCATGTGAGCCTTTTGACCTAAGCACTGGCCTGGCCACTGCTGACTGTTGTAGCCCCTTAGTGAAGCTGGGTGTTCTTTCTTCATCTATAAAATGACTGGCTTGAGCTGGTGGATCGCCAAGATTCCCTCCACTCCTAAAATCCTATTGTCTTGTTTTTCAGAGACCAAGCCCTTCAGCATGGAGAGATTTGGAAGCACTCTCCAATGCCTTCAGTATTAGGGCAGATTATTTAAAGTGATGGAGTCCCACCCCCAAGAAAACAAACCATAACTCTGAAATCTGCATAGGCCTCTCTGTTCTCATTGGTTCTGACTTTTCCTGGAACTGTTTCATGTTCATTCTACTCTGGGGGCTCTTCTCAGTCTTCCCCAACTTCCTCAACTCGTGTCTTTCCCTTTCCTTATTCTCCGCAGAACCATGCCCCACATCCAGCCTGTTCTGAGTTCCAGGACAGATTTTTTGGGGGTGTACGTTCTATTATTGCGTTAAATGCAAACCTTTTTGTTAGAGTAAGAGAATGATGATGTCAGAGTGGAAAAGACTTCTATTAAAGGCAGTGAGGATCATGGTGCCTAGTACTGTACTTCTTAATTTTAATGTGAATCCCACTCTACTGTAAAAATGTATCTAATTGTATATCTTATCTGATATTCTGACAGCTCCATGAGGGTAGGAACAGTGTCTCTCAAGTTCACAACTGTGTCCCAGTTCTTACCCTGGGAGACAGTAGGCATACAATACACACTGTTGAATGAATGGTAAAGTTTTACCTAGTGCCCCACATCCCATTTCCTGTTTTCTGAATCCAATTTAACTTATTCTTCACTCTGTTATTAAACCATTGTCAAACATCTGGCATGCGCCTGCCACTGCTCTGGCTGTATTTTATGGGGATGGGTAATGAATTGAGCCTATATATAGTTTGCAAAATGTGGAACACACTTTAAGATGCATGGCACTATAGAAATGAAAGATATTTTTATCTCTTCAGTATCATTCTGCACAAGGATACAATTCTCTGGCAGTACTGTTTAAGAACAATAGACCTGTTTAGCCTTGACACACTCATGCATGCAGGGCACTGGGTATTGAATTCGTATGGGAGCTGCATTATCTATCTCAGCAAAGGCCTGAAGAGTGTGTAATTTACAGGGAAGAAAAGATATAAGAAATGTTATGAAAGGAGGTAGCAGGGCCCCATGCCTTGTCTCATTGCTGGCTGAGTGCATAGGCCAGGACCTTCAACCAAGCTCCAGGGATGGCACCAAAGGCAAGCCCCAGCCTTCCTATTTAGGGCTTAGAACAGGTCTTGTGCCATTTTGGAATATGCCATGTGCCCGTTTTGTGTATACGAATAGGCTAATTATGTGGAAATTACTAGAAGACAAAGAGAAATTCCAGTTATATGACTCATTTGTGGTGTTCAAAGTCTTGGAAATTATACTGCATTTATTCCTTTCCTCTATTCTTCTTTTTCATACCCCTCCCCACTGCTCTCATTCTCTCTCTCTCTCTCTCTCTCTCTCTCTCTCTCTCTCACACACACACAACACACACACACACACACACACACACACAACCCAAGCCTATGTTTTAAATTGATAAACTTTTATAGCAGCCAAGGGAGCAGCTGATCTCACTCAAAGTCCCTCTAAGCATTCTTAGATGACAAACTCGACTTTCTCTTTGTGTTTATGATATACAAAATTATTTTCCCTTTCTATCTTTATATAATAAAGTTATATATTAACATATATAGATATATGTAATACATTTAACATACAGAATTATGTAAGTTTATGTCTATATAAAACTTACACACACGTACAAACTTTTCTATTACCATGCTAGCAATGTGCCTCCTACCCAAATATTTCAAAATTCTCAGTCCTAGACCAGATTTTCATCATCTTTACCTGTACTTACAGCCTCTTCAATTCACTGACTAATCTACAGACTCATAAAACCCTTCTCCACTGTCTCACCCACTGTTCTACCACATATGTTTATTTGAAATGCAGTTTTTTACTATCTTCCCCACACTTAAAAATGTTGGTGGTCCCTATCTTAGTCTGCTCAGATTGCCACAACCAAACACTAAACAACAGAAATGTATTTTCTCACAGTTCTGGAAGTTGGAATTCTACAATCAGGGTGACAGCATGTTTAGGTCCTGGTGAGGGTTCTTTTCCTGACGTGTGGAAGGCCACCTTCCGGCTCACCTTGCTTTCCTTCAGGTGTGAGACATCTTTCTCTCCTCCTCATAAGGACACAACCCTATTGGGTTAGGACCCTATTGTTAGGGGGTCATTGTAAAATGACCTCATTTAACTTTAATCACCTCCTACAAGCACTGTCTCCAAATGCAATCATATTGGGAATGAGGACTTTAACCTTTGAATTTTAAAAGGACAGCGTTCAGTTCATAGCAGTCCCCAAGGCAGGGCATAAATTTTCTATCTTGATATATAGTGTCAGACCAACATACCTTTCTTGTTTCATGGCCAGTTCCTTCCTTCACAGCCCTCACCTTGGTCCTGCCAAATTTCCCTTTATTGATTAGAGACAGCAATCATTTTTACTTTTCTATAACTTTCTTATACTTGTTTCCTTGTTCTGGCTTGCCTTTCCTCCTTCACTCACCCCTTTGCCCAGTAAATGAGCGCTCATTCCTCAAGAATCAGCTGGAATGCCATCCATGAGAAGTTGGCTTCACTTCTTCCTCTCCTCAATAAAAAATGCATGACTTATTCATCTATGTTTCCAAGGCATTCTTATAATGGTTATATCTCTTGTTATAATGCTTATTAATATCATAATTATTTATTTACATGTTTGCCTTCCAAGCTAAAAGTGATATAGTCAAAGCTGAGGCCTTTTTTTTTTTTTAATTTATTTTTGCATATCCCAGAATGTATATAGTTCAGTGCCTGGCATATAATAATTGTTTACTGAATTGTGTTTAACTGAAATAAAATTCAACTAAAACTACTAGTGTTCTTCCTGTGACCATCCAATCTGAAGCTTGAAATTTTTTTTCTTCATCATCTGATGCCTTTAGACCCAACTAGATCCAGGAAATTTCATATCCATCTTCTGGAACTAAATGCAACTGAAGGGCTGGGGAAAAAGATTTCTGACTATATGTTTTGAACCCAATTCAAGTCTCAGGCAAATGTGGGAAGTGGTGCCATCAATCTGTATAAATCACAAGATTTATACAAGAGCCTAACTCTAGCTCTTGCATTAAAAATATAAAACAGAAATGCTGCTTACTTATATTTCTTAACTGAACAATCCAAATCAGTTGAGAAGCTATCACATTCTATAACAGACATAGGTTCAAAGTAAATGAGGAAACCCAACATTAATTTTCTCCATACTCAGTCCAATTTGAATTGAGTTGATGGTTTAGTGTTTTTCTGAGGTCTGTGTCTCTTCTCTGTCTTTTTCTTTTTCTTTTTTCTTTTTTTTGAGTTGAAGTCTCACTCTGTTACCCAGACTGGAGAGCAGTGGCCACTCCCGGTCACTGCAGCCTCAACCTGCTGGGCTCCAGTGATCCTTCCGCCTCAGCCTTCCAAGTAGCTAGAACTACAGGCATGGGCTACCACGCCCAGCTAATTTTTGATTTATTATAGAGATGAGGTCTCACCAAGTTGCCAGGTGGACCTTGAACCCTGCAGGCTCAGGCAATCCACTCACCTCAGCCTCCCAAAGCACTGGGATTACAGGCTGAGCCACTGAACCTGGCCTTATCTGTCTTTTTCAGCTGCCATCTGTCTGAGTTGTGAACAGGCAGAGGCAGAGACTCCTTCTCCTCCATCTTGTTTTGTAGTGCCTGCCCAGTACAGCCTTACCTGATACTAATTTTTTATCATATAAAATAGGGAGTATAGTATAATACAGTGGTTCTCAACGTGGGGTCCCGGAGTCAGCAGCATCAGCATCCCATGAGAACTTGTTGGCAATGCAAATTATCAAGAGTCATCCCAAATCTCCTGATTCATAATTTCTCAGGTGGGGCTCAGATATCTGTGTTTTAACAAAACTTCCAGATAACGCTGATATATATTACATTTGAAAACCACTGTTATTAGAACCCCTATGTACTAGCACCCAGTTCCCCAAATTATCAAGCAATGACTAATACTGCTTCCTCCAATCTCATTGAATTATTTTGAAGCAAATTGAGATGTTCTTTCATTGTAAGTGTTTCCATATGTGATAAGCGCTTTTAATGTGGATGAAAATAATACTTTATAGTATTTTATAGTATTATCACTATAGATTTATCCTTAGACCATTCATCCTTAGAATATACCCAATAGCCTTAATATAGTAGTTTGTGGTAAAAAAAAAAAAAAAAAAGACAGCTCAACTGGATAATAGTGAGAAAGAACCCTTTTTCTTTTGAGGATTAAGAGTTTATCATTTTAAAATGAATAAGTCTGATCATTATTAAAGGATGACTCTGACAGTCTAAGTCCATTTGGGTTGCTATAATGAAATAGCATAGATTAGGTGGCTTAAACAACAGAAATTTATTTCTCACAGTTCTGGAGTCTGAAAGTCCAAGATCAAGGTGCTAGTAAATCCAGTGTCTGGTGATGGCCTGCTTCCTGGTTTGCAAATGGCCACTGTATTCCATATGGCAGAGAGCAGATAGAGAAGCTCTCCTATCTGTTCTTGTAAGGGCACTAATACCATTCATGAGGCTCCACTCTCATGACCTAATTACTTCCCAAAGGCCTTATCTTCTAATACCATCCCATTGGAAGTTGAGCTTTCAACACATGTATTTTGGACATGACACAAACATCATTTATAACGATGGAGATGAAAAATTAATATCAGAGAAGTAAGTTCCAATTGAGGCCCTGACCTTCACTTTGAAAGAGACTGATTCCTTACCATTTATATAATTACTGTGCTACCTCTTATTCATAGGGTGTGTGATCTGATTGTTCTTTAGAATTGTGATAGATTCATAATATTTGTCTTCTGCCTGATCTTTATTCTGATCCACTAGCATTTGTATGAAAATTGGCTAGAGTTAAAATATAACCTGCGACCTTGACCTGATATTACCTAAAAAATACAGGGGTAATCCTATGACCCTGTTCTCATCAGCTGAATGTGCTAAGACTGCAGGGCAGTCAGTTAGATTCATTGCAAGGCTATGTCATTGCCTGGTACCTGCTGCTTATGTCCTATTATGCCCCGTGGGTGCTTATTAGACTCTGAGAAACCCAAGAGAATATTTGCTCCCCTCTTCAGATGTCTGTGGCAAAAACTGACACTTGCATGGATCATGATTTGATAGCAATATCTGCAAAGTGTCAGAAAGGGGAGGGGATCGATACACTTAATTTACTTGGAATAATTCATTGCCTAACCAGAGTTTTCAGTGAGGGCAGACAAATTCCACACTAAACTAACTCACCCACCTGGATTGGGAGGAGTATAGGGAATCCATCTTTTGAATGAGATGTAAAACTGAGTTTCTTGCTTTCATTAATGACTCCCTTGGCCCTTCCTTTCTTGAGACAGGGTGTTCATTCGGTTGGCCATTTTTCAAATTGGGTGTTGAATGTTATTGACCGAGAGCTCCCTTGTTAGCCCCCCTGAGTGAATTGCTTTCACAATCTGCCCTTATATTTGGGTGTGTTGCTTGCTCAGAGGCTGTCAGTTTAGAGCTACATTCCACCTCAAGAGGAAGGAAAAAAGCGTAGAAAGTATTTCTGTGCTGGAGGGTAGTAGTGATTTGTCTTTCCTTTTAAGGCTAAACCAATATAAATCTTGTTTTTCATGGGACTGGAGGTTTGAAATAGGGAAGAAGTGCATATGGCAGTAAGAGGGATCCTCTGGATGGTTTGCTAAAGTCATAGAGTTCCTTGATATAAATATCTAAGAGGCATCTAGATTAAATGGCTGCACAATGATTTCTCAGCTTCACATCTAACTGATCTGGTACTGTGTGCAAAATGATTTGAGTTTTCCATGTGGTAGCAATGATAGCCTATGAGTTCTGAGATTTTGAGAGAGAATCCATTGGCGGCTTCCTCCTTTATTAAGATACAACCATCTCTGGTAATTTCTTGGTCCAGTGACATTGCTTTGACATGGGACAAGAAGGAGACAGGAACTAGAGCTCCTAGTTGAAGTAGCTAAAGGAGTTTGGGGAAGAAGTATGTAATTATAAGGCACCTTTAAATAATTATGCTATGCTATCTAATTAAGAAGTGTCATTTTCTACTTTAACTACCTGAAATTCAGAGATCACCCAGCAATGAGCTCTCTAACCAGCTATGACCTGCTCCCTGAAGAAGAGGAAAAAGCACACAGTCAGAAAACATTGGGCTCCTGAAGGGAACAGAAAGTTCCCAAGAGAGTCACTTGAAATGGTCAGGAGGTGAATTTCCCTTCTCTTCATCTATCAAATGTCTTACCTTTCTGTGCCTCCTTTGAATTATCCACAAAATGAGGGAAATAATGCATCTCTCCTTCCCTTGCTTGTCAGCAGGCCAGTAAACAAATCAAAACAAACATCTCTGTGAGCATGTTTTATCATCTGTTAAAATAGAGGAATGGATTAGCGAATGCCAGTGGAATGATTACTTTCTCAAGGCTTTATGGGGGATGTAGAAGTTTTAAGATGTTCACACATCATGCCTTCAAGTACCTTGTCTCCAAGTACCTGTCCTCAAGTACCTTCCAATCCAGTTGAAGACATGACACAGAGGCATTGATTTTTTGGTTCAGTCAACCAGCTATTGATTCAAACGTTCATGCTACAAATGTTTATCGAGCACCTACCTTGTGTCAGGTGCTTTCCATAGGCACTGGCAATGCAGAGATGGAAAAGTTATACATTTGCCCTCAAGGTGTCTGTTATGGTCTGATGAGACTTAGGGACAACAGTAAGCTTCTGGAGGAAACTGAAAGTGATCGAGTGACATAGATACTCTGAGAAGGGAGCATTTTCTGGGGCTAAGCAGACAGGAAAGTGTAATAAAGGGCCTCAACTGGACCTTTGGAGCGGGAAGGAACCGGATTAAAATCTGAAATTGACCCCAATTAGAGAGCCCCACACCCACTGCCCCTTATTTTCCACTTCACGTTCCATCTCCCAAAACACAAGCAATGAAACTCAATAGGAGAAGTGCTATTGTGGTAATAGAGGAGGAGATTAATTCCTAATTTTGATTTCTTTTGAACAATTTTTACTTGACTGAGTCAAATGTGCTGTGGAAGATGATTCATTACTATCTATTTTAAATCATGATCAGGAAGCACAATGACACCCCAAAATGACAGAGAATGTATTGCAAGTGAATAAATCTTAATTTTTTAAATTGTCTTTTTGAATGATTTGGTTCTTCCCTATAGAACATAAAGGGAAGAAAATACTTTAAAAATTGTTATAGAATTCACTACTGATGATGGAGTCCATATACACAAGTAAGCAAAAACTGAAAACAACAATCTTATTTTAGGACAAATCAGATATTACAAAAATATATTGAATAAAATATGAACTCCTTTCCTTCACCCTCATCCAAAATCCACTCCCAGGTTAACCACTACAAGCACTTTGGTGTAGACCTTTCTTGTCTTTCACTATATACATGTGTATGCATATGTACACATATATGTATAGATGTTAAATAAGTACTTATATGAATAAATACCTATATAGACATGCATAAATGGGAACACATATAGTATTATTCCACAAGTATATCTTCTTTGAACTTAACATATACCTCCTAGGTTTTTTTAAAATGATAGTCTGCTTTAATATGTCTGAAGGAAACAGAAATTGAAGGCTTAATTTCCTTTTGTGTTCTGCTTTCCAAGAAAACACTTGCTTCTTTACTTATCAGTATCTGATCCAGCTCCCAGTGAAGCAATGATTGCTGTCTAGGTCAAGGAAAGGGAGCAGAAGGGAAAAGGTGAGAATGCAGGGAATAATATGAGCCACAGTGAGTCTCCAGGTTTTAAAAACTGGCCCAAATAGAAGAAATGAAAAAAGACTAAGCATTAATTCTTAAAACTTTTAGGCAAACCATGATCAGCTGGCCTCAGGAAGTAAGACAGTCCTGACCTCAGACGAATCACTTTCAAATCCGCCATTTTTGGTCACTTTCTATATGCAAAAATGTACAAGTGCTTCAGTGGTATTCTTTCTGCCACTGCCCCTTTATGGAAGAAAAAAGGAAAGGAGGGAGGAAGGAAGGGAAGAAGGGAAGAGGGAAAGAAAATAGGAAAGAAGGAAGGAAGGAAAAAGAGAAGGAAGGAAAAAAGGAAGGGAAGAAGGATAGAGAGAAAAAGTCAGATCTGGCCCTGGCTTGTAGTGGAGTATTAAGGTGCTCCTCTTGTAAAGAATTTGGATGTTCCAGGAGCACACAAACGAAGCAAAGGATTTATTCTGAGTTCACAGTATGATCATCTGATGTTTATTAGATTAGTTCTCCATACTCAAATCTTTTCACTGTGGAGTGGCATAAAGTCTTTGGGGGAAGTCATTAATGTATGTTGTTTTTAGATCCAATTAACTGGGGGTCCTGATATCCATTGGGTCCTTATATTCTGTCCCCCCTCCCCACCTCCTAAAGCATAAGCAATCAAATTGTACACAATGAGGATTATTTTGTATCAGAGAATAAGATTAATTCTTGAATGTATATGATATACTAATGCACTTGTAGAAACTAACAGAACATCTGAGTCTCTGGTGATGATTCAGTCCTGGGAGAATGCAAGAAAGACACTACTCAGGACTGCTCTGGAAACTATCATAGGGAGTATGCTTATGGAGCCTGTTCAAAAATTCTGAATTGTCCTCAACACGTTGAAGACATTTAATGCAGGTGTGGAGCAAAAGCCTTGGCAATCATGTCAGTCTGATTTACAGCATAAAATAAGGTATGCTCAGATGAGATTCTGAATAAAATTTTATAAAGTGATTTTTTTATAGAGACATGGGCAGAGTTAAGGGAACCAATAAGAGGGTATGCCAAAGCACACAGGGACGAGGAACAATGGTAAGCCAGTACCACTCCTAGCCCTAGAGTAATAAGAGAGGGATCAGTGTTCCTAGAGCAGGTTGAGAACTGAGGCCAATAGTAGGAGCCACCTGGGAGAAGTTGTAGTCTTAGAGGGCAGAAGGCAGCGATATCAAAACCTGGTACTGAGGAGGAAAGGGAGCAGTGGGAGAAATACTTCTCCCTCTCCTCCTGCATTCTCATGTCTTCTTGAGACTCTTGATGACTGTACCCAGCTAGAAGACGAATGGAAAAAGGATCTGGAATGAATTCCAGGCCACAGAGTCAAGTGGAGAGACCAGAGAATGAATTTTGATGCTGGTGGTGATGGTGTGATGGTTGGGGAAGATACAGAAGAATAGGCACTGTTTGACCCCAATGAAGTCTTAGACTGAAGATTAAAATGGGTCAGGGAAGAAAAAAATTAGAAGTTTCTTGAGACTCAGGATCAAGTCAAAAGGTCAAAGAGTGTATCTCCCTGGTTTATTTGGAGCTTGAAAGATGCAGAGTAAGCCACCAGTCATTGAAACTGCAGAGCCCTGCTCCTTTGGGTGTTGACACTATATAGACTCCACAGGTTGGGAAAGAATTCCAGAGTTAATTCCCCTGCACATAAGGAGAATAATGCTGGACAATTGTGGGAAAGGGGAGGTCCAGCTTTTTTACTTACTCAGTTTTATGGGATGTGCATTTTGACTCACTGTTCACCCATGCAAGCAAAGTGGGAAAAAAATCATTTCAATTATAAACACTTTGGCATTTACTATGGAATACACAGAATTTTATACTTTTTACTGTGTGTTAACAAGATATGATCCTTGCTTTTCTGAAGCTTATATTTTGCTGAATGAGGCAGATATGTGCAGGACAAATTATAACATAAAGGGGATGTGATTAGGGCTCTAATAGAGATAAATATAAAATGTTATGGGAAATAGAAAAGTTTGAGGTTAATCGGTGAACATTAAGGAAAGCAGAGTGGTATTTCAATTGGGTCTCAAACAAGTGCTGGGCAAGGGGGTGGACAAAACCAGAAAGGTGAAGAAGCACAGCACATATGTGGGAGGACACAGAGAATTCTGGGATGGTTGGGTAAAGTGGCTGACTGGGGGCAGTAAGAAATTGCACTGGAAAAGTCCTTTGGGGTTGGATTATAGAGTACTGAGTGATAACACTAAAGTTTCTGGAGCTGAGACTGCCAGTTGCCCATTCAATATTCATTCCCCTCTTTATGCTTACTAACAGGACCCCAATTATTTTTTCAGAGTGGGGTTATGTGCATTTAAAACTAAGAACTTCCTGAGCTATCCTGGCAAGTAGACGGACCTAATTTTTATCTACAAAATATAAGCAGATGTCTACTAGGTAAGCTTTCTGGGAAATCTAAGGTATGACTGATTAAAAAGGACTCAGTTGGCCCAGCCTTCTGCCCTTTGTTCCTCTTTCCATGTTCCTGTCTAGAATGTAAACCCATGGCCTAGAGGTAGAACAGGTATCTTGTGACCTTAAAGCAAAGACCCATGCTTGGAAGGGCAGAAAGGCAACAAGGAAGAGCCTGGCTCACGATGACTTTCTAGAACAACAGCAACCATCTCAGAATGCCTACCTCCTGACTTCTTGTTATGTGAGAAAAGGTAAGCCTGGTTTTTTTAAAGCCCCTACAGTCACATTTCTGTTACACGAAGCTGCATATACTTGCTCAGTGCTTGATTACTTGAGTTTACGCTATAGGATATGTGGAACCACTGAAGCCTTAGAAGCAATGGTGTAGACCTGCTGTCAACAGACTTTGCCTCTAGCCCTGCTCTATCTCTAGACATATAAGTACAGCAGAGACCTGGTATTAGGTTACCTGGATGCTTTTGGTTCAGCTCTGTCCCTGTGACTCAAAGTGATCCACTTACCTTTTCTGGGAATGGCATCCTCATTTAGAAAATGAGGGTTTTCTTAGAAGTTCTCTGAAGAATCATCTAGCTCCTTGGTTTCCTGACTAGAGAAATGAATTTGGAAGACGACAGGTGGAAATCTGAAGGTTGTCTGCAGAGGTGAGAGCCCAGAGCAGAAAAGCAACCGGTGTGATTATTACACCTGAGTAGGCAGAAGTTAGTAAGATCTTGAGCCTGAGGCATAGAGGTAGATGCAGGCAAAAGAGATGGCTGTAGAACCAGTCAGTATCTCAGATTGGATGGAGGCTGTGTTGTGCAGAGAAACTGTAACTGGCTGACCAAAAAGTGAACAAAACACAAAGAATGTAAAAAAAAAAACAACACAGAGCATTCTTCAATATTATAAAGGTTTTGAATATATTTTTGAGATACAGAAATTGTGTGTGGCTTTATCTAACACTCAGGAAGTCATAGATGCAGGAGCCAATGACAATAAAAATAACTTCAATTCATGTCACACTTCTCCCCTCAAGAACTCAAAGCATGTTTATGTAGTTGTTGCAAGTTTATCATTGTAATGCCCTTGCACCGTGAAGAAGGGAAGTGTGTGTCATCTCTTCCCATTAGCCTGACAGAGAAACTGCCATCTGAAGGACCAGAGATCTGCTCAAAGCACCAGGGTGAGTCAGGGGCAGAGCTGGCACTAGGAATTATATGAGCCTCACCCCTGACCTGGGGCCCCTCCAGGCCTGTGAGACATGAGAAAACCTAGGATTTGGATATTCCTTCCCCCAACACATGAATAACTCCACAGTGCATATGCTAATAAATTATCTCTTTGCCTCTTTTCATTTCTTGTGACATATCATACTTTTCTCTAGAGTCAGATCTGGAGGCATTAGAGGACTAAACTCTTACTCAAAGCTTTAAAATTCTACATGGAAAACAAGAGCAATGGTGTCCCTGCCTCAGTTTCCACACTGGTGAGGTGCTGAGAGCTGTTTCCCTGGAGTTGTTTTCTTCCTGGCTTGCCCAGTTTGCCTACCTGCCAACCTTGCCTATTCTAAAACTGTAGGTCTCTATTCCGATTTTTTTAACCTACATTTCAATTTGATCCAATCTCAGACACAATTCCTTTCCCAGATCTCTCTTACAAACAATGGGGCATAACTGGTATATTTTAATCCCAAAATGGCATCGGAAAGCATTCCGCAATGCCGCCAAGCCAGCACTTTCAGAAGCATCTGACGATATTAATTTCAGTCTATTTCCTGAGGTTTGCAGGAAACTAAAATGTAAAAAGCGCTGTGGCAAAAAATTAAAGCTTCATGAAAAAAAAAAAGGAAGATTGACAGGAAACGAGGCTTCAATAGGACAGCTTGCACTGAGGAGTGCTGTCCTCTTTTCTGCATATCAACATATGCGTAGGGAAAAATAGCTCTCTCCTACTTGCAGCACTGTGATTGGGAACGGGCCTTGCCTATATGCGGTAGGTATGGTATGACTGGGTTAAATATAAACAAAATACAGAACCCTGGGGCCGTTTGACTGGGTTGTCAATCATTCCTGGTGGTCAGATTTTTCATAAAAACAAAATTGCATCCAATTTTTGTCCAATTAAAAAAAATCCAAGGAGATGATAAGATTTTTTTTTTTTAATCCATGATTACATTGTACTATGTCATTTCCCCATATCCCTTGTTTTTTACATATTTGAATCTGGATGTTTTAAATTCAGACTTTTTGGGAAAGAAATTTCTTTTAAATCTTCTACGTGCAAAGTTAACTCAAAGCAAATTCTGTCTCCAAACATACAATCTTTCCTTTTAAAAGCATCTTTCTTTGTCTGGTTTCCTTTCTCTTCGGATGATCCCGTGTCCTGGTTTACTTGACTGTTTCTTGCCCTGCATGGGCCTTCCTTCGCTGGGCTCCTTCGGAGGGTCTCTTCCTGTTTCTCACCAGTAGGTGGACACAGTCTTGCTCAGCATGTATACGTTTCTAGCATTTTGACTGATAGGCCCTGCACAGTCTCAAGAATCTCCAGGAACACTTAACAAGTGAGTCACCGGTCGGTTACCCTCACAGCCTGTGAAGATAGGAGGTGGGAGAGACAAGTGTCATCCAAAGGAAAAATAGTTCAGCTGCTCACCTCCACTGTGACATGATTTTTCAAAGTAAGGCCTAGACCCTCTTATCTTCCCCAGCTGTCTTGGCTTGTTGCTATGAGATCGGCAAGGGGGAAATGACAAAATTTGGGTCTGCAAATTTGTGGATATGACAGAGACACCTTGGATTTTAGGGAAAGAGTATGGAGTCATTGTGCACTGAGCACGGGGCATTGGGTCCTACAGAGTTGGACCTTCTGGGGGGCTGCATTGTTGTGTAGGTGGGTTTGGAAAACAGGTTAGTAAGGAAATCTGGGAAGGGAGAAGCAGGTAATGCACCCAGGCTAGGCTGACTTGAGACACAGCACAGCCCTGAGCATTTCTCTGCCCTTTTTGTTTTACGGCCCAAGTGAGACTTTCCTTTTCTTTTCAAAGCTTTAAGTGCAAGACATGCCCAAATGCCACCTTGGATAGTGTCAAGCCTATTCTGATTTGTTTTTATTGAGACAAGGTGAGAGATGAGGTGGTGAGAAAACAGTCCTATTTCACTCTTTGCTGTAAGTTTTAATAGAAACAGGGAATTAAGTTCAGACACTCATGCCTGTTGTGGTCCCTTTAAAGACACAATATATTGTCTCTCAGCTATCTCAATACCCTCATGAGGTCTGTGACTATTATGATCCCCATGAAATGAATGAGAAACAGAGGCTGTGAGAGTAAGTGATTTGCCCAGGAACAAGGGTAAGGGGTGACCACTAGAATCCTTCCTCAAGAAAGTACATGGTTAATTATAAATCACTCTGCAAACTTTTCTTGCTTTTGTTATTTTCAGACCAGAAGCCAGGATGCATGGTGAGAAATAACAATGGCAATTGGGCCCACTGAGTGAGTAATAGGGTTAGAACAAGACTTTGAAAAAGTCACCTGGAACCCTACAGCCTTTGTTCCTCTCTGATGTTGGCCCAGATTGTGTCACGGTGGTAATCTGGATCCTGACACTGCCTTGGAGAGTCAGGGCAAGGGCACAGGGTGCCCTCAGCAGTATTGCAGAATGAAGGAGGGAGTGGATGAGTGAGTTCGTTGAGGAGTGCAGATTTTGGAGGGAAGGTTTCCTCTGGAACTTCTGAAACCTTCAGAGTCTGCGTTATATGAGGGTGGAAGGTGGATCAGTCCTGTGGCTCCTGTCCCACCTTCCCACTGAAGTTCTGGGACATTTAGTCCTGGTTTGATGATTGTTGGCACAGATGTTAAAGGCCATTAAGGGGGAAAATGGAAAACTTTTTCTGAGCTAAAAAATAAGTGTGGGTTTGGTCTATTGATCTGAGCACAATAAACAGTTTTCATAATTTGAACGCCTATGTTGTCAGACCCACAAAGGCATTTGCTCAATCACAAACACCGTAAATACAGTTTGGGGGTATGTGAGTTGTAGGCATGAGCCAAAGAGGGGAGACAGTGGGTGAAAATTTAGGTTGAACGTTTGGAGAAGTAACTCTCAAGATTTTGAATACCTCACGACTGTAGTTAATAACAACACATTGTATACTTAGAAATTGCTAAGGGAATTGATTGTGTTATCACCACAAAAATGATAATATATGAGGTAGCTATTGCATATGTTAACTCACTTAATTCAGGCATTCCACAATGTAAACATTTCAAAACATCTCATTCTATAACTTATTAAATAATATAATTTTTATTTGTCAATTAAAAAAATAAAAATTCAAACAGAAAAGTCTGATAGTTACCTTTAATTTAATCAGTTCTGAGAAAATTGCCATTTTTATAGGAATGTCATGAAAAAAGAAAACAGAAAATCTCAATGGAAAATAAACTTTTTGAAAAATATAACAGAATATAATCATCTTGCACTTTTAATATTTGTTTTTGCCATCATTTAAGTAAATATATGCTTTAGAAAAGTTGAAAATCTGAGAAAAATTCACTAAGATGATAACTGAAAATAAGATAACTACTTGAAGTATTGATGCATTTTAATATTTTCTTATGCAAAACTTCTAACATGGCTGAAGTAAATATTCTTCCATATTGGAGGGGGGAGGATTCTAAACACCTTGTCAAAAAGCTGATATTTTAAAGTCTGCTTTCCAGAGCAGATCTGGGCCACTCAGTTTTCTGCTTTGACCAATAATTCAGAATCATGGCTTTCATAAACACTTTTAATAATGTTTACTTTCATCAGTGAGCCTAGGAAACCTTACTCACTTGAACTAGTTAATCTTGGTTTTAGATACTCTGTGAACTTGCATTTGTTAACCTTCTTTGGATGTCCTAAAAGGAATGGGGGCGCAGAATGGAAGCCTGGGATGGGGCCAGGAATGGCAGGTCTCACCCGTTGACTGACGATTGAATTGTCTATGCTGTGTGATTTCCTTCTGTGAGCCGCTCCTATTTGGGACCCAGGGAAAATCATTTTAGAAGCTGAAACCTTTTGAAGTAACAAGTGGCTGCTTTTTCCTCTTCTCATTTCAGGCATGCTGAATTTTAGTTCAGAGTGGTTGCAAGGGGACCTCTTCATCATAAATCTAGAAGCTCTCTATCGTTAAAGATTATTTCACTGATTTCCTGAAAGTAAAAGAAAAAATAAGGAAAGGTACAAACTTGATTTTTCCCAAATGCTTGGCCTTTGGAGCATATGCTAGGGCTGTACTTTATATGGGATGCTTCCTTCAGAATTTTCTTCTTTCCTTTATACCCCTCCTTAATGCTATCCTAATTTGCTGTCCATTCACACCCTTACCCAGATTGGAATTCCAGTGTGTGATCCATACTTTCATTATTTTTTATTATTATTTTTGTCGTTGCATGCTCCTGTTAGATAATAGGGAAACACCAGGCACCATCTTGCACAGAGTCTGGAATCTAAGACAGTACAATGAAATGGGAGAAATCATCTGTAGGAAATGTTGCTTCATGATTGGGGAGCACAAAGAGACATGCACTGCCCTGTACAGAAGCCATGATTCAAATAAAATAATAAAATGAAATAATCCTTAATCACACGAGTCACTTGTCAAGTGTCCAATAGCCAAATATGGCTTGTGGTAACTGTATTAGACAGTGAAGATTTTATAGACCATTTTATAGGCCATTTCTATCATCACAGAAAATTCTATTGAATGCTGCTGAGAGACCATGGTCTAGTCTCTTTATACAATCAAGTTTAAGCTGGCATTGCATGGGGTAATGGCTACAGTCAGGGTTTGTCCTTTATGAATGACAGTCATGGAAATGATCAAACCTTAGTTTGATAACAATAATGCCTTTGAACGGGGTAAGCCAAAGATAATTTCTTCACAAAATTAACGATGTCTTCATCTAGGTCTCCAAGCCTTAATGAAGGGATTTAAAATTAATATACTTAAGTCTATTTGGAAATAAACAAATAGGCACCAATCTACCATGATGGCTAGGAACTAAATTATGTATCCCCAACATTACTATGTTGAAGCCCTCCCCGCTGATGCGACTGTTTTTGGAGATAGGGTCTATAAGAGGGTGATAAAGGTTAAAGGAGGTCATAACAATGGGACCCTGATCCAATAGGGCTGTGCTCTTATAAGACAAGGAGAAGACATTAGAGCTTCATCTCAGGTGTGCTGGAGGAATCATATGCGCACACAAGGGAAAGAGTGGTGGACCATCTATAAGCCAGGAAGAAACCCTTCACCAGAAACTGACCATGCTGGCACCCAGATATTGAACTTCTAACTTCCAGAACTGTGAGAAAATAAATTTCTGTTGTTTAAGTCACCCAGTTTATGGTATTTTGTTATTGCGGTCTGAGCAGAGTAATACAATGAACCTATATTTGAGTTGCTGCTACTAATAATGGTTAGCATTTGTATAACACTTTGCAAGGTGATTTTGTGTATCCTATTTGCTTCTCATAAAAGCCCATGAGGCTGGTATTAATATTGTGATTTTAGTCCAAGAGGTCTAAGAGTTGTCAGGTAATTGGGAATTGAACTGAGACTAGAAACCTGGGCTTCTGAATCCTAGTTCAGTGCTCTAGCCACTCTGCACATTGCTTTAGAGATCTACTGTTATGGATAAATAGAAATGACTCCTGGACAACTTTGAAAGTGAGGGCTAATTCATGGATGACTTCACAGTTGAGTCTGCCCCGTAGAAATAACCAAAAGTTCAGGAACATAGAAATCACATAGACAACAAGGGACTTTTTTCTTCAAAATATTAAGAATATTTGTCTACAAATGCATTTTGAAAATTAGAAAGAAATTGAGAAAAGACTTGAACAAGAAATCTACAGTAGAGGAAATTTAAATAACCAGTAAACATTTTAAAATGTGTAAACTTCTTAGTAAAAAAAAACCTGCACATTAACACAAAGAGAGGTCATTTTTACAATGACCCAGTTAGGACAAAAACTAAAAGTCTTGTAATATCAAACTTTGAGGAGGAAACAGGACTGTCATAAACTGGGGAAAGGAGTATAAATTAGTGCCAACTCTTTGAAGAACAATTTGTCAATATCTAGTAAAGTTGAAGATATACACCCTACTTTCCAGGAATTGACTTCTAGATGTACAGTCTAGAGAAAATCTTTCAGGCATACACAAGCAGATATGATCAAAGATATTCATTGCAGTCTTATTAGTAATTGTCAAAAATTATAAATAAGGTAAATGTCCATTAAGATGGCAATGGGTAAAGTACAGTCCATTCATATAAAGAAATAGTCCATAGTAGTCAAAATAACATTAACTAGATTTAAATGAATCGATATAGAGACGTCTCAAAAACATGATGTTGAGTGAAAAGGGCAAGTTACAAAAATATATGTGTTCTTAAAATGTATTTAAGAGTTGGGCACAGTGACTCATGCCTGTAATTCCAAGACTTAGGGAGATTGTGGCAGGAGTATTGCTTTAGCCCAGGAGTTTGAGGCTAGCATGGGCGACACAGCAAGGCTTTGTCTATAGTAAAAACAAGTAAAAATCTTGTTTTAAAAATTAGCACACAACTGTAGTCTCATCTGATTGGGAGACTGGCACAGGAGAATTGCCTGACCCCAGGAAAGCAAGGCTGTAGTGAGCCACAGTGATTGTGCTACTGCACTCCAGCCTGGGTGACAGAGCCAGATCCTGATTTTTAAAAATCAGAAAAAAAAGAGACCAAATTGATATTATATATTGTTTGTGAATATATAAGTAGTAAAAATATAAACAGCACAGCTATAAGTAAAATTCACCTTCAAGATGGTGATTCTCTTTGAGGAGAGAAGAAAATGGTATGGGAGAGGTTCGATTATAGCTATAACTCTTTTCTTTAAATTTTTTTCCAAACCAGAAAAAAAACCCACTTAAAATGTGTTAAATCTGGGTGGTATGTGGGTATCTGTTATCTCTGTATTTTAATGTGCATATAAGTTTTTTATAACTTAAAAACTCAAAACATTTTGCAAAATCAGTATTGCCCTGACAATTTAATATCAGCACCCATAGCCCCTACTAAAATCTTATACTCTCTAGAACACACAGGTAAGGACAAAAAGAGGCACTCAGAGAAACTGCCTTCCTAGTCAAGGGTAGATTGGTGTGTAACAGAGTAGCCAGGATCAGGACCCCTGCCCACGCTGTGCTAAACAGAGACATAGCACAGAGGCTGAGACCTAACTTCCAACAGTGGGAAGGGATCAGAAGCAACGCTCCCTCAACTCTGCTTCTCTCCACCTGGTTTAGAAGTCACTACCTGACTTATGACTTGGCTTTAATGCTCACGTAACATCTTAAAAAACAAACCCAGAACTTAAACTAATTTTTAAAAGCAATTAATGTGAAACTCAGGCAATTATTTTCTTGGGTCTCCAGAAAGCTCAGCATTGCTAAAAGTGGTTTGTTTGTTCTACTGGAATAAAAAAATAAAAAAATTAATTAGTGTTTCATGAGTCACCCAGCTGACACACAGCGTTTCCTTTGAAAAACAAATGATTGAGACACCTTCCAGGAGCATTCAACAGCTCCCCTTTTCCTGCTGCCTCTCTTCTCTCAACCCGGATTTCAGGCACTCCTAGACTTTCAGAAACTTTGTATGATTATATATTCAACATTTATGTCATCTTTCTAAAATGTGTATTTTCTAGATTCTTCCTGGATGTCAGCTGACTTAGCCATTGAGTGAATACATGAACATCTGTTAGATGCTTGCTCACTACTTGTTTTATTTGACTTCATTGGATTCTTACAACAATTTTTTAACATGGGTGCAATCATCAATATTGCCTTCATTACTGAATTAAGAAAACTGAATCTTGGAAAGAGTAAGTGACTTTTTCATATTTACAAGGCTAATAGTAATGCTAAGTAGAATCAGGATTTAAAAGCTGCGCTGGGACCCAGAGTCCAGATTGCAATTCTGGATCTACCACTCATGAATTATGTGACCCAGTATGGATCACTTTACCTATCAGAACCTTAGTTTTCTTATACCTGAAATGAAGGGATAGGACTAGATGATGTCTAAGTTTTCTCCTAATTCTGTTGTTCTTTTTTTTTTTTTTTGGTCTGTAGTAGTTTTATTATACAAAATAAAAGAAGAGACAGCTTATCTTATCTTTACTATCTTTATTTTTACCTGCTTTTCTATGGATAGTAACACAAAAAATGAGTTGACCAACTTAAGACAAAGACCAGTGAGCAAAAAACATCCTGGTTGGTGCCCATCAATGGTAGACTGGATAAAAAAATGTGGTACATATACTCTATGGAATACTACACAGTCATCCAAAAGAAGAAAATAATGGCATTTTTAGCAACATGGATGCAGCTGGAGGCCATCATTCTAAGTAAGTTATCACAGAAACAGAAAACTAAATACCACATGTTCTCGCTCATAAGTTGATATTCAACACTGGGCACAAGGATGGGCACAGGGCACTGCTAAAGGAAGGAGGGAGGAGTCATAAGGGATGTAAAATCACCCATTGAGTGCCAAGCTCACACTAGATGGGAGGGGAGCTTGTCAGAAACCCAAACCTCACCTTCATGGAATATACCTATGCAACAAATCCTCACATGTCTTCCATGATTCTACAATCAAAAAGGAAAAGATATATCCTGGTCAGCCAAATGTTCAATTAAGCCTTAATTTCTCTGGGCAGGACTTATATCTGGCTCTCTGTTCTCTGAAATACTGGTACATTTGGAAATCAACCTGTGTTATCACAATTACTGAGCGTCTATTAAACACACAGGATTGGAAGCTTAAAAAGATCTCATGCACATTAAAGAGTTGAAAAGCAACATGTTTGAACTGCGTCCATTTGCATTACTTTGAAATACTCTCAATTCAGAGATGAAGGAACTGCCTATTTATAGGCTGGGGTTGTCAGTTTTTTTCCTTTAGCCATTTGCCCACAGTGCTAAGTTAATATCAGGACTAAAGCTGGACAATTCAGGACTTGAGGCAAATACATTTTGGATATGAAAAGACAGGCATCTATTTATTCTGGTGGAGTCAGTCAGTCATCTATTTCCTCCAATTTTGGCTTTACTAATACTATAGAGGGGTGAACTTGGGTCCTAAAGCAGAGGTGGAGAAGTTATCGGAAGGTGTAACATGTGTGGGCAGGAGAGAGAGAATTTTATTAAAACCCATGTGGTTCTTAATAAAGGTCCAATAGTTGCAAAAACGAGATACTTCTGAATTAAAGGTAAAGGAAATGGAGAATGCAAAGAAAGTCTCTAATGAGAAGATTGTTAAATTTGTCCATAGGCCATATAGGATGGCAGTTTAGAGTAAAGTTAGCAGCATTATACTACTTGGATGGAATTCTGGTTCTGCTGTTTACTGGCTTTTGGCAAATCATTTAGCCTCTAAACTTTAGCTTCCTCATCTATAGTATCTACCTTATAGTTGTCATGAGGATTAAGTAAGAAGATTCCTATTAAATCTTTCAGCACACAATGCTCATTAAACACTAGTTGTTATTAACATGGGGCTAGGGATCATAGACATTGCCTTCAGAGCAAGCTACTGAGTAAGGGAGCATGTGAACATGGAAGGACTATTTCAGGGGACTGGCAGAATGCAGTTGAATTCAGAGGAAGGGAGGAGAATAGTTTGGAGGTCATTCCGATGATCTCGGTATGAGGTAATTGGGTCATGACTTAGAATGATGTTAATGAGAATAAAGGGAAAAGGGTAAATGTGACAAACATTTCAGGATTTAAAAATTTAGTGAATAGAGTACAAAAGAGAGAAATGAGTAAAAAATGACTTCTAGTTGTTGGACTTGACCTGCTAGAATAGGGGCATCTTTGAAGAAATGAACTACTTTTAGAGGAAAAATACATCTGAGATTTATTTATTAATGTTGAGCGTATAGTGGGCCATCCCAATGGAACTCTGCAGGTTGCCATCAGAACCAATCATGCACTGAAGAGAACTGACTGCATTTACTCTTTGAAGGTCCATGCCGTATTCCCTAAACTCCATTTGTATACTTCTTACATTTCCCCCCATCTTGTACCGTCTGTACCATTGTTTATTTAGTACTTTACTTTAATTTGACTGAAACTGATTTATTTTGCTTCATGTAAGCAATAATATCTGTGAAATCTCAGGCTTTATGTGCTAGTTATGTTTTGTCTAACACACATTAAGATAAAATTATAACTGCTAAAATAGAAATATTCATCCATATACCTCCTAAAATCATTCCTGATACTATCATTGTTATACATACATTTTGTAAACAGGAATAAAAATAAAAATTAAAGCCATGCAAAGCACTGATTTTTTTCATAGAAACAGAGTAGGGAGAAAATCAGGAAGCTAAAGTGAGGGGGAAAAGTAGCCAGAGATTTACAAAGAAAGAAAATAGTATGGGAGAATCAGATAGGATAATGTCATGCAAATAGACTGGGGACAGAGCAAGGGGTGGGAGTAAAAAGTGCCAATGTCTAAAAGAAGAAATTTTGAAAAAGGCATGGTATCTAGAATTAGATAACTAAGAAGAGGTGGGTCAGTTTCTGAATATATGTGTTTGTAAGTAAGCCAGCATGATGTCTTGCTGATAGATTCTATGTTGGGTGTAAATGAGAGAAGAGACAAGAATACCCCTGTGCTTTTGGCGTAAGCAACGAAAATCATAGCTGCTATTAACTGAGATTTGATGGCTTGTGGATGGTCCAAATTTGGGGAGTGGGTGAGAGGAGATCAGGAATTCCATCCTGAACAAGTCAAGCTTGAGAAGCATATTGGTTTTCTGAAAGAGGATTTGGAGAGGACAGTAGGATAAATGGGTCCGGAGTTCAAGGCTCAGTACCAGCCAAGAGATAAAATTCACAAAACTAAATGTTTTCATTGTATCAGTTAGCACAGGCTTGGTTATGCTATGACAATGAGTACTTCCAAGATCCTAGTGGTTTATAACTTCAAAACTTTTTCTACTTGTTTATGCTGTATATCCATGTGGGTTGCCTGAAAGCTCTGCCCGGCCTTTCCTCATTCCAGGACTCAGGCTGAAAAAGTAGAGGGAAAAGAGAATGATGGAGGGCTTGTATCGGCAATGAAATGTTCTACTTTAGAAGTGACACAGGCCACTTGTTCATAAATTGTTGACAAAACTCACCACATGGCCCTGCTCAAGTGTGAGAAGTGTCAGAAAGTACAGAAAACACGACCCTACCATATGCCATAGAGGTAGACTCATTTGGAGTACTGGGCAGCGGTAGTGTCCAGTGTCCATGATCACCGAGGGAGAAGGCAATGTGGCCAAAGGGAGGGCCCTGGGGGACTTCCATGTTCAGTGGTTGAGGAGGTAAAGAGGAGCCAGCAACAAGACGGAGGAGGAAAATGAGAATTCAGTTCCCTACAAGTCAAGTGAAGCTTTTGTCACATGGGTTGAGAAACTTCAGAGAAAGAAAAGGATTGGTAGGTGTGCATAAAACCAACAAACCCTACAAAATGAAACCAAGCAGAAAGGGAAGAGAAGGGAGTCTGGGAGTTACAGGAAGAATAAGCTGTATTCAGTACCTTACACCAATTAAAAGATGGGAGGCCATGAACATAGGGATTAAGAGCTCCAGCTTTCAAGGGACAAGGACCTGGGTTGGAGCCACAGCTGTTACCTTGTGTCATCTTGGCAAATTCCCTAACCTCAGTTTCATCATCTGAAAATGGACCTACTGTGAAGGCAACATAATATACTACTTAGTGCAGATCATGTGGGAAGTGTTCAAGTGGTGTCTGCCATCACCCTGTCTGTGGGAGCGTGAATTACCTCCATGAATATGAATTACTACAGCCACTTTGGAAAACTGTGTGACAGCATCTATGAAAGCTGAACATAGACATAATCTACGATCCAGTAATTAGAACCCTATGTATGTACCTAACAGTTCTGTGAGCATATTTCACCAAAAGCCATGTTCTAGAATGTTAATGAAAGCTCTACTTAAAATAGCCCCAAACAAGAAACAAGTAAAATGTCAACAGCAGAATGGAAAAATGAATTGTGATGTGGTCATACAATGATACTACACAGCAGTAAAAAGGAACAATGTAAAACACAATTAATCTCACAATGCCAAGTTGAGTGAAAGAAGACAAGCACTTAGAGAGTACATTCACATGTGATTCCTTTTGTATTATAAAGGACTGAAATGGGCCAAACTGAGCTGTGTTGATAGAAGTTAGGATAGTTGCAACCCTTGGGAGGAGAAAGATCACTTATTGGAAGGGGAAAGAGGTGGGCTTGTGGGGTACTAGTAAATGAGTGCGTTCAACTTATTGATTGAGCCACACATTTATGATATGTGCATTTTTCATCAAAAAGATAATTATTTTTTGAAGGAACATAAAATAAGAATAAGATATATTTTAGCCTCCAAGTAAAGCAGTCACTTTACTTGGTTTTTGCAGACACCTGATCCCACTTGGTTTTTTAATCATCAGTTTCTGCTTCCCTTGTCAGAATGGCTGGTTTTAGCCAAGAGAGTAAATATTTGTATAAATAGGATGCATATCATTTTGGTGTGATTGGCAGTTTAATTAGGTACATGTCCTTTCCCTGCCATTGTAATTAGATTGGTGGAGAATACAGAAATTCTGGGTTGTTACATTTTTCTCTTGATTGCTGGATTTTTAAAAAGTATTTTTCGTACTTATGAACACGATTGGTGGTCTTGATATGGGGGAAGCCATATTCTCACTGCAGAACGAGATTAATCTCATTATGTTAACCAGAAAGTTTTGATGGTAAACAAAGAGGTAAAAATGGAGAAAAATTGTCCTCTGAAATCTTTGCCTTTTTTACTGAGTGTCAGTCAGTAGCAAAATAGGGATCCTGGAACATTAAACCAGCCTTGAAACCGGCAAAAAAGCAAGTGAAAGTCCTTGCCAATTTTACAAGGCAATCTCCATTTCCCTATCGCTTGCTTTTTCTCCTTTTTAACTGCAGCTAGTTTAAAGTGATGCTGTAACTCTACTAGGAATAAACACAACTCAGATCGGATAGGGTTTATCCAAGAAGAGTGAATGTAGACGCAGGTGAAATACTGAAGGGAATCTGGTTTATGCCCTTTCTCTGGGTGGGGTTACTTAGACCTCATCACTCAGGAGGCTGGTGGCCTGATCAGGATGGCAGGATAGTGACGAAGGTTTGCTCTCTTCCATTGCTCACCCTGACCTTTCTGGATTCAGCGTAGATGATCTCAACCAGTTAATTTTAGTTTCGCATATTTAGGGATTAGGCAATGTCTTTTTTTCCTTAGATATTTTTACTTATTTTAGAGTAAGTAATTAGAATCCTGTTTTCTCCTAGAATGAACTAGAAGGTGTTTGGGTATATATGTGTGTGTGTGTGTGTGTGTGTGTGTGTGTGTGTGTGTGTGTTTGAAATTTCTATAAATATTTCAACTCAAGTTTACACACTTTATAAATATATGATTTTTAGATATTAGTCACAATATATTATTTCCAATGCAAAAGCTAAACACGAGAAGCTTTACATAGTAAATTAGATAATCTTTTAGAGAAGGCTACGTGTGGATAAACTTTTTATCACTAATTCTTAGCTATTATCCATCCCATCTTTACCTAATTCTGATCATATCTTAGATTGTCAGAATGCTCCTTTCTAAATCATCTTCAACACTGACTTAGCGACAAAGGCAAGCACTTCCATTTAGAGTAAGCATTTACTGAGTGCTTGCTATATATTACTGTGCTTGTACAAGGGATCAGGAAATGAATAAGAAACTGGCCCTGTCTTAAAGGAGTTCCAGTTTAGATAGAAGGGCAAACATATAATAACAGAATGTTAGGGGACAAAAATACTTATAAATCATAAATAAAGTAAAGAGGAGCAGGAATTGACTTTCAAGGTGGGAGAATTAGGAGAAAGGCTTCCAAAAGAAGAAATGTCTGAATTTGGTTTCGAAGGACAAAGAGGAATTTTTCTAGTAGGCTTCTAGACAGTAAGAATGCAAACAGCACAGGCACATGCCACTTGAAACCGCCTAGAATATTCTGAGAACTGGATGTAGAGGTTTAATAGGTAGATAGAGGCAAGATATGTGTTGGCAGAAATCTTGGACCTTATTTTGTAGGTAATGGGACAAGTGTGAAGGTTTCTACATAGGTAGTGTGATTGGATCACTCTGGCAGCCATGGGGAGGAAGGACTGAGGATGTGACTGGAGGTGGAATGCTATTTCATCAAGGTAAAAAGAACAATTAAGAGATTTTTGCATTAGTTAAGGCTAGCAATGATGAGAATTTGGACACAAATATGAGGACTTTGGAAACAAGACAATAATTCGAGAAATACTTAGAAGAACCAACAACACTTGGTGAAGAGATAGCCTTAGTTTAACCATTTATCACCTCACAACCCCTGTAATATTTCATTGACTCCTCTTCATCTGTGATTCTCAGTCACACAGTAACACAGCAATACTACCCAGACAGTGATAACTCCCAACCAGTCTCTTCAAACCTAGAAGGTTTCTCAGGCACTTTTAGAAGGTGGGTAGAACAACCTGGAATCTTTCTTTCCATATGCTCTTTGAGCTTTGGCTGGCAGCTGCTAACTATGTGTAGCATCATTGAAATACTTGAAAACATCTTGAGCTCATGATTCGGCTTTACAGAATTCCATTTATACACCTGAAGACATAGACTAGAACAGGAATTTTTATAAAACAGGAAACAGAGCACCTCATGAATAGATATTAATGGGTTTATTTTTCAATCATGAAAGGAAATACTCTTGAAAATCCATTTCAGATGTAGCAGTTAGGATTCTCTGGGTTGCTAACAGAAAAGCTAACTCAAGCTGGATTAGGCCCCAAAGGGAATTTATTAGCCTGTGTAGCAGAGATAGAAGCATGGCTTCATCTGGGCAAACAATGTCATCAGACACAATCCCTGCTTCCAGGCTCTCTTCTCTAGGTTGGCTTCATTTTCAGTCTCTGTCCACTGGTCGCAAGATGGTAGCCAATAGTTCCATCTCTACACACATACTTAATTCCCAGGGTAAAAAAAAAAAAAAAAAAAAGAGACAAACAGATTTAGTACTCTGGAGAAAGTAGAGGAGATTTCCAAGACAACATGAACTGAAAGTTGAGAAGTTGTTTCCCAAGAGAAATTCTGAGGACTGGTACCAAAAGGGAGGATTGGTATCAAAAGGGAGAATAAATGGCAAGCAGGTAAAGACAAGAAATATCTACCAGAGGCTAGACACAGTGGCTCAAGTCTATAATCCCAGCACTTTGGGAGGCTGAGGTAAGAGAATTGCTTGAGCCCATGGGTTCGAGATCAGCCTGGGCAACTTGGAGAGACCTCATCTCTACAATAAAAAACAAAAAATAAGCTGGACATGGTAGAGCGTGCCTGTAGTTCTGGCTACTTGGAAGACTGAGGCAGAAATATCACCTGAGTCCAGTAGGTTGACGCTGGGGTGGCTGTGAGCATGCCACTGCACTTCAGCCTGGGCAACAGAGTGAGACTCCAACTCAAAAAAAGAAAGAAATATCTATTAGAAAATTTAAAAATTCTGAGAGGAGCATGAGAGTCTATGTTTACTGAGTCTACTGATTCATTTGTAATCTACTCAGCAGCTAACTCAATTTTGGGTGTATGACCTGTGCTTACTAAATATTTGTTGAATGAGTGAATGAAGAAATGAATGAGTATAGTATATATTCTTCCTGCCAGAACTGCCTGATTGCCTGAGTCTGAGAGATGCAATTGCACATGAGACTTAAAGCTCTGTACCCATTTCTTATTTATTCCACAGCGCTATCATAAAACTGTCCCAATGTACCTTAGTTGTCTGTTTACTCATGTTAATCTCCTCCTTTAGACTAGAAACCCCTGAGGGCAGGGTCTACATCTTATCTCTTTGAATCTTAAGGACCCAGCATAGCACTGACACAAGTTCTGTCCTCAGTAATCAATCTGATGCATACGTGCATGCTTGAATAAATAAGAAGATTAACAATTGAGAGGCGGTTCTCTTGAGTCCTTCAAAATACTAAATTTTCTCTTCCATCTCATTGCGTGCACTCAATCAATACACCTTATAGCAGTGATTTCCAAACTTATTTGCACTTTAGAATCACCTGAGGGTCTTTAAAAAGAAAATCTAAAGCCCAGGACACACTTCAGATCAATTAAAACCCAATATTTGGAGGATTAGGCATCAGCAATTTTTGAAGCTCCCCAGGTGACCCCATGTGCAGACAAATTTGGAAAGCACCATTTTATAGGTTTACTTAGAAAAATCAGTGAACTAGAAAGGACTTATGATTGTTTCTTCTGGTGGGTACTCCGGGGCAATGGTAGAGGTTTATGATTTTGCAATTCCAGAAGACTTTCAGTTGTTGTCACTGCTGCTGCTGCTGAGTCAGTGATCCTCAAGGTGTGGCTCTGGACAGGCATCACCTGGGAGAGTGTTTGAAATGCAAATTCTCAGGCTCCACCTCAGATTTATTTACTCAGAAGCTCCGGTGGGGGTGCCCAACAATCTGTTTTAATTGGTCCCCAGGGTGATTCTGCTGCGAGCTCATTTTTTTTTTCCTCTAGAAAAATTTTTCTTAACTTTGTCCTGCCTCAGAACCACCTGATGGGTTTGTTGAAAGTGCAGACCCAATGAATCTGAATTTAGAGTGACTGTGTGCATGTGTATTTGGGTTTGATGGATAGAAGAATGAAATGTCTATATTTTTCTTAAAAAGCATCCCAGGTCATATTGCTAGGCAGCTAAGTTTGAGAGACACTATTCTTGAATGTCCCCTGGAATCATTCAGGTAGAAATCAATCATTGCAAAATGTTCCGTTTATAGTCAGCTGTCCAGTGAGCACTTTAATTAACCGAGAGACCTTCCTTTTTCCTTCTTCCCTCACTCTTTATGCCTCCAACCAACTGGGTCATTCTGGGCTTCAGATAACACCCACCATTAGCAGAATGTCATTGAGCTGAATTTTGTTATATCCTGATACATTTGCTCTGCAAATCTGTGATGTTCTGTGGCTCACTTTTATGTTAAATTAGTTCTCATTCACCTGGGCTATTAATGGCTTACCTTTTTGTATTATCTTTTTCTTTAACCAACTTGAACCCCCCCAACCCCCCCATTCCCCGCCTCCCCACTACTTCTATAAGCACTTGAACTCCATGGATTTGCAGGCTGGAACTCATCATATCATACTTAAGGGAGCACATCATAATGAAGGCAGAGACATCATCAGAATAGGAAAGATTAAAAAGTTTGATAAAACTCAGTGTTGGTGATGTCATAGGGAAACAGGCATTCTTCGGCATCACCAGAAGTCTAAATTGGTACAGACTATTTGGAGGGCAATTTGGTAATATCTATTAACATTCTTTAAAAAAAATCACCTACTGATCATTTTGGTAATGTTATTTCTGGGTGTTTAATGCAGAAATACTTATATGATACACAAAGATGTATAAAAAAGAATGTCATTGTCACATTGTTGATAATGCTGAAAAACAAGAAGCTACTACATTTGTCATTAGCAGAGTAGTTAGATAAATTGTGGTATATTTGTGCAATATGATATGTTTTTTCCCCTTAATTTTTTTTTTACTTTGAAAATGTGGGGTACAATTCAGGGTTAGGTATACAAATATTCATTATGCAGGTACCCTTGTAATAGAATATGTTAACTGGGAGGTAGCTGTGTAAATACTGGGGAGGGAGCCGGGCTCGGTGGCTCAGCCCGTAATCCTGCTCCTTTGGGAGGCTGAGGTGAGTGGATTGCCTGAGCCCACGGTTGGAGACCCGCCTGGGCAGCGAGACCTCGTCTCTACAATAAATAAAAAAATCAGCCGGATGTGGTAGCGCATGCCTGTAATTCCGGCAACTTGGAAGGCTAAGGCAGAAGGATCGCCGGAGCCCAGCAGGTCGAGGCTGCGGTGGCAGGGAGTGGCCACTGCACTCCAGTCTGGGTGTCAGAGTGAGACTCCAACTCAAAAAAAAAAAAAAAAGTACTGGGGAGGCTGAAAACTGGATCCAGGGCATCAGAATGTAGTTTATCCAGCAATGCTGTCTCCAGGAAGTTGAGTTTTTTATATGGCAGTTTAGGACTCCCCGAGAGAGTAGTGGGTGAACAAGGTAGATGTTCCATGGTTTTTTATGACTTAGCCTTGGAAGACACGATATGACTTCTGCACTACTCTATGGGTTGAAGCAGTATAACCCTATACAGATTTGAGGGGAGAGATATAAACTCCACCTCTCAGAGAAAGAAAAGTGTCAAGAATTCGTGTGCCTGGTTTATAACCACCATGCAGTTGTTCCCTCGAGGGAGTAGGAAGTGGAGGAAGAAGATCTGACTTTTCATTTGATACCTTTCTATATTATTTGATTTATTTAAAAATTGCCTGACTTGATTTTGAGATTACAAGAGAGATAAAATAAGAAGAAAACAATTGGAGAAAAAGAGAGCCAGTGGTAGAAATCTGCAAGTGGAGGAATAGATATGGAAGAGGAAGAAAGGCTGGTAGACCTGGGGAGGGAGGCAGTGGAGCAGACACATATGGGACTGATGAACATGGAGGATGGCATTTGGCTTTGTGCTTGTGCTGGGTGCACATGGAAGAGTCTTCTGCCAACCACTCCTTATTGTCTATCTATCTGGCCTTGTAAATACTCTATCCTTTAAGAAACAACTTGAATGGTATCTCCTCTGCCCAATCATCTCAGTCAGAGTGGTGCCTTCTTACTCTGTATTTTCATGGCAATTGTGTGAGTAGACCTGCATCCAGCATGTGACAGCTTGACTCTCGGTTATTGGAGTGCACGTCTCTCCACATCCAGAAACTGTCCTTGAAGACTAGCACAATGTTTTATTAATTTTTCATAGTATCACAGTGCCTAACACTGTGTCTTGTGCTGGGAAGTGGATATTTCGTAAGTATTTCTTACATTTAGAAAACACCCTATTTAGGGTAACCTCCTCGGGTCCCCTCCCACTGTGGGAACTTTTCTGTCCTCTCAATAAATCCTGCGTACTTAAAAAAAGGTAAAAATCCCCTATTTAACAAATACCTATACAGTATCTACTATGTACTAGGTTTTACCCTCAAATATTGGCTCATTTACTCTCATAACAACCCTATGAGGCAGATACTATCATCCCCATTGTATAGAAGGTGAAATTGGTGCATGGAGACATCAAGGAACAAGTTCATAAACCTAATAAATGGTAGAGCTCAGAGTCAACCCAAGTCACTTGGCTCTAGTCCCCTATCACTGCCCTTTCCTTCATCCATGCAAATTACAGCATATTTCTAGGTTTTCCCATTTAAGAGTCAAGAAGCGTGTTTCATTGCATTTTTCAAAATGTACTGGCAACCTGACAACATTGAAATTACATATACAACTGCTCTTTGGATGGACATGCGGTAAAAGAAGTGGAATGGCATTTAGACTAGTTGATTAGTACTTTCATATTTAACCTTCTCTATCTCTTCATTGACTGCAACCTGGACTAGGTGAGACCTTCCAGGAAGTAGGCAAAGCTTCCAGAACATGATCAATGGCCCAGAAGGTCTACAGAGAGAACGTTATAGAAACGTCTGAAGAAATCACTAAAGGAAGGGAACAGAAGCTCAGAAAAGGGCTGGGATGTGGGTAGGAAATAACTTGAAAAAAAAAATATTCATGGATAGAGTAAGAGTCTTGAGGTCGAAAACGCAACAATAATGGGATCAGAAATTTATTTCTACCAGCCCATTCTCCTAATAATTGCAGAACTACTATTATATGAAGAAAGAGCAAAAGAAATCAATTTCAATATTTGTTATCATGACCTATATTAAAATAGTGCAAGGACCTTGGACAAGGTACTAATTAACTAAGTGTTACAAAGTTGGAAGAAATGGGGAATCAATTTTATCAAGCCTAATTCAGCTGTATTTGGAAGGGGGTTTAATTTAGAGGTTAGAGGTAGGGATTGGTACATAGGGTAAATCAAAAATAGAAGCGCTTTGTATGAAGTTTTATTTCCATTTTGCCATGAGGTCTCACAGACAGACAATAAAAATATAGGAGTGTTGAATATTAGCCCTCTTGCTTGCTTATTGCTTTTTATCATCTGAACAACTCAGTGCTAATTTCTAACATTCAACATTTATGGACTTCCAGGAACTCATAAATGTCACATCAGGCTGCCTCTTGGTGAATTTTTAATCAAGGGGGAAAATTTCAGCTACAAATAGACGAAGAATCAAGAGGCCCAATATTGATCGGTCAAAGTGGTACTTATGAACCTGAGGTTGAAGCAGTTTGGATAAAAGGATGCTGGTCTTTCTATGGCCCCAGAGACATCTTTTTCCATCAAGTCCAGGTGAATAGCAGATATCCCCTCAGAGTTATTGACTAGCAGCAAATAATATGAGGTCTACTGAATGACCATACTGGTAGCTGTAAATATGAGAAGAAAAGCCAAATGTCTGACCCTGGCCAAATACCATCTCAGTCAGAAATCCCCTGGATGTTACACTCCAATCCCAAAGCAGATGATACCAATTTTCCCCCTTTAGGGCAGAATGGAGTGGGTCAAGGTCCTGATTCTCTGGTCATTCTGTGCTGGACAGGGTTTGACCTCTAAGTCTGAGGCCTTGAGTTGTCCCCACAGAGATATAGAGCAGTGCTTGTTATGTCAGGGATCACTCAGCCCAGTGAATGATGTCTCTCACTAATGCCAAGCCATGAATCATTGGTCTGTGGTACTGTAAAATTAACATGCGCCGCTATAAATAACTCATCTGTAATGGGCTGTCATTGATGGCTTTTTGGAAAGGTTTGACTCAGGAGTAAGGGTTTTAATGACTATAATTGAAATTAGATGAAAAGCATCAGTATTGGGCTTTTTACCTGACCCACACGAGGAGAAATTCCATCATATGTCAAAACAATTATGCTGTGTCAAATCTGAGGGACAGGATGCCATAGCACCTTTCCTCCAGCACCTTGGACTGCTGTCTCCTGAGATGTCACCTGGTGAGTGACAGGGCACATGCTAGTCGCTCCTCGGTGCTGTTTCTTCACAAAGGGCCCTGCCATAACGGAGATGGGCACTGCTGGAAAAGCAACCCCACCCTAACTCCCAGATGAGAGCTATTATCAGCAGAAAGGGCCATTATTATTAATAACAAGGACTGTCCTTTGTACAGAGGAATTTGGTTTACAAAACTCTCTCACTTCCATGATCTCATTTGATCCTCACCAGGGCCTGGGAGGTAGGTCAGATGCTACTGCTATTATTATTCTCAGATGTAGGAAGGGATAGAGGCTCAGAGAGCTGAATGACTTGCCCAAGGTCACACAGCTAGTGAGTGATGAAACAGGAACCAGGAACCTCTGATCTAGAGCATGTCTACATTTCAGTGCCTTCTAGTGATGGCCTGGGGTTTGGTGTCACATGTCTTTCTCCTCCCGTCTGACCAGCATGCTCTGTCTTCTGTAAAACACTGGATCTGAAGTCATCCTGGGAGATCCTCGTTCTTCATCATTAATAGGAAAATCAAAACAGCTGAGGAAAAATGTAAACGTAGGATATTTTTCACGGACTGACTCTAATTCTAAACAGCTTTCTCTAGGACAATTTGAGTCACGAGTGGAGGTTCCAAGCAAGTCAGTGAAGAGTTTTTGAAACAGGTTTGAGTGCTTCAGTACTCTCTTTTCATTTTGCTTCTGGTGTTATAGAGAGCTTCAAGAGTTTCATTTCAGGGGCTGCTGAGTAATAGGAGGGGGCTGGACTCTCACAAGGAAAAGCCCCAGGGATCAGGGCGCAAGGCCCTCAGGGACAGTCCTCCAATCCCAACCACCTCCGCTATTCCTAAAATCAGAGATAGCTCTACATAGATATTTTCGGGTTACCTGCCTGTGTCCTAGGAAGAAGGGGTTCTGAAGTCACTGCAGACCCTTTAGCCCTGTGGTGGCTGTTGCCGGTCTTACTCTCAGGAGGCAGAACACCTTAGAAATGGTAGAGACCATATGCTTCAATCATTATCTTCTGAACCTCTGGGTCCCAGACAATTAGTCAGAGGCACTGAATCCACGTGTGCCTCCAGCCTTAACATCTCCCCTACAGGGCCTGTGCCACGCCGGTGGAGGTTTGTAAATGAACACGCAGCATACCTTTGTTCATACAGCATGTCACCATTCCCCACCTGGAGACAGCTCCGTAATCCTCCTGTGCAAAAATAACAAGTCCCACATAGGATTGCGTACATGGTCTAATTACACGTAACAAAACAACTCCTCTCAGGAGAGAAGGAGTGTTTGGTAGTAAATTAAGAGATGCAAAAACCACTGTGAGCCACGCTGATTAATCCAGCTCTCAAGCAATAGGGAAGGATCCTTGAGAAATGGGTTTGCAGTTTAATCATAATTATACCTCCACTATGGGAGCTTTTCATGTGCACTGGCTTTTGTGTGGAGGGGAGGGAATGTGACTGGGATGGAGACTGCAGAGTTGATTCATTCAGTGCTGTGTTGATGGAATGGAGATTGTTCCAAAAAACACTAATACTTAGTAAATGGGTAAAGCACCAGGGAGCCCACCTGCATTGTCTCTGGATACCTTGCACTCCCGTTTCAGATGTGGCTGCATCTGAGCACGTCAAAACCTTTATCCAGCTTTGCCCACAAGAACTGTGGATTTGTTTGACTTTCCTTACCCCTTTCAGCACCAGGCTCACAGAAGCACTTTGGGCTACAGCCCATGGGGACTTGATCGATTAAAGGGAAGACAGAACAAATGCTTTAGAAAAACCGAGAGAAACATGCTTACAACAAATTACAACTATAAAAATAGACTCTGTGTGTCAGGTGGAGGCTGGGGGAGGGGTACATGCATGAACACATGCAAGAAGATTTATGATTAATGCACAGTGCCTAAGCTTTTAAGCAAGCTCCATGCTTGAATTTTTGACTTTTTCAATTCCTAGCAGTCACCTGACTCTGGTCTTTAGCTTTCTCATCTGCAATATGGGATTAGTAATTATTTCTGCCCTTCCTACCTTGGGGGTTGTTGTGCAGATCGAGTGAGAAAAGTGATGTGAAAATGCCTTCCAAACTATAAAGCAGTCTACAAATGTCATTTTCTCTTATATACTTAGCATCTAGCACTAGCAAGTGTCTAGTAAATATGCCGGTTGATAGACTGTTAGATGCTAAGTGGTTAGAATGGAATTATTTGAAACGTTTGGAAAAAAATCAAGGGAGATTTGCTGTAAAGCATGGATTCTTAACAGAATTTAAGGGTCTGGGAAGAAGGATGGAGACTTGTAAGGAAGAGAAGAGGAATATTTCTGACTGTAGAGACGAGAAGAGCTCAGTGGAAACAGCATATTTAGTAGAAGTTGAAGGGAAATAGGTGAAGGAAGAATAAAAGGAGGATTAGTGAAAGACTGAAAACAGAGTTTAGGTGCTGGAGTGGGGCTTGTCCTTGAGCAAATATCTGATTACATGAGCATTCATGCAAGAATGGGCATCCATGCAAAGATGAGCATTCATACAAAGATAAGCAACCACATAAGGACGAGTATCCATAAAAGGATGGGCATCCATGCAAAGATGAGCATCCATGCAAATATGAGCATACGTGTGAAGATGAGTATTCATGCAAAATGATGGTCATACATGTAAAGATGGGCATTCAGCAAACCTGGGTATCCATGTAAAAAGATGGACATTCACGCAAGGACAGAGTCCACGCAAAGACGGGCATTCATACAAGGCAAAAGAAAAGCAGGTTGCAGTTGGGGAAGAGTAGACAGAGCACAAACATGTGACTCTTAGGTACAGAATCTTGAATTCTAGTGCCTCCAAAATCTTTTGTGATGGTGACAATTGAGAATTGGTGGGTAGGGATTGGAGTGAGAATAGATGAGCTGATCATGAACTAGATCTCTGTTGTTTTCCAACGTAATGCCTATGAGAGAGTCCCATCCCAATTAGACATTCCAGGATCTCAAGGAAAGGAGCAGTTCAAGGACCTTAGTCTAGAAAAGTAAAATCCCCAGGGAACCAAAACACAGCCTGTTAACTTTCCAGGGGAGCTGCATGCCCCCCCCAACTCCCAAATCCCATTCCTTCTTTTAACATATGCAATTTTGCAGAGTCTGTAATCCATAAAGATGAAGAGAGAGGGGAAAAAAAACCCAAAACACTTTCACTACAATAGGGGGAACTTCTGTGAGAATGGAGCTGTGTTTTGAATGTTTTAATGTAATTGACACCCATCTACTTCCTATTCAAAAATCCGCTCTCTGGAATAGCGTAACAATGCTTTCTCCTCTATATTTTTCTTGCATGCTGCCACAAACTGCTGTTGTGAAGCAAATCCTTCTGTTGCAATCTTTTATTTTTACCTCCCCCCACTTTGTAAATCTCTTTCTTTCTCTAAAATATTAAAGTGTGGTAAAGGCTGCCGAGTGACTAAGAAATGGACCCTTCTGAGTCAACAGATCAACCCCCCTGCCTTTGAGTCATAACTGCTAATGTTTCTTGTCACAATTCAGTTTTCCTTGTGATTTTTTTTCTTCTTGTGGTAGAAAGGCTTATGAAAAATTTCTAAGTATTTGGGGATGGGAGATTTCAAACCACTCTTATCATCATCAGGAGCTTCTGACAAGTAGCACAAGTATATGGCATGATATGTTAATTTCTTGGCACTACTTGGATATCCTTTTCCTCCTACTGTCAAGTCATTTTGGGGGGTTATAAACACTGTTCGTAGTGTGCCTATAAAAGTTCCAAATAGCCATTTGCATGTGATGACCACCCACTCCCTGCATGTTCACATCATGGTACAGTGAGGACAGTGTAGATTCAAATCCAGGGCAGTTTCTTTCACCTGTGCCAGCTCTAGCATGTTACCCTGCCTTTTCTCTCTCCTTTCTCCAATAAACTTTGTTTGAAAAAAAAAATACAGATCCTCTGTTTGCTAGCTGAGATCTTTAGATTAGTCAGTTCTCCTCTCTGAACCTCAATTTCTCATACTTAGGATGGAATAAAAATATGGAACTGAGAAGACTGTTGCAAGATAAAGTGTGATAATATGTGCATGCTTAGCACCCAAGGATCTTTCCTCCTCCATTTAAAGCATCTCTCTCTCTCTCTCTTTTCTATCTCTCTCTTTCCCTCCTTCTTTCCCTTCCTTCCTCCTTCTCTCTTTTCTCTTTCCCTCTGTCTTTCATTTTCTCTCTGTCTGCACAGATATATGTCATGTGTGGATGGATACCTAAGGAGCCGACAGCAGTGTTTGCTTCCAGAGAGAGCTGTAATCTGATATAAAAAGGTCATCTTACTTTTCACTGTACAACTTTAATTTTATTTAAAATCTTTTCCATTATCATGTATTGCTAAAATATTAAACAAATTAGGTATATTTGGAAATTCTGAGTTCCTAGCTCTTGGTCTCTTTTCTCTTTTTTCCAGGGTTTGGTTGTTTCATATTGAATAAGCACAGAAAGAAAATTCTACATGTGTTGTTTTCTGTTTTGATCCGCCTAATATTCACTGTAGGACTTAGTGTAGAAGAACTCCAAATTTAAGAAGTACTGGTAACTAGACAGACTTTAAATAAAAAAGGTTTGGACAACTGGATAGCCATTTGGGAAAATAAAAAAATTAATCCACATCTCACACCCTAGCCCAAAATAAACTTCAAATGTATCAGAGATTCAAATGTTAAAAAAAAACACAAAACCATACAAGTAGTAGAAGAAAACATGGATGAATTAATCTTTGTATGGAGAATACTTTTTTAATAATAGCTCTAAATTCAAATTTAATAAATGAAAAGATAGATAAGTTTGACTCTATTAAAAACCAAACATTTTTTCCATGGTAAAAAAAAAAAAAAATCACAAATTTAGAAGACAAGTAACAAGCTTGGAGGAAGGATATGCAATACACTTTATAGAGAAAGGGCTAATAGCTCCTTAATACATAAAGAAAATTTGAAAATAAACATGAGCAAAGGAAACAAAAAGACACTTCACAAGAAAAAGATATGCAAATAACCTTAAATATAAAAAATTACACAAACTTACAAGAAGAGAAACGCAAAATAAAACTACACTGAGATACTATTTTTCACCTGCACAATTGGTAGAATTCAAAAGGTTGGCAGCATATACTTTCAATGAGAGTGAGGAAACAAGCACTCTCATAAATTGCTGGAGAGAAAGTAAAATGATCGGTCTCCATGGAGAAGAATGTGGTATATCTAGCAAAACCCGTATTTACTCTTTGTTCTAGTAATTCTTCTTGTTGGAATTTACCCTGAGATACATTTCCATAAATATAAATCACTTGTGATAAAGTTATTTGTTGAGATGTTATTTATTGTACTGATGTTATCTGTTGCATGCTATTTATTGGAATCAATGTAAATGTTCTTCTAGAGTAGATGTACTAGATTATCTGTGGTACATTCACACAGGAGAGTCCACATAAAATAAGAAGAGTGAAGAAGTGTTTTATGAACTGATATGGAATGATTTTCAGGACATGTTGTTAAGAGCAAAAAACAAGGTGTGAAATAATGCATCTAGTATGTTGCCTTTTGTTTAAGAGACAAATAAGCAAAAAAAAAAGTACACTTATTTGCTTATTTTTGCAAAAAGAATGCAGGCTGCATGAACTAGAAATGAATGAAAATGGTTGCCTATTTGGGGTATGTGGGAATAGGATAACAGGGATAAGGATGGTAGTGAGACTTTTCTGAGTATACCTTTTAATATAATTTTGACTTATAAATCATATAAATGTTTCATATACAGTATGTTAAAATAAAATTAAATCAAATCAGGAAGGATGAATACAAAGCAAATCTTAAAGCTGAATGCAAAATGAAACAAAGGAAGCCAACCACATATCAAATTGGCAACCTAGCCATACAGAAAGTAAACAAATTCCAAAACTTTTGAACACAGTGTTCTCACTGTACATCCGTAGTGGATGATTGTCTGTGGAAAAAAAACTGTAAAGACAATCTTGAACTTAATTAGTAGATTTGTTGTTGGTAGTAGTATTGGTATAGTATTCTAGAAATTATTTTGAATATATTGTAGGACTGAGAAGATGAGTTAAATGTTGGTCTTAGAAACTAGGGAGGAGGGGTATGCAAATATTGGACAGGGATAGGTGAGAGAGTTTTTGTGATGCTGGATTCCAACATCAATCCTAACATTCCAGAGATTTGTCCATGGAAAGGGCCTAGAAGCAACAAACTCTAGTAGCAATCAGCTCACCTAACACCAAGATCTTTCTTTTTTCCTTCTTCCTTCCTTCCTTCCTTCCTTCCTTCCTTCCTTCCTTCCTTCCTTCCTTCCTTCCTTCCTTCCCTCCCTCCCTTTCCCTTTCCCTTTCCCTTTCCCTTTCCCTTTCCCTTTCCCTTTCCCTTTCCCTTTCCTTCCTTCCTTCCTTCCTTCCTTCCTTCTATCCTTCCTTCCAGAAAGGGTCTTGCTCTGTCACTCAGGCTGGAGTGCAGTGGCACGATCTTGGCTCACTGCAACCTCAACCTCCTGGACCCAAGTGATCCTCCCATCACAGCCTTCCAAGTATATGAGACTACAGGTGCATACCACCATGTCCAGCTAATTAAAAAAAAAATTTTGTAGACACGAGGTCTACCTATGTTGCCTAGGCTGGTCTTGAACTCTTAGGCTCAAGCAATTCTCCCACCTTAGCCTCCTAAAGTGCTAGGATTCCCGATCTTAGTTTCTAAATACCAGATCCCTCTAAAAGAAACCAAGGCTCTTGGCAGAAATGGCTAATTACAGATCTGCAGCCTGGAATATCTTGTTGCACCGGAAAGCAAACAATATCTCAAAGACAATTTTTGGTATCACTTTGTACTCTATCTTTTATTGTGTTATAATCTATTATAGTAATATTATAAGATATTACTAATATCTATTGGTGATTTGTCAAAAAAATTCATGAGCTGGCTTGAAGGAGTTCTTTTTACTAGCCAAATTTAAGACAGTGTGAGCATCAAAAAGAATGATGTAAACCTAACCCCAGTAAGAATGGCTGTTATTAATAAAACAAACAAAAACAGATGCTGGTGAAGATGTGGAGAAAAGGGAACACTTCTATGCTGCTGGTGGGAATGCAAACTAGTACAACCTCTTGGGAAGACAGTGTGGTGATCTCTGAGAGAACTAGAAATTGACCTTCCATGTGACACAGCAATCCCCCTACTGGGAATATACCTGGAGGAACTCAAAGCATTCTACAGAAAAGATTCCTGCACAAGCATGTTTATTGCAGCACTATATTCACAATAGCAAAAATAATACTATAAGAAAGGGATTGGCCGTAGCAGGATACTGTCAGGTGGGGAGGGGAGGACACAGCATCAATAAAGGTACCGGATCTCAAACCAGGCAAAGTGGTGACCAAAGGGAGGCCCAAAATTTACCTGTATAATGCCCACTTATATACCTAATCCTGAATTGTACCTTACATCTTAAAAAATATATGTGTGTGTGTGTGTGTGTGTGTGTGTGTGTGTGTGTGTGTGTGTGTGTGTGTAGGCCATTGCCTTGCTAAGCTATGGTGTGGTGGTGTGGCCATGTGCTCTTTGATCCACTCCCCTACTTTGGGGAGGTAAATCTCTTCTTTCTCTCTCTCTAATTTACTTTCTAAATAAACTATATTTTCTAATCTTAAAAAAGAATAATGATGGTAATAGATTATAACACAATAAAAGATAGAGTACAAAGTGATACCAAAAATTGTGGGCCCCTTATTATTTCAGGATAAAAAGTTAACAAAAAAAGGGTATATGTATGTGGTACATGGGGTACCATGTCTTCACAGAATTTCAGCTTATATTTGTAGAAGAAATAATAGAATTAGAAAGGTCACCATTTTCAACAAACAGTGCAATAATTGATACAGGCAAAGATCATTAATGCATGATAAAACCATTATGTGAATGCTATTAGAGAGTGGGCTATTCACATGGTCTCGCCCTATTGATAACTTATTACCTACAAAGGGTAAAGGAATCTTTATGGAGAAGAAATCTGACAGATATCACCTTAATCAAATAGCAGCAGAAAATGACAGCCTCACTAGTTCTTACTCCAGAACCTTTGACACCATGTAAGATCATTATCAATATTGAGACAATTGATAATTTTAGCTTCCTGATTTGCTGGGGTGAAAAATATGCAACACCAGCTAGTAGCATTCATACTAAAAATGTCTAATTTTAATTCAATAATGAAGAAACAAACACACACATTTAATTTATAGGACATTCTATAAGATGACTTGCCTGAACTCTAAAAACCATGAAAGACAAAATACAATGAAATAAAAAAATAAGTGAAAGACTATTCTAGATTAAAGAGAATAACAAATACATTCAATACATAATTTCTGATTGAATTCTGGATCATAAAAATGTTAGATAATTAGAAAAATTTATATATGATATTTTTAGATAATATTGTATTAATATCTTGAAAGGTAAATATTTTGGGAGTGCAAAAAGCATTGTAGAATAAAGCTTGTGTAGAATAATGCTCTACTTCTTGGAAAATATATGTTAAAGTATTTAGGAGGTGAAATGTTAAGATATCTGTTACTAATTTTCAAATGATTTAGCAAAAATATTCAATTGAGAGAGAGAGGGGAAGGGGGGAGAAAGGCAAAGAGGGAGAAAGGAAGACTGCAAGCAAACAGAGCAAAAAGTTGACAATCAAGGGAGAAAAAAGGTAGATGAGTTTTCAGCATATATTTTCAACTTTCTGCAGGTTTAACATTTTTCAATATAAAAACTTAGAAAAATACAATAAACAAACATTAGCTCGTCCATAAATTATATTCTTATCCTGTAACCAAATTGAAATTTTTTTCTCTTTCAGCTCATCTCTTTTCCAAATCTTTGCATTATATAGCAAGAGTTGCTTGGGGCCTAATGGCCCAACAATGCCAAGACCTTGAACAAGTCAGCAGAGAAGGCTTGTCATCCGCTGCCACCTCTGGGCTTTGCTGCCACACCAGCAGGGACTGCTAAGGGAAACTGGCTCATCACTGAACCTAAAAGTGTCTGGGGAGCTACGGGACCTCAGTGGCCTAAGGCTGCCTGGGGGGGTGCAAATGGAGTTGGTTGTTTCCAGAAGGAGGGTATACACTAGCAACTTTTGGATGGATCCATTATTACTGTGAAATATTCAAATCCATGAGCAGTCTCATTGCAGCATCAACTGAGAGCAGAACATAATGTACTACATGCTAAAGGATTACAGAAACCTTTAATATTACAATCAGTTTAGTGTCAGCAGCACATCTGAAAACACATTATTTTAATATCATATGGTAAATGTTACAAAAACATAATACCAGGGTCTCTGGGGATGCAGAGGAAGAACACCTGCAAAATAGGGGATGAGTCAGGACCACGGAGCAGGCTGGTTGGAGGTCTGGGAAAGAAGATGATGGGGGCAGTGGGCACAGGGAGGGATTGGAAGAGTCAAGATAAATTTAGCAGAGCAAACAAGTAGGGCTTTGTGACTGATTGTAAATGCAGAGAAAATAATCTTAGACCTTCTAGTGTTGTGTCTTCTGGGAAGTCTCGTATAGACACTGCACATGGTGGGCGTTTAGCATATATCTGTTGATTGAGTTAGGTGAGACACTAGGCAGAATCCCAAAAGTCCTCAGACTGAGAAATGGCAGTGTGTGTGTGTGTGTGTGTGTGTGTGTGTGTGTGTGTGTGTGTGTGTGTGTGTGTGTTGTGTGAATTAAAATGGAACAAATTTGAGGAAATGTTGTTGTGGACTCTTCTTGGAAGGTAGTTACAACATAAAGAAAAGCAAGAGGCTCAAAAGAAGAAACCTTTCTCTTTATGTGTTTGTCCTGTTTCTTCATTATCTTTGTCTCATCCTCATTCAATTAAAAATGATTAAGAAGTAAAATCAAATTAAAATATGTTAAGTATCCTGTCTTCCCATCTCTTCTATTCCAACACATGCATGAGTGGGCACACATACACACAGATTTATTGTTTTTTTTTTTTTGTCTTCTATGCTGAATTCATATGTCCGTTCTGTATTCAGATTATAAATTCCTGTGGTTGAGGGTGATGTGGACCTCTACACCTGGGCTTTAGTAAACAGGCTTTGATATCGACCTCCAAGGTCACAGAATCAATTGCCTGGATTTGAAACTCAGGGCATTGCTGGATTCAAATGAACAGCTCCAATCTCAAATTTTTTGGCCCTCTCCATGGAAGAGGGCTGGAAGGGGTGGGAAGATGGAGCACAAAGAAAAGTTCCCCTTCTGCCTTTACATCTGTGCCAGAGACTTCTCAAAGCACTTTTCAATCTGTTCTCTCCTGTGCCAGCCTCCTGCACACCTGCCTGCTGGGCGCTGCTGCAGTGTCAGCGGTTCCAGAGGCTGGTCTTCAGCAGATGGCCCCTCTGAGGCCCCCTGTCCAGAGATAGGGAGAGAAAACTCAAGGACAGAGTTGGTGACAGAAGACTGGCTCTGGGTGCTCCAGCAGAAGTTGGGTGTTGAGGGGTGGGCAAAAGCTTCTGTCTGATCTTTTTGGTTTCTACTTTGAGAAATACAAAACTTTTTGATTGTTAAGGTTGTTACTTTAACATTTTCATCTTAGGATACTGCGGTGAGAACTCAGGTGCCATCTAGGAATCAGAGGATGCCAGGTGCTCCTTTTTGTTCAGTTTCTGGTTCACTGGATGACTTTTTCATAAACCCTTAGTCATAAGTACCATCTACAACACACATGGAGTGTTAATAGCTACTGAGCAACAGTGTACTGGGCTATGCACCCTACATGTATTTCAGTATTCCATTTAATTATACCAACACTCCAAGGCAGGCGGCTCAGCCTGTAATCCCGCGCCTTTGGGAGGCTGAGGTGAGTGAATTGCCTGAGCCGCGGGTTCGAGACCCACCTGGGCAGTGAGACCTCATCTCTACAATAAATAAAAAAATCAGCCGGGCGTGGTGGTGCATGCCTGTAATTCCGGCTACTCAGAAGGCTGAGGGGGAAGGATCGCCGGAGCCCAGCAGGCTGAGGCTGCGGTGGCCGGGAGCGGCCACTGCACTCCAGTCTGGGTGACAGAGTGAGACTCCAACTCAAAAAGCAAAACAAAACAAAACAAAAACAACAACAACCAAAAAAAATTAAGGAAAGTCAAAGCCTGAAGGCCAGTATGCAATGGAGTCAGGACTGAGTCCCAAAATTTCACGACTCTAAGGCTTCTGCTACTCTGTCTCCTACCAGGCGTAGAACTGTATTAGCACCAGACAGTGTGGAGTAGCCTTTGCATATGGACCTGTTTTATGGACTCTATTATATTGTAAATTAGTTGAGAGTAGCGACCATGTCTTATAATTATTTTATGACAGTCTCATTACCTGTGAAACAGAACAAATCTTTCCCTTAATTCCACAGTGAGTCACACCAAATGTTGCCCAAATGAATCTTTGGAATTTGGGGGGAAAGGTGGAGCCAAGGCCCTAGGCATGAAGAATGGCCCATGCAACTCCCCCAGGAGCTCATCCTCTGTCTTCTGAATGCCCTATTAGAACTCACTCAGTTTTTCTGCAGATTCTTCCTGGAGCTCAGTGCCAAATAAACAGTCTCTCAAATTTCTTACATGTTATGAGGCATTGCAGATGACTCCGTATAATCAAATATGCCATTCCACATCTCATTTGTAATTTCACAATTTAGCTCTCTGCATCATTTAAGCACATATAGAGCCTCTAGAGAAATCCTTATTTTTTTGCTAAAGCTTTTATATGTGAGCTTTGTGCTGATTTTGGTCTTTGCTGTGCCTAATAAGATTCTCACAAAGTTTTCTCACTACGAAAGGCTTTATAAAATTTAAGGAACCATGGAAATAAGCCCTGGCCTATTACAAATCAAGGTAGGCCAAGCAAGCAGCAGGTAGGAGGCCCAGATCAGAAGCTGAATGTCCTTTTCCTCTTGTGTCTATTCCTTTTGTGTTTGATTTGACTGAGTCTCTGAAAAATGCTATGACTGCTTTACAATTATGCAGTGCTTGAAAATTTACAAAGCGTATCTCATGCATTGTATTTGATATGAGCTTCATAACTACCTGTAAATGAGGCAGGGCAATTACTATTAATCTGTATTTTATAGACAAGGAAACTGAGTTTGGAGAGGTTAAGTGACTTGTCTATTCCATGAAGTTAATGATAATTATTAATTAATTAGTTACCTGCAAGCCTAGGAATCAAATACAAATTTTCCAATGAGAAGTCCAGTGTCTTTCTTTAATTCACCCTGCCTTTCTAGAGGCAGTACTTTGTAGTTGTGGAACTGAGGTTTCTGAGAGGAGGTTGTGGTATGTGAATTTTGCTGCCCATTTAGCTCTTGAACCCAACCACCTCTCTCCACCTCCACTGCCACTCTCCCAACCCTAATCACCTCTCACTTAGGTCACTGCTACAGAGTCTTGAGTTAGTTTCTCTGCTTCTAGTCTTGTCCAACTCGGGTCTTCATATTGCAGCATGAGTGACTTGTTTAAATCATTTTTTAAAAAACCACCATGATCGCCATGCTCCTTTGCTTAAAACACTTTCACCATCAGAAAAACATGAAAACTTCCTAGCATGGCCTCCAAGGATCTTCATGAACTGACATTGCTTACTCCTCCTGCCCACCCACCTCCTGTCGCCCCCACCCTCCCAGTCTAAGTACCAGCCCCTTGCCACCACCAGACTCTCTCATCTTGGGGCCTTTGTCCTATTCTTCTTATGACCCATTATCATCTTTTCTCTACCTTGTCTTCTCTGATCGTGTTTAATCATGTTGGAGCAGTTTGTAACCAGCTCTAAAAATCCTATTTAAAACTTATAACTATTATCAGTAGTAGTAACTTCTTTTTGCAGCATGAGTTTGAGTTTATAACATGTGAATATTACCTCTGATGATGAGCACATAATAACTGCAGTGGGTAGGGATGGGTTTTATCAATGAAGACATAGAGGTTTGGGGATGTTAGGTAACTTGCTGACCTTCATGTCACAGGCAAGTGGCAGACCCAGCACTTGGAAGTCAAGTCTTGAGAATCTAGTTCACACCAAATCATGCAATCTGTCTGCATCATTCATCAGTGCCTATAAAGTATTCTGAGATACATAGTAAAAGGCTCAGGAGAAAACTGGGTTACATTTCATGGACGAGAAGTATTTGCATGAGAAATATTCCTAGGCAGAAGGATGAAAGACAAAAAGAAAGGACAAGAAACAATGTTATGGAACAGCCAGCACATGGGCTCATTAACCTCTTCTAAACAATCTCTCATCTCTCCTGTCTCCCTGCAGACCACAAATAAGTCCAAGGGGAATTTGTGTGGTAAACTTTCACCTGCAGGGACCTGATTTCTGGAGAGAAGAAAACATCACCAGTGGACAGAGTTTGCTGTTTTATGCTAAGTCATGAGGGGGAGTTCTTGAAATAATTCAGGACCATTCTCCTGGGGAAAATATCAGTGTCCCCAGCAGTGCTGCTTAAATGACTTGAATACCAAGGGTGTAGCTCCTGTTAAAACTCTTAACTTACTAACAGCCTTTCCTAACTCACTTAACATTCATTTATCACGTTTTCATGCTACTTACTCAACAATAAACAGTAATGCACTGGATTGGGATATAGACCTCCAGGTTGTCAGCCATTTAAGAAGAGGAGGAAAAGTACCCATGTCAGGGGAAAAAGTTGTGTGAAGACCCCGAAGTAGTCAAAAATATGGCAGACTCCACAGCAATTTGGAAGATGGCAGTTACAGGACTTAAAAGTTGATTGAGCTGTGAGAGGGAGAGAAGGTGTCTGGCCAGAGCAGCTCGGGGGGGCGGTCACTATGTCATGAGGTAGAAGATGAAAAAGCACCTTTTCCCCCCTTCTCTTTATTCTTTCAGGTTTGATGATCAGATTACCTTGAGTTTGATGTGTCTGTGGATATTTGAGTCTGGAACACTGAAGATGGCTTTGGTCTGGAAATGTAGATTGGAGATATCTCAGCACATGGATAGATGGTCACTGAAACCATGGAGTGGATGATATCACCTGGGGGAGAGTTTAGTGAGGGAACAGTCTTCCCTGAGGTTGCTGGAGGACGTATTTCTCAACCCAAAGTCAGAAGTAGAGACAAGAGAAATCGAAGTCATACACTTGTAATTGGGAAGGCAATAGAATGTGTCATACTCAAAGGGTGAGGCAAGGACAAGACAAAGAACAACTGGAAAATCTAGGGGAGAAAGAGTTAGTTAAGTGGCTAGGAGAAGAGGGAGAAGGTTGGGGGGGCAAAACACTGGGTGGATTGAGTGGCTCAGTATATTGTCCTTGAAGAAGATTTTCCAGTTGTTCTTTGTCTTGTCCTTGCCTCACCCTTTGAGTATGACACATTCTATTGCCTTCCCAATTACAAGTGTATGACTTCGATTTCTCTTGTCTCTACTTCTGACTTTGGGTTGAGAAATACGTCCTTCAGCAACCTCAGGGAAGACTGTTCCCACACTAAACTCTCCCCCAGGTGATATCATCCACTCCATGGTTTCAGACTCTAGAGGCCCTTTCACATGACACCTAATGTATGCTGGCTTGAAAGATGGTCATGGACACTTTGAATAGCAGCACTGGGCTGGGCACTAATATTTATAACTTTGTCATGTGATCCTTGTGAGGCTAGCTTAAAAGGAAAATGCCTTCAGATTTGTACTCTGCTGAGTAACTTTTGCCCTGTCTTAGTTTCCCTAAGGTCATCAGGCTTTGAGATGCTGTTGGTAAAGTTATTTGGTGATATCAAAGAGGAAAGGATGTGTAAATTCTCTGGCCACTCTGCTTGGAAGGTCACTCTCAGGCAGAACTCTCCACAAGTTCATGATACAGTGAAGCGTTCCATGTTTATAACCAGTGTGGAATCAATGGTGCCTCTTGGAAACAAGTTCATTCTCATATATACCTTGATGTTGCATGGTTGGTTCATTTGTCAGAGTTCTCTGATTTCAAATATATCTCCAAGTCTTAGACACATGACTTTTTGAGGTACAGAGATCAGTCATTCTAAAAGTCACAGGGTCTTCCACCCAAGGTCCTGACTGCCTTCTAGATTCTGTTCTAGCAAACATACCTCCAAATCTCAGTTGCTTAACCCAATAAAAGTCTATTTGCTACAGACACCAAGGTGAAGCTATGGTCCACAGATCAGCAGCAATGTCATTATCTGGGAACTTGCTAGAATTCAGAATCTCAGACCCATTCCATTTTAACAAGATCTCCAAATGATGTGTAAGCACATTGCTATTTGGGAAGCACTGCCCTAGGTTACCAAAATCTCTTTGTTGGGTGAATTAGATAGTTCTCATAGTAGAGGGATAAAAGGGAATCCGACACAATGAAATAGAAACAGGAGGAAACAAAAGGAGTCAGTCTGACCTACTGGCAAATCTTGAATTGTGACAAACTATGTAAAGTCTATTCCTGAAATCTCAGCACAGGGGAGCCCAGGACATGAGTTATCGCAGTTAGCCTTGGCTCATGCCCAGTGCATTGTTCAGTTAGCCATCCTTACCCAGGGGACAGACACCAGGGCAGACTGAATTCCATTCCTTCAGCTAGTCTCTTTGCTGTTACTGCCTGGGCGTGCAGGTGGGAAAAGGTGGAACTAATCAACTGTAGTGAGTCCTATTATAAAATGGGAAAATCCAGCACAAATTTTTCCTATCTGGCACCCCAAAGAGCTAATATTAAGGGGGTGATTACTGGCCCTTTATTATTCTCATTTTGGTAAATCTGTTTTTTTCACCTCCACACCTATGTTCAAGGTTAATTCTGTTATTTTCTCCCCGCAGGCCTGTGTTGAGTGCCACAGGGAACCCCATTTAGCAACCCCAAGCAGGAGAGGCAGAGAGAGCAGCAATAACTCCACATATGACTTGGAAATTGGCTGCGTCTCAAGGCAGGAGATGTGTGTTTTTATGGTGTTAACTGTGAGGGAGTGAGAGCAGCCCGTGCTCAGGAGTGCCAACGCAGCTCCTTCCCAGGAGCCTTCCCGGTTGCTTCCCCTTGTGGGAGGTTCTGCTAGAAGGACTAAGATGGAAAAGAGAGATGTTTTGCTTTAGTAGGATGGCAGCTCTTGGGGCAAGAGGTGAGAGTGCGTGTGCAGGGGGTTGGGACTGACTGCAAGAGACTAGTGGGATGCACTGTGTCTCAGGGGCTGGGGTGGTAGGCACTTCAGCCCTCTAGCCCCTCCTCCAGGGCAGCACCATTTTAGACACACATGCCTTTACCCCATAGACTACAAGCCAGACATAGCCCAGCTTGAATGGGGAAACAGACAATAACTTCACCAGTTCGGGAAGCATCTTCTCGGTCAAAACCGCTATTCCCATCCTTCTTTTAACAAAAACTTCTAGTTTCCTGCCCTCTGTCCTTTCTAGCAGAACCCTGATTTTTTTTTTCTTGGGTGACAAGAGCCAAATAAAAAGATGCAGTTTGCTTTCCTCCTTTGCAAGTGGGTATGGGTCATCAGAGGTAAGCAGAAGTCACCAGGTGGGGCTTTTAGACAAGCCCTCCAAGAAAGCTGACTCAGCTGGGAGGTACTTTCTTCTCCTCCACCTTCTTTCAGCCTAATATGTGGACATCTGCTTGGAACATGAGGCAAATTCAGTGACAGAATCGTATACTAGAGACGGTAAAGCAGACATTTAGGAGGACACTGATACTGCTCTATCTGCCTATTACTGGACTTTTGCCTAAGAAACCACTTGTTTGACAATTCTGAACATGCAGGGAACTTAATTCTAATCGATATACCCTTTCCCAGTGTTAGGTAGGGCAAGTGCATCTATATTCTGTAATAAGCAACTTCCAAATCTCAATAGCTTGACTCATTAAAGTTTGTCATTTACACTGAGCTGGATACAGAGGTAATGGGTTGGTGGGCAGTCTTCCTGGGACCCAGGGCCCCGTGCTCCACTGTCTTGTGTCTCCACTGAATTATACACACTCCACATCCTCTTTATGAAGACGGGAAAGTAAGCAAGGATTGTGCATGGTAGTTTTTATGAGCCATGCCCTGAAGAAGTATAGTCCACTTTCACTGAGATTTTCTTAGCCAGAATTCAATCACATGGCCACAGAGGGGAGCTGGGAAATGTAGTGGTTATGTGCTCAGGAAGAAAAGGAAATGCGTTTTGGTGAATGCATCATAATTTGTCAGACATACTTAAAAAAGAAAAAAAGAAGCAAAGAGGAAAGGAAAAGAAGAAAGAAAGAGGAAGGAATAATTAAAGAAGAAAAAACCCGAAAGAACCCCTACTTGTCACCGTACACATAAACCAAATCTAAATGGATCAAGGACCTAAACGTAAAACCTCAAACTATAAGAATCTTAGATACTGCAGTAGACACTTGTACAGAAATTGGAATGGGCAACCAATTCCTGATCAAAATCCCAGATGCCAATGCCATAAGCGATAAGATCGACAAGTGGGACTCGCACTAAACTGAAAAGCTTCTGCAAAGCAAAATAAACCATCAAGAGAGCAGGGAGAAAGCCCACAGACTGAGAAAAAAATATTTGCCAACTGTATGTCTGACAAAGGCCTAACATCCAGGATCTACAAGGAACTCAAATGTGCCGAAAGGAAAAAAACTAACAGCCCTATTAAAAAGTGGGCAAAAGATATGAATAGACATTTCTCAAAAGAAGCCATATGAGCAGCCAACAGATACATTTAAAAATGCTCAGCCTCACTAATCATCTCAAAAATGCAAATTAAAACCACCTAACTCCAGTCAGGATGACCATCATAAATAACGCAAAAAATAGCTGGGCTCGGTGGCTCAGCCTGTAATCCTGCACCTGGGGAGGCTGAGGTGAGTGGATTGACTGAGCCCGTGGGTTTGAGACCTGCCTGGGCAACTTGGTGAGACCTCATCTCTACAATAAATCAAAAAATTAGCCGAGTGTGGTAGCGCGTGCCTGTAGTTCCAGTTACTTGGAAGGCTGAGGCGGAAGGATCGCTGGAGCCCAGCAGGTCGAGGCTGCGGTGGCCGGGAGCGGCCACTGCACTCCAGTCTGGGTGACAGAGTGAGATGCCAACTCAAAACAACAAACAAACAAACAAACAAACGCAAAAAACAACAAATTCTGGAGAGGATGCAGGGAAAAAGGAAGACTTCTACACTGTTGGTGAGACTGTAAATTAATACAACCTCTGTGGAAACCAATGTGACAATTCCTAAAAGATCTAAAAATGACCTTACATACAACCCAGGAATCTCCCTTCTGGGAATAAACCTGGAGAAATTCAAATAATTCTATAAAAAATATACCTGCAAACACATGTTTATTGCAGCATTATTCACAGTAGCAAAAACATGGAACCAAGCATGCTGCCCATCAAAAGTGGACTGGATAAGAAAAATGTGGTACATATACACGATGGAGTATTATACAGCTATAAAGAAGGACAAAGTTATGAACTTCGCAGCAACTTGGATAGATTTAGAGTCTATCATACTTAGTGATCTATCACAGAAACAAAGAACTGAGTACCACGTGTTCTTACTTATAAGTGGACCCTGAATGTTTATCATAATAGTATAAGAAAGGGTTTGGCAGTGGTAGGATGCTCCAGAGAAGGGGGTGCACATGACATCAATAAAGGTACCTGATCCCAAACCAGGTGAAGTGGGGACCAAAGGGAGGCCCAAACTTTACCTGTATGATGATCCTTATATATCTACTCTTGAATTGTACCTTGCATCTTTAAAATAAAAAAAGAAATGAAAGAAAGAAAAGAAGAAAGAAAAGAGGAAAGAAAAAATCAAATAAAAGACCAGGAAATATTCAGTTGTTCTCTAGAGATAATTAAAGTTTGTTTTCTGTGACAGAATATGCCAAGTAGTAGAATGGAATCAATGCTGCTGGATTCCAAACGAACTTATGCGTTACCCAGTGTTCTTTTCCTACAGAAGGGCTTCCTTCAGCATGCGCCATGTGCTGAGTCCTGTGGTTACATCATTGGGGGACGGGGTGGGGGATAACTCTCTGTGGAAGCCAGTGTGGGTTCACAGTCCCCCTAGAGGCCAGACTATCAGAAGCTTTTTGCTCAATAAGGTGACTAGCTCAAGATTTAGATAGATATACGCTTGAATCTGGATTCTTTGTTGTAACTATCCCTGTGGCTGACCTTGGGCAAGCCACTACTTTTTTCTGAGCTTTGATTTCTCTATTCCCTGATCTGTAGAGTAGAAACAATAATAACTGTCCTATGCATTTCTTTCCCTCTTTCTTTCTCATTAGAAGTGATGTAGTAAAGCACCTGGCCTAGAACAGAGGCTCAGTAATTGGCGGCTGTTCTTTTCACCGACTTCAACTTTCTCTTTAATTGACTCTTTGCTGTCTATGGAGCAAAGCAGCATAGTTTGGTGTACTCGACCTTTTTTTCTCCAGTCTCATCTCCTGTCACTTCCTTCATTTACTCCATATTTCTGCTTCACAAAGAATCCTCTGCTGTCTGTACATATTGTTCCTTTTACTTCTAATGTGGGGTCTCTCTACCTTGCCACTCCCAGCAACATTTTGGGCCAGGTGGTCATTTGTTGGGAGACTGCTCTGTGCACTGTAGAATGGCTTAGCAACATCTCTGATCTTTACCCACCAGAGGCCAGTGGCTCTCCCCTGCCTCCAGTAATAACAATCCAAAATATCTCCAGACATTGCCAAATGTCCCCTGAGGACAGAATCACCCCTAGTAGAGAACTGCAATTCTAATGTTTTGCACTCCCTTCTCTCTCTGGTAGACTCCTATACATCTTTCATTACCTACCTATGATGTCAATGCCCACTGTAAAACCTTCCTGTCTTTTCCAGAAGGAACCAAACATTGACTGCTTTGTCCTCTGTGCTCTCACGGCACTCCTTTTGTTTGTATTAGCATTTACTTATTTTGCTATAATTTATCTGTCCACTGGACTTGCTGCTGTCTTGTTTATCTTTTTATCTCTAGCATCTAGTATCCAGCATGTAGTAGATTAAATTTTTTTGAAAAGTTAAATGAATAAATCAATGACTGACCATATAAATGCCTTCTCAAAAGACGGATTGCTGTTCAAGATGAATTTGAACAGTGCAACTATTGTCTGATTGAAATTAACACTAAAAATGCAAGTGCTGTGTGTGGGTGGATTCATGTGGCCATATAACTGATGAGGTATGGTTATCACAACACTTGGTTTCAAGGAAGTGATGGAAAGCAGCTCAGGATGTTAGAAAGGAGGGAAGGGTGGTATGACCACGGGGTTCGGAAAAGACACTGAGATACAGAAGCAGATCTGGGGAACCTTCAGCTGCTTCGGGTAGACAAAACACAAGTGAATGAAATGGGGAGACTACAAAACAGGTGTCAGATAAGGTCCAAATGAACCACTCAGGCAGAGCTTATGTCAGAGTTTGAAGAGGGTGAATCTAATCAACCTGGGCCAGCAGGAGAAGAAAGGGCTTCTGATCAGAGTCTCTGCTACCTCTTTGGCCACATACATCACCATGACAACACAGTCCCGCACTCATCTCAACAAATTGGCCTCCTTACTGTTTTCCGACACTCATGGACTCCCACCTCCGGGCCTTTGAATGTGCTTGTCCCCCCAACTTGCTCCTTCATTTCATTGAGATTTCTGCTCAGTTATCAAGTACTCCGACCATGGGATCTACCCCTTACCCAGCTTCATTTTTATTCAGAGCATTAAATATTTATCTGCTTGCTTTCTTCCTCCAAGTTGAATGTGAGTTACATGAGGATAGGGATTTTTTTTCTGTTTTATATACTGCTGTATCTTTGGCGCCTAAAGCAGTGTCTGGCACACAATACGTGCTCAACACATGTGTGTTGAATGAATAAATGGACGCATGAATGGAGGGAGTTTATCTTGAGTTGGCCTTGAACTGTGGACAGAAGAGTGGAAGAAGAGCTGGGTGTGGAGCCAGCCAGTGAGTGGGGATGGAAGAGGCTTCAAACTTGGGGGCTCTTCCAGTGGCAGCCCCTACTCATCTCCTCTCAAGGTGTGCAAGGCAGCCAGGAGGCCTTCCTCAAAAGCTAGCAGGCAGAAGGGAGGGCAGAAGGATTCACATTTGGCCTGCTACTTCTGCTAAGGCAGACGTGTTAGAAAAGATAATTGCAAAATATCAAGTGCCATGGAAACACTTATTAATACCAGGAGGTGCTGGTGCTTCGATGGAGCCTGAGGCTTGCTCTGGCTCTGATGACAGCCAGCAGTTCTGAAGCTTGTCCAAAGCACTTGGTTTCTTGGACCCAAAATCACAATGCTCAGTACACAATGATTTAGTGCCTTCTGTCAGAGTGTCTCAAAGCATGTCACCAGCAGTCACCCTGCCCACGTCCTTGGGAGGAGGTGGCACTAAGCAGCGGGTGCTCAGTCCAGTTTGTTTTTGACTAATATGTTTTTGGAAGCTTGCTCCCCCTTTTCAGCTATCCAGTTTTCCTTCAGAGATCTGGTTTTCCCTTAACTTTGGCATGTCTCTGAGCTGTCCATTTGTTCTTCACAGCCAGGAATAATGGCTTGCTTGTCTCTAACCCCTCAAAATCAGAACCTGCTCCCCAGTCAGCTGCTCTAAAGGCTCACAGACCCAACGGGATAGGGAAGGAGGTACTGGGATGCAGCTGGTCAGGACACTTTGACCCCCTGTTGCCAACAGGAGGTGTCAGAGCAGTAGTCTCCCCAAACCTATACTCAGCTAGGGGCAGGGGAAGGAGAAGGGGACAGGGAGACGCCCTGGGGGTTCTGTTTGCTCCTGTGTGGTGCTACATGGGATTCACACATGCTTACTCTATTCCAGGCAGGCTGAGTTTCTCTGAGTGGAGCTGCAGGGAAGCTGGTAGGTGGGGGACAGAGAGTGGTAGGTGATGCCATGGGATGCCAGAAATAGGAGCCACTCACTCAGGACAGCCGTGAGTCACACTGGCTTCTCATACTTTTCCCTAAAGGAGGAGGGAAGACAAGTTCACGTAGGCTCTGCACTCAGAAAGCAGAACTTTCCTGATCTCTTAGCCATTCCCCAAGGAGGCTGGCTTCTCTTAAGGTAACCCATGTGCTCTCTTGCTTCGATGGTTCAAGACCAAGTAAATCTGTTGCCTTCCATAAAAATATGTTTAAGTCCCAGAATGTGTACATCCTTCCTCCCTTATGTCTGTTCTAAGCATATTTCTCTAGTCTGTACTGGGCTGGACAGCTGTGTGGCCACCGGGCTTAGCAGAAGAGCTCCAAAAACCTTACATGATTTGCTTTGGCCCCAGACTAGGGTGCATTACCTCCAGGGACATCACCCCTGCCCCTCTCCATGTCAGCATGATCAGAGGAGGTGAGAGCTATGCACAGCAGACAGGGGACTCAGTTGTGGAGAATCAAGACCTCCCCGCCCCCCAGACCCACTCAGATGAGTGACTGTTCCCCCCTGGGGCCTCTGGCCATGGCCACTGTGGGTCAGGGCTGGCTGGGAGGTGGGCAGGGTTGTCATTCTTGCCAGCATCTCGGTTTAAATTTTAGAGGCCAAAGGCAGTGGTGTAGGGAGGAGAAACCGAAGACTGAGGACAGTGAGAGCAGACGGAAGCTCATTGAAAGATGCATGCAGAGGAGGGTTATCTGAATGTCCCAGCGCACCTCCCTGTTCCGCACCTGCCCTCATCTTTTTTATCCCCAGGCCAGCCCTTTCAGCCTGGAGACAATTCCCCGGCTCAGTACTCCTCACCCTCTCTACCTGCTCCCAAGCCCAGCTCCTGCTATGCCTTTTGATGACTTCTCCTTAGTTGCCACGAAGAAGTGCTCGTATCAGCAAACAGATGGCGGCTGAGGCATGTAGCATAAAATATATTTATCAAGGCAAACAGCTGTAGCCCATTTCATTCTGCAGATTTCTATTAAAAGTTCTCCAGAGCTACAAGCCGCTCTGAGATGGCAACCTGAGCGCAGCCCGGGCAGCGCGGCTTTGTGCGGCTCTCCTCCCCCGCTCCTTTCTTCGCGGGGCCAGAGGGAAAGCGGCCAGTCTCCTGTATTCTTCTTCGCCGGCTTCAATTAAAACGCCACAATCGCCCGCCTTGGCAGCCTCGCCTCTCCTGCCTCCGTGGGCGGGTGGGGGCCCGCCCTAAGTGCTCCGCTTTGCGGGCGCTGTGATACACAATGGCGGCTCGGGGTCTCTCCGCGGACGTTACGGGGCGCTGTTCCGGCAGGGTGGCTGCTCTCTGGACTCCGGTCCTGTCCTGTCCGCCATCGGAGTAGAGAAAACGTCCACTCGGAGGGGACCAGGAGGTGTCCTCTACGCCCTGTCTTCATACTTTCCTGCAGTGCTTCCTGGGTTTTGTTTGGATGGCCAGGACCCTGTTGTGCTTCCCCTTCACCATGGTTGGGAAGGATGCTGATCTGGGCGTTGGGAGGCTGGGATCTAGTCCAGTCGCAGCCATGAATTTGCTTTGAATTTGGGCAATCTATTTCTTTTGTCTGCGTTCTTGTTTCCTCTTAGAGGGGTGAGACTGGATTAAAGGAGCATGTTCAAGTGTCTTTAGGAGCTAGATGGACAATACAGGTGGAAAATGGCCAGGTGTAGACAATGCTAGGGTGCACAGTGTATACTTTTAAAAAGGCAAGTGTTATCCCCCAAACAAGAGCCCTGAAAGTTTGTGGGGGCATATTTGGCATATGGGCCTCTACTGTGAGACCCAAGACTAAATGTTTACCAACATTCCATCAAGCTCCAAAGAGACACCAGAGGTAAGGCTGAACTCCATAGAAGGTAAATGGATATACTGACAACCTACAGGAAATAGCTACCCTTTGTATTTTTTAGAAGGGTAATGCAATAAATGCCTAGAGACCCCGAAAGTTCTGCCAGTCATTGTGGGGACTACCCATCATCTTGAGAAATCATGGGGTTTAGCGGGTCAGAAACAGGGCTCTGGTGCCAGACCGTCTGAGTTCAAAGCCTAACTCTGCTCCTTGATAGCTGTGTGACCTCCCATAGGTCATTTAACTAAGGTACATCTAACTACAACCTACTTAGTTGTACCTTAGTATGTTATTTAGTTTCGCCTTTGTTATATCTCTTTCCCCAACTACCAAATGGCAATACACGTAGTACTTATTTCCTAGAGCTGCTGTGAAGATTAAATTGATCAATCTGAATAATTAATCTAGAATTATGCCTGATGTCAAGTAAGTGCTCAATAAATGCTAATTGTTATTTATTGAGATGACCTTCCAGCTTTGTTGTGTTGGCACAAAATTGGACAAGTGTGCAATGAGTGGTTCTGTGGAGCTAATATTTACAAATCACTGGCAACTGTGGCGAGGCTTATCTCTTCCACCAAAAACATCTTCGTATGGCTTTTGCTTGCAGCCAAGACTGCGAACTGAAAATTCCTCCATTGGATGATACACTTTTACATGCACCATGTAATTAGATTCCTTGGAGAGAAAGAAGCAAGTGGTGCCTTCCTCATTTGACAAAAGCAGAAGTACAAATTCAAAGAGGTTACATAATTTGTGCAAAGTCTCCCAGCTGGTGAACATTAGAGTCAGGACCTGAGTCTAAGATATCTAATTCCCTTGGCAGTGGTCTTTCCATGCTACAGGACTATTTTTACCTGTTGACTAGATGCTCATGATTTGGTAATGAACATGTTGTAGTCCTGTTGAGTTGCAGGGTTTCCTAAACTTACCCAAATCATCACAACGTCTGATTTAGTACTCTGATTTCTGAGTTCCAATCCAAGTCTATTGAATCACCAGGATTTCCGAAGGTAGGGCTATATGTTTACTAGCAGAAATCTATATGTTTACAAGCACCCCAGGAGGTTGTCATACTCAAGAATGTTTGAAAAACCCTAAGCCAGAGACATCTTCCCAGAAAACACACCAATCAGCTTAGCACCTAGTCAGGTATTGGAAAAGCTGTATTAGGAACAACTCATAAGGTCATGAGAGGAGTCAGGCAAAAAGTATGGCTAACTCAAAGGACTAAATGAAAAAACACAGCAAAGTCTGTGGTTTGTTACTTTAAGTTGCCGAATAGATATTGAGCTCTTAGTTACAAGCAAAGTGTCTTGTTAGGTCTTGCACGATAGGTTGGGAACATCATTTTGGAAAATGAATGACAGTCAGTTGTCAGAGCCAGATAGCATTTAATGACTTAAAACAACGAATGTGCTTGCTTGCCTGCTCTACTTCCAAGGAAAGATACAGACACCAGGTGAGGGATGCTATCTCTCATGTCTGTTAGATGATCAGTCAAACATTGCAATTAGCTTTAAACTACTTCTTGGTCAATGAGTCTTTTGGGAGCATCCATAGAATCCAGGGCAATATGCCAAGAGCTTGGGGTACAGCAGAGAGGCCATGCCCAGCCTCAATGCACCTTAAGTTCAGTGGGTGAGAAAACAGTCGGAATAGGTCATTGTGAGATGTAACCTGGGATAATTATAATCTCATAATGATAGCACTATGGGTAATGGTTAGTTCCCTATTCAATTAATGGCTTATTGACACTTTGCACGGGAGAGGCAAATATCCCCTTTGAGTCCTACACTCAGTCTACCACTCGCCCTTTCCAGCTTCTGCCTTTTTGCTCATGCTGTGTTTAGTTTGCATGCTATTCCCTCCTTCTCTACATCCAATCATGAAAATTCTCCCAACGTTTCAAGGCTCAAATTAAATCCCACTTCAACAAAATGATTTCTATTTCTTTCAGTAAGACAGGACCTGCCCATCCTCTGAAACATCCTGTGGATGGTTCCTCCTTCATGGCCTTATGTTCTGCCCTAGTTTGTTTTCTGTGTTGTTTCTCTATCACCTTGCCAGATTTTAAGAATCCTGGACCTGGTCTTACTGGAGTTTCATCAGCAGATTTTAGCACAGAACTGTACTCACAGTAGGTGTCAGGTAACCATATAGTTTTTCAGTGCTTATTTGCAGAGGAAACAGGTGTGATAAGCCCAAGACTCGAATCCTTGAAGCTGACCTGTATTAGTTGAACGTTTTAGGTTGTGCCTAATGGAAACTTAATTCAAATCATTTTAAGTAATAAAGGTGATTTTATGGCCCACATAACTGCAAAATCGTTGGGGGTAGTTTTGCTAGCTTCAAGCAGAGGTAGATCAGAGTTTATAAACGTTGTCAGGAATCTATCCATCTCTGTCTCTTAGCGCTTTATTTTTTTCCCCGTGGTGACTTGATTCTTGCGTGAACTCTTTCCATGTGGGGGGAAAAATGGTTTCTAGCATTGCTGGGCTTATGTTCCACCTACTCAGCAATCTCAGAAGAAAGAGGGAGCCTCTGTTCTATGAATCCTGAAAATAATCCAAGGCCCGCCCTTCAGTATGATCAGATTGGCCACCCGGAATCCGATGGTGATGACTCATTAGCCTTCACTTCAACCACAAGAAGGAAGAGTGGGAGAAGTATACACTCTTACACAGAAATGAGGGGAGTGACACCGAGGAGGCAAAAACAACAGATGTCCAAACCAGGGTTATTTAGCTTTCCACAGGAAAACACTGCACGACCAAATTACTTTCTTTAACACTGATGTCATTTCTGATGCTAAACAGGCATTGTAAAAAAAATGCATGCATTAATCATAAGATGAACCGATCCCGAAGCACGTAAAAAGCTCAGGGCACCTTGTCTTCTCTATGGAATATACATCTCAAATCACAACCCATGCAAATTTATCCTAAAGAAGTAATCCCAGGTGCGTACAAGAAGTCAAGGGTGTTAATTGCAGCAATATTTATATAGTGATAGCAACAAAATTAGAAATAACATAAATATTCAAGATATAGATATGGTTAAATACCTTATAGTTCAGCTATTAAAAGGGATGTTCCTGAAATGTACTCGCTATAGAAAAATGCTCAGAAAATTATGATACAATGTTCAACAAAAATGCCAAGATGCAAAAGTATTTATATGTTACGATCTCAAATTTGTGCAACTATACACAGTTTCAGTAAAGGCTGGAAGGAAATACTCTGAGGTGTTGAGTTCTCTGAATGGTAAAATTGCCAATGAATTTTTTTCTTCCTTTATACTTTTCTGTTTCCCAAATTTTTTGCCCAAGAACAGTGTTATTTCATGATTGAAAAAACATGGTTTATATTTTTAAATGCATGCTTCAGTGTCAGTGCAACTGGAAATACATTCTGTTGGATTTATGGGGATTGCAAAGTGGGACAACCCATTCTCTCTAGGGCAAAGGCCAGAATACACACAGAAAAGAGCTTTTCAGCTTGCCCTGCCCCAGGCTAGGCAAAAGGGCAACACTGGCTTCTATTTCTCATGGGCTAGGGTCCTTGTCATTCCCAGATGGTGGCTTCTTCCTTTGCAGCTCACTCAGCCTTAAGGGCAGATATCTACCTGCCCCCCCGCCCCCTTCCCCTTATTTATTAAGGGAAGGAAAGAAAGGGGGAGGAAGAAAGAGAAGAGAGAGGAGATAGAAGAGACAGGGAGAGTGCGCCGAAATCTTTTCCCCCATAGGACTGCAATAAAGGAGCATATGTATCAACTAAAAAAATTCCTTGGCAACAAAAGCTTTTTAATTGAACACAGTCTCTTCAGCCAACTTATGTAAATTCTATCCCAATTTTGGGCATCTATTTTGAGCACAGAGGGAAGCGGTATGAATCTTGCCCTAAAATTGTGCTCAACAGAAGGGGTGACGCCATATGGATGCCATGTTATGGGAGCCTGTCACCTGCTAAATGAGATGAGAAATTACAGGTTATAATCCTCTTCCTGCTGTCTGAGGAGCCCTGGCGGGTAGAGAGCACTTTGGGCATCAGATTCAGTGTGACACCCTGACACTTGCCTGGTGCCTTCCCACAGGTGTCTGGGAAATCGCAGAGTAAAGGATAAGGAATGTAACAGCATCTATTTGGGAAGAAGTGCTTGCTTCTACCCCCAAAGGAGCTGGGTTTCCTTCTCCCAGCTTAAGTGGGAATCTGGTTGACTCTGTAAAACTGTTATCAGCTGGAGTCAGTCAATGACCCTTTGGTGACTACCAAGCTTGAACAATGACTTCACATAGAAGTTGGGAACTGGGAGGACAGTGATGTTCCTATAACATTGTGCCTATTGGTAGAGGAGATGGAGGAAAAGATCCAGGGAGGACTTTCGGCCTCTCTGAGAATCCTTCCCCATGAGGAATTCCAAACACAATTCCCCTCTGTCTGTGACTTAAGAGAAGGATGCGTTTTGTCAGGTGGCCACGACCTTCTGCCATGGGATCTGCAGGAGGATAGCTACAAGTCAGATAGCAAAATATGGGTGGGGGGGGACTTCTGGGTTGCCTGGCTTTAGTCTATAGGTAGCTTCTAATAAATCTAAAACTTTTCTCTGGAAAAGCATGTGTCATAGATAAAATGATCGTTAAATATGATGCAGGAGAAATAATGTGTACACATTTCACATTTTTTTTCTACACACAAGTTATTTTCTCCCAAAGTTACTACAATTCATAGGCTAAAATCACAGGCAAATTAGATTTCAGGTGTTTATTCTTTCTCTCCCCTTGTTCCTTAAGTAAGTTTAAAAGCTTTATTGGCTGAGCACATAGATGTTTCCAAAGTTGATGTGCTAACTTTGGGTGGTCTGAGTTGTAGGCTGCATGAAGATGATGGTGCAGTTCCCTGTTCTAAAAGTATGAGCTCTTACAGGATAGGGCACAGAGTTGGTACTAAGAGATGTTATTAAATAAATGGAAACACAATTCCATTGGTCCTTCTCACTTTTGTTTGGAGAAATAGAGCATGTTAGCGACCTTGGGACTGTTGCTGGGAAGTGTTGGGTCCAAGAGTTAAAGCAACAGAACAGAAATAAAAGAGCTCTTTGTCTAAAGTTAACTGAGAATATGAAGGCCATTCATTCCACCAAAATGCCTTCGTTTTTTCTTCTATAAAATGAGGATGATTGACATACAGCAAGTGATTGGTTAAGTCAATCATTACAAATCCCCAAATTTATTAGAAGCTAGCAAACACCTCATGTTGTCTAAAGAGAATGCTTAAAATGTATGAGGGAGTTAAATGGCCACAAAGATGGAAATAATAGATACCAGGGACACTAAGTGGGACAAGGTGGAGAAGGGTGCCAGGACTCAGAATTACCTATTGGGTACAATGTTTACTGTCTGGGGAATGGGGCACCTGAAGCCCAATCCCCACCACTGCACACTATGTCTTTGTAGCAAATACACGCTTGTACTCCTTTAATCTAAAATAAAATAATATGTATATTTAATAAAAGGAGCTATCTATAGATTAAACACATCAGTATGCTCATGGATCTTATTTTTCCCTTGCCCGGCTGAAGGATATTTGGTTTTTATGAGGAATAATATTTTCTATTTAAATAACTCACCTTGTCCACTCCATGGAAGATATAACTTTTCCTCCCTTCCTTGCTTTCTTTCCTCCTTTCATCCTTCCTTCTCTCCTTGTACCATAAGTACTTATTAAACCCTTACTGTGTTGGAGGTGTCATGATAATAACTTGGGATTTTAAAAAGCGGAGAGGGGCATGCTTGCCTTCAAAGAATTTACAGTCTGAAGAAGGAAGTAAACAACTAAATCAATAATTATACTAGATTGATATGTGCTTATAAGGACATATGCAGGGTATTATGAGAATACAGAAATGAGACATCTAAGTCAGGGTGTCAACTCCTCAAAATAGTAAATGAGGCTCTAAGATGGCTTGTAAGAGAGTGTGTGTGTATGTGTATGTGAGAGAGACAGAGAGAGAGAGAGATGGAAGTGAGTAACAATACATTCATTTTGAAAAGTGTCACTGACTCAATAAGCCATCTGTGATATTTCCTGCTTTTCAAAGTTGTTTTGAGGAAAAACTGAGGAAATGTATGTGAAACACTTATTATAATACCTGGCTCATAAGAATTCTCAAAAATAGTAGTTATTGGTGGCAGTCATAGTAGTACTATTGTTACTGCTATATAGAATATTCAATAGTACTATGTGGTATTACTATTGTATCTTAAACTCAGTTCAGTTCAGTAAACATTTAAGAATATCTATTATAGTTTATGTACTGTAGTGGGCCCTAGATAAACATATGCTCTAATAAATAATAATATGGTATGCAAATTATTCATTAGAATATTGAGATTACTTGCAAACAAAGAAATATGAAAAAGTAGAGAAATAGCATAGAAAAGAGAATGCTTAAAATGGTTGGAACAGTCTGAAAAGGGTTTTAAAGGATGAATAGGAGTTTGCTCTATGGACAAGGAGCTGTAGGGAAGGTCATGGCTGGTGAAAGACTTAATCAACATGGTACACCCAGAAAATTGTCAGAGAATAGACGAAGAAAGGGCAGTAGCATCTGTTGAGAATAAAAAGCCTGTCCACAATGGAATAACATTTTAAACAAATTACCCTGAGGCAAGGAGCCACTGGATACATATTTCTATTATCAAACTCAACCAAGTGTATTGTAAGTGATCTACATTGGTCCCCCCTTCAGCAATGTGAGCTCCTTGAATGAAGAAATGTTTCTTATTAGTTTTTTTACCTTCTAGTGACTAGCATATATTACATGCTCAATATTTGTTGAATGATGAGTCCATTAAAATCAGTTTCTGAGAGGAATCCTGGACTTTCCTTAAGGTTCTATGTGCTTGGCATTTCAGACTGTTGGGTATCCCTCCCAGGAGTATTCGCTGAAGGTGCAGAGTGGTTATTCTCCATGTCTGATTAAAAGGAGACCAAGGGAGATGTTATAGTGGCATCAGATAGACTGACCATTTAACATCAAATTATCACCTAACAATAAGGTTTTGGGGGTACCAAAAATGGGATGATTAAGGATGGCCATGGAATTATTTCATCCGGTTATTTTTTTTTTTTACAGACAGGCTGATTTTACTGAAAGGGTTGCACTGGAGATCAATTCTAACTAGAATGACTCTGCTAGGAAATGAAACCTGGGACTTTGATGAAAGATAACTTTTCAGTAGATAGACATAGAGTTGAAGCCAAATGGGATAGACTTTTAGTCTAAGTGACCAGCTCTGACATCTGATGCCTCAGAGAACACAAGGGAAGGCTCAGAGGGCGAGTCCCTTCCCCTGCCCCTCAGACCTGACTTTCTCCCCTTGGAAAGTGGGAAATTTAGTGACTGCTCTTCCCAGCTCATAGGATTGACTGCTATGCTCTGGGGAAGGTTCCCAGGATCTACCTTGAATTTCACCCATAGAGTCTAAGCTCCTTGAGGGCAAGAAGGAAGCAGGCCTTCACCATCTACTGTCATCTCTTCAGTGCCTGGTACATTTTGAGGCACTTAGTAGGTTCTGCCTAAATAGTTATTTGATTGAATGAATAAAAATAACAACTAATACTTGCAATACAGTTTACCATGTGCCAGACTCTGTTTTAGGAGCTTCACAGGCATTAATTTGTTTAATCTCCACTATGAATCTAGGAGGTAGATGCTACTGTAAATGGAATAAATGCCAATGAGGTGGTGGTAGACAAAACTGTCTGAGCATCATCTGAGCCCAGCCACAGGGACAGTGCCTACAAACTGGGGCTTTCTTTTGGCTAATTAAAGGGCAGCCTATGGTGGATGTGACATCCTTTTTTTTTTTTTTTGAGTTGGAGTCTCACTCTGTCACCCAGGCTGGAATGCAGTGGCGTGCTCATGGCCATCATATCCTAGACCTGCTGAGCTCAGATGATCTTTCCCCTCAGCCTTCCAAGTAGCTGGAACTACAGGCAAGCACTACCATGCCTGGCTAATTTTTTTTTCTTTATGGCTGCTCCCTGATTCTAACTATAAGTATGGAGGGTTATCTAATGGCTCTTTATTAGATAATGGTTATCTAATGGCTCCCTGATTCTAACCATAAGTATGGAGGGTAATCTAATGGTGATCTGACAGAGAAACGCTTATGACAACCATTTACGCAGCTGTAGCAAAAGTCAGGCAAGTCTCGGGCTCCCTGTTACATGATTGCACTGATGGTAAACACACTCCTTTCCTTGAAAGTGAAGCTCTCTCCAAGCTGAGCCTTGGGGCTGAGCGTGTGCTGGAGCCCCTGGGGAGGGCAGGTCACCCTAGACAGTTCATGCACACACACCTGCTCTCCCCAGCGGATAATGGTCCCTTAGTAGCCCTTGCTGGGCCATAACAAGATCAACCTCTTGCAGTTTAGCTGAGGAGAGAGTGTCAGTTCTCTCAAGTCTTTCTTCTTCCAGGATAAGTCCTTCATTGGACCTGAGGGGCAGAGATGGGTTGGCCTTTGAGCAGGGTGATGGAGAAAATGTAAGCTTTGGGTTCTGCACCTACTTCCCTCTCCCACTAAGACTGCTGGAACTTGGGGATGCCAGAACCACATTTACTTGGCACAAATGTTTTCTCCCTGTGGCTGACCTCAACCCTATGACCTCACCTTGCTGGACAGCAGCAACGTACTCAGAGCTTTTGATTATCTGAACCCAAGGAGGGAATCACAGCTGTGTGTTATTCAGAGAAGTGAGCAATTCAAGACCAATTTTGGCTTTGGGATGCGTTTGCTGTTTTATTTCACATATGTAGCACAGATGTTTAGAGATGGATGGGACCATAGAGATAATTTATTCCAAAATCTTTATTTTACAATGGGGAAAAGGTTGGAAAAGAATTGATTGGGTAATGCCATTTCATTGGGTAGTAGCTGACTCCCAGTCCATTGCTCATTCTCACAAACCATCTTGTTTCTCAGATACCAACAAATATGTCTCAGAAATTAACAATTTTTTTGGAATTACTGCCCTCGATGATCAAGGTGGAGAAACATATGAATTCTTCAGCCAGAACAACTCAGAAATCTGAGTTCTTCTTTTTTCCTTTATTTTATTATAAAGATGTGGGGTACAAGTCAGGATTAGGTACATAAGTAATGTATGTGCCAGTGAAGTTTGGGCCTCCAACTGGTCCTCACTTTCCCCAGTTTAGGACAGGGTACCCCTTGTGTTGTTATGTGCACCTCCCCTCCTTCTCTCCCTTGGCAATGTCCCACAACTGCCTATCCCTCCCTTGTACTATTGTGATTAATGTTCAGGTTCCACTTATGAATGAGAGCTTGTAGTATTTGGTTCTTTGTTTCTGTACTATCACAGAAATCTAAGATTGATTGTCTCCAATTCCATCCAATTTGTTGAGAAGTCCATGATTTTGTCCTTCTTTATGACTGTGTAATATTCCATCATGTATATGTATCACATTTTCTTTATCCAGTCGGATCCAATCCCCAAAACTGTATGCCTTTTTCATCAAACAGAAAAGCTTTTGCACAGCAAAAGAAACCATCAAGCGAGTGGGGAGACAACCCACAGAATGGAAAAAAATATTTGCTAATTGTCTGAGTTTTTCTGTGGAGTAGGTCAGTTTGCCTTGGGTTTGCCATCTGAGCAGAAGAATGGTGTTTGGTGTCTCTGGTCTGCAGAGCCAACGATGGCACAGAAGATCACGGGGAATGGAAAGCTTTGGAGCCCACTAAGCACAGGTTTATATTCTAGTTCTGCCATTTTCTTACCCACTGTGCAACTCTAGGCAAGCAAGTTCAGTTTTCAGAGCTCAGACCCTTCAGTTTGCAGTTTTCAGATCCTTCTTTGGAAAAAGTCAATGACGTATGCTATGTCCCTATTCACTTGGTCTTGTCAATAATGGTCACATACCATGCACAAGATGCTGAGCTGGGTTGTCTCTAAGTAGTGTTTTATTTTATTCTCATAATTGTTTAAATGAGACAATTACTATTATAATCTCTATTTTATACCAGAGGAGAGTCTGAGGCTTGAAGAACTCAAGGTTCAGAGCTAGATCTTCAAGGCAGACTTTTGTTTTGGCTTTGATGATCTCCTTGGCACAGAGAATCCTGAGCTGAAAAACACAACCCTCTATTTGAGTAACTCACACTCTGGCCATAGAGACGGACATGTCAACATAGCATTATAATACAGTGTGATCAGGCTTCTCAGGAGTTGGGAAGGTGTGCCTGTTCCAGAATCGAAGACCAGAGAAGTCTTTCAGGAGTAGGTGGCACCCTACTGACCTGAGGATTAGGAGAAAGTATCTAGCTGCAGAAGGTATGATATTGATATTTCAGAGAGAAGATGTGTATTCAAAGACCTAGTGTTATTGACTAATTCAGCACACTTTGAGCACCTACAAATAGTTATGCATGACTGGAGTGGGAGTGGGGTAAGGGTGTGAGTGTTAGCCTGGAGTCTGATCACAAAGTACCACTCATACCATGTGAAGGAGGGATCTGAACCTTAAAGCATTGAGCACCCATAGAGTCTTAGCAGGGACTGACATCATCCGATTTGAGTTTTGGAAAGATTACAAAATTTCTGCAGGAATAGTCACAGCCTAACTACAAAAATGTTCCAGATTGAAGCAAAAAGAAAAAAAAAAATTCCAAGGCAACTAATTAACAGTGTTTTTCAAACTCCCTACCTTGATGTTTCTACATTGGTTAACTTGCATTCCTTCCTGGCCTCATCACAGACATTAAGCCCCAACTGAGTGCCATTGTAGAAATCCCAGACTGGAATGGGACAGAGTAGGAAGCTGGGAAGCCACAGGGTGGACCCTTACATCTCCACATCTTCCCCTTCTGACTTAGAGCCAGAATGTACTGACCAGTGGGCAAGGGCATCTTGCTCCAGGGCTCTTATCCATCTTGCAGGGGACAGCCCTGTTGGCCTACTTGCTGGAGGTGCATCTGCATCTCTGCTTAATTAAAATCTTATCCTTTTAAAAAATATATTTTTGTGTTGTTGCCTAGAGGCATTCAGGTAATGGGTGCATTTTTAATAAACCCAATAAGTAAATAACTGTATTTTCTCCCCAGGAATTCCAGAGGGACTAGAGTTCTATTGCAACTTTGAAAACAATCATATTAGAAACCGTAGTAAGAAACAGTCTTGCACAGACTATCTGGGTGATTCTCATCCTTGTTCTCTGGACGGATGAGACCCTGTTGTCCCTAAAGATAGGCATGAATCAGCTTGGGAGTGTGTGGCGCTGGGGCTGCCCTAGGCAGACACCTGTGGGTTCACATGCAAGAAACTAACCCCCTCTAGTGTTGATTAAAATAGACTATTTGCAGCTGTGAGAACAGACCCTTGCACCTTTGGTTTAGGTGGTAAACTTTGAATGGGTGCCCCCCCCCCACTTTCCACTCCCTGCCTCTCAGGTGCAAGGAATGAGAGCAACGGGTGAGGGTTTCTGAATTTTGCGTTCCACAGTAACTCCATGACCCTTTTGGTAACCCGTCCTGATGACTCCCCTATACCCCTCCCACACCATGCTGGGGCCCCCGGCTGCTTTTCCATCCACATGTCTCCCTGTGGTGTGGTGCTCATTCTTATCACCACGTTTTGTTCATGCCACTCTTTTGCCTGAAATGCCCTTCTCTACTTCCATCCAATTTCTCATGTTCCAAGTCAAGTTTCACCTCCTCTTTGCTTTCTCCTTCTCTTCAATTCTGCAGCACTTGAGGTCCCAGTATCCTCCATTTGGGATAGACCACCTTGTGTTTTTATTTAGCTTTATATTACTACATAAGCTCTTCGAGGGCAGGATGTTGACTGGCATCTTGCATGGAACAGATCCCCACCCCCACCTTGCATGGAACAGATGCCCTCACCCTTGTTTATCCCATGGGGATGATGCCCTGCAGCAGCCTTCATTTACCCCTGCTATAAGAGCAGCTTAGATATAAAATAGCTTCTCTTTCTGTTCCTCCCCAAGTTTGTTGTCCTCTGTCACTCCAAAGCTAAATCTCCTCTGCCAACTTTCCAGAAAACTCCGAATTACCAGCACTACCAAACCCTGTGTGAATTCTATGTCTTGGCCTAAAATATTCTAGCCTATCCCAGACCTATTTCCAACTGTGGTGAGCATATAGCATAAGTGACATTAAAGAGTGGTCATTTTAGATTTCTGTCCTCTGGTTATGTTTTGGTTTATGCTGTATCAAGTCACATTCTTCCTGAGAAAAAAAAAAGAAGTGAGCTTGGCCTTAATAAACAGTAAAATTCTCATTAGAGAGAAACTTTCCAGGCCTGGCACTTCATTAGATAGGTTGGATCCATTTTACAGATGTGCCTACTGAGGCAGCCATGCTCTGACTGCATTTTGGGAGAACTACAAAAGCCAAGAAACTCAGCTTCTGAGCTAACCAGGCTATTGTTGTTACCTTCGGGACCCTGAACTTTTTCCCTTCCTGCTTTGCTAGTGGAACTACAACAATTCAGAGCCACAAGAGCAACTCCTTGAAGTGGAGAATTATCCGAAGTGAGGATTATAGATCTTAATTTCTAATAAAGCCTAATGGAACCCTTCCTCTTGGGAAGACACAGAGCATCCCTTCCAGGACTCTCTATTCAAACTTCTGCAAATGCTGCCAGCCCTTGATAAAGCAGATCTAAGCAAGCTTTCTTTAGGGACTTTTGCCTAATATCTGTTTATATCCTCTCCCTCCTTTCACTTACAGCCTCTATTCCACTTTAACCACCTCTCACTCCTTCTTGCCCAGAGTTCACAATGTCTCTCTGCACCGTTGTCTCAGAAAACACAAGTCAGTAGAGGGGATGTTGCAGGGTCCCACTGCCCGCAGAACCTCCTCAGCTGAATCCCAAAGAAAGCTCAGCGGCTGATGGGGAAGTGATTTATAATCCCAAACACAGTTTCTTTCACTGTTGGTTCCGGTTTCCTGCATCACAAATCGCTCTGCATATTAGCATTACATTGATGACATTCAAAACAGGTGCAACTGCCTATGGAACAGCTGCCGCAGCCCACTGAAAGCTTCAAGCCGAGACCCCGGGTACGTGAACCCTCCTTCTGATAAGCTTCAGAGCAGGTAAAATCATCATTAAAGGAAAATTGACTTGTAAGTGCGTGCAAGATTCTAGTCATTGCATCTAACCACAAAGAAAAGCGAGGCGGCAGCGGCCAAGGGAACCTTCTTTAAAAAATGTATTCAACAGAACAACAGAAAAGAAATTGCCATCTCAAGAGAGTGGCATGACACAGCCTCAAGATGCCGAGAAAGCAGACTATTTGTATTTTCCTGGAACAGGGGATCGCAACCTGGAGCTTGTGCCTGGGAGGCCACATGGTGTGGGAGGCCCAGGGGAGGCAGGGTGTAAGGTCCTACTTTAGACAAAATGGAGCAAAAGCTTGTATTACGGGAAAAATAATCCAAAGCAGCCCTGGGATCTCAGATTTGGAGTCAGCCTAGCTAACAGTGGACTTCAATATGTCTCTTCTCATAATTTTAGATCCTGAAGGATAATGAAGCTACCTAAAAAATTTCACAAAAACAAGCTGGAATTCAGAAGCAGAATAAAACTGAAGGTGGCCCTGCTCTGACTTTCACAGGCAATTCTGGTCTCTACTTTTATCTCTAAACTCCCATTTACCGAACACTTACAATATGCCAGCAACCAAGTGTTTCACTTAATCTTCACCACTATCATATGTGACAGGTATAAATGTCATCTGTCTTACAAATGAGTAAACTGAGGTTCAGGGCAATTATTACCTGTCCTAAATCATACAGTTTGAAAGAGGCAAAACCAGGATTTGAATACCAGCTTCCAAATATAAAAGGCCTTAAGTTTCTTTTTTTTCAAAATAATTTATTTTAGAGCCATAAGAAAGCAAGAGAACAGGGCATAGACCACGGAAGTGTCCTGCACAATCCCCTTCTTTCTCTAGCCTGTATATAAACAGCAACATTATATTGCAAAAATGGTGGGAGACAAGTAAATGTTCCCTTAGCATAACTTTATAAGCCATATTTTTTCAAATTTCAACAGCATTATTGAGGGTTAATTAACAAACAATAAAAGGCACGTGTGTAAACCAATGAGGGCATGTGTGTAAACCAACATCAGTTGGTATGGTCCTTCTACATGGACAAGGGAGCTCCTCTTTACAGCACTGTGGTTTTGCAGGATTCGGATCCAATTGCTTGGCTACAGGCTCACCGTCATTGCTACTTGAGCTGCTTTTGCCCGTGCTTAGGAAAGGGATTGGGATGGAGAATTCTGCAGAATTGAAGTCCCAACGTGTGGGGACAGGCTCTGGCCTTAACTCTCTTTTATGTAATTCCTGCCTGCCCATCTTCCTTGCTGGGCTATGGAATCTTAGAGGTGGGAAGAACTGCAGGGATAAGGAAGCCAACATAAAAAGATGCACACTCAAGTCAGCAGAACTGGGTCATCATTTTCTTTATCATTAGCTATCATTATCTTTATCTCTCTGGGCCTTAACTTTCTCAACTATAAAATGAAGAGCCTGGGCCAGGCACGTTGGCTCAAGCCTGTAATCCCAGCACTTTTGGAGGACCAGGCAGGATTGCTTGAACCCAGGCATTCAAGACCAGCCTAGGTAACATAGCAAGACCTCATCTCTATAAAAAATTAGCCATGCCAGGCTCGGTAGCTCAACCTGTAATCCCACGCCTTTGGAAGGCTGAGGTGAGTGGATTGCCTGAGCCCACAGGTTCGAGACCCGCCTGGGCAGTGAGACCTCATCTCTACAATAAAAAAATCAAAAAATCAGCCAGGCGTGGTAGCGCGCGTCTGTAGTTCCAGCTACTTGGAAGGCTGAGGCGGAAGGATCGCCAGAGCCCAGCAGGTCGAGGCTGCGGTGGCTGGGAGCGGCCACTGCACTCCAGTCTGGGCGACAGCGTGAGACTCCAACTCAAAATAAACAAATAAATAAAAATTAGCCAGGTGTGGTGGCATGCACCTGTAGCCCCAGCTACTTGGGAGGCTGCGGTGAGAGTATTGCCTGATCCTAGGAGAGTGAGGCTGCAGTGAATTGTGGTTGTGCCAGTGCTCTCCAGTCTGGGTGACAGACTGAGACTCCAAATCAAAATTTGGAGTCTCCAAATCAACCTGGTAATCCAGGTCCAGGCCCTTGATTTTATTTTATTATTTATTAATTTTGATTTGGAGTCTCAGTCTGTCACCCAGACTGGAGAGCACTGGCACAACCACAATTCACTGCAGCCTCACTCTCCTAGGATCAGGCAATACTCTCACCGCAGCCTCCCAAGTAGCTGGGGCTACAGGTGCATGCCACCACACCTGGCTAATTTTTATTTATTTGTTTATTTTGAGTTGGAGTCTCACGCTGTCGCCCAGACTGGAGTGCAGTGGCCGCTCCCAGCCACCGCAGCCTCGACCTGCTGGGCTCTGGCGATCCTTCCGCCTCAGCCTTCCAAGTAGCTGGAACTACAGACGCGCGCTACCACGCCTGGCTGATTTTTTGATTTTTTATTGTAGAGATGAGGTCTCACTGCCCAGGCGGGTCTCGAACCTGTGGGCTCAGGCAATCCACTCACCTCAGCCTTCCAAAGGTGTGGGATTACAGGTTGAGCTACCGAGCCTGGCATGGCTAATTTTTTATAGAGATGAGGTCTTGCTATGTTACCTAGGCTGGTCTTGAATGCCTGGGTTCAAGCAATCCTGCCTGGTCCTCCAAAAGTGCTGGGATTACAGGCTTGAGCCAACGTGCCTGGCCCAGGCTCTTCATTTTATAGTTGAGAAAGTTAAGGCCCAGAGAGATAAAGATAATGATAGCTAATGATAAAGAAAATGATGACCCAGTTCTGCTGACTTGAGTGTGCATCTTTTTATGTTGGCTTCCTTGTATGTCTATATCACAAAGCTTTGCCCTGCTTCTTTCTCTGGTGGGTGTGGATGGTTGAGGAAATAAATCCTGTTTTTTCACAAGAAGAGGACCTGTGTGCCAGTATGAGATCCTTCACTGTCCTCCTACCCCAGCCTGGTCTTTATAGTGGTGGAGCAGATGCATCCTTCTAGGAGGATGCAGTTAGGGTCTCAGCAAGTTTTTGCAGACAGGGAGTCTTGGAGAAGCAGATCAATCAGAAATGAATAAACCAGGGGGTCCTTACATAGTCAGGTATTGAGAGAACGAGGGAGAGCAAAACTCAAGCAATTGGCCAGTCTCTGCGTTCTAGCATACTATACACACCAGACTGTGGGCTTGGTGCCACAAGGGCATCCAGACACAAAGACATAGGGCACATGACAGAAAGAGGTTCAAAGATCTTACTGTGCATATGAGGTAATAAGACACATAAACAGAAGAAAGAAAACTGACTACTTGCAGTGAAGGAGGCAGAGCTCCCTGTGGACTGGGGTCCGGAGGACAGCATGGGGCAGGAGTTGGGAAGGTCTCCATGGGGATGAAATTCTCATTGTCAGATAAAAGGGCTGAGTTGGCCTTGTCTGGGGCCCTCTCTAGTTTCACGCTTGTACAGCTGTCACTGGAGAAATTAGTTTTTACCTGAACTCCACTTTAGATTGGGACCCCCCTCCTACTCTACCAAGACTTCCACTGGGCATGATGACTCTGCGACACTAATTTTCCCCTCCTCCTGTGTTTCCCAGTAGCATCCTAATAATCACATCTGTGCCATGCTATGGAGCTTAAAGGCTCTTCTGTATTTGTTACCATAGTTCTTCCCCATTATAAGCTTGTAAGGGGATGAGGCGGTATCATTAGTATAGCAGTCAAGGACACTGAGATTAGGTAGTCTGACTAGTAGAAGATAAAGCTGCCCTTAAATTTGTGTTTTCCTGGGTCCTTACATGAGATCATACCTGAGATTATACCCGCCTCTTTGCCTCCCTCTGTTATGCTAATTACAACCACACCCTCAATTATGTGAGACCAGGTGAAGCCTGAGTCAGACCCTCAGGTGACAGCTTACCTGGAGTGACAGATCTGGGATGGAGGGTGGGGATCCTGTGAGCTGCCTATTTTGCCAGACAGATGCCCCAGCACAAGTGACTGCCAAAGCCCATGTGCAAATCCAGGGGTCACTGTGACAGCATTTAGGGTTTTAATCAAGGAGCTGAAGTACATTTGCTTTTCCAATAATTCCCACATTAACTATTGTCATTTGCAAAAAATGGCCCATTGCACATTTGCTACCCCTGGAGCCTCAACTGGCAATCCTGGGAGGTTGCGATGCAGCCTCATTCCTGCAGGCTGAGTCTGCCTTGCTGCAGGAAAAAAAATGTAATTTTGTTTCAAAACCTAGGGGAGGTCTCAAGGTCTCTCTGATGGAGAGAGAGAGAAAAAAAAAAGATGGTCTACAAGGTTTCTCCTCCCTTGTGCCTTGGCCCAGCGGCAGTAATTACACAGATTAGAAGTTGTGCTTAAAAAAATCACCTTTCCCATGTGCCCCCCCCCACTTACTTCCTAGTACTCTGCTGGGCTCCTGTTCAGCTTCCTGATAAATAAACACAGGCTGGAGCCCCACCTGGGCTTACTCTTTTCACGCCTCACTGTGTCTTCTTGGGACTCAACGAATTCAGCTTCCATGTCTCAAGGGAGGGGCGTCTGCTACATGCAAGATGCCCATCAACATCCTGGCCTCGAAGAGCTTATGTAGCCATGAAAAACGAAGTAAAAACACAAGCTGTCATATCCCAAATGGAAGCTACTAGGGCCTTAACTGCTACAGAATTGGTGCTCTCTTCCTCAGGGGCTAAATGCAGCATTTTGGAGGCTTCCAAAGGAGAAGAACAAGATAAAAATTTGAGGACCAGGGGAGCAGTTCTAACAATAGGTACATGAAAATAACAAGAACAATAGCACTTGCTTATTAGGGGCAAACTGTGGGCCACACTTCTAAGCACTTCTTCTATACTAGCATATTTAGTTCTTGCAGAAACTTTAAGTTAGGTAACATTATTTTTCCCATTTTAGAAATGAGGAGACAGTCACAGAGAAGTTAAGTAATCTGCCCAAGGACACACGAGTTGCAGTGATGGGTCCAGGATTCCCACATCTGACTCCAAAGGCCATGATCATAACCACTCAGCTGTATTGGCCCCTTGATGTGACTTGTCCCTTCTTAGGGTATGTTTATTTCATCCTTTATCCCATTTTTGCTCCTATTCTGGCCCTACATCATTTCTCTCTTGGTCCAGTCCCCTCATCTTCCTGGCGAGTGCCCAGGCCTTCTCTTTTGACCTCTTCCGGCTTGGCAGGAACCAGTGTTTTCAAATTTTTCCCTTCCTATTCTCTGGATACCAAAACTCATTAATTCCATGGCTCTTCCACTTGCGCCCCTGCTGGAAGCTTAGACAGAGCATGGCTGTCAAGCCAGGGTCTCAGCAGCCTTCCTCACTGGAAGCACCTGGGGTGGGGTGAGGGCTGAGTGGGCAGAATTCTAGCCACAGCACCATGTACACAGTGCTCCCTACCATATGGCTCGTGGAAGAGAATGTTTATTTCACTCCTAAAAGCCAATGTAAAAACAATTGCGATAGAGTACTCGTGAATTAACCTAGCCATACTGCTAATGTTAATAATGGGGCCCCTCCCAAATGTTAGCCTTTTAGCGGAGACCTTTTGCTTAATGAGTTAGGCCAAAGGAAAACTTCACTTGTGAATTTTAGATACTGTGGGTGAATCCCATAGGGTATGATATTCATGGTTATGGGGAGTTTGGGGGATCTTGAAAATCACGCCATTCTTGACGAAGCTAGTCCTGTGGCTCTCCCATTTCCACCCTGGGTGGGCAGAAGATGCACACGTGTGCACATGTGTGTGCATGCAGGGGTGGGCAAATGTGCTGAACAGCTCTTTCCTCCTGATCACAGCATGTCACAGCTTCAGTTGCTGTTTCAGGCCTTGTGCTTCCTGGGGGGGCTTACGGTATACATTTGTTTATCTCTCTTTCTCTTCTACCCCAAGCAACTTCTCGTAGGCCACCTGAACTCCGTCTCTCCAACTTGTCAAAGAAGAAAGCTGCCACCATGTAATTATGACATCCTGGGGGTAATTTTAACTATAAGTCATTATTCTAAAACAACCGATGCAATCCCCATTTGCCAGCACAAAGAGATGATTCTCACTAGCCTGAACTCACTGTCAAACATGCCAGGAGAAATAAAAAGGTGCTAATGCAATATAGCCCAGAAATAGAAAATAAGATTAGAGGCGACGCTTGAGATTTCAGGCTGTGGGAGGGGGGAATATAGCACAGGGTTTAGTTACCAGCAGAACTGTCAGACAAAAAGCCTCCGAGGTCATTAATACCGGAACCTTCATTAAGGCAAGTGGATAAAATTAAAGGGTGTTTTGTGAGGATTTAATTTTTCCTGGAGGTTTGCAGTCTCTGAAGGGCATTTGGGGCTGGCTCTGAGGCCGAGGCAGCGGGCCCAGAGTGGGGAATCAGAATATTGGAGTTCTCATCCTTTGTCGTCATCTTCTTAGTGAGTCCGCTGAGAACAGGCTGCGTGAGTGGAGTCTGCTCGGCACTGAGCCGCTGCAACACCAGTGAACCGTGTCTCCCTGACCCTAAGCCAGTCTTCTGAAACAGCATGGAGGCTTCCTCACAGCCTGAACAATCATGGCCCGGCCCAATCATGGATGGGGTGGAATGAAGAAGGACCATGTCTGACTAAGGAGTCTTTGTGAGTTCTGAGGTCAGTCTGAAGATTGAGAGTGGTCTCTGGTGGTATCGGTGGTAACGTGGAAAGAGGCTTGGCTTTTGGCAAAGCTGACAAGCAGACAATGGTAGTCTTTGGTGACTTTGCAAAGTCCTCTTTTACCCCTTGTGTTCCTCCCTCACTCCATTCTAGAAATAGCTTTGTTTCAGCTGAATGCCACGAAAATTCTAATAGACAAATTCCCTCAATATCGGTCATGATTAGGGTTCAGAGGTGTTAAACTGTCCTCCCGGGAATGTTTATAGTTGTAGAAAGACATTTTTAAAGCTGAAAAGGACTTACAATCCCAATGGAACAGGCTCTCAGTGATGGAATGCAGGCATTGTGGTTGTCAGTGAGGACACTTTAAGGGGACTGGCCTTTTATCTATACCCTGAATGCTACAGTGTGGTGTCAGAAACCAGAGCCTTGGGTTGGTTGTTTCAAGATGCTGAGCAAGATGCTCTTCCTTCTTTGTATATCTCATCATCCTCAGGAAAGACGAGAGTAGTGACACTTGCCTGTGTTCTCACCCTAGGAGGGAGATGGAGACAGTGATGAAGTGTGTTGAGATTCTTGAAGGAAAACAAAGAGTCGAGTCTTGCTTGTATAAGGGTGCAAATGAGCTCCATTTAGAGTATCAGTGTTTCAGGACCTTGTGGAAGCTTTCCCATAGTAGATAAATCCAGACAAGAAGTTTTCTCTGGGCTCTTCACCTGGGGAATAGCTGGGGCCTAGGAGAGGAGGTTCTCTGATTTCGCATAGATGGAGAAACAGAGATCTAGGGAGGGGCTGGGACATTTCCAGGATCGTGAGTCAGGGATGGAAAGGTGTCTTCTCCAGCTGATCACGTGTCTGCAAGCTAAGATCACTCAGTCCTAACTAGGATGTATTTATGACATCTGACCTTGAATTTTAGTAGTTTAAAACAATATCCCATCAAATGAAGACCCTATAGCCTGAATTTTATGGAAACCAGTCTTTCAAGCCCAGTGCCCACGGGTATTGAGCCCAAATCCAAACCTACAGCATGGGGCTCACCTGGGAGTGTGTTAGAGTGCTGCATCTCAGGTTCCACCTCACATCTGTGGAGCTAAAATCTTGAATTTCAATATGTTCATTCTCCAGGTGATGTTTACATTAAAGCTTGGAAAGCACTGACCTAAAGTCATGGATCAGTCATAAAGGAGATGGATTCCAGGCTAGGGGTCTTTTGGGCTATTGTGAAATTCTTCTGTGGAGGGGGAATAAAAACCCCTGTAGTGTTTACTCACCAAGCTGTTTAGAAGATCAAACGTCACAGTAAATGGGAAGTACTCTGAGGAGCACACAGTACGTGGGAAATGCATGGCCTTTTCATACTCATTGGCTGCTGGCCAGGCCCCACCCCGTTAGCCAGGGAGTCCTCTTCATCAACACAGCTGAATTAATCTATTTCTCTGCTCTGGTGCCTATACCCACTTTGAAACAACATCAATTTTTGGTTACTTTCATCCAAACTGCAAAGAGTATTTGAATGTGCATTACTACCTTTAGTGAGATTCTCTTTTCTTTGCTTCCATTTTTTTCTTTCTTTCTTTTTCTTTTTTTGACACACATTTGCTGTGGTGCCTGGGACCTGGTGCAGAGGAGATTAGTGCAGTGTTCAGCCACTGGCCATGCCTCTGAGGAGCGGAGCTTTCTGTTTATCTCTTAGAAGCAGATGCTTTGGATTTTATCCCTGGGGGAATTTATCAGGGTGCCCTGGATTCATTCATTCATTCATTCTCATATCCTTCTCCATCCTGTACACACACACACACACACACACACACACACACCTTTACACGTCAGCCATGTGAATGTTGTGTGCTGTATATATGGGAGACTGCTTCCCATATGCAGCCATTTTGGGATGGTCTGCAATTTAGTTCTCTTCCCTCTATGCACATTCTTAGGTTGAGTTTCTTTACCCCATCAGCAGCAACCTGACTTGGCCCTGGTCCTTGTCCTCATATCTATTCAATGCATATGGATTTCTTCCAGTCCCAGCAGCTCTTTCATTTGGTATGGCATTTTCAGAGCAACACCAGGGTTTTCATTTTCTTTCATATAGGTGCCTATGCTAGGATGAATTGCAACACTCAGAGTGAGAGAGTCATTGCCCATTTGTTAAAAGAGTCCATTTTCCTGTCTTTTTCAGCATGAGTGCAGATGGGCATGCAATTATAAATGCAATGCTCTCACCATGAGCACATTGTAAATGTGTGGTTAAGTGATTGGTTTATACAGTGACTGATTCATATTTTTTTGTCTGTGAATGGTTGTATGTTTAATATGCAGGAATGAGCATTCATACAGGTGTATGAATACATGTATTCACTTATCAATATGTGCTCATTAATTCAGTCCATATTAAGCACTTAATGTGTTGATGGCACTAGGCTAAGTGTTATGTGAGACATAAAGATATAGGCTTTGCTTTTTAAGGATTTGTACAGTTTCCTAAAGGAGATGAGATACCATCATGCAACTTTCATATACAGTTGAAAGTTATTAGGCTCATGGAAGGAATCAATAAAATGAGATCAGAGAAATATAACCTTACTTTCAGCTGGAGACCAGGGACCACTTCTAGGAGGAGATGTCATGTGAGCAAAGAATTTGCACCTGTGGAAATGGATGCTGCATTCCAGGCTGAGCGAGCCTGAGGGACAAAGGTACAGGGCTAGAAACCCTGGTGTATGGTGAATAGGAAGTGGTTCAGTCTGGACAATACAGTTGGGGTGGGTGAAGGGAGCATGGGAGATATGGTATGTCTATGTTGGGCTGTGGGGGATGCCGAATGTAGATTAAGAAGTTTAAGTTTTGGGTCTAGAGAGTCACGAGACAGAAAATTTTGAAGACTGATAAGTAAGATGATCAGTGATTTAGAAAGATTGCTTTGGTAGAGATTTGTAGGACAAGATAGAGATGTGGAAGTCCAGAGTCATCAAAAACAACTAAGGCTATTATAGCAATCCAGAAGATGGATAATAAGTGTATGAGTTAGGGTGGTGGCAGAGACAGGTAAATAAAATATCATGGACCCAGCATTGGCAAAGCTCAAGGCTGAACTTGCTGCAAGGGGGAAAGGGAAAAATGATGAGGGTTTGGGGCCTGGGATGACGAAGCTGACATAGCACACATACGGAAGACAGCCCAGAAAGCTTGTCTGTTTTTTGATGGGGTATAGGATGAAAGGTGAGTTTAGTTTGGGATGTGTTGAGTTTAAAGTACCAGTGGGAACATTTAGATGGAAACATTCAGCAAACCATTGAATATTTGGAAGTGGCACTTGGGAGTAATTTCAGAACTGAAGTTAAATTTGATAGTCATATTTCTAGCAGGGATACTGGAAACCTTATAAGTGAATGCATTGTTATGGGAGAGGATGCAGGGGGAGAATTAAAGAGCTGGTGGAGGTAAATATCTATATTCAGGAAGAGGGAAGAGAAGAAGCAGAACAAAGAGGAAGAAACCCATCTCTATGTTGTTCCTAATCAGTCTGAGCACACACACACATACACATATGAATACACAATTTAGATTAAAATGTGCTCATATCTGGATTATTGGTACATTCAATTCCACTTAGTTGGAAGAAGACAAGAGATAGAGTGTCTTGGTGATCAAGGAAAGAGGGATGATCAACAATGTCAAACATAGGGAGGTGAGCAATGTATATAGATAAACAATTTTGCATGTGAAGGTGGTGTGCCTGCATGGGTACAAGCATGTGCATCCCTTGGAATGTATATCTGAATATTTAGAGGGGGAAGGAATTATATAAGCAGGGAATAGAGAAAAAATGGGATGAAGTTTTTAATGGGGAGACAGCAGTGAGCAAAACCATCATCTATCAGAACAGATTTGGATCCAAACAAATAGTTTCTTGATGGTTATGTTGATTCTCCAAACCCTAAACTTGGGTTTTGAACCTTTATTTGAATATGTACAGCATATTCAGCTAATTTTGCTTCATTTTAGGATCCTGGTCTTTCATTAGGTGTCTTGCTTTGCCCCAGCTCTCTCTTATTTCAATGAGAACCTTTCAGTAATTAGCCTCCTATTCACTTTGAGCAGAAGTTTGGTTTGTTCCAGCAGACTCAATACTGAGTGGTGGGCATGGTACTCTATTACCAATTTGAATTACTTCCTTTACATAGAGGTGACTATGTTTTGCTTATTTTTTCTGGGTTAGGAATCTCCTTACTTAAATTTAGTCTAAGACACAAGTCACATTGAATGTGGAGAGGATCTATTTTGGAACAAGAACCCAAGGCAAAACATCATTATTAGCAACAAATAGCATGGTGGGCTTAATTCTTAATAATGTCCTATCATTTTTCCTCTATTATATTCCATCTGATTTCATTTCTCTTTCAGACTCTCAGTTTCTTCAAGTTTAGTTAATATTACACTCTCAGAGCCAAATCCCGGTGAGGAATGGCTCAGAGGATACACCTGTCAATACTTAAATGTCACCCCTTCAAAGACAATGAGAGATAGAAGGAGGGTGAGATGATTTGGTCTATATGCTGGTCAAGTGCACTTTATTCTCATAATAATTAGTTTTCATTTATCAGCAAATTATTGAGATCACATTCCTCTGAATACTTAAGAATCCTTCCTCCCTCCCTTCTTCTCTCCCTCCTTTCCCCCATTCTTTCTTTCTTTAGTCTATTCCTTCCTTCCTTAATTATCAAACAATATGATAGATATTCTGATACTGAAATCTCATTCCAGTTCATAGAAAGACTGAATTCAAAGAACCTTGATTTCCTCCCCCCCTTCAGGGATATTGTCATGAATTCCTAGCTGATTTCCCTCATGGTATACTAGGGTCATATGGTGTGCGAGCATGCATATGCGTGTGTGTGTGTGTGTGTGTGTGTGTGTGTGTGTGTGTGTGTGTGTATGTGTGTGTGTGTAAGGGATGAAAACAACAGGCCTTTCTTTGTAAGGTATAGAACAGGTATAGGTACAGTATTTCACAGTTGGCTGACTAGTAATGGAATTCTTCTATCAAAAGCTACCTTTCTGGATCCTGAACTGATTAGCAGATGCAAATTCTACACTGCATGCTGATGAGACCAAACCATACACATCTGTGTATCTGTAGATGGTGTGCACATGCACAAACACACACTATTTTTTATTGAAGTATGAACACATCTCTATTACTGCTACACTCACTTCTACATAGTTGGAAATTCTTCCTTTTGCAGTTTCAAAGGATTGCCAGGCAGGGGTTATTTAATAGCATGAAAGGAGTTTCTAAGGTGCCAAACAGTAAAAAGAAAATGGAAAGTCAAGGGTTATCTTCCCAATGGAGAAGCAGCTCCATCAACCACAGAAGGGGATGACCACTCCTGTCATCCTGCTCCTTTGTGTGCCCAGGTGTCCTCGATCAAGTGCATGTGTTTCTCTAGGCCTGGAGTGGGGTTCTTCCATCACTATGGTCCACCCCATTCTCTAACATAACTCTTGTAACAGCTCAAACTCCAATTATGATTCTGTAATAATTTAGTTGTGTGGCTCTTTTCACCTCTTCCTGTCCAAGGTGAATTGCCAGAAGTCATGACATGGCAGCATCTTCTGTGAATACTCCATGCCCAGAGGTAGGAGCTGATTCAGCACTTTCCTTGCTGGACAGCTCAAGACTGAAGACACTGACTCTTCCCTCCCCTGCCCCTCACTTCCTTCCTCTGGTAAACCTCTAGCTTCAGGAATAGAGACCCCGGTGGCTACAGAGGACAGTGAATGAGCAATGAATCTGCTGCAGAGCCTAAACTTTTCTTTCTTTTTTTTTTTTTTTTTTTTTTTTGAGTTGGAGTCTCACTCTGTCACCCAGACTGGAGCGCAGTGGCCACTCCTGGCCATTGCAGCCTCGACCTGCTGGGCTCCGGCGATCCTTCCGCCTCAGCTTTCCAGGTAGCTGGAACTACAGGCATGCGCTAAACTTTTCATTCTATCTTCGTCCAGACCAATTAGCGCTTCCATTGATCCAAAGTGAAAATAAATAAATAGCACATCTGAACTTGGCATGATGGGGAGGCTTCTGAAGTGTAGGTATAAAGCATATATGATATTTAATCTTATGTCATTTCCATGTATTTCTCAAAGACATTCATCTCAAAGCTTTCTATAAGATAGATCCACCCTGAACTCTCCTTCTTTCTTCAATCACTGTTCTCTCACCTTGACTTCTTTCTTTTACCAGGATGAAGAGGAGGATTAGAGTCTGGAATAACAAAGACTTAAAGGACAACATTACTGCCAAAACAATTCTTTGGGAGTATAGGCCTATTTTCCATCCTCATCCTGCATGATTTGTGTCTGTTGTTGACCCTTGACAAGTTTTGCTCCTGGGTAGTCTGGGGTAAAACATGATTTGTATGAAATGGTGCTCAACATCATTAGGTGTCAGGGAAATGCATATCAAAACCAAAATGAGATATCCCCTTACACGTGTTAGGTTGAATATTATCAAGAAGACAAGAGATAAGAAGTGCTGGCAAGGATGTGGGGAAAAGGGAATTCTTGGACACTATTGTGAGGCAAGCAATTTGGTACAGACAAGGGGATATGAAGGCTCCTCAAAAAATTAAAACTAGAACTACCATATAACTCATTAATCTCCCTTCTGGCTATATACTCAAAGGAAATAAAATCAGCATCTCAAAGACATATCTGCACTTCATGTTCAACGTAAAGATTTGAAATAGCAAAGATGTAAAATAGCAAAAATATGAAAACAACCTAAGTGTCCATCAGCAGGTGAATGGATAAACAAACTGTGGTATATAGTGGATATTATTCAGACATAAAAGGAAGGAAATCCTGTCATTTGTGAAAATATTCAAGAACCTGGAGGGCATTTACCTAAGTGAAATAAACCAGATGCAGAAGGACAAATACTGAATTATCTCACTCATGTGTGGAATCTAAGGTCTAACTCATAGAATCAGAGACTGGAGTGGTGGTTGTGAGGGGACTGGGGCTTGGAAGAACTGTGGAGATGTTGGTCAAAGGGCACAACCTTTTGGTGATAAGATAAACAAAACCTGGAGATCTAATGCACAGTATGGATGTGTTAATTAACTCTATTGTGGTAACCATTAAACAATGGATATGTATATCAAATCATCACATCACATCACATTATATACCTTGGATATACCCAATCTTTCTTTCTCTTTCTTTCTTTTTTTTTGGTGGAGACAAGTTCTCGCTATGCTTCCCAGGCTGGTCTCAAACTCCCGGGCTCAAGCAATCCTCCTTCCTTGGCCTCCCCAAATGCTGGGATTACATGTATGAGACATTATGCCCAGTCCACAACTGTTATTTTTCAATTAAATGTTTAAAACATTTTTTTAAAAGGGAGACCTAATGGGCCAAAATGAGAAACTTCCTTTTATAGAGCTGATATCCATGCTGGAATTTTCCAACTTTTCCCATGACTTAGAGTCTCTTTTATACTTCTGACCTACCTATTATTCCTAACAGATCTCAAAACACTCACCACACTGCCTGCTGCTCCTAGCAGGGTCCAAAAACTCAAAAGAAGTTATAATTTTGATGTGGACAACTCAAGTTAATACACTCCATGGGAGTACAGAATCTTAACTAAAAGAAGTCACTTCTATTTTTTGTTTTGATAGTCAGATCATAGCCATACTCTGCCTTTTAGGAGAAAGGAAAATACCACTAGATTTCCTTCGGCAAACATGAGGCCAAAGGGATATAAAAAATGTTCTATATGAGAATGTTTAAATACGTTGGAGTGTCTGATGCCACCATGTTAATTGTGGTATGTCAAACAGGCTGACTTGTGGAGAGGAGATTGGACTAACTCTCTAAATGCTGTGAGTAGAGCAGTTGGTGGGAGGGAGGTGGGAAGGGAGGAAGATGATCTCAAAGTGACAGAACAATGCAGTGTCTGAAGGCAGGCCTCGTGGCCAGTAGGTAGAGAGAAGTGAGTGTTAGTGGAATGACTGGACCAGGTGGCCCTCACACTTTGCTTCCAGTCCTGGGAGTCTTACTAAAATAGCTAACAATTACTCAGTCCAAAGAGCAGACACATGCCTGCTGTATTTCTCTAGGGTCATCCTGCTCATTCTAAATAAGAGCCAAAAATGGGATTTTCATTCCCTGATGTTTCAGTTCCATGTGAAACTTATTCCCATAGCCAAGACTCTAATCTTTTCTGAGAAGAATGCAGAAAAACTGTTTGCCAGACAACTGGACCAAAAATGAAGGGAAAGAAGGTAAGGCCCAAACTGAGATGTCAGGAAAGCCTCACCTTCCATTAGCTCCATATCCCAAAGTGAGAAATCAGTGTGCTTAGCTGCAATTCAAAGCAATTAGTCTTTGTTCCCACACATTCTCAAAGAATGACTTAAAGAAGTCCAAATAAATATTTTCAGAAAAGAGAGCAAATTTGTATTACTTAACCCAAGGAATGCAAACAAGTGTAATTAAAGTGAATACCCATAAATAAAGTAAATACATTACTTGGGAAATGAATTAATTAGTGTTTAATTACTATCAATTACTAAAATCACTACAGAATTACTTGTAGAATGGATTGAATTGCTTGCTCCTATTAATAATTTCCATTGCTAATTGTATGCAATTGTATTTTCTTTTCTTTGGGTGCATCTCAGCAGAGCTAATAGGGGGAAGGAACAGCACAGTGAACAATGACAGAAACATTTTTTTTCTTTGTTCCATTAAAAAAACAAAAGCAGTTTGAAAAAAAAAAATCTGCCTGGTTGTCAAAAGCCAATGTGGGTAAGGAAGGTACACAGGAAGGGGGACCATCCATTTGATACAGGGTGACCCTCGCCACTCCCTGGTGAGGATGAGCAGCTGACATTTGTGGCAGAGCCCTAAGGTAGAAGTGCATGTGGTGTGTGTGTGTGTGTGTGTGTGTGTGTGTGTGTGTGTGTAGGGAATAGGGTGAGTGTTGGGAGGCTCAGTGTCTGAGCTCATTTCCCACAGGCTTTGCAGAACCCACATGTAGCCTGGCAGATGGGCATCTCTACCTACTGCTCTTGCCAGGTGAAGGAATAAGTTTGACTTTTACCTTTACACCATTCATGGCCTTTCAGGTGGAGAGGACATATCAATGCCGTACTCTCTAATAAGCATCACTCTAGCTAGTGAGTGAAAGATGCATGTGGTTGAGTGGTCGAGGGTAAAGAGAGTTTCAAGTGGGCCCCTGCTACCTGTCTACTGACATTCTCATTTTCCTGTTTACACATCATCCCTTTCTCCCTTCCCTGCCTTCTCTTCCTCTGTCTCACGGGATCACAGACTCTAAAGCCAGATTGCCTAGGTTTGATTGCAGGCTTCCCAAATGCAAGACCTTGGGCAAGTTACTTAACTTCCATGAGTCTCAATTTTCTCATATGTAAACTGAGGAGAAAGAGAGAACCTGCTTTCAGGGTTAGGATGAGAACTCAGTTCAGTGGGTGATACAGAGTAACCTCTATTAGTTTTATTCATATTACTACCACATACTGCTTTGAGGAACAGTTGAGGACATGCATATGATGTGGAGGTAAACAGAGGGATAGGAGGTGTGATTTGGGAGGAAAAAGTTGAGGAAGAGGGATTGGTTCCTAAGTGGTTGCTCTCTATTAGTTAGGGTTCTGCAGAGAAACAGTCCAATAGGATATACATATACACACAGACTGAGATTTATTATGAAGGTCTGGCTCATATGATTATGGAGACTAAGAAGTCCTATGATTTGCTGTCTGCAAGCTAGCAGCCTCTGAAAGCCACTGGTGTAGTTCAGTTCAAAACAAAGTCAGAGAGCCAAGAGCAACAATATTCAATAAGATGGATATTCCAGCTCAAGCAGAGAAAGAAAATTTGCCCTTCCTTTGCTTTTTTGTTCTATTCAGGCCCTCAAAGGATTGGATGATGCTCACCCACATTGGCAGGGCAGATATTCTTTACTTAGCCTACTGATTCAAATGCTAATCACTTCTGAAACAATCTCAGAGACACACCCAAAAGTAATAATGCTTTACCACCTACCTGGGCATTCTTTAGCCTAGTCAAGTTGACACATAAGGAATCTGGAAAAATCAAACCCATAGAGACAGAAAGTAGAATGGTGATTGCCAGGGACTGGGGCTTGTGGAAAATGGGGAGAAGTAGGTCAGACGGCACAATCTTTCAGATATACGATGAATAGATTCTGAGGATCTAATGTTCAGCATGGTGACCATAGCTAATAATACTATATTGTTTATTTGAAATTGGTTAAGTGAGTAGATCTCAAGTGTCCTCACCCCCCCAACATACACACACACACACACACACACACACACTGGTAACTGTGGTGATGGATGTGTCAATTAATTTGATTGTGGTAATCATTACACAATGTATATGTATATAAGCCCATCATGTTGTATGCCTTGAAAATATACAATTTTTGTTTGTCAGTTATACCTCAATAAAGCTGGGAGGGGGTGGGAAAGAAAGCTAAGGGAGGAGAGGGGAGAGGTGGGTTATTGCTTAACGCTGGTCCTGAATTCATTTCATCATCATTATGCATTCATTCCTGACTTTCTGGGTAACCATCAGCCTGTTAATTATCCCAGCTGAATTTCAGGATCTTCATCTGGAAAAAAATTGTAATATTTGCTTCATAGCACTGATGTGGGGCCTGCAGCTGGAGAGTGTTTAAGCCACTCACCATAGTGCAAGGCACAAAGGTTAGGCTGAATAAAGATTAACTGGCGAAGCTGGCACTAAAAGAAAAAAGGGTGACACATAACATTAACCATCACACTCTGTTTGCATGAAGATAACACGGCTCTTTCATAAGAGTAGTGGTAACAGAGCACATCTCTGTCCTGGCCCTCCATTCCTCCACACCACCCCCACTCTAGGACGCAATTTTTAAGTGCTTTCTTTTCATAAAGTGTTCAGGACCTAAGGCTGATGACTCCTTGGATTAGATCCTTCCCACAAACTCACCAGCCCTTGACTACCTGGATGGGCTGTTTATTCTTATCACAGAAAACTGTGGTTCCTTACCTCTGCTGCCATGGTTTCAGCACTGGTTCAGAATGAGGCTAGCATCCTGGTAAACATATACAATGACTAAGAAAGAATGCTACCTCCTTGGATCAACTCAATACTCACTGCATGCCTGGTAAATGAAAGACCAAAGAAAACACTAGCTGCCTTCAAGAAGAGCACCATTTTTAGCACCACATGGTTACTGGACAATTCTGCACTGGATCAAAAACCAGAGTGACTAACACTGGGAAATATTTCTAGAAGGTCTCTTTATCCTAGATGACTGTTGTCCTACCTTATGGGAGCACTCATAAGTGTGTGATTATGAGTGTGATTCTGAACAGTGATTTTATTGAGTCTGACCTGTTGCCAAGGTGGTGAGTGGAGCTAATCTCTTGAATGTCTTCTGGGTTCCATGTTATGTTAGCTGTCATTGTTAGTTCATCCATCCATGCATTCATTCATTCATTCATTTAGTTTAGGAGGTCTAGAGTATATAACAGTGGAGAGGAATCATTCCTTGTCTTTTTTTTTTTTTTTTGAGTTGGAGTGTCACCTCATTGCCCAGGCTGAAGTGCAGTGGCACCATCATGGCCACCCCAGTGTCGACCTGCTGGGCTCAGACTATCCTTCTGCCTCAGCTTTCCAAGCAGCCAGAACTACAGGCGTGTGCTACCATGCCCGCCTAATTTTTTGATTTATTGTAGAGATGAAGTCTCGCCAAGTTGCCCAGGCTGTTCTCAAACCCATGGGCTCAGGAATCCCCTCATCTTGGCCTCCCAAAGTACTAGGATTATAGACTTGAACCACTGAGCCCATTCCCTGTCTTTAAAGGTATAATTGAGTGAGTGCCAAAATATAACCTGATAGGTACTATGAGCTTTTCAGAAGAAGGTAAAAAGATGTATGGGGTGAAAGGTCAGAGAGGCCTCCAAGAGGAATCAACCCCTAAACACTTAATAACAGGTGAGTGAAAGAGAGTATCGTGATTCCTATTTGCCAGAAAAAGAAGCTGATGATCAGAGACAGGAGATTTGCCTAAGATCCCACAATGCAGGTGTGACTTTGCCTGAATTGAGATTTGACTCAGGGACTGTGTGATTCTAAGGACATTAATTGTTGAACCACATCATGCTTAAGTTCTTTCCCATCTCCACTTAAAGCAAAACTTCCCCATCATTCGTTTTCCCTTTCCCCTAATTTTTGCAGCAACCCTAAACATCTATAGCAACTACCAGGTTGAACTCCTGGCTCTGCTCTTACTTGGAGTGTAACCCCAAATACATTGCTGAACCTTTCTGAGTGTAAAACAGAATACCTGCCTCAGAGCTGTGTGAGGATTAAAAGGAAAAAAAAAGAAAGAAAGATATTGTTTGTTGAGAGCTTAGCATAGTGTCTGGTACATAGTAATTATTCAATAGATGATAGATAATATTATTGTGAATGCTAAGCTTCATTTTTTTGTCTCAGTTGATTGTTATTAAGCCAGGCTAATGTGTTGCCTGATGAGGCATTGGCCTAAGTTGTATTTGCATTTTAGATGGAGATACTTGAAGATCAACATTATACCTCCCCTAAGAAGAGCAGCCATCTTCCTTCCTGTCCTGGGAAGGAACAAAGAGACTGAACAAATCCTGCAACAGTGCTGCCTGAAGGGAGGTAGAGTTGTTTCCAAGCTTTGCAAAAAGAAAACTCAGAAAGGTGATGCCTATGGACATGTAAGCGATTTGTCACCTGTGCAACAGCCTGCAAGACAGCCCTAAGGTAGAAATCTCTGAAAAACCTGAACTCTAGTCTTCACTCCTTGTCTCTCCTCTGTGTCGACTCAGAAAGAAAATAAGACCCAGCAAGAAACTTGCCCTTTGAAATGCCAGAGTCCAAGGAGTAAGGCCAAGTTGCCCTAAAGCTTCCAAATGTCATCGCCTGCCCCAATAACTTACAAAGCCTCATCTTGCTCAAACCATAAGGCCAAGTTGCCCTAAAGCATCCGAATGTTATCACCTGTCCCAAAAACTTATCCAAACTCTCCTGCTGTTCAACCCCTCTCACTAGGGAGACTGAGTTACCTCAGCAGCAGTCATTAGTTTTCATTTGCTGAAATCAGCAATTTAATCCTAACCTAACCAGAACCTGAATCTCCCCCTTCCTGGGCAAAGGCTTTCCCTGGGAATGATTGAATTTCACAGGGTGCCATAAAACAAAGGGATTCTGCTGAATCAGGCGCCAGACTCACATGCCTGTAAATCATCCCCTTGAACTCCAGGTTGGGATGTTATCTCCACTCCAGCCATTCCGTTATGGCCCCTGCTGTTTTCACAACCTCTCCTACTAAAGAGATGACCTGTCTTCTCCAAACTGGAAGCCTATCCTTGTCCTGGGTTCTCATTCATGAAACCTGTGGCAGCAGTGAGTCAAAATTACAGGCATGCTCCCTAGATTACCATATCTGGCTAGTCTCAAAAGCTGCCCAAGTCCTCATCACTGCACATTCTCTGATGGGGCTGACAAGAGTGAATGTGGAAACCAGACCATCTGGAGGAATTCCAGTTCAGGTGTTCCCCGAGACTCAGACCCTTGAGTAGGAGAGCGAGGATTGTTCAATCAGTTCTTCAGAGACCTTTAACTTAGCAGGGTGTGTTCAATAAAGGCTTTGGTTAGGATAAAGCAGAAAGCTAATCAGGCAAGGGAGATTTCTTTGAACGGGAGTTTTCAGCGAATGTCAGGCTTGGGAAAGAGCAAGATTGACAGGAGCTCAGATGCCCAAATCAGTGCTTCTCTATTTATCTCCAGTTTGACCTAATAGACAGCACATGCAAAAGCCTGTCACCCTCCTCCTTTAAGAAGTTGACTTTGTATTTCTCTGGTAAGCTCTAGTTGGGGGAGTAACAGAAGGTTGGGACATAGAGGAACAGGGCTGGATTTCTGACTTTTTCTCTGACTACAATCCATTTGTAAGTTGCTTGAGCTTCAGTTTCCTTCCCTGTAGATTGGAGGATGCGGGTGGACTACTTGACTAGATTCTCTCTAAGACCCCTCCCAGTTTAAAGGCTTATCTCACCCCTAGGAGGAGAGAGCTTGAGGTATCTGGGATGCCAAGGACTGAGAGGTATTTCCTGTTCTTGGACACAGGGGCCAATCCAACCAGAACATCTTTTTGTGCCTGTCGGTAAATTGGCCCAGGAAAGCTGCCAGGGGGTTTTCTTGGAGCAGCCAGAAGCAGTTCTGAAAAGCCACCTAACAGAGATTATGGCAGCAGAAGTGACAGCTCCTTTCTTTGAACTGGCACCACTGTCTCTGGACAACTGATTCCACTGCCACCTCATGGTCTGGTTATCTGTGTTCATTGGTGGCTAAGACAAGAGCTCTGTGGGCAGAGAACCAGCTTCCAACCTTAGCTTTGGCAACCTGTGTGACCTTGGGCCACTTAGTTTCCATCTTGTGTGGGTCTGCTCTAAGTTAGGACATGATATCTGTGAAGCAAGGACAGTGACCGGAACTTGTTCCATAAAGCTCAGTTCCAGAAGGGAGAGAGTGATGGTAGCAAGTTTCTGGAGGGCAAGGGCTTCATCCTGCTAATCTCTGCATCCTCACTAGACCTGAGCCAGGTTATTTAGTGCAGGTTAGACATAAACAAGTTCCTTGAAGGCAGGTTTAAATTCAAATAAGGCAAACCTTCAGACATCTTTCTTATTGGTACATGACCTTCACCTGACCAGGCACAATAGAAGTGACCACCTTCAGTGCTGGAATGTGGCTTTACCAGTACAATAAGTCACAGAAACAATAGGGAATTACCCAAAACACAGACACAGATGTTCTAAGAAAAGCCCAAATCTAGTTAGATGATAACTTTAATTATTTAGAAGGTCCTTGTGACCTTAGAAGATCTGGAGAGATGGTAATCAAAACTTGTGACCAGATACCTGGAGCCCACTGCTCTTAGCTAATGGTTTGCCTAATTATGGTTGTAAAAGTATATAAAGCTTCTTTCAAAGGCAAGCAGGTGTCCTTTCTCTTAAGGCATCCATGCCCTTTGGGCATGTCTCTTTCTTTATAATAGTCTGTATTAAACTATGCATGGGACTCTTTCCTAAGTTCTTCTCTGTGACCAAGTCAAAAAAAACCACGGAGCAACTCCCTGCACCTCACCCAGCATCAGACCCACCTAGTAAGCCCAGTTGTGCTTATCATTGGGTGACGAATGATAAAGATATAAACACAGCTGGCTTGCAGTCATAGGTTTCTGGTATCTGTCTCAAGATAGAGATGACTTGTAGGACAAGCACCTCCAAAAATGCCTTTCTCCAAGAAAAACTGTTTCTGAAGCTCCCTCATGTCTCTGAAATGAGGCCAATTAGTGAGTGGCTCCCCTTTTCCTGCCCCTGCCCATTTCTGTGCTTCCAGCAGTGCCTTGACCTGCCACAGGCCACTAAGGGTGAGTGGGAGACTGAGAGTTACCCAGGAAACGATCTTTGACATCTTCCTTTCCCCCAGAAACTGAGTGTGGCTTCTCAGCAGTGTAGTATCCTTGTCTTGCAACCCCCCTGTGAGTCAGTTAACCCTGCCCAGAGAGGACGAGGGTTTAGTAGAATCCCTTCTCAAGGGGGCAGAAGATCAGGGTTCTAGCACCTTCATCTACACCGGAGGAGCCTTGGGACCTTATTTTCCTCAACTATAATCCTCATAAGAATCTTTCCTGCTTGCGTGTAAATCCACTCAATGAATGTGAGAACTATTTTAGTCAGCTGTTGGACCATGAGACTGACCATCATTCCCACTTTCCTACCCCCTGAAATCTACTCATCTACCTGGCAAACTTTCAATTCTTGGCAATGCCCCACCGGGGTCAGGGGAAAGGATGCCAGCCTCCCTGGGACATTCCAAATGGACTCCTGCCACCAACACTCTGCCATCTCCCTGCCAGGCAGCCTTTTTCCGAGTAAGACTCTAATACCTCAGAAAGTTTCTAAATCCTGTACAGCCAAGCCAGGACTCAGAATTCATTTCTCAGAAGAAAAGAATGGAATGGAATAAATGGGGCAAATGCAGTGATAAGAGAAACCTGTCTTGGTAAGATGCTGTTGCTGTGGTGGTGAATTTTCCAGGCTGTTGGGAATGTCCTCCTCATCCACCCCATGGACTCTGTCTGATTCATCTGTTCTAGAAGCCCAGGATGGTGTGTTCACCAGGGTTGTTTCGCACAGACCCCCTCTGCTCACAGTGCATGCCCTTCCCTGCAGCCTTCACTCACCCTTACATTTAAGGCCTTCCCAAGAGTTTCTGACAGACACTTAGGGGGTTTCATGGGGCACCCTGGCCCCCAGGCAATGCAGCTTGTCACATGCCAGCTCCAGAAGCAATAACTAGGATGGGCTGAACAGTAAGAGGACCGTCAGCGCTGGACTGAGGCATCTATCCCGCGACCCACCTGGGGGCCTGTCAGAAATAGAAATAATCTTAATGAAAAGGCACATTCCTTGGTCTTCTTGCGCTGACCAGGAAAAATGGAGGGGTGATTTTAATAAAAGAACAGGATGCTGCTTTTAGCAGCAGAGCAGCCCTGAGGGTTGGGGTGGAGAAGACTTAGAACAAAAAATTCTAGTGTGTGTTAACAGTTCCTTTCCCCGTCTTCCTTGTTCTCCTTCCAATGACAGCCAGGATGAGAACAAGAGGTGTTTTATATCTCCAGAAGTCAACCAGGGAGCTATTTATCAGAGACAGGAGCCACCCGTGACCAAAATGGAAAAGCATAAAAATGTCATAAAAGTGTATCTTCAGTGCTCCCCTGCTTCTTTTTTTTTTTTTTCTCCCCTAATACTTCAAATTCTCCATTTCTTCACTTGGCACCCCCTTCCCTTTCCCTAAGCAGCTAATCCCGCTGACTGTGGACTTCTTCAGACCAGGACCCTTTCTTATTCTGGCATCCCCAGAACCTAGCACAATGCCTGCCTGGCAGCTGTTGCTTTTAAAATATTTGTTAAAGAAATGAAAATCTTGTCTCACAGCTACCAATCATACCTAGATGTAAACGACTGATAACAGCTGAGAGCTTTGCCTCTTCTCCTGGGACATCTGTATTTTAAAAACAGATCAAAGTGACATAGGAAGAAGTTTCATTAAATTGAATGGTAGAGTTCCAGACAGCATTTGATCTTTCTCTTTGTGCAGTAGACCTTCTCCATCCCTGAAACCAAATCACAGAGTCCCGTGGCTTGTCAGGGCCACTGGAAATGGGTGAATGTAGCCCTCTGTATTTGCAAAGAGCAGCTGTCAATTTTAATGCATCTAAGGCCTTCTCCTTAAGGGGGAGGGGCGAAAAGCCTAAGCTCTGTTCTGTGCTTCCTGAAATCATTCCATTTAAATGCAGATCGGGAGCCTTCCTTCCTCTAAGTGGTCATAGGGAAGGCAGAGCAAAGTTGAAATGATAATTTCCTTAAGAAGAAAGGAAACAGTTTGGTTCATTTCCCCATGGCATCCACTGACATTTCTCTTTATTGTGCCACTCCCCTTTCTTTCTGCACCCACATCCCTTAGGTGACCTTTTTCATCCTCAGTCACCCCAGTTTTTGCATCATCAATAGCCTCCGTTAATTATGCAAATCCCCCAAGCAGCTAGTATCTTCCTAGTTTAAATGTGAAAAAAATCTAACCCCAAGTCCTGTGGTTATCTCCTTCCTCCTATTATTTCTCCAACAGATTCAGACCTTTTTATATTGAACCTGAGGTAAGATAAAAGGCCACATTGCTGGGAAATTAACAGGAGGGGGCCAGGATCATTAAAAAGAAGACCTTTCCCAACTTTTGATTTTCAAGAGACATTTGAAAAATCTCTCTATTCTGAACAGCTGACTAAGGCCAAAAAAAAAAAAAAATCCTTCCCCTGAACAAAGCCAGAACTTGCTCCCGTTGCCCGTGAATCTGAACTCTTGGATTCTCTTCTGGACACTTTCGTAATCTTGCCCTGGAGAAGTTAAGGGCTGGTTTCCTTCCCTGGCTGTTTCCACAACATCTGGAGGCTAGTTGGACAGTTTGGTCCAAGTCTGCCAGGAGGCAATGAGGATTTTAAAGCACATCAGGCCCTAGCTGAACATCCATTGACTTGCCTCTTCTACTCTAAGCTCACTGAGGGTTATGATGCAAGAACTAGACAGGTGTTCAAGATCAGAGTCGGATTAGAGTGTCTTTTGTATGTATCTCTGTCTGCTGCCAACCTCTACCTATGGGAGGAAGATAGTTCATTTCCTGGGAAATGCTAACAAATGGCTTGCCCAGGAGCCCCTCCCAAAACAAAGTCCTTTGCCTTCAGATGTCTCTCCTAAGTTGTAAGGCCTTTGACTCCTTCAGAAAGAAAGAGGTCAGGGATCTGAGAGAGCACAAAAATAAACCCCTTCATATTTCTATCTCAGTGGCTTCAGACTCTTGCTTGAGAGCATGACACTGAAAACAGAAATAGCTTCAAGAAGACTTCACACAAGTTTGTAGATAACAGAACCCAAAATGATCACCAAAGGGGATGTCAGAAAGATTTAGAGCTCCATCTTTAGATGGGTCAGTAGAAAGAACACTGAAATATGGGTGTCAGGATGTCTGGATTTTAGTCTCAGTTTACCCATTGGTTGGCTTTATGATCTTAACACAATACTTTGCTCCTCTTGAGCCTTAGTTTCTGCATCTCTAAATGAATGATCTGGTCTACATGATTTTGTGCCTGTCCAACTCTAACATTTTCAGAGTCTGTGAAGTGTGTGTGTGTATACACAAAACACTGAATTGCTGTCCTCTTTCCCCTCTCCCAAAAGAAGACGAAGGCCTGAGTAGCCCGGGAACTGCATGTCTGACCTTTCTGCAAACCTTTTCTCTCTTTCCTTTCTTTTTCTCTGTTTAGCAGGAAACCCAAGCATCAGATTTGTGAAACAGAGAAAGGAGAACGAAGATGCTCTGAAATACTTATTTAGACAGTGACAACATATCAAAAGAACATTTGACACAAATGGGATATCTAGTTACCATAGATCTTATGAAGCTCATTCAAAGAATGCAATGAAAAAAAAAATCAAATAATGAATCATTCAGGGAGATGCAAAGGATGGTTCCCATTCTTATTCTTTTGTTCTCCTTCTTATTTCAGAAGAGAAAAATAGATAGGAAATTAGAGCAAAAAGTTGAGGAATATTACAGAAAGCAAAAGGGGCAATAGTGAGAAGGATGAAAAAAAAGATCCAAGGTTAGGAGAAGAACAGACATAAAAACGAAGTACCTCTAACAAAATCAAATTTTGATGAAAATATCACAGGTGAAGATTTTTCTGGGAATGTATCTTTAAATTGCTGGTGGGGTGAGGGAAAGGGAGGGCAAGAGAGGGTGTGTGATAGGTGGAAGGACACAAGGCCAAGCTTTCTGCTTCACTATCTTGCTGAAGACAAAGGGACCTGGGTCTTGGGCTGGACAAGCACCAGTGTGACCCAGCAGGGTGTCAGGGTGCTCCTGGGATTCTGCTGGAATTGGTGGCACTACCCTATGCCATGCCCTCAGCTCAGGGCCCAGTTCTAGCTCTACAATCCTGAATATGCCTATGCTAAAGGCGTGATTCACCAAACTCATCCCTCCCTGACAGTCCTTTTACCAATTGCCTTTTGCCAGGCATTGTTACCAAACCAAACTGTGTTCCACTTGCCTGGCGCAGCAAGGCCAGGCATCCCTATTGGAGGCCTTACACTGGGAGAAAAGAAGGCATTTACTTGCAGGGTGCCAAGCAAGGAGAACTGAACAACTTCCACTTAGGACCTGACCTCTCAGATGCCTTCCAAGCAAGGGTTTTTAAAAGCAGGGATAAATTTCAAGAAAGCAGAAGTACAGGCAAAACTGTAAATCAACACATGGAGGTCATACATTGGTTTAGCCTAAAAAGGTGGAACGTCTTGAAGGGGTGGGGGTGGGGGGGTGGGGGGAGGTGGCTGCAGGTGCTAGGTGGAGTCTAAGATTTTGATTCACAATTGGTTAAGGAAGGGAAACTTTGTCCAATGACTTGGGATCAGCTGAAAAGAAAGTTAGATCTGGCGTTTGGGTGTGATTCCCTCAAGGCCCTCACAAATAAATTTAAAACAAAGAACAGCAGTCAGAATTCAGTCCTCAGCTCCCCTTATCTGAGGTCTACATGCTAGTGTGTCTGTTTGGTGGGGTTCCCAGTTTCTGAAAAACAACTCAGAGACATATGTTAAGATGTTATCTTTGGTTTCTATAAAAGAACCAAATATTTTTGTGACTCTATGTTCCTTAACTATTGTTTTAAGCTACTATTACCTTCTTACTTATCAAGTTGCTCATTTACTTCTTAGGGCCAGCAGGTGCCTGGGATTTCCCTTGAAGGGACTCAAGATTTTCCTTTATTTCCATGACTGTGAGAGGGGGTCTGTCACGCCCCTAAGAGGGGTCCCTGTTCCATCATTGCCTTTATTTATGCTAACTCTGTTCTGGGATTTGTTTTGTCTCCACAGCATGCTGTGGTAGAAAGAGTCAGGGGCATGGATCAGACTCATGTGCCCTTGAATCATACCCCTATTGGCTGTTTGATTTTAGGCAATGTAGTTTCCTCCCTGAAAAAGTAAGGGTGATACAAATACTATCCACCTTGAAGGCTTGTTGTAAGGATTAAATGAGATCATGAATGTGGAAGGGTTTAATGCAGAGATGTACTCAGAAAACCTGGGTGGCTTTCTCTCCCCAAGCCAGATGTATTTGCCAAGATGAGAAAGTAGAAAGAAGCACTATGAAGATAAGAACTGTGTCTGAATATGCTGGTATCCAGAGCTCCCCATTCTGGCCATCAGTGTGCTAATGGCTTCCTGTAGGATTTGGTTCTATAATCTCTGAGAGTGTCTGATTATTTGCATATGATATGAGAAGATTAAAGGCAACTTCCTTAAAGTAGTGAGAGGCTTCCTGATGAAAGTTTTAAGGCCCTGTGAGCCCTCAGGTATATTTGCCGATTACAAAAAAGAGTTGTTTCCCAGGAGAGTGAGAATAGCTGTCCCAAAGTTGTAGGGGTTCCTATTCTTCATCAAGTCCAAGCATCAGGTGTTCATGAAATGCACAGCCCAACCAGCATCCATCCTTCCCTTTGAAAGACTGGTGGCTACCTGTTCTCACTCCCCTCTTCAGAGGTGACAGGTTTGAGCAGGAGAGACAGAGACACATGCGGAGATCATGACACTTCTTGTGTTCATCTTTTACCCCTTTTCAGGTGAGAGCCGGTACACTTACAACTGCCAAAGCAGTGTTGAGTTAGAAACATGTGCCCTGTGTGTGCCTTCTACTGGGATCTCCTGGGCCTGAAGAAGCCATTAACATGTACCCTGCCTGTGTCTCCTACAGAGCTCTCTGGGCTCTGAAGAAGCCAGAGTAGGGAACCAAAGAAGGGCCGAAACCCAGCATTTGTCCTGTGCTCCTTTTTCTTCCTCTGCAGAGGAGTCCTTTCCCTGGGAGGTGGTAAGAAAGAAAATGTCATGTAGAGCACACAACTGAGCAGTGCATTTTATAGGATGTCTTATATTGTTTGTTTTCCTTTTTTTCTCTTTTTAAGAACATGGATTAGCCGGGCTCGGTGGCTCAGCCTGTAATCCCGTGCCTTTGGGAGGCTGAGGTGAGTGGATTGCCTGAGCCTGCGGGTTCGAGACCCGCCTGGGCAGCGAGACCTCATCTCTACAATAAATCAAAAAATCAGCCGGGCATGGTAGTGCATGCCTGTAATTCCTGCTACTGGGAAGGCTGTGGCGGAAGGATCGCCGGAGCCCAGCAGGCGAGGCAGCGGTGGCCGGGAGTGGCCACTGCACTCCAGTCTGGGCGACCGAGTGAGACTCCAACTCAAAAACAAAAAACAAAAAACAAACATGAATTATTTATTTACCCTCAGATAAATTGTAAACATATCAAAACTCATGTCCTATAGTCAGCCTGATTCACTATTACCTGGTGATTACTTCTCATTGTAGAATTGTGCATTTTATCTTCTCTATCCTCTTTCAAAATCTGTGTATAACTTATTTCCTTCCATCAGTAAAACTTCAAAAAATAACTTTGTATGGCTCACATTTCTTCTGTTTTGTCTCATCTCCTTAGCACATCTTTACATTTTTATGCCATAGTAATTAGTTGTATTAATAAACGTCATATGTGGGTATAATATGCACATATTCCTTATATGCACTGATGTCTCAATGTATTTTATGTGCTTGCCTGTCCATCAAACTGTATGTAGAGTCATTCCTAGCATGGTGTGAAAGGCCTGGGAAATTACACCATGATTTTATTTTATTTTATTTTTTATTTTTTTTTAGTTGGAGTCTCACTCTGTCGCCCAGACTGGAGTGCAGTGGCCACTCCCGGTCTCCGCAGCCTCGACCTGCTGGGCTCCGGTGATCCTTCCGCCTCAGCCTTCCAAGTAGCTGGAACTACAGGCGTGCGCTACCACGCCCGGCTAATTTTTAATTTATTGTTGAGATGAGGTCTCGCCAAGTTGCCCAGGCGGGTCTTGAACCCGCGGCCTCAGGCAATCCACTCACCTCAGCCTCCCAAAGGTGCAGGATTACAGGCCGAGCCACTGAGCCTGGCTGATTTTTTTTAAATAGGTAACATCTGATTAAACAACAGCGACTGCCTCAATAAAGGGAGCCGGGAGAGCAAGATGCAGAAAAGCAGTCATCTGGCAACATGTTGGAGGGAAAAGATGTTACAAATGAGTAACAAGCTTTTGGGGATGCCAGGAAGGATGGTGCTGCTGCTACAGCTTGCAGCCTACTTGCTAGTTGACCCCTTCCCCTCTTCCTTGGGGGAGGGGGTGGGTGGCAATACCGTGGGCAGCCTTGCCCATCACTCACATCTGATTTTCTGGGAACGGTTTTGATAGTAAGTTCCATGCGATGAGGGATGGTCACCTCTGGGAATGCAGGGAGATGGCTAGGGGCTTAGAAATATAAGTGCATATCATGTATTACCTGTAGACTGTGAACATGAAAACGCAGCTACGTTTCTGTACAATTTTTTGTTCTTTTGAATATGAAAAGGGGAGCTCATATTTGAAAAGAATTGGGAATTATTCAGTAAGTAAAAGAGCAAAGCCTTTGCAAGTATGCCTATCTCAGGTGGATTCTAGGTCTTGGTCTTCCTAACTGTATGATTTTGATCAAATTGCTTACACTTTCTGACACTTTGGGCAATGTGAGGTTAGACAATGGCTATTTTGAGGAGCTATCAAGAGAACTAGTAATAAACTATAAAAAGTGATTAGTACGTGCTTGTGTGTAGTAAATGCTCAATAGTAGCAACTGGTATTAATATTTCCCCATTATATATTACTCATAGTATACAACAATTGTATCAACAACCTATGATTATGCTGACATATTAATGATAGTATCAAATGCAAGCATCACTGGCATTAAAACCTTGGCCCACCCTAAGTCCTTGATCTTGCTCTCATTGTGTTGTTTCTACCCTTGTTTTCTCTACAGGCTTCCTTTGTGCTCCTCCATCCTGCTATTCATCCTCTGTAAAGCTGATCTTAGCCTGGTCTTAAGAGTGAAGCTCTGGACCCTAGACCCTCTCAGTGAGCCAGCAAGAGGAATCCTCACATCCTTTCAGAACTTGTTTATTCTTTCCATGACATGTACTCATTTATATGCTGTGGAATTTCTCTATTATCTCTCTGTCATTTAAAAGTCATCTATAGGCTGGGTGTGGTGGCTCAAGGCTGTAATCCCAGCACTTTGGGAGGCCAAGGTGAGGGGATTGCCTGTGCCCATGGGTTCAAAAACAGCCTGGGCAATTTCGTGAGACCTCATCTCTATAATCAATAAAAAATTGGCCGGGCATGGTAGTGCATGCCTATAGTTCTGGCTACTTGGAAGACTGAAGTGGAAGGATCACCTGAGCCCAGCACGTGGACGCTAGGGTGGATGTGAGCATGCCACAGCACACCAGCCTGGGTGACAGAATGAGCACACACACACACACACACACACACACACACACACACACACACGAATCATCTATGACATAAATCAAAATAAGAAAACAGGGATAGTCAATAACAAGCCATCTAGAGTACAAGGAACTGGTGAGAGCAGTCGGGTTCTCCAGGCTGTCTGACTGGCCATGCTGTTTAAGTCTTATCTTATACCCACTGCGGTGAGTAAATTGGATTGCTTAGTGAGGAAAAAAAAAATGACATATTTCCCTTGTAGTGGAAGAACGAAAGGCTCTTTTCTGATTTTCAGATTCTGGTCATGCAGCTCCAAACTACTCTTCTTATCTGCTTTTATATGTAAATATATATATATTTAACATATTATGATTAGGTTTGATTAAATAGTCTTTGCACTCCCTGATGTGCAAGTTCATCATTTTCTATCAGAAGATGTCTTGATGCTTTGTATGGACTTTAGAATGAAAATGTTATTTTCACCCTCAAGCCATAATGGGTTTTTCATCATCAACATTATTATTATTATTATTATTTTATTTTTTGACAGAGAGACAGGGGGGAACGCCTCTCTCCGCCCAGCTGGGGCCTTCCAGCTCCCCTCCGCAACCCTAAGGCGGGAGGCTGAGGGCAGTGAGGAGTCGCGCTTCACCTTTGCCTCTCGTTTGACCCACGGGCTCATTAATGGAAGAACCGAGGCAAGCAAGTTCACAGGAAGAAATGCGCCCTCCCAACTGGAGGCCATCAACTGCCCACTCCAGAACATCTAGGGGTGCCACCTGCTTCCCTGTGGGGTCACCAGCCATTTCTAGGACATATGTTTGTCCTTGTGGTATTTGGGCTGGAAGGACTCCAAGGGAGATCAAGTCTTGAGAGCAGTTCCACAGCCTCAAAAAGAAAACCGCTAGTCTTGCTCTAATAGAAGTCATGATGGCAGTCCTACAGAGAAGCCCATGCATTCTGAATGGTGTATTTGTGGCATTAATAAAAAAGAACCACAACAATCTCCTACCAAGATGTGGCCTTAAGGCCCAGAGAGTGAAGATTTCAGCAGCAATTTTAGTCCATACTCCAGTTCTCACCCATGGAGAACTCATTGCCCCATTTTCTTTTCTAATTGCTTTATATACTAATATTGTTTTATTTCCTGACCTGAAAGAGTTAGATCCTTAAAAGAGGGGCTGTACCTCTTAATTTCACCCAGAACAATTTGAGGCACATAATTGGGATTTAATCCATATTTGCCAGTGAGATCTTGTGTATCAAGGGAAATGACTCCCCAAGCTCTGTGACGTTCTCTGAGGTATGCACGGTATACTTTTGTTGTTTACGTTCAATGCACACGAGATAGACATCAGAGCTTTTCACCTGCCTCACCGCGAATGATGAGGCTGCATGAGCTAATGTCTAGGAAGCACTTAGCACAGTTAAGACACACACACACACACACACACACACACACACACACACACACACACGGCAGTAGGCTATTATTATTCCCACTTCTCAATCTTGCTAAAATGGAAGTTTCACAAGTTCTCAGAAATAGTCTGAGGATATGTTCCTGGCTCTTCATCTAGCTTTCAGCGTCCAATTCCATTGTCCGAAATCAGAAAGTGGGGGTCAGAAATAATGAAGAGAAGGTTAACCAGGGTTCATTGAACCTCAGATAATTAAGAAACCCAACTATGAGGAATTATTCATCTCTCTGGTCTCCATCAAACGCCAAGCTGTGTATTTTTCTGTAAGCTTTCCACTGTAATTGGCTAAGCAAGGCTAGTTCTCTTCTTAACTTACAGCAACTGCCCCCAAACAGAGGTTGATTCAGTTGTGGTAGCGGGAGAAACCTAATGACCGGCAAGCCTATTCCTCGGAATAGAAGAGCCGTAGGCTCTATATATGCCTGGAGGTCTGAACCTTATCTTTTTTCCTCAATCACAGGCTCACATTGGGCTGAGGCTCCTAAGCCTTGCGGCTTGATTTTCCAAGCAATGACTGTGCAACGGTCAATGATGGTATCACTGAGAGACACAAACCTGATTGACCAGGATAGATATTTTCCTGTTTTTTTTTTCTTTTGTTTCAGGCCTGACTTGAGATTTAGAGAAGGTCAAGAGCACAGGTTTGCCAACTCACATGCTCATGCTCATAAAGCACATATCATTCAGAATAATGACAGCCCCGGGATAGTTCAATTCCTCCTCCCAATGTGTGTGCGTGTGTGTCTGTGTGAGATTGATTGATTGCTAGTTTTGAAGCTATACAATGCCATGGCCTTTTATCCTGGCCTATGTTTCATAGCACATTCCAGCTGTTCAGAGCCATGACTTGAAAAGATGTGCTGATTGAAATGCTGACTGTACACTAGACAGGCAGGCAGTCCCCTACAATTAACAAAGAAAAGGGCCCCTCCCTGCTTTTCCCACTGTTCTTATTTTTCCCTAAACGATTTCTTTCCTTTCAGAGAAAAGGGAAATAATGCAGAGAAGCAATTAATTATAATTATATATGTACTGGAGTAAAGGAGAACTAGTCACAAAGAATTTTCAAGTCCCAAAATTGTCTAATAAAAACTACCCAACAACGTCATAATTTTTGGAGGAAGTTAAATTTTTATAGAGTTTAGTGATAAGAAAAATTTGCTAAAAGCAAGTGTTCTTAATCATTATACTGTCACTTTGCAAAGTAATTGTGGAATTAGGAATAATTATACTCTAAAGAAGGAAAACGAAACAATCTGCCTTATGATTTTTTAAAATAGAATTATGATTCTGGTTTGCTCCATAAATCAAAAAGAAGAAAGGCATGAATTTGTGGGTGATATAAGAACTCAGAGTCTTGGAAACTTAGGTTTAATGTTTCAAGTGCTCAATGCTGAGACTTGACCTACTCAGCAATGGGTGGCTACTCCTGAGGGAATAGGCGGAATCTTATATGCAGGTATAGAAAGAACATAGGTTCCTGGGATAGAGTGACAGAACTTCCAGCCAATGTAAGGCATCCATAAGAATAATGAATGTGAACAGAATAATGAATCACTCTCTGTCTACGTACTCCTCTGGAAAAACTTCCAGATCTCTGCCAATTAAATCACACTCTAACCAATCCCAGCCAATTCAAGATGATGAGATACAGTCAGAAGAATGCTGAGAGTCATCCTGAGGGTCTCTGTATATAGACATAAAAAGTTCAATTTGTTCTTACACTGTGAAAATGACATAATAAATATTATGGGGATTATGCCTGGGAAAGAATTCTATCTCTAGAAATTCTTGCTACCACGGAGAGAAAATCAGCACAACTTAGAATCCTGGATCTGCTCCACTCACTAGAACGGTGTTCCTAGAAATCTTCCTAAAGTACAGTACTGACTCTTGGTGATAAAAGTAGAGAGGCTTAGAACTGTAATCTGGTTAGCAGAAGACCGAGGGTTAAAAGTGGACAGTCAGCCCATCAAATGAAGGCCTAGCACAAAATGGAGAGACAAAAGAATAGGCATTAGGGGAATAATAGCTGAATAGTAATAATAATACATTATGTCAACAGCAGTGACAAAGGAAACACTCAATGTATTTATAGAGCTAAATAAACGACAGATCTAGGTCCCACGTTTTGACTCTGAACAACCTTCTCAGTTGGATTTTGCTTCTGCCTAAGGATTATTTTGGAAAGAGCTATTATTATCTGTGATTTATCACGCTGCACTAGGGGGAACTCATACTTTCCACAGAGACAATTATTGAATTCTCACTGGAGGTTCTTAAAGGAGCCAAGACCTGTTTTGAGGGTCTGGGAAAGGAGCCTGGGATCTAGCACCACCAGACATGTGAACTGTTGGCCACTTGCTGTGCTCTGATGCCTCAGATTCTTCCTCATTACACTCATTCTTCAGTCTCCTTGTTATTCAAAAAGGAGTGAGGTGAAGAAGTCACACTGATGTTGAGTGCCACGCAAGATGCCCCTTTGACAGGTGCACGTTACCCCAAGGAGACACAAATCGCAGCACATTGTGAAGCGCCGTTGAAATGGAAACCAAGTCAAAGCTGTGACCTAGAAAGATGAGAGTCTGGGCAGAATTCTGGAAGCAGATTCTTCATTTGAGTAGGTATTCCTTGAAGAAGCCAATTCTGTAGCTGTGTTTGGGTGGAGGTCATCAGAGGTTTAGAAGAAGAAAGAAGTCATTGTTAATATTAGAAAAGAGCTCAGAGAATCTGGAGAAATAAAAATGCAGTACTAGGTCTAAGCAACAACTGTGAAAATAAACAATGATAAATACATTACATCTAAAGAGTTACGTTAGTAGATAATAACAAGTAAGAGAGCTAATAGCTATTCGTTAATATGGGCCAATTTATTATTTAAAACATTTATTAAGATTTAACAATAGCCAAATAATTTTTTGTGAAACAGTTATTAAACTGAAGCCCTGCATACATTAATCAACTGATATTTATCATTCAGAACGTATCTCATTATATCCAAAAGGGTGTGTGTATATGCTTCCAAAACAAACTGGGAGATTTAAAATGAACTGTAGTTCTTTTTTGTGAAGTGTAGATGTGTAAAGGATTATTATGTCTGCCAGCTGGGTAGCCAGACAGCAAAGTGGACTTGTCTAATTAGGAACAATTGCTGATAAATCAATTCTTTCCGTTTATAGGACAATTAGAATTTGTGTGTACATGTGGTTGTGTTTTAAATTCTAATTTGATTTTGCACATTGTTCTGCAACCAAGTTAATTCTCTGAAGTCCTTTTAAATGGTACAAATTTTCCATAAAATATAAATAGGGTTATTGCTGTTTTATCAGTCAGGCAAATAACCCAAGATCCATTTATTTATTTATTCACATAATTCACGCATAAACTGCATATAATTACTCATATGATGACTTCAATCTGGCTTACTACATTGAACCCCAGATATGACTTTTAATTACTCACCTACTATTTTCTTATATTTCTCTCCCTCTTTTTCATCTTTGCCTATTAAAATTCTTCCTAGTTTTTAAGTACATCTCAAAGGTCACTTCTCTGATTTCTCTCGTTTAGCTGTGATCTAACACTTGTATCTCCATTTTTATCTCTCATTGGGTGTAGCATAGTGCATTGCACAGGAACACTGAAATTATAATTTTTTTGAATAAATGAGTTCCCTGAGGACAGAAGTGCCTAGCCTTCTTGTTTTGGCTCATACCACAGCTCCTGGAGTAGATAAGGGGAAAAAAGATGGGTGCTGAACAAAACTCAAATCCATGTGTGGCCAAATGAATTTGGGGGATGCAATTTACTCACAAGAAGAGAGATGTATATAGCAGGTCCTTGAATAATGCCAGTCAACTTAATGGTGTTTCATTATAACGTTGATGAGAAAAACAACAACACAACAACAACAACAACAACAACAGAAACTCATCCCACCAGAAGTGTGTATGGAGATGGCATGTTCTCCTCATGTCTACATTTTTTTCCTGGATACTTTGGTTCCATATCCCAGAAATGTACCCGTTAGGTGAATTGCCATGTCTGCATGTCCCTGTGTGAATGGAACCTGCAGTGGGATGGCATCCTAGCCAGAGCTGTCTCCCACCTTGTGCTCTGAACTGGAATAGGTGAGTTAGAAAATGAATGAATACAAATGATGCAAAATAAAAATTGTAAACTCTATAATAATCATACCAACACAAAACAATAAAGTGATGCAAAACAAAAACATTCAGGGAGTCCACCACGCTTGTGATTGGTTTTGAACTGCGTAGTGGGTAAAGGTGCTCCTGACAATATTCTTTTTGCAAACACTCTTTGATTCAACCCACCTCCACTATGACTGCCATCACTCACGGATTCACTAAAAAGTGGATAAATAATTATCTTACTTGTTTGTATGAATTGCTCTTAAATGAACATATAGCTGACGTGCGTTTTAACATCTAATATTAGAAGGGTTTGGGGTCTTTATTTAGACATTTAATAAAGTTTCTATCACTGGAAATATGACATAGGAACTTAACTATTGTTTTAATCAATTAGACTAAGGTAAAGTTGGTTTTGTTATACAGCGTTTCTCTTCAAATTGTAGTTTCCAAGAACTTATTGACAAGGTAAGCGAGCACTTAACTCTAGTAGTCATCATCTTTCTTCCCAAGGACTGTGATTTCATTGGCTATTATTGCCTGGGAGAAGTGTTTTTATTTTTTGGTTTGCAAATCTTCATCTTCAACAATTAAAGAGGAAAACATCTGCCACCCACAGTATGGGGCAGCAAGGTTTTCATCTGACGGATGAAGTACAGGGCCTCTCTGTTCATGCGTGCTCAGCAGAGACAGTGGTGGGTGACAATCTCTGGGCCGTGGAATCCAGGTCAGGAGACCTGAGAGAGCCGCTGCCCCTCTGAACAATTACATGCAAACACCACATGCTTTACCTTGTCCAATTAGTCTGCAAGGGAGCAGAGACCCGAAGCTTTAATTGCTCTAAGGGCCTGTTTGTGTACAGTGTGGGGAACAATTTTAAATATGGTTTCAGGGTTGCAGAACCTTGAATTCTAACTGAGTGATATGTCAGGGATCCTCACAGGTACTAACAGCCAAAAGAGTTAAGGAAGAGAAATACACATTGGATTTCAGCTCTACCTCCTGGTTGGTTTCACCTAAAATTCACCTTTTGGGGATTAGAGGAGTCAGTCATTGTCTGGTCAAGGTGGTTATGATTACTCCCTGTGAAATCTTTTGTTGTGTGAGAATTTACATACCTGTCCATTAGCAATTTGATTATATTCTCTTAGTTCACACCATGTTAGTAAAGAATGACACAGCCTGAGTTTAATCTCTTAAACTCAGTGAGTACAACTAGGCCACTTATGATTATAAAAAGATGTCACTCAATATGACAAAACATACAGAAGCTGTCAAATCACCAGATTTTATCTCTAAAATGTTTCTCTCCAAAATGTTTTGGCCCTGACTTCTTAGTTGTCACCTCCTTAGCTCAGAACAGATTACTTCTTGCTGAGATTAATGAGATAACCTTTGCCTGATCTCCCCACTCCTAACTTTCCCTGTTCCAATTCAGTCTTCACATTTTTGTCAGAATTTTCTTCTGGAAATACAGATCAGTTCCTGCTCAGTTGCCTCCCATGACTCTTTGCTGTGGCTTTAGTGCTATTCCATAACACAGCTTACCCTCTCTCTGACTTTATTTCCCTTGCATTGCCTGCAAATGTTTTATGAGTGAATCCGATGGAGCCAATCTACTGTTGTATATTCTTGGCCACGTACCTTTCCTGGTTTGTATTAGTCTTGCCACATGGGAATCTCATGTATGTATATTAGTAACAAAACATTTGATCTATTCTTTAAAGCCCATCTCAAATTGTACCTCCTTTTGACACCTTGATTCTTACTAACTCAAATACTTGCTCTCTTTACTCGGTTCTTATAACATTGAACTTCACTCAATCTGTTTTAGAATCATTGTGTATTTGTTGCAGTTCTCTAATCCAGTGTTTTCTAAAGTGTTTTCTTAGAACACTAGGCTCATGAAACACCACACTAGTAAAGAGCTTGATCATGAAATGTGTTTGAAAAGTGTTAGACCACGTGTGGTGACTCACATCTGTAATTCCAGTACTTTAGGAGACTGAGGCAGGAGGATCACTTGAGCTCAGGAGTTCAAGACCAGCCTGGGCAACATAGCAAGGACTCACTTTTACAATTTTTTTTTTTTAAAAGCCAGGCATGGTGACACGTACCTGTAGTCTGAGTTACTTGCGAGGCTGAGGTAGGAGAATCACCTGAGCCCAGGAATTTGAGGCTATATTAAGCTTTGATCACACCAACCTGAAAAAAAAAAGTGCTTGTCCAATGCAGACATTTTTCTCCACTTAGAACTTTGTAAAGCATGTCAACATTACAAAGTTTCTGAGAAGTTGTATAGTAAAAAAAAAAATCTATGTCCTTTTGATTAACCTGAAGCTTCTGAAATTTATTTGTATACAGAATATCTTTTCATTGTAACACTTATTAACTAGTATTCCATGGAAAAACTCATTTTGGGAAATTATTCTGGTATACTATAAGGTCTTTGAGAGTAGGAAATCTCTTTTATTTTTTATTCTCCCATAGTGTCAAGAAAAGTACCTGTATGTAGCAGGTACTCAATAAATATAAGATAAAATAGCATATTATTGTATTGGCACCATGAACTTGTTAGGCTCTCTACAATTATAATTAATAATTCTGATTTGGTAATTCATTTTTGTATCAACTTGGGCAAGTTATTTTTCATTTCAGTTTTTAATTCTGTGACATATTTCCCTATTTATAAGGTAGTTTCTGTTGCAATAATATACTAATAAAAGACATGATAAAGGTTGGGGTGAAGGAATAATATGAGATGCTAAGTAACACATCACAGCACATATCACATTTCACTGAGACAATCTGATTTTTGCTTTTTCTAGTTTAGTGATAATAGTAGTAGTTATTGTTTGCAGAGTGGTTATGATGTGCTAGATACCACATTGAGCATTTTACACATGTTATCTTATTTTGTCTTTGCAAAACCCCAAGAGATAGGCATTCCTGTTCTTATTTTATAAATGAAGAAACTGAGACTTCAGTGATGAGGCACAGGGTCATAGACTTGGTAAGGAGTAAGGCTGTTTCACATCCAAAGCTCATTGTCTTGACCCCAGTGCTAGACTCACTCACTGGGCTGAGCTCCGGGCCTGATGGGTACCTCTTCTCTGTCCCCATTCTTCACTGTCACTGCTGCTTAGTCCAAACATATTTCCCACCCGATTACTGACATATAGTCTGTGGATATAGGCCCACTTCTGCTTTAAACTGTTTAGGTAACCAAAGTTCCTCTTCTCATTCGATTTACTGACTTCTTGGTGAGATAGGAGGATGACTGGAAAAAACAGATCGGGAGGGAACACCCACACAATAGACTGTTTGTGTGTCCTCACATACATATGTTGAAACCTAACCTTCAATTGGATGGTACTAGGAGGTGGGGTCTTTGGAAGCCTTTGGGAGGCTCTGCCCTCATGAATGGGATTAGTGCTCATATAAAATAGTCCTAAGAAAACTCATTTTCTCCTTCTACCATGTGAGGACCAGGTAAGAAGGCACCATCTGTGAATCGGAGAGTAATCCCTCATAAGATACTGAATCTGCTAGCACTTTGATCCTGGCTTTCCAGCCTCCAGAATAGTGAGAAATAAATTTCTGCTGTTTATAAGCCCCTCAGTCTCTGCTGATACCTTGTTACAGCAGACCGAATAAACTAAGTCATCCCATATCCTGGGCTTTTGCTATTGAAACATAGTTGAATTATTGACTCCCCATCCTGCCCCACAAATAGTCTGAGAGCTTAGATTTATGCCAAGGTGGATCCAGGTTTTGTAATGTCTGAAATGTATACAGTTTGGAGGACTCTTTTTAAAAAATGCAAAATTACAAACATAAAAGCAGTTATGGGGCCTAAGAATGAATTCTTGCAAGTGAGAAGCACTGAAGTTTAAGATTTATTAGCTTCTAGGTATATTCACTTCTGTCTGCCCCAAATATAGAGTCCTATATTGGTTACTCTGCAGAGTTTAAAGAAGCAGAAGACACTTTGCTTGTCCAGAGCGAATTTACTGCTCTTGGGTAAACACTGTGTGAGAAGAGCTACAAAGTAAATGTTCAATGAGTGATCACGGACTTAGTTCCCCCAGGAGATACTGAGTGAAAATTGGGTCATTTGGTAGATTAGATCATCTCTTTGCTAAGAATAGAGCTAAGCCACTTTAGACATGGGTGGTCACTTGTCCAAGTAAGAATACAAGGAAAAACGTGTCACAACTATATAAGAACTACTAGTCTTGTGTTAGCGTCCCATATTTGTAATGATTACACCTGGTGTCACAAATTATAAATGAAGACTTGACCTTACATAGTTTTCACAGAACAATTTTCTGTTTTGGGAGAGAAGCGTGGGGGTTGATTTTCTATGACCCATCTGTAGGTAAACTCTTGTGGAAGACAACTTCATGCCTGTAGGCGCTCTATGCCCTATTTTGGGAGGAGAGCATTTCTAAAATGTCATGTTCTGATCTCTCAGGGTTTTCCTTCTAAGCCATTTACATCGATGCCTATCTACCGAGCAAGGTGCCCATTATAGGACATTCCAACTCTCCATTTGAGAATACCCTGGTGGCAACATCCACCAGGGATGCTTCAAAAGCAGGTTATCTGCCCAATTCAAAGTTTTGCCAAGCCTCATTCTAGATCTCCAAGGCCTTCAGAAAGGTCACGGATGTTACAGAAGATAAATCAGATGTGGCTGGAGGGTACAAACAATTGCTCACACTCTGGAGGGCCTCACTGCAGTTTTGCTATCCTTGGCTCACTTTACTGTCACCACCAGAGCTTTCCTACAGCCCGAGTCTCACAGGTTTGACATGTATTCTATGGACTTTTATTCCTATTTGTAGGATTACTTTAATATTGAAAGAGGGGAGCTAGAGAGATTGACATCAAGATTGTAGGCTCATAAAACATTAAAGGGAACTTGGAGATTGTCTGGTTCACCTTTCATTTTACTTAATTTTTTAAAATTTTATTTGATTGCTTTTATGCTAAAAAGATGTAAGTTCAATCTGGCCATTTTATGGAACTTCAGGAAATGGAGAAAATAAAAAGAAAATAATTCATCACTTCAATATCCTATTACAGTCAATGTTATCAATTACCATGTGTGTGTTTTACCAACTTGCAATGGCAGCAAGCAATGTTCTTCACTTTTTTTTTTGAATGTAAACTTAACAAGACAGATGCGGTCACTGATATCCTAGATCATACAACTATGTAATATCCACCATTCACAGTCCTTATTTTATTTTAGTTTTTGAATTGGAGTCTCACTCTGTTGCCCAGGCTGGAGTGCAGTGGCATACACATGGCCACCACAGCCTCCACCTGCTGGGCTTAGACGATCCTTTTGCCCCAGCCTTCCAAGTAGCCGGAACAGACACACACCACCACGCCTGGCTAGTTTTTGTGATTTATTGTAGAGCCGAGGTCTCACCAAATTGCCCAGGCTGGTCTTGAAGCCCTGGGCTCAGGCATTCCTTTTGCCTCGGCCTCCCAAAGTGCTGGGATTACAGGCTGAGTCACCACACCCGGCCCACAGTACTTATTTGTATACTAACAAACGATATGCATCTCATTTTTTTTTTTAAATCTCCTGAGACTTCCTTTCTTGTGCTTGCTCAGTGGACAGACTCTAGAATAAGACAGGGCAAGTTACTTTAACTTAGTTCGGCTCTATTTCCTCATCTTTAATACAAGAAGGAATCCCCAAATCCCAGAATTTATTTATTTAAAAATTGTGTATTTATTCTTACATGTTTAAACTTGTCACCTTCAAAGTACTCTTTGTTTGATGCATACACCTATTGAGATGCTTTTTCTACTGCTCAAAACCATTTTGAACTCATCGATTTTGATGGCTTTTAGGGCTTCTTCTGTTTTTCATTTCAGTTCCAAAAAAAAACCAAACAATTCACTAAAGCTGAATGCAGTCTCTCACAACAATGCTAGCTGGCACACTGATGCCAGTGGGTTTCTAGAATACTTCCCTAGTGGGAGAAACCTGTACTACAAGGGGCCCACCCTACAAAAGATAATTCCAATTTTTTGGGGTCATCCCCCCACATAGGGCTGGTATACACACTAAACAATACAATGCATGTAAACACACACACATACTGGGTTCTTCCCTAGTTTCTATGCCCTCTGACTATAGGGAGCTCTGGCAGGTACCGGAAGAAGGGAGAAGAGCAAGGTCAGGATACTAATTCCCGGGGTTCCCTTCCAGCCAGGTAGCCTGGAGCTGGTTGTGTCCCTTGATTAAAGATTACTGCTTCTTTCAAGGCAACCGACTCTTAAGAATTCTTTATCATCAAGCTCCAATAACTGCTTCTTCCCTTCCTTGTTCCTTTCAGCCTAGGGGTGCTATTAGTTTAATTATGATTAAACCCTAGGTTACCCTATTATCCCTTGGGGTTCCCCCAATACCCACACATTGTAAACAATCCCTTTCAATCCCTTTGTAAAAAAAACAAAAATAAAACAAAAAACTCTTCTACGTTACTATTTTGAGTGTACCATCTGTTTCCTGCTGGGACCCTGACTGATGCAACATGCTAGTGTTACTCCATCCCCTTGTCAATGAAAAGAGAAAGTACAGGTTTTAAAAGACACAAAGATGGCCTACTTAATTCTTGCTGTATATGGTATAAAATTTGTTAAAGAACACAAACTGGGTTTGCAGAGAGGAGAGTTTCCAGCAGCACCACAGTGCTTTTTCTGTTCCAAGTAGGAGTCTGTGGGTTTTACACGTGTTATACTATTTTCACCTTCATAGAAAGTCTACAAAGTAGACAGTAGTAGTCTTTACATTTTTGAGATGAGAAGATTGAGATGCAAGCAAATTCATTAAGCTAGCAAGGGACAGAACTGACTTCTGAGTCCAAGACTGTGCTTTTCACCACTACACAAGTGGTTTTCAAAATGTGGTCCTGGCCAACAACTTCACCTTCATCTGGGAAATATTTAGAAATGAAAATTTCATTTTTGGGCCCTACCCCAGACCTACTGCATCGGAAACTTTGGACTTAGGGCCCAATACTCTGTGTTTCAGGAATCCCTCCCGGTGATTCTGAAGCACACTGAAGTTTAAGAACAGCTGCACGACTCAAAACCACTTTTCCCTGGTTAATGGCTCCCCCTTCTCCATTGGATTTGTTTTGAGGTTATCTTGAGGACCTGAAATTATATTCAGAATGCCACATATTGGTAAAGACAATATAAATAACCACTTTTGTGTGGCTTCTTAGGATTCACAAGATGCGTTCATGCTCATTACCTCCTTTTGAAGCAGTGTATTCGCTGGCTAAGGGAATGGGGCTTTTCCGAGCTGTATTAACTGGTAAACCAATTCTGTTCTCTTGGAAGTTAGTTATCAAATCTTTGTGAACCTCAGCTTCCTCATCCATAAAACGAGGACAATCATAGTGTGTGCCTCCTAGGATTGCTGGGAGGGTTAAATAAGAAACTCACATACAACACAGTGCTTGACACATAGTAGACACACAATCAATATCAGCTATTACTATTTTCATAAAAACTTTAAGTAGGGATTATTATAGGTGCAAAAACACCAGCTCAGTCATGCTGGCTTGTCTAAAGTGGAGCTAAGGGTCAAAATAAGATCTCCTGAATTAAAAGTCCCCTTCTTTTCCTATACTTTTCCCGAAGCTGTCTTGAAAAATCTAATTTTAGCAATATCCTAGTTAACTGGTGGATGATAACTCCGAAAAATAATATGCCCAAGGACAATCTGAGGCCTCAATGATGTTCTTCAGCCCACATGGATAGCATTTTGCCAGGAGTCTCCGATCAGATCCTGAGACCCCTAGTTCAGCCTGCATCAATCCCAGGAGTCTGGTTAGCCCCAGAACATCCTTTCTGGAGTTTACCCTTTTCCTGTCTTGCCCTGATCTCTATGTCCTGATCTCTATAGGATGTTCTACCCCCAACATCCTTTCTCCTGGAGAACACATCTCAATCTTCTAATCTCCAAGACTGACTGACTGTGATCAAAGGGTCACAGAGGAAATGGTTTGCTTGGCCTCTTCAGTCCAAGAGACTTCTAGAATGAATGAGAAGGTGGCCAAACAGGAATGTAAAAGTTAATAACTTCCTTATTTGAAAGCTGAACCTTTCTAAACCTATCACGTGTGCTTTTCCTTGTGGAGGATTAACGTCCTGACAAGGTTGAACTTTGAAAGAAAAGCTATTTGTGACTTATGGGGGAGCTAGGGGGAAAAAAAGGTCTTGACTTTCAAAACAAAGCAAAACAAAAAATACCCAAGCAAATCCAAATATGTTGATTTTTCTCAGGCCTGTAACTCACCAAGGGCACCTCCAGTTTGGCTGAAACTTTCCAAAGGCCTCTCCTCTGAGTCAAAGTGAGGTGGGAGCAAGTGGCCTCCCCAAACAATTGGTCTAGTAATATTCAAAAGCGTTGAAAATAAAGTTCCATGGGGGAACTGTTTTCAAAGCCCACATTGATGAAGCTGTTTCTAGCAATTCCTCCCTTTATTTCCAATATTCCAAGGCAATTACCTAACATTTCACCAACTCTGACCACACTTCTTTTTCAAATTCCCAGTGATTTGCATAAGGGTTTGGGATTAAGTTTACTTTTATAGAGGTTTCAAAGCAAGTTAATCACAAATATGATTTTAGGAATGGGGTTAAGGACAGGGGACCTCTGACACTAGAGACTGTGTCCCAGAATTTATGAGCTGTTTACCTCTGGCTAGATTTCTTCTTGAAGTCTCAGTTACCTTCTTTGTAAACAAGGATAATTATAATACACTGCTGTTGGGCTCAAATGGAACAGCTTATAATAAGCATCTGATAAAAGTTAGCTATTTCCATTATTACTTATGAAAACCAGCATTTAAAATTGGTTTAGAATCAACAGTGAAATTCTAGGTATACAGCATTTATTTATGTTAAAGCAGATCCCTTAGGAACAATTGCATTCAACAACAGTTTTTAAACCTTGATTTCATTATAACCGTATTTAAAAAAATCACACAGAACTGCTTTCTTATATGTGTTCACATTTTAAAGATTCATTAATTTATGACTTTAGATTTTAAAGAATGAACAATTCTTTCCCCACTTCCTCTAGTCTAAAATAATGAGAGTTTTTTGTATATAGTATTTTTGCAAGCTTGGGGCCTCTCAACATGCTAGTGAAGGGAGGGAAATAAATTTAATGTCTCATTGCCATATCAGCATTTCCAATACTATTATTTAACATGGCAAAATTACTGTTTCTGGTCCCAAACAATTTACAACAGGAGGGGCAGATAGAAGAATCAAGCATGAGCAGGCAGATGAACTCTGCTAATAGCTCACAGGAGTATGAGGGGCCTTTGGACAGGAAGCAGAGAGAAAAGATTTGTGGTCAGGGTAGTTGGTTTGGATGGAGTTTGTCAGGTTAAAAATTAAGTATGTTCTAGGGGAGATGAGTGACATCAAAAGGGATATTGCTGCCTCTTACAGAAATGACTCACAAATGAGAAAAGGCAAAGAACATCAGTAGAAAACCTGAATAGTTGATTATAGCGTATGCCTACAATTTATGGTCAGAGTCAGTTTGACTCTGGTCTTTACTGAGGAAATAATACTTGATAACCCTGAATCCAAACTGAGGGAGGCAATGTAGTAAGTAGCAGGGAAATAGTGGCGGGGTACGGGAAAATTGGAAGTGAGGTTTTAAAGTTAATGGTGCTCCAAATAGTCAAACATCATAACTAGTGTTTTTTTTTTTTTAACTAAAGTGCTTGGAGCAGTTTCATGAATTCACCAGCATCTTGTTATTTGGGCACATTTTCTAAATTTTGGATTTTTAAAAGAATACAGCTTGTTATTTTTAAGGGCTTGAGATTCCCTGGAATAACAACCTGAGTAACCTGGGTTAGTGACTAGTAGTTTTCAAACTTCAGACTGCATCTTATTAGTGGGTCACAAAATCAATACGTAGGGATCTGACTAGGATTTTTTTTTTTGTCTTGTTTATTTGGGACTATTTTCATGCTTTATTTGATGTTTAATCATAACATCATCACTTTTGACACTTATTGCATCTTACTTTATCATCCACCATACAAGAAAGTATTATTTTGTGAATTTTTTTATTGGTTTATATAGATACATTTTCACACATCTATGTATGTAGGTGTATACTGTAATGGTGTGTGAAATATATTTCTCACCTTGGGTCATGGTAAAAAAAAATTGATTTTATTTAACAAGAATACTTAAAAATTAATTTAAGAGTGGTTTGAATAAACAGTTTCAGTTCTTGAAAACAGCCTATATTATTTAGTTTAAATAGTGCCATTACAAACTTGTTTACAGTATTATTATATGTACTGGATTCTGACCAATGCTGGGCTGCTGGCAAAAGAATCACCTGAGTTTGTTTAAAGTCTACTTAAGGTTCCATCAGGTGCAATGGGTCTGGGGTGATTGTTAGGAATCTGCATCTTTAAAAAACAAGTACCAGCTGGCTCGGTGGCTCAGCCTATAATCCCACGCTTTGGAGAGGCTGAGGTGAGTGGATTGCCTGAGCCCGCAGGTTCGTGACCCGCCTGGGCGACTTGGCGAGCCCTCATCTCTACAATAAATCAAAAAATTAGCTGGGCGTGGTAACACGCGCCTGTAGTTCCAGCTACTTGGAAGGCTGAGGCGGAAGGATCGCCAGAGCCCAGCAGGTCGAGGCTGCGGTGGCCGGGAGCGGCCACTGCACTCCAGTCTGGGTGACAGAGTGAGACTCCAACTCAAAAAAAAAAAAAAAAGTACCAGGCCAGGAATGGTGGCTCATGCCTATAATCCCAACACTTTGTGAGGCCGAGGTGAGAGGATTGCCTGAGCCTATGGGTTCGAGACCAGCTCCGGTAACTTGACAAGCCCTCATCTCTATAATAAATCAAGAAAAATTAGCCGGTATGATGGTGCACGCCTGTGGTTCCAGTTACTTGGAAGGCTGAGGTGGGAGGATTGCCCGAGCCCAGCAGGTTGGCTGCAGTGGCTGTAAGTGTGCCACTGCCCTCCAGCCTGGGCAACAGGGTGAGACTCCAACTCAAAAAACAAAACAAAACAAAAAACAAGTACCTTGGGTGATTCTGATGCATTGCTTGAGGAGTTTTCCACGAATGCAAGAAATATATATGTGTGTGTGTGTGTGTGTGTGTGTGTGTGTGTGTGTGTGTGTGTGTTGGTAAATTAAACATTATCCTCGTGCCTTTCCAAATTTGTTAAAATTGATTAAGAATGTCCACATTAATAAACTTCAACTCAAAGAGTGATGTCATTTACAGGTAAATGAAGTAAAACAGAGAGAAGGCCTTGGGACAAGAACCAAAGACTAGAGTTATTAACAAGGAATGGTACAAACCTGCCTACAATTTCTACCCCTTGGTACATCTTTTTATGTTTTATTTTAGCCAACAAGTTTCCAGTTAGTTTGTGTTTTGAGTGATTTATATTTTTTCATAAGTTTTATAAGTTTTGTGGGTGAAAAGATGAATGATGGAGGGGAAACAGGAAAGGGCATAAAACAGCAGCTTGTGCAGACAATGTGATGCAAATAAATTTGAGAAAGATTATAGAAGAATGCCAGAAAACCCCAACCAGGCTATAAATGACTGTGATCTCTCTGCATTTTGAAACCTACATCTGTTAAAAGTTGTTTTCTTATTGAAGCCTAACATTGACTATTTAGGCTTTCATTTAGTTTTTTCTTTTCTTACCTTTCATTTTTTTCTCTCTCCCTCCTTCCTTCTTCTTCTTTCTTTTTTAAATTTTGTTTAAGTTATGTTTTTTTCCATTTGTATGGTAAGCTCACCAAAACATTTCAAATATAATAATACTAATCCCACATATATGGTTAACATCTGTATTGATATAATGTAAGGAAACCAACAATCTTAATGACATTCCTACTTATTGGTAATATGCAGTGAATTATTATCAAGCATCTGCTTTAGATTATATACTGTTCATAGGATGCAGCATTTTTGGCTGGCAAGGTCTTGCCTTCATGGTATTTACTGTTAAATGGGGGAGAGAGAAAAAAAAAACACTCAGGTAACAACAGATAATGGTGATCAATTTGAAAATAACAAAACAGGATGATGCCATGGAATGTTGGGGAGTCGTTAGGGAAACACCATCCATCTGGGGGCAGTGCCATAATGAAGACAATACTTCCAATGGCCAAAATTGGAACACTTTGAGAAAAAAAATCATACTATTGAATTATAAATGAAAGTCTAAAGCAAAGCTACATAAGTTCATACTGATATAAATAATTACATGATGGTGAAGAAGCAAATCTTCCTTACAGAAGAATTCTAAATAACATATGTAGATATGTGAATATGTTCTTCAGGACACAGAGTTTAATTCCCCTCCTCTTGTGGATTGGACCTAGCAGCTCCCTTCTAAAGAATAGAATATGAAAACAAAACAATCATAACTCTACAGTGCAGAAAGCTGGAAGATAATACCTTAACCAAGTTAATGATCAATGGTAACATCACCAATGATAAGTCATGCTAAGACCACATGTCCCCAAATACGTGATGGAGAGGGCACATTTCCTCTTGTGATATTTCTCAAAACCCATGACTTCAGTCTAATCATAAGGGAAACGTAACATAAATTCAAATTTAGAAACATTCTATACAATACTGACTAATACTCTTTAAATAAAAATATCAAGGTCATGAAAAACAAAGACTCAGAAACTGTCATAGATAGAAGGAAACTAAAGAGACATGACAACTAAATGCAGCAATAGAATATGAATGGAAAAACCAGTGAGATAGCAATGAAGTCTATGGCTTTGTTAAAAGTGGGATAAACAAACAATCAAGCAAGAGGTTAAGATAGAGACATACCCTACCCATAAACATCATTATATCCATATTTCCTTTCAAGGTGAAGCTGACCTCCAAATGATACTCTCAAGTTACTAGGGGACTGAACCATACTCATGGTCTATTTACCTGTGGAACATACCAGCCCTTGGAACAGAGGTGGGGTACACCACTCCTCAGAATACTCAAGGGGCCTTCTCAGAATACACAAAAGTCTGCCTCGGACAGGTGTAAGACACATCCCCAGGCCAAGCTCAGACTGTTACCAAGCCATGCAGGGAAGGACATGAGTAATAATGTGTCTGAGTGGTACGTGAGAGTGTGTAGCCGGAAATGAGGAGTTCTGGGCTGATGAGCTGCTGCGTCCAGCCCTGCTGGATCTTTCCTATCTAATATCTTCCTGCATATACAGACACAACAGGACTGTACATATTTGCACATAAATAGTCTAATGTTATTCAGCCCTTCCTGTTTGCCCGTTTCTCTCCTTCCAAACAAGCAAATGGTTCCTACAGTGCAGGAAAAGTGTATTCACAGTCTCAGATTCCCTTTGATTTAGAGAAACCGGTGTCTGTGAAGTTCCTGGCCACACCCACAGCCTTCACCAAGTTGATGGTTATGTAGATTTTTCTAAGACCAATGTTTGTCTCTCTGAGTTTATTAAGCTGCAGAGAGGATTTGAGTGCATTATGTTCCTTATATTTAATAGTATATTGGATAAGTTGGAACCTTAAAAAGACAAGAGCCTTTTTAGAGCCACAAAGGGAGTCCACAAATGAGTAAGGAACTCATTTCCTGAGTGCGTAATTCACCCTCCCCAAACCATTACTCCACCTTTCTTTGCATTTGTAGAGGTAAGGATTATTCAACTTTCTTGGGGTTTCTATGACTTGCTTTTTCCAGCAGCTTTTCAGAGACAAATGTTCAGAAGGAAGAGATTATATGTTTCAGGTCCCCAGCCCTGAGGTAGTTCTCTCTATGTGTTAAATGTTATTAGAAGCAACAATAATAATAATGATGGTGGTGGTGATGTTGATGATGATGATAACAGAGCCCACAGAACTTTGTTATAAAACCATTGCTATTATAATTATTGCATTTGCTGCAGCACAAAAATGATGTCAAGTGCTGCCACCCAGGAAGGGTCCCCATTCTCTTCCCACTTTGAGGAGCCACAGAAAAGCCTAACAAAAAGTTATGGAAAGCAACCCCTTTGTGTGGTCCCACATTACAACACTGGGCTGCAGACTCTAAAAGGTACTTACCATAGCAAATTGTCACTGCCGTGTCTCCAAGGCCGGTATAGCACTTGGTCATTTGGAAAGCTCTTAAGACTGCAGGACAGAAATGAAGGGAGGGACAAAGAGAGAGACCATGTTCAGAGAAAGCTGGAGATGTCAGATTCCAGACTGGGATTTAACAACAGTTTTCCACAATAAATACCTCTTCTCTCCCACCTGTTTTGTCAGGGCACTGAGTCATTCTGTGATAACAAGAAGCTCTGTACTTTTCACCCATACAGTATGTCCACTGTGAGCCATCAGGGAGCTCTACTTGGTTTCATCCTCACCCCCAGATCTGGGTCATTGGAGACTCTACCATCTGGAATATCTCAAGATAGCGTAGAGAAATGAGAAGACATCGAGAATCGCACACTGGCTCATAAATAATTTCATCATCTGAAGCTGATGCGTGTACTTTTGCATGAATGGTCTTGGCCAGAGCAAGTTACTTGGCTGCCTCATGTGGTGGAGAAGTGCCATCTCCAGGATGGCCAGAAGGGGAGAAGAACTATAAATATCCCCTTAATCTGTGTGTAAAACAGGTAAAGCAATGGGCAAGCTGAGGTGGTACTACAGTTCAAGCTTTAAAGCCTATGGTAGATACTGAATATTGATTCAACAGTCGATCCTTTTCTACAGAGGATCAGAGAAAAACTGAACACTTGCCTTCCTAGCTTTTCTTGTACCATAAGTGATCAAGTGCAGGTTCTGGAGAAATAAGATGTAGGTGGAAATCTGATGGGAGGGCATTTCTTTCTTGAAGAGAAGTTTCCTTGCTTGTCCCCTTGTTCTTGTAGTAAATATGGACACCACACTTCAAAGGCAGAAGCCATCTCAGTGATTATCCAGAGAAAAAAAAATGAGAAAAAATTGCTGACCTTGCTAACTTCAAACTGCTGAACCAAGGTCAATAGCCACTTATCTCTAGGTTTCTTGCGATGTGACATGAAGAGACCCATTTGTCTGTTACTTGTAGCAAAAAGCGTTCCTGTTACAGAGACAGAAGGAACTTTGGAGATCACAAGGTCCTCATTTAACAGATAAGAAAATTGACACCCAAGAAGTTAAATGACAGGACCAAGGCTCACAGGAAAATGAGCAGACATGTTGGTCTAGGGACTAGAAACTTTGTGATTCTTTGGTGGTAATTGTTTGCTATTCTTCTTTGTTCTCTGGGTACAAACCAACTCTTTCATAACACTGGTAGATACCTCTCCTGATGTCTTATGTAATTTTTGCATTCTTCCTCCCATCCCCAATCTTCCCAGGTCATGATAACCCTCTCCCCCCATCCCCTGAACCTTTTCAATCTGGTTAAAAATCCATCCACAGAAGAAGCACCATCTTCCCAGTCAGAAGCCGAGCTATTCATGACTACATTCCTAATAGGAAAACGTGATCAGTCTGAGACAGGATATGTTGTAATCCTCTAGAAGTTTTCCACTTTCAAATTGCCAGCCGAATGTCAAGGGCAAGAAGAAAAGGCATCTGAAGTCAGCGTGCTGAGGTGTAGCTCTGCCATGACAGCACATGCAATATAGCAGAGAATCATAATTGATTTCTAATGCCAGAGAACATTTAACCTGGCCATGCACAGAGAGAGGAACAGAGCGAGGAGGAGAAAAGAAGCCAAGCTCCAACTCCCACTTAAAAACTTCTTGAAGTCTAAATTAATTTGGTCCTATCTCATTTACAGGGAAAGTATCTATTTCACTTGCAGCTAAAGTGAGCGTTTGTTTAACCTCTTGGGGGATAGGCTATAGCTGCACGTAGACCTTTGCAAGAAGTGGCACGGTTATCCAATTTCCCTCTAATTGCTCTAACAAGGATGAATTAGGACTTTCATCAGCAGGCCTGAGTGATCAGTTTGGAGTCAGCCATGGGCGGTGAAGCCAGTTATTAAACAAAACTACAGTGTTAACTCCTAATAATACACAGTGAGGGCAAATTAAGCAGAAGACAAATATGCCATACTGGTGACACTGGAGAATATGTTCTCTTGGCTTTATGTTTTAAAGTGATGCTTTTATTAGTGCTGTCTAAGTTCATTTCTGAGGCATAATAGAGAAGTAAATGTTCACTTGGACTTTCTATGCAGTTACAAAGAAATTATGCTGTTTCTTTTTTTTGAGTTGGAGTCTCACTCTGTCACCCAGACTGGAGTGCAGTGGCCGCTCCCGGCCACCGCAGCCTCGACCTGCTGGGCTCCGGTGATCCTTCCACCTCAGCCTTCCAAGTAGCTGAAACTACAGGTGCGCGCTACCACACCCGGCTCATTTTGATTTATTGTAGAGATGCGGTCTCGCCAAGTTGCCCAGGTGGGTCTCGAACCTGCAGCCTCGGGCAATCCACTCACCTCAGTCTCCCAAAGGTGTGTGATTACAGGCTGAGCCACTGGGCCCGGCGACTATGCTGTTTCAATACCCACTGGGACTAGACTCTACTTTGATATACATTAATTATTCCAATAACATCATATCAAGAGAGTCTACAGAAAGCCTGACAACACCATACTCCCCTGATAATTTTTGCTGTCTGAGGAGGTCTGTGGCTACCACTGCTGTTGTTGTCTTTGCACAAAATGCCACTGTTCTTATCCAGGGTAGCGTAAAAGAAAACACTTCTATTTCTACCCAGTTTATCTCCAGTCACACCACCCTGTCACTGATTCCCTTTCTCAAGTATAAGTTACAGCAGACATGCTGACTCTGGAAAGAGAAGGCTATTGAAAATGCAATTTGAGTTAAATAAATTGATCATATATCATGAGAGTGGAGGAGGAGCGAGAGAACTATTCTTGTGTCTCGTCAAAACCTCAGATTCCCATTCTGGTAGAACCTTGTTAATTTGCACTAAGGGCTGGGATCGACTTGACTAATTACTGAGCAGCGAGCAGCCTGGATTAGAGGGTATGGGAGCAAACACAATTTAGAAAGCTGGGATGGTGCATCAAACAAATGGACTTTATTGTACAATTAAAAACCTACTTGAACACTGCCTGGAATGAAATCCAATAGCGGAATAAGTGCTTTCGTAATAACACTCTCCAGAGTGCAGTCTGGCGGCAAGAACGGTGTCTTTGGGAACCAGCATCTTAGTGTGCTAGACTTGGCCCAATCATTAAATCCCTGTTGACCTTCCAAAAATGACTTACCTCTCCTGGGTCGTTCTTTTTTATCCTTTGAAAGACAGCAGGTGTGTGAATCTTCCTGCCATTCTGCTTACTCTACGGTATTTGTGAACAGACATAGGGAGAACACTTTGAACTTGGCTAAGTCAAGTGTATGCAAGAGGCCCATCCTTAGAGCATCTGTTTTCCTTTTCCTCTTTCCTCTTTTTATTTTTTGTGGTCCCAGAGAAATCGGGATTATAGTTGTTTGTTTCAGACACACCTGCTGGTCATTCACCACCTGAAACCACAATCGGGTATTTGGACTCGGCAGTGAGTCCTGCCACATAAGCAGCTATGACGTGGCCAGCAGAGGATTAGCACTTCAGGTGGGAAGAAGCAGCAGGAGCAGATGAAAATCTTAAGTAGCAGAGATCTTGTTTTCATCTCCAGAACTCCAGTAATAAAGGCCAGTGGCAATACTCTCGCTAGTATGGATGTCTTGGAATGGATTACTTTTTCCAAAAACTTTTCAACCAGATTTCAGCAATGGCTGTCTGCTTTTTCCTCTAGTCCTTTTCCTCATTTTGAAACCTACTCATTATATCTTTAAAGAGAAGTATATTTCTCCCTTCCACTTTGTTCGGTGTATGGAATATGAAATTCATCTCAGAAAGCCCTAGAGATGATTCTATCGACTGTCCTTTAAATGCCAAGCTAGGAGAACATGCCAAGCTAGGAGAACACCAAGAGCTAAACTGTACTATACACACAGAGTCATTTAATGGGCTATGCTTGCTGGCATAGCCAACTCCCAGAATCTGCTGGGCCAAGAACAGGCAGCATGCTTAAGCTTTCAATGGGAATAGTACTGCCTCTACCATACTTCCTAGATACCTATTCAAGCACCATGAGAAGCTGGCAGACTGCAGGGGTGTGGTCAATAGAATACAATTTTGCATGTGACTTTGCAGTACAAAGTATACATCCTCTCCCTACTGACTTTGGGCTTGATCTTGTGACAAGCTTTGCCCAATGGCATGGGTTGTGATATGGCAGAGGCTTTAGCTATACTTAAATGGCCTGGCCTGACCTCTTCCTCCCCTGCTATTCACCACAAGAAGAGCCTGTCCCAGAAAGTCACTGCTCCTTCAGCCTGGATCCCAGGTTGAGAGACCTGTGGAGGCAGACCTGAACTCAGCTCAGCTGATTATCCAACCCAGAAGGAAAATCACTGTTGTTACAAACCAATGAATCTTTGGGCATATTCATTATACATTATTAGAGCACAAACCAGCAATCTAACACCTGGTTAATATCGGGGAACAACAAATAAATCAGATACATAAATCCTGCTCTCAAGAAACTTATACATGAGCTAGGAAAATAAAATCAGTGGAATGGCAAAAAATGAGATAAAACATAGTAAGTGCCCTGAGATAATTAGGGAGTATAGGAGTGGGAGAGAGGGGAAGAGAGGAGCAGAAGAGAAGGTTTCATAGTGGGTGTGACACTTGAGCTACATCTTGAAGCCCCACGGATCTTGAAATTCTTGTAAAGGGATGAAAACATTGAGAGAGGCAAGGAATGGCATCCTGGGTGAAGGGAATAGCATGAATGCAGGAAAAGACATAGGGTAAAGAATCCCTGAGAAGGAGTGCAACTGCCAGTTATATTTTGGCAAACTCACAAGACAATGGTCAGTCTGTAGCTTTCTATACATAAATGCATACCTCTTTTGCTATTCAGATTTCCTAAATAATCTCCCTAATTTGAGTCTGAGCCTTGTTGAAATGGAGAAGTGGGACAGACACAGAACATTTTTGAAACCTAACTTGTTATATCTTTAAAGAGAAGTACATTTCTCCCGTCCACTTTGTTCAGTGTATGGAATATGAAATTCATCTCAGAAAGCCCTAGAGATGACTCTATCGACTGTCCTTTAAATAGAATTAAAATTGACTCAAGACATATCTGCGAATCTATTGAATTACATAGTCCACAATTGAGCTGAAGCTGGTCTTGCAGGAGGAAATTAAACAGACGAGGAGAGAAATAAAGTGGACAGGCCGCCGTTGGATGCTGAGGTTTCTTGAAGACAGCATGGAAGGAACAGGTTGCGTCAAATGTGAAACTTGTATCATACCATGAAACTTTAGCTGATTTGCTGAACCCATGGGGCCAGGTAATTTCCCTTTATTTATATGAGGAAACATGGTATTCTTGTTTTGTATTTTTCCCCTCTGACTTCAGGTAGGTGTGACTGAAGCTAAAGTGGAAATCTCCAATATTCCCCATTTATGTCATTGCACATTTGCCGTGCTCTGCCCCCTATGCAAGAACTGGAGATACAAAGTAAGCAAGAAGTGGTCTCTGTCACCACTCATTTGGTTCTTCTTCCAGTCAGCGTCTTTTGTCACTCCCTACCACTCACCACCAACACACATTTCTCGAACTTCTTCTTGGTGCTTGCCACTCTTCTAGGCTTTGGAAATGCTGGTCATAGAAAATGTCCCGTGTGGGAAGAGCTCAGCCTCAGCGTCAGATGTAATCCTGCCTCCTTGTCTTGCATATGATAGCAGGGTAGTGATAGACTCCGCCCCCTTGAATCGAGTCCAGCCTGCACAGTGGAGAGGTAACAAACCTACCTCAAATATCCTTTGCCACAAGAATGGCGACTTTGTCCTGAGCCAGGATAAGGGCTTTGCCTTATGTGTTATTGCCATGTAGAAAACAAATACCTTTCTTCTTAAAGCTGTTATTATTGTTGTTGTTGTTAGATGCCATAGTCATATTCAGGGTAAACAAAGATTGAGATTGGGGTTGCAGCATGAAATGGGGGCCGTTTTCACCTGTGAAGGAGCAACTATGTATTCTCTGGGTTTTCTATTTGAAGGGAGAGGGGATGCTTTACTAGGGTGGCTGGGTTTAAACACTCCCCACGCAATACTATAACACACAGACTTTTTTCTTAATTTGTTCATTCAGCTCAAAAAATCTCAGGCGCTGTTTGAGTGAACAAAGTTTGATCACAACCTTGCCCTCATGAAGCTAATGACAGTCAGTGACAGATGCTAAACAAGTAATTAATTACATAGAGTGTTAATTACAGCTGTAATAAGTGCTATCATGATCTGATTTATGCAAGAACAGGTAGAAATCCAGATTGTGTCTATACCTTGTGCTTTTGGTACCAAAAGGAACCTAACCTGGGTAATTGGATTAGATTTCTCATGCAGAGGATTTAGTTGGCACAACATTTTCTTGAAGGGGGCTCTAATATCTGTTTTTCAGATGAGATAAGTTTCATTGCAGGAGAGTATATGTTAGGAGGGACCTGGTTTTCTTGGGTCTCAGAGGTTTCCCAAGACTTGGGACTTTCAGTGCTAAATCCAGAACAGTTCTGGACAAACTAAGACAGCTGGTCACCCTAGCATGGTGTGGGTATGTGTGCACACACATGTATGAACATATGTGCACCTGTATGTGTTCATGCATACAATGGAAAGTCTCATGCATACACTGGGAAGTGAACACACTAAGCTTGTGTATTAGTTCACTTGACACTGTTATAAAAGAATACCTGACCAGGCTTGGTGGCTCAGCCTGTAATTCCAGCAATTTGGGAGACTGAGGCGAGTGGATTGTCTGAGCCCATGGGTTTGAGACCAGCCTGGGTAACTTGGCAAGACCTCATCTCTACAATAAAATAAAAAAAATTAGCCAGGCATGGTAGTGTGCACCTGTAGTTCTTGCTACTTGGAAGGCTGAGGCGGATTGATGCTGGGGTGGCCATGAGTGTGCCACTGCACTCTAGCCTGGGCAACAGAGCAAGACTCCAACTCACACACACACACACACACACACACACACACACACAAAAGGAAAAGAAAAGAAAAGAAAGAATACCTGAGGCTGAGTAATTTATAAAGCAAAGAGATTTACTTGGCTCACAGTGCTGCTTGGCACCGGCATCTGTGTCTGATGAGGCCTCAGGAAGCTTACCATCATTGTGAAAGGTAAAAGGAAAGTAGGTGAGTGTCAAATGGTGAGAACAGAAGCGAGAGAGAGAGAGAGAGAGAGAGAGAGAGAGAGAGAGAGAGAGAGAGAGAGAGAGAAAGAGAAAGGGTTGTGCCAGGCTCCGTTAAACAACCAGCTTTTATGTGAACGAATAGAGCGAGAATTCACTTGTTATTACAAGAACAGCACCATGCCATTCAAGAGAGGTTTGCCCTCATGACCTAAACACCACCCACTAGGTCCCGGCTCCAATACTAGGAATCACATTTTAACATGATATTTGGATAGGACAAATATTCAAACTATATCAGCTTGCTTCCAACAGTAAATGTTTCTTCTTCCTTATGAGTACCTGAAGATGCTGTTTAAGAGTCTGTATATTCCATAGGTTGCTTGAGAGAGCAACTCTGTAGCTTTTGGTATTTGCCGGTTGAGGGCTGAGTGTGGTCTGCATCCACAATGATGAGTGTGGTACCCAGTGTGTGTGACATAAACCACACCCCTCCCTATCATTTCCTATGATTTGCAATTGAATGTAATTTCTATGGGAGCTTTGAGCCCGATGCTAAACAGTTTAACTGTCTTTGTGCCATATTAATTTACTGTACTTGATTGCAAGTGGGCTGCCATTAGCCTTGTTGTTAGAGCTGGAAAATCTGTGTAATTGCATAGTAATTTTTTTAAACTTTTGAATGATGTGTATGCATGTGTGGCTGTTCAGTGCCCATCTATCTATAGGTCTTCTAATGGGTTCCAATGGGAGCGTGTGCAGCATACCTTGAGCCTGAGGACTCACAAACTTATCAGTGCTTCGGGCATGAGTGGTATTTTAAAGGACCTTTACCATGAGTGAAATTAGCAAGCACTATCCCTCCGGAGCCTGTTAGCTTTTCGATTCTGACCCCCATGGTGAAAAATAAATGCATGTAATTTATTTGGAAAAAATGTCTTTAGGGCGTTGGTGTTACTCTTGGCTTTGCTGTATAGAACAGATACATTTTTTTATTAAGTCCCCAAATGGCAGTGGCCAAAACTAATACAGGTCACCATCATTCAGGAGAATAGGATTTATGGCCGTGTTCATCTGCCATCCTCTGCCAGGATACTTACAATGGCCCTTGGGTTTCTTTCACCGAGCTTCCACAGATTTGGTCCTCTGCTGATGTCCTCCTTATGTGGTCATGAATCTACAGTTAGTTCCAACTGTTGAACGAGGAATATAATTTGTCAATATCAAACATGGGGAATTTTTAGTTTTAAACAAATTACTTCCAAGAATATCAGTCCAGGAGTTGGGACGAGGCTTTACTAGACTGGTACTTTCTGGTACCATTTAGGGCCCAGCTTAAATTCTACTCTTTTCTTCCAACTCATAATATGCCTCCTTCCTCTGAATTCCTAAAGTGATCATGCTACTTATTGAGCACATTTCATATGTTGCCTTGTGTCAACTCTTTTTAACTATTGCAATCTATGCCACATCCTAGAACCAGAAGAGTGACTCTAAAACTGACACCTGGCTCACCCTCAGCTTTCTTGAGAGCTAGGGTCATCTTATCTATTACCAACCTGAGCATAAAGGATGTCAGTTTCATTCCCAACTTTTCATTCTGTTATTTGTACTTCCTTGAATGATGAAATGATGAGGTGAAAGCATATACTAGATGGCAGATGTTAAGCAGTCTTAGATTCCCTTACTCTTGAACAATTCCTTTATAGAATATATTTCCCTTACAACTTTAAATCGTATTAGAACAAATAATAAGTTGCCACTAAGCTGTGATTGTATAGAGTCCTTATTATCTCAGAATTCATTAACATACTCACCAACATGGAACTTACATGTGGTATCTTTGAGAATTTTGCACAAATTATACCAAAATTCCCTTCCCTGGCTTAGTGACTTTTACGCATTTTATCAATAATTTTATTACCCCCCCAACCCAGCCTCTTTGCCCCATCTGGCTTTCAATGGAGAGAAATAGGGCTAAGATTACAATGCATCCAGATTTATATCCAAATACAATCTAGTTGCATTTGGAGCCCTAGAGAGTCAGTCAAGGCTATTATTGGCTGCCAGGATTTTTAGAAAATACATAAATCTCCCTTTGTGCCATAAATACATTTCTGCATTCAGAGCTCAGAGAGAGACCTCATTATACCACATCCTGAGAGAGGTAGAAGCACATCCCATTCCGAGTGACAGGTGACATGTTCTCTGGAAACATGCAAAAAGACTGCAAGCTAATTTAATTCCCTTCTCATTTTTAACCATGGTTGAAATAATTGCAGCTGTGCAAATGATGCTTGGTAGCTTGGAACACAAGAGTTTTGAGCAAGGTTATGTCTATAGCACAGGTTGACTTTGTAATAACACCTCAGTGGTGTGGTCCTTTGGCAACATACCGCTGTTTGTAAATGGCCTCCAGAATCATGGATGGAAGTTTCTTAAAAGTTAACGAGAGCAAGATCTTTAAAACCTAAGTTATCCAGCATAGGAGTGTTCACTCACTGGTTGCATATTAGAATCATATGGGTAAACTTTAAAAACTACTGAGAAGCTTGGGCCTCATTCCCTGTGGGTTGTATTTTAATTGGTTGAGGGTGGGCCCTGCATTGGTATGTGTTACATGCTCCCCAAGTGATTCTAATGAGCATCCAGGATTGAGGCCAGTGAGCTAGTGAAGTGGTTCTCAAATTTATTGTGCATCAGAATTATCTGGAAGGCCTCGTAAAACATGGGGCTGGGCCCTGCCCCTGGAGATTTTGACCCTGTCCATATGGAGTACGGTCTGAGGATTGCTGCTTCTGCTGGTGGTCTGGGGTTCATACTGTGAGAACCACTGATGTGGTAAATTAGGATTTTAAGGCAGTCATTCTGGTGCATATTTGGGCTGAATTATAAATTATTTTGATAATTCTCTGCTTTCCACTTTAAGTTATATTAACATGTTCTAGCAATGACTCTAATCAAATAATTAATCATTTTCCTAAAAATGAACCTTCTGGAAGTTGTCTTCCCACTCAAAATATCATAACAAAAACTCTTGCAAATGTCTCTATTTGGTTATGAATTAAAAAATGAAGATGGTGAATCCTGTGCTTTTGGGAACATGTATACATAACATTCTCATAAAAGATGATAATGCGGAAATGCCCCAAACAGTCTTTCTGCCTTACCGAGAGCTAAAGGAATATCCCTGGAGATGATAATTTTCTAAGACCAGAGGTGAATTCCTTTTGATCCTTCCAAAAACCTTAGCATCAAGTATTCAATAGGTTTAAAGAAACCTATCTAAAATATGGCGTCTTCTAAGTCAGAGTCTTCCTCTTCTTACAGGGTGTTTGCCCTCTCTCCCTTTTCTCATTCAGGGATCTGTGTATCAGTCATGACAGTCAGGGGAGCTGTTTCATATCTTAGGGCCTCTTAATATCCTTTTAAAATCCCTCTAGCACTCTTAATGTTGCCTAGCAGCAGGGCCCTCCAATAATAGACACCCTTTAGCTCAGAATCATAGCTCTGATCAATGTTGTAATGTTTTCAGTAACTGGAGTCCAGGGGCTATGACTCAAAGATATTTTGGAATAAAGTAGACCTCTCTCTACCTGCACCTACAGAAAGGAATTAAATAGGGAAGAGATAAACCTGCATTTGCAAACCATTATTGGGTGTCTGGGAACTGACTCCTAGTTAAACTGCATTGATTATTTTTGAGTTTCTTGACCTACTTTGTATTGGAGTTGCAGAAATCATAGCAAGGAGGGCATGTTCATTGATATTGAGGTTGTGTTTCTTGTGATAATCTCTGAGGTTCTTCCACACCTATTCAAGGGGGAGAAAAATGGAGTTGAATTTGGAGCTGAATGACTCACAGCTAAAGTCAGATTGATCATCAGCCACCATCCAATATCAAGGGGTGGTCAGCCAACAAGAGAAGAATTCTAGGTCATTGCTTTTGTACTCTACATACATCTTTAGGTTGAGGGAAGAAATACATGCTATTTATGGCCAATGCTGCCCTTAGACCCAGGAAAGACAGGCCTTGGTCAGGTCCCATGCTTCAGAGCAGAACTTCTTCACCATCACTGTGCATTTAATTTACCTAGGGGACTTGTTAAAATGTAAATGCTGAGTCTCTCAGGTGATATGGATGATGCTAACCCATGGACTACTTTTTGAGGAGGTAAAGTGTCCTCTTCATGAAGCAAGGAGTATGCGGGGTCGAGGGACTGAGCATACTGTGAGCCTGCAACCCTCTTAGAGATCACTTTATGGGAACCCAGTATCCCAGGAGTCTCTACCCAGATGTCTCTTAGCTCACTTACTGCTTCTGAAAGGGCCTCTTCCTTGGTCTGTTTTTCGAGAAAGTACTGTGCCACTAGTGTATATACCACTAGGCCTGTGAGTAACCAAGTGAATATGGATGGATCTTGGGTATGTGCAGGCTGAGAGGTCCATAGATTTGTCTATGAGGTGATTTATTTTGTGGATCAGAGCCAGAGGTGGCAAGAGAAGGAGTATAGGTTAGGCACCAGTTTTCTCTTCATTGTCAAGTTGCAACACAAAACTCAGAGGAGTCCTACACTTCTAAGTTCAGGTTGTTATCAATTGTGTTTATTAAGGCAGGAGAAACAAACACATTTTAATTAATATTTTATTATTTTGTTTAAAACTTTTAAATATTGAGACATATATTTGAGTTTCTTCTCACATAAGGGCCCACAAAACTTACTGGAAAACCTATTTCTGGTTGATACAGTTTGTGTTGTGTGGTGGTGGTTGGGGATGTGTAAAGTTGACATATACTTAACTAGAATTTTCAAATTCAGGAAAATAAAGTAAATCCAACTAACATTTTCTAACCCATACACACATTTCACACTCCTGGGTAGAAAGTAAGCTCTTGCTTTATTTCCCCTTAAAAATCATTTTTCTTAATTGGTTCTTAAGTTTCCAAGTCACTATCTCAAGATGGCAGGCCCTCTTTATTCTACTGACCCTAATTTTTATTAGCTTTATTTATTAGGAAATTTGATTCATGTGTTGACACAGCACAAACCCAAGTTAAAACAACTGCAAATGGAAGAGTAAATTCAGATCTTTTTGTTCTTTCCAGGAAAAGAGAGGGAAAGAGAGAGAGAGGAACCAGTGAGATCACTGTACCCTGGTTGTCTGTGTTTGAGAAGTTAACCAAGTGTGCATAACAAATTGGAGGGTGCTAATAATTACTATGGACAGAATAGAATAAAAAAGACTAGGCAGAGAACAACTGGAAAATATCAGTGGGTTGTGTAAAGAAGGAATATATCCCTGTTCATCCTTGGTGCACAGATTTACTTGTGACCACTTTAAACACATTGTTCATTAGCTTATCACCAAAAGTTAAGCTAGGAAACATATTACAATCACCACATCAGCAACCTATTTGCGTCCTCATAAATATAGTAGCCTCTTGTTTACATAAGAATTCAGCAAGTCAATAAAGCAACGATACTTATTTGTTATGTGATAATGACCAGCCTTATTTGTGTTCTCACTATATGCTAGACATTTTATAGGCTTTATGCCATTTGGTCCTGACAACAATTTAGAGGCAGGCATTATTTGTCTACTCTGTAGGAAACAGGTTCAGAAAGGTAGAGTTCCTTTAGGGACCAGCCTCCTTTCCTCTCATTCTAAGATGGCAAGCTCCTTGAGGACACGGATTGTCTTCTACCTTTATATCCTGAAGCCTGTGTTAGGCTCAATAAATACTTGCTGAATTGAATTGAATTGAGAGAGAAATTTGTCTCTACTTTTTCCCTCTGGGCTTACTGACAGAGCTAATGCTGCTTCTAAATTCCTCTGAGATATCATTCTTTCTAAAGGCAGTTCCCAGGAGAGAATCAATGACTCCAATCCCTGTGGGGAATTGATGATTTCCTAAGAATTTCTAGCACTAAGAGCTATCCATGCTTCATTGACATTCTATTGTGTATTATGCAAGACTATACTAAAAGGGAGGTTTTGTCAAAGGCAAATAAAGCCTAAATGGAAGATAAGCAGATTAAAAAAAAAAATCTCTCTTGCAATGGCTATACAATAGATTATAATTGCCCCAAGTATGAAATACCTACTGCCATTCCCCTCCAAATAAATATAGTTGGCTTCTGCTTGTCCTGGTATGTGTCCCTACAGCTATGGCCTAAGTCAGTTACAGAACATCATAATCACAAATTTTGCAATTTATTTAAAATGTGCCAAAAAAATTAGGCTGATGCTTAACACAGAGTGGAGTTGTGAAGATTTTATGAGCTAAAATATCAGAAACTGCCTGGCTTAGAGTCAGGTTTGTAGAAAACATCATTTAATATCTAACTGCAAGTGTTCAATAATCAGAAAAGATGCTAGTCATTACCAATTAGCACAGCAGCACCAGTGCATACCCATGCAATTAGCATAGTAGTACCAATGCATACCCAAGACTATCTGCTCTGGATTTTAACTGAGTCTCAGGCCTTTGCTAGTCTATTCACATTACATGGCTTTAGTGATTACTAAGACAGGACTAGTTAGCAATTTAAGTCTTTTATTGATGTAGTTCAGCTCAACATCAAAGAATATAAAAAGGTCACTATTAATCTAGACTATTTGTAATGCACATACTGTCATTCTGGATAATTTAGGTTCTTTGTATCATTACCATTACTCTCCCACACTGCTTGGTGTAGAACTATCTGAAAATATCAGGCCAAAACCGTTTAGGATAGATTCCAACATATTAAAATAAAACCTGGCTTCAAGAGCCTGTTTCCCATGTTTTAGCTGTGCAGTTCTTTAGTGTGATCTTTGGTTTTCTTATCATAAAATGAAAAGAATAACAAGATCAAACTCAAAGAATCATTCAAAAAAGACATGAATAAAATACATTGGGTGAAAAGGCATTTTGTAAACTTTGGTAAAGGGGCAAAAGAAAATGTCAGATTATTGTTGCAAATGACATTTGTCAGAAACCAGGATGCCTTTGAAGGACCTTGATATAGCTGGAGAAGTTCCAAATAAACACAAATTCCTACTTTCAGTTCTTGAGATTGGGTTAGAAATTTATCTGATCCATAGTTTATTTGGGGTGGGGGTGCAGAACATCCAGCCAATTTCTGTCACTAATTGGTTGATATTGCTCTGCTATGAAGTTTCACACTTTCGTAACATTCCTGGCAGGATGAATCTGATCAGAATCATTTAGAGAATGTACACACAAAAATGTAAATTGCTTCCAGTGTTTAAAAAAAACCTCACATTTATTCAAACCTTTGAAGTGACTATTTCTAATAAAAGATGATTCCCTTGGGAAAGCGTGAAGTTTGAAAGTTTAGTTTTGTTTGAATTATTTGTATGCAGAGATCCCTGTGGGTGAAACAGAAAATAGCTATTTCCCTGCTTGTTATTAGAGGGGAAAAGAGTATATTCTCCATAAATCAAAAACAACTGATTATACAGAAGAATACTTTTTTTTCCCGGGTTTGGTTAGTTTTAGCTTCTTAACAACTCTCTGCCATTAATTAGCTAATCTGTTCAATACCTACCTCCTTAAGCTTGTAGGTGGCAGAGGTTGCACATCCTCTGGGTTATAAAATCCTTACGGATTTAGGTTCAGTACATGATACCCTGTGGTTGCTCCATAAATAATTATTGATGATGATGACAATAGTTAAGATGGTACTAATTGAATGACATTATTAAGAATGAGAAGCCTGAAATCAGGTTAAGTGTATAGCATTGGAAAGGAGAAATAGAACTAGTCCTTGGTGCATTTATTTAAAAACTAAGGCGAGATATTCAACAAAAGAGAGGGTATAGGGTTTCTTAGCCGAGCTTGTCAATCAATGAGGCTCAAATTCACTAGGTGATTACTTCTGCTGAACTCTAGAGTTAAGCTCATTGAAGAATGAGCTGTACAATGAGTATTTTGAGTTTCCAAATCAATAAATATCTGTTGAATGAATGAATTAGTGAATACTTTCTCAGTATTGTCCATGTCTTCTGTTTCCTTCTCCATCCCTTTCTTCTGCCACCTTTATTTTTATTTTTTTATTTTTGAGTTGGAGTCCCACTCCATTGCCTAGTCTGGAGTGCAGTGGCACACTCATGGCCACCTCAGCATCAACCTGCTAGGCTCCGGTGAGCCTTCTGCCTCAGGCTTTCAAGTAGCTGGAATTACAGGTGTGCTCTACTATGCTAATTTTTATTGATTGTAGACAGGAGGTCTCGCCAAGTTGCCCGGGCTAATCTCAAACCCATGGGCTCAGGCAATCCACTCACCTCGGTCTCCCAGAGTGCTGGGATAATGGGCTGAGCCACCAGGCCCGGCCTCTTCTGCCACCTTTAAAATACCCAATCAATAATCCAATCACAGAGAAACACCAAAGTATGTTAAGTGTGTACTCTATGTGTGTGTATGATTGTGTATGTCTTCCAACCGAACCAAGCAGGGGATTTCCCAGTAACTGTTCTCTGGGTAACCTCCAGAAATATATGAACATACATGTTACATTCTTTTATGTAGGTTACTCTTGGAGATACAGATGGCATCTAACTGGCAGAGACAAGGTCATGAGACTACAGTTGAAATTCTTTGGCTTAGGGTAACAAGGTGAAGGACATTCTATGTGAAAATGAGTGTTTAAGGAGTGCAAGGAAACATGGTCAGATAGGAGCAAGACGGTAAGATAATTACCCCATAACTTAAAAATTGATGATGACCTCTTTTGAAAGATCAGTGTTACCTGAGACTGCTTCTCTGACCTCTGAGCCATTGTTTTACATAGAAAGTTTAACTCCAGCCATCCACTGCTGTAGATGTGAAGAAGTAAAAATGGCAAATAACCAGGAGGTCATTTCCTTGTCTCTGGGGAATGAGGGCTAGTGTGTGTTCTTCAGTTTAGGTTCAAATTGTGCTGATGATGGAAACTGCTTTGGGGAACCACATGCCGTTTATAGGACACACAAAATTATATGTAAATTTCTAGCTGGATTCTGTACAGTTTCCACTAGCTCTTTTTATCTTCCCCCGCCTTGAATGTCACTAATCAATCCCTTTCCTCTCAGCATAGGTGTCCTTGGCGTGTCTCAGATATTCATCACTGTGCAAGTTGCCACGCGTAGACCCCTTCTTGTAGTCTTTCCTTGGAAGCTAACTCTCCAGCCATTGGTGATTGTAGAGAGCAGAGGATTCTCTGAGGATTGGCAAAATGACTTTTGGCCAAGTCATAGTTTGTGTCTCAGCTTGCCCCAACCAGGTAGAAGCTTTATAGATAGTTTTTTTTTAACCCCCTTATGGAGTACTTTGCGATTATTGAGTGAAATCAAACAAAACAAACAATGACTATAGCCAAACCTCCAAATAGCTGCTTTGCTGCAACTGCTATTATGACAGCACTTTAAGAAAAAGGCACCTGAACCCTGGTGACTATTTACCTTTTGAAGTTTCTATGCTTAGAAAGAACATTTTCCTTCAATGTTAATAATTAAAGTAAATTCCAAGTGCATAATACAGGCTCTTCAAATAAGCATATGCAGAGAGGGTTTTTAAAAAGTTATCTTGATGACTTAGTTTTTTTCTCTTTTCCTTTTTAGTATTCTATGGAGCACTCTAATCTTTGTGCTACAAAACAGTTCTCTTTAAGATTCAGAACTTGCCAACAGTTGGATAAGATGTAATAAAGTCTCCTGTTGTAATAGTACCCTGCTGACACAGGCACAGATCTAAAAGGAATGGCAGAGAATTAAAGCCTTCTGGCTGAAGGCTTGTATTCTCTTCTGGAAGTCGAATCTAGTATCAGGGACCCAAATGCAGATGGTTGCAGTCTCTGAAGGAAAGAGAACATTCTAATGTTCTATGTCTGGGTGTAGGGGTGGGAGTTAAAAACACACTGAACGTAATTTCAGCTCTGTAGATTAAACATATGATCTTCTAGCCAGGCTCGGTGGCTCAGCCTGTAATCCCGCGCCTGGGGAGGCTGAGGTGAGTGGATTGCCTGAGTCGACAGGTTCAAGACCCGCCTGGGCCACCTGGTTAGACAATACATCTCTACAATAAATCAAAAAATTAGACAGGTATGGTAGCACGCGCCTATAGTTCCAGCTACTTGGAAGGCTGAGGCGGAAGGATCACCGGAGCCCAACAGGTAGAGGCTGCGGTGGCCGGGAGCGGCCACTGCACTCCACAGTCTGGGCGACAGAGTGAGACTCCAACTCAAACTCAAAAAAAAAAAAAAAAAAATTAACATATGATCTTCTTGTCATTGCTGTTATTATCTGTTGAGAAAATATCTCTTGAAACAGAAAAATAAAAGAAGAAAGAAAGCTATAAAGTCCCAACTCCACCTTTCTTCCTCAAAAGGAGAATTAGAAAGAATCCATTATGACCAGCCACCTTAGTGCTGCAGTGTGAGTTAACTACCCCCATGTTGATTAGGTTTTGAACGGTAAGGTTGTTGTTCTGTGACTTTTCATTGTTGTCTTTTGATCCTCAAGTGGGACAATGAAGGGAAAACCATCAAGTCTTTTTCTGAGGGTTTATGAGAATGACACATTAAATTCCATTCAACATCTTTTCATCAAACTAGGTCTTCCTTCTAATGTGATCTACTTCCATCAGTAGAATCCTTTTTGTTCGAGTACCCACATATGAAATCTTGGCATTATCCTTGACATTTCCATTTCTTCATGTGTGGTAACCTATTAAGGTCTATCAGTTCTTCCTGTGTCATATCCATCACATTTCCCTCCTTTCTACCAGCCTCTTGTCCCTTTCTCAGAGTTTCATGCTAGGGTTGTTAAGACAATTTCCTAACTTTATTTTCTCATTGTGAATTTCTCCTCCTCTAGTTTATCTTGAAATCCATTGCCAGCCTCTGTTCCTTTCTGGTTTGTAGGTCAGTTCTCCAATTGCAGTTCTCCAACCTGCAGTGGTTTCCTACAACCCGCACTATGGATCTTCAATCTTCTTTTGTGGCAGAATCCTTGTAGACAAAATATTGATGCTGAACCCGAATAGATGTTTAAAATGCAGACTTGTTCTGTTTAGGAGGTTTTGAGAGAGATATTTGGGAAAACCCTTGTCAACCTCTACCCTCCACTGCCTCTGTAGAGGTCACTGAAATCCTTGCAGGTTCCAATCAATCAAGATGATATAGTCTGAGAACCATTACCCAGCTGTGTATCAGACAACTTTTGTAAAGGGACAGATACACATATGTGCACGCGCGCGCGCACACACACACACACACACACACACACACACACACACACACCTCAACCCATTAAAATATAACCATTCTTGATTCATGGCCTGTACAAAAACAGGGAGCCAACCCTGCAAAGAATAATCCTAAACTCTTTATGGCTCGAAGGACCTTCCACAGTCTATGAGTGGCAGAGGAATGAGATACTTCCAAGCACAAGCTCAGGAGAAACTGCTAGTCTCCACATACTACTTGTATGACTTTGGCAAGTTAGATAGACTTTCTATGCCTTGGTGTTTTCATCTGCAAAACAGAGCAGGTACTGGTAGTAGAGACCTTTGAGGAGTATCATGGGAGTTCAATAAGTTATTGCATGTAGAGTGGTCAGGCTGTGCCTGGCAGACATATATTTGATTAAAAAATTAGCTAGTAAAGTCACGTTGCATTCCCCCACCAAACTTTGCCAGTCACACTGGCTTTCTTATCTAAGAGCCTTACTCATACTGTTGACTTTCCCACCACTCTCTGCTTTCTAGACTCTACAGCCATAAAGGGATAACCCCCACCTCACCCACCTTGTTAGTTGTTAGAGGTGTGGATTACACTGATGCCTAAGAGCAGACCATCAACCACAGCAGATGAGCCTGTCAGAGGTGGTTCTTCATCTGGTATGACCAAGGCAGAGCAGCCAGAGTCAGGGTGTCCTAATGACCTTTGCAACCAGTGGAAAACGTGATAGAGAGCAAGGACTAAGAATTTGGACCTCATAGTGAAAAGAGGATGCCAGAGCTTCCAGAGGTAGACACCTGCAGGAGTGAAACAGCACTACTACTACATGTGTCTGTGGTAGGGGAAGTGTCTTACCCTGTGACAGGATGGTAAGAAGGATGCTACTTGACTCAGTCTTCCCTGAGGCCTGATAGGCTGAAAACAATAGGACCAAGCCAAGCATCTCTGCCTCAAGAGGGTATGATAAACCACCTGCACAGGACTTGCTGAGAGGATCCTGAAATTGCTTCTCCCATAGGTAGGGATCACTCACATTTAGTCCATAAGAACAGTTAAGGTTGAGAGGCCAGAGGGAAGTCGTTGAAGTACCGAGGCATTCCCCTTTCTTCCTAAAGCAGATGAGAAAGGCTTCAAGGGGGCTACCCAGAGAGCCTGTCAGGAATCCTTTATAACTTGATAAATCTAAGGATGGGTGTTTAATTTATGCCTGAAGTAGATCAAATCTTCTGGTCACCTGCTGCCAGCGTGAAGAGGCTCTTGGGAGTGAAGCCCCTATTTCTCCTCTCCAAAGGAGATGATTCCCAGGGCTCAAATAGAAACTCCACAGAAGGAGGTAGCCTAGGAATACTTAAAGTGACTTGGAGGGACCAGAGCCCCCATAGTGAGAAGTGAGGGGGCTGAATTTCTGGAAGAGAGTCTTAGGTGACTCTGGGAGTAGAGACTTTGCTCATGTTAAGAAAGATGTAATCAGGGGTCTCAACAGGGGATTTTTAAAAGCAAAATAAACAAACAAAAAGTGAAAAAGCTGGCAATCATGGCAATCATACATCTGGTACTCAGCGGATATCCATGTCCAGATGATAAAACTGTACCTTCCATGAAAAATGATTTCTTTTCCTTCCAATCCTCTCTACCCTGGGCAAGGATTTGGGTATAAGGAGGAGGAAAACAAGGTGTAGACATTGAGAAGTTGTCCACACCTGCAGACACCCACTACCCTGCTTCAAGCTTCATACCTAAAAAAGACTAGACTTGGGCCTAAGAGGGGTGTTTTGTTTTGTTTTTTTTTGAGTTGGAGTCTCACTCTGTCATCTAGGCTAGAGTACAGTGACACACTCACGGCCACCACAGCCTCGAACTGCTGGGCTCACGCGATCCTTCCACCTCAACCTTCTAAGTAGTAGGAAATACAGGCGCATGCTACCACGCCCAGCTAAGTTTTTGATGTATTGTGGAGACAAGGTCTCACCAAGTTTCCCAAGCTAGTGTTGAATCCCTGGACTCAAGCAACCCTCTCACCTTGGCTTCCCAAAGTACTGGGATTAGTATGGCATTTGGTGATTACAGTGGACTGGATGTTTTAATTACTAATTTGAGACTGCTTTTAATAGGAGTCTGGACAGCTTCGAGACCTTGAAATTTTACCCCAGGGATAAAGGAGACTAATCCAGAGTGATTCGTAAGTACTGTGGAAAAAGGAACACATGCATTTCTTTGGTTTTACGTTATCAGATCTGTGTATTCAATAAGATAGTTAAGACTATGCTAATTAATGTTATATTAATACATGTGAGATATTAATAATGTAAAAGTTTACTGTCACTAAAATACAAATTCAACCAAAACTGTGTGTGCGTGTGTGCATGTATATATGTGTATGATGACAGAGAGGCAGAAACAAATTAATTCTAGAAATGGAAAGATCTTCCTGACTCTTTTTGCCAGGAAATAACGTCATGAATTATTCTTAATCATTTGAGTCTGGATTGATTTCTTCATCTGTGGAATGGACATGATATTAATACCTATTTCCTGGGGTCTTGTAAAGTTGGAGGTAATGATTATAAAGCATCTAGTAAGAATCTGTTACATAGTATGCATTCAATAAACGCAAGCTATTATGATGACTACCCACTTTTCACCCGCTGCTATTCGCTTCCCACAGCTTTCAACCCCAGTGCACTTTTTATTCCACCACCCCAACCCACATCTCTACTGGAGCAAACAGCATGGACACAACTTATCTCTTTATTCTCTAAAACTTTTCAAATATTTAGTCCCCAATAAACATATATTGAACGAGTGATGTAAAAATGAATCAAGCACAGGTTCTGCTCTAAAGTTCATTACTAAGTTAAAAAATAAGGATAGGTGTGGCAATGCATGCCTATAATCCTAGCACTTTGGGAAACTGAGGTGAGAGGATTGCCTGAGTCCACAGGTTCGAGACCAGTCTGGGAAACATGGTGAGATCTCATCTCTAATAATAATAATAATAATAATAATAATAATAATAAATAGCCAGATGTAGTCATGCATGCCTGTAGTTCCAGCTACTTGGAAGACTGAGGCAGAAGGATCATCTGAGCTCGGCAGATTGGGGTTGCAGTGGCCATGAGTGTGCCACTGCACTCCAGCCTGGGTAACAGAGTGAGACTCCGACTCAAAAAAAGTAAAATAAAAATAACTATAATATATCAGAGTGGCAATTGCCCTGTGAAGTATAGACAAAGTCTGGGTACAGAGGAGTGATGTTCCATGCAGCTCTGGTTAGACTGTAAGATGGTGAATTCAAGATTCCTAGAGTAATTCACAGTGGAATGCCACAGGAATATCCCTTCACTTACGTATTCATTCAACAAACTTCTGAGTACCTAGTATATGTTTGCAGTCTTCTACCACTGGTTAAAACTGGAAAAGTGTCACACAAACCGATTCTTAGGATCTCCAGGACCCCTTACTCAGGGGCATCAGTTAAGCTCCTCAGGCTGGGAGAACACAACTCAGTAATGTAGGCCTTAGGTTTATGAAGTTCATGCTTCTTGCGTATTCCTGGATCAGCTAGGAGAAGGCAGGAAGAGATCAAGGCCTGAGCCAGCCACAGGATGACTGGTCAGATGATCAGCAGCCCATACTGCTCTGCAGGTTGTAAAACAGTCCTAGGTTAATGTCATCCCAGCAGGAGAGCCCAAGTCCAACTGACATTAACTGGAAACAAGCAGGGGCAGGGCTCCAACCACAGGCTGTTTTTCAGGAAAATGTGTTTCTCCCTCTTTTCTTTCCTTTGTTTCCTCTAGGAGCTATTCTTCATCCTTTCCAAAAGTGCTGACGGGTGACCAGTGAGGCGGCAGAGCTGGGTGTCTGTGCTGTCGATGTGCAAGCCATCTGTCTGTCAAGCTGTCAGCCCTTGTGAAGGGACTGCAGGATTCGCCTTGGCTAGATCGAAGGCCTCTATGTGCACAGTGGCCTTTCTGGAGTTGGTGGGCAGTGGAGAGGATTTGTCCACAGCAATTAGTGGAACAGATGACCTTGATAATTTCAACTTTCCTGCCTGACCTGTCAAATGACCCATCACCTTTCCTTGTTTAACTCTATCCCTCAGTCTCAGAAACACATGTGGCTCAAGTCACATCAGTTTTCTCTGCTGCTTATCTGCTGTCACCTTCCCAACTGTCCTTAGGTTTAAACAGACTTTTTTCCTTGGGGGAAAAAATAGTTTTTAAGTCAAGGCTTCAGATTTTGTAATGACCCCAGGCTATTGACCATTAGGCATAATGCAAACCTTTCTTTTTGGTAGATAATCATTTTTCTGCCATTTATATGTGTTTTAGAGAAATGTGTTTTTATTGACTGCTCCCTGAGAATAAAGTATCAGGCAACATTTTTGTTTAAAATGTGTATTATCCCTCCCAGATTGGCATTGACATTAGGAAACAAAACTTTAAAAACAGAGCTGTAGGGTGGCAATTGGAACGCCTGCATTGCTAGACTCAAAAATTTCCTGACACCTTTCCATCTGAGGTAGGCCTGGGGTGGTGGAGAACCCCTCACCCTGGGGGTCAGAGACCTGGCTTCTTTCCCTGTGTTTTTTAAACTGAGTGACTTAGATTTAGGGCATATGGAAAAGACAAGTGACATTATGGTAAACAAGGAAGATGATTAATTGAATTCTAAGTTTTCTTACCACACTAAAACTCTTTGACTACCCTAAGCAATGCTCAGCATCTTTCTTCTCTAAACTCTAAGGAGTACAGAATTGATAGCTGGAACAACTCAACTTATTAATTATAGTCTATCCTACCTTGTTTGCTGTTTTCTTTTGTTTGTTCATGCATTAATTTATGTGCTTATTCATTCATTAAATTATTCATCCATTTGTGCAACAAAGATTTCAAATATTTGTTTTTTGATCAAATGATGGAGGCACTCACAACAGGAATGCTGTGAGACCAGAAACCAGGCAAATTCCTACTATTCTCTGGAAACTGCCTAAAGAGTGCAATCCTTGGGTCTGTTGGACACACATCTTATTTGGCCTGTAAGGAAGCTTCATCTCTGTTATATTTGGCCCAAGCACCCTCCAATTTTGGATATTAAAGGGCACCAAAGTCAAGACTGAGTAATCAGAAAACAAAAAAACAGAGAGCTGAACTCTTGGCAAATTACCAGTAACTTAGTTGCTAAGATAAAAGTATTTAATAGGTGATGCTAGCTATGAAACCAGTTAAGTCTCAGGTCTCGTCTTGAATAAGAGTATTTGCTTCATCTGAGATCTGACAAAAGGAAAACAATTCTTCAAGATCCTTTCAAAGGTAATAGACTTGAATTGAGGATCAGGTGATGAATTGTGAGAACAGAAGAAAGAAAAGGCACTATTACCTTTCTTACAACCTGGTGGAATTTGATGAATACTGGAAAGGTCAGAAGGACCCAGATGGAAAAGTTCATTCAGGTCCAGAACATTTGCTATGGACCCAGTCTACAAAGGAACAAAGTTATCCCAAAGCCAATGGGAGGGAGGGAATGGTGCTGTCAGAATTTCTAGGCAAAAATGATTCAATTCTTAGCATAGAAATGAAAATCTTGGAGGACTAGAAGAAACAATACGGGTGTGTATTTACCATAGACGAAGAGACATGTAAAGGCATGGCAGGAAGTATCCTATGTAAAAGTATCTCTCCTCCTAAGTCTTTTGGTCTCAATGTCCTCATCAATCAACAAAAAAGGAATTGAAGTAAAATCACTAGTGGATAATAGGCTCAAATACCCACAATGCTTGGAAGGTAATATATATTACAGGGGGGATGGTGGAGACTGTGTTGCACTGGGAGATTGGAAAATACTTGCCTTTCTTGAAGACAATCAAATATATACTTAATATATTCTGGAACTAGTTTTGCTTTTAGCACTGTACAATTAATTTACAACCCCTGGACTAAATTTTTCTAACAAAACTTTATGTCTGTACATTTTCCTATTGTCTCTCATTTTCTATCATTAGAAATCTATCAAAATTCCTCTAATTTTAAGGTGTGGTTTGTTGCCATATTACTGAAAATAATCTACCAAACAGAGTCAGATTTTATGTACCTCTAACAACTGCCCCGTGGAAGCCTTTGCCAGGAAAGTCATTCTACAACCCTGACACTCTCCATTCTTTGCTAATTGACCCCAAGGAAGAGAGTCAGTCACTGAACACTCACTCTAAGTAGGTATTCGGTTGCCTCCAGTCATCCAAGAGCCTGGCATTGAGCCTCAGTCTGTGGCTCCCTCTCTCCCACAGCAGCACAACTGCTGTTATTGTTTCATGAATGGAGTCTTCCCTCCTTCCTCTCTGATTCTCCAGTAGTAATGGTTTAGTTTTCACTATGGATGCCATCCCCTTTCTGGGTGAACGTGCTCCTTTTTAGCTCAGCCCTGTGCATCTTTTTGGCAATTCAGTGCACCACCTCGGTGCAGTGAATCCTCTTCAATGTGGACTCACCTTTGCTGTTATGGCCAAGGTTCTGCTACTCTTCTAGGCCTGAGATGAGATTCAAAACTCTCTAAAGCTTCCCTGGCTTTTCGTCTTGTGGGGGGCTGCTTACATCCTCTATCACGGGGTCCCAGGGCTTCTAGGCTCTAGCACTAAGGAACCATCTTTCCTTCTGCCATTTCTTACAAGGAGGCTGGAAGGAACAGGTAGGGAGAAGCTGGTTTCTATTTGTAGCACTTCCTGCTTGAATTCTCTAGATCACAAGAGCAGCCAATAAGAAACCACCGAGGTACTTTTTGTTTTGTTTTTCTATCTAGAACTCTAGAGACCTGGGAAGTTTCTCAGTAAATACATATTTTCCTTAGATTCTACTGGCAAGCAGAAATGCCTCATTATTCACCTCTGGATAGAAAAGACCCTTTTATTTACTCTCCCTAGCAAGGCCCCAGATCGTTTTTTTTCATTGTTTGAATATCAGCAAAACATCACACTTTTCACTTTTCTTTCCATCTGAAAAGCTAAAAGAGGTATGGGCAAAGGTCGGCACGCTAACCTTCTCCCTGCCCTCACTTCTTTTTCTCAAGTCTGGAGGTGAAGAGGTTGAATGATTGAAAATACTCACTGGACCTCTTCAAGTCTTTCCAACAGACAGAAAAGAGAGTGCAGGCACAACCCAGACTAGTGCTGTTGGTCCTACCAGGCTGGATGAACTGGGTGGGAATCTGGGCTCCATCACTGAAGCCAGATGCCATGTTATATCATTTGTTTTTTTAGATGTAACACCAGGCTTTTTATTTTTTTGTTACTCTTTTCTATTTGGAGGGTTTCTGGACCATATTGCTAAATTGTTCTTTGGGGAATGTGTAATATTTTACAGTTTTGAATAATTTTTCTCTGGAGGTGGGATTGATAGGAAGGTAGGATCAGAATAATTTTATGTTGGTCCTACAATCACTCACTGCCTCTTGAAAATGTGTGACTTCATTCTCAAGATGTAACTACATGCTTCTCACAATAGAAAACCCTCTCACAATAGTATAAGGATCCATTCACAAGTGTGTGGCTAGGAAGCACCATGCTCAGAATTAGCCCGTGGGGAAACCGTTGGTTAGGACTCTGTAGATAATTTTTTCTAGATGTAAAATGGGTATAATATATTGCATCTTCATAAATTGGTGTTTTGGAAGAATATTCTAGTGTGGCATTGTTCTATAAGTGCCATGCCTACCTGTGTATGCATGTATTCATGCACACACACATTCACACAACTGACAGGAACAAAGTGATTTTGTATTGAAGATCTTTCTTATATTTAATAATGAGACACAGAGCTCTAAGAAGGAACAGTTGGGCAGAAGCTTGTAGGTTACACAGCTGCAGAGTGTAGTAGTTGTCGTTATGGCTGGAATCCTTGGCAATGAGACTCACTCTCACTCAGAAACTGGGAACAGTTCTTTGCTTCACTGTGAGCCACGCCACACCAGAGACTCTTCCCATTTGACAGATAAGAAAACGGAAACCCAGATAATCAGAAGGCTAAGTTCCAAAGTAAAACCAGGAGAACTGAATTTGATCATAGTAAGTGGCAAGTTTGAGCCTAGATGGAATTCAAACTCAAGCAAGTTCTTATTAACTAAGCTTATCACTTACTGGTAAAAAAAGCACATCAGAGATTTAGTTCAGCCACTTTTATTTATAATGGAAAAAAATGAACCTGGAGAAGTTTGTCTGAATTCCTCATCATCACTTTTTTCTAATAATTTCTATCTTTGTGTACCCTCTACCCTCCTGCCCCACGTTCTCAGTGCTTCCATTCCATCTAGAGAAAAGCCATATTAAAAACTCAAACTTGCCAAAGTTGTAGAGACTTAATGAGTTTCTCCACTTGGAGGATTTGTGTTTAAAAAAGATGAATAAGTAAAAACTTCTCAACAAAAGACATTTAAGTTTTACATGGAATTTTGATTTCAATAAGGGAGATATGTTTAAACAGGCAGTCTTTTTATGTGTCCTAAAAATTCAATATTTTTTCCATAAAAGACTAGCTGTGATGAACCAATTTAATATTAGTAATATCAACAGTTATAATAAGTAATGCTATTTATTGGACATTGACAATGGCCTAACATCGATTTAATGCTTTAAATGTTTAAATTCATTTAATATATTACAACAGCAAGACTCTGTAAGTTAAGTATTTTAATGATTGCTATTTAGAGATGAGGAAACCAAGGCACAAAGCTAGTAAGAGGCATGTGTTGTGTTCCTACTGTGTCAAGCTCTGTGTCCGTATTCTAGCAGAACAGAGGTTTTTCTACTAGACACAATGACTACAAGGATGACTTAGGTGGAGCCATATCCTCATGGAGACCATCATCTAGTAGTGGGGAATGAGGCCAGGAAATAAATCATTTCCTTATGTAGAACTGACCTCACCACAAGGTCGTGGAGGCTTCAGGGAGATTAGAGTAAGAGGGATCCCAAATGCATGTGTTCTCCCTCCAGGTACTATTTAATAAGGAATGGACACAGGGCTCACTAGTCAAGCACCAGAAGATGCTTGAGGGGATACTCAACTGCATCGTCACCTATGTATCTAGGGCAGACTTGTCAAGGACAGTTAACCTGCCCTTGATCTGCTCTTTTCTTGTCCCATCATTGCCTCTGATTTGGTTCCTAATCTTGTCTTTAATTTACAGAGTTTTCTAAACTATTCTTTGCCTTCAGTCAGGCCATCCCTAGTATTATAAAGAGATAAAGTTGATGAGTGCTGGAGACTTCTGTGTCTTAAGGCTTGCTTTTTCCATTTCTTCCAGCAGGGGATAAATTATATGTGCTTATAGCTTTAAAACAGGCTCCACTAAATTGTCAGCTGGCCATGGACTTTTCCCATAGGGGATTCCAGCTGCTTTCCCCATTGGCCTCACTGGGAGCTCTTCAAGGTTCTGTGATCCAAGACATCTTGGCTTTCCTTTCTGTTACTGTTGCTTAGGGGTTTTGTGCTGTTTCAATTTGCTGCCTTCTGGGAACTTTCCAGAGGTACAGTCTCCATTTCTTTAAATTTTGCATTTTGTTATTTATACTAAGAAGCCTTTGGGTGTGAGCAGCTGCAGATGAACATTCATCATGCCTTCATCCACATTTTTAAGAGTTTCATAGAATTTTCTTTACACCAATATCAACAGGTAAGAGCCAAAGGGAGTACCCTGTAGCTACAGACAGTGTTTTTCTTTCCTTTCACTTCTTCCCATCTGAGACTGGCACAGGGTAGCTAGGGCCATTCTATAGGGATACATTTACCAGTCTAGTACATTTCTTTAGGTCTTTACCTATTCAAAAAGAATAGTTTTCTCTTCTCAGTGCATTATTCTTCTCTTCCTTTAAAATGGGCACTTTGACAAAACCTGGTACTATAAACTGATCAGCAAACTTGATAGTAAGAGAGGTAATTTCTTCTGGAAGGAGGTTTAGCAAGTATTTAAAAAGCACGGCAAGACTTAGGGATGCTTCAGAGCTCTTGCTGTATTATCAGAGACACTGTGAAGTAAGATTAGTGAGGGGATCACTGATCAAGAGTATTTTTTTTAAAGGAGCGAGGTACAACTCCGGGTCAGCTATACAAATGTTCATTATGCAGGTACCCTTGTTGATGAAGTGTGCCCCTTCTTCCCCTGGAAGCCTCTCTCAACTGCCAATCCCACCCACTTTCCCCTGGCAGTTTCCCACTACCGCCAATCCCCTTCTCATAGTATTATGATAATTGTTCAAGGTCCGCTTATGAGTGAGAACATATGGTACTCTCTTCTTTGTTTCTGTAATAGATCACTGAGTATGATAGACTCTAAATCCATTCAGATTGCTGCAAAGTCCATATGTTTGTCCTTCTTTATGGCTGCATAATATTCCATTGTGTATATGTACCACATTTTTTAAATTCAGTCCAGCTTCGATGGGCAGCATGGTTGGTTCCATGTTTTTGCTACTGTGAATAGAGCTGCAACAAGCATGCATGTGCGGGTATCTTTTTTGTAGAATGATTTGAGTTCCTCCGGGTATATTCCCAATAGGGGGCTTGCTGGGTCATATGGGAGGTCAATTTCTAGTTCTTTGAGAAATCACCACACTGTCTTCAAAAGAGGTTGCACTAGTTTTCATTCCCACCAGCCGTGTAGAATCATTCTTTTTTCTCTGCATCCTCGCCAGCATCGGTTGTTCTTTGTTTTATTAATAATGGCCATTCTTACTTGTGCTAGGTGGTTTCTCAATGTGGTTTTGATTTGCATTTCTCTGACGATGAGTGAGGTTCAGCACTTTTTTATGTGTTTGTTGGCTGCCTGTATATATTTTTTTGAGAAGTGTCTATTCATGTCTTTCGCCCAATTTTTAATGGGGCCGTTTGTTTTTTTTCTTTTCAGTGCATTTGAGTTCCTTGTAGATCCTAGATGTTAGGCCTTTGTCAGATACACAGTTGGCAAATATTTTTTTCCCAATCTGTTGGCTGTCTCCCTGCTCTCTCGATGGTTTCTTTTGCTTTGCAGAAGCTCGTCAGTTTGTTGAAGTCCCATTTATCTATCTTGTTTCTTATGGTATGGGCACCTAGGGTTTTGATCAAGAATCGGTTGCCAGTTCCAATTTTCATAAGTCTCCAAGTTTCAAATGTCTCCTGTATTTTATAAGATTCTTATAGTTTGAAGTTTTACGTTTAGGTCTTTGATCCATTTTGAGTTAATTTTTGTGTATGGTGACAGGTAAGAGTCCTGTTTCAATCTTTTGCATGTGGTCAACCAGTTTTCCCAGCACCATTTACTAAATAGGTTCTTCTCTCCCCAGTGATTGTTGCTGGAGGCTTTGTCAAAGATGAATTGTTTGAGAAATTGAGGCTTTGCTTCTGGAATCTCTATCCTGTTCCATTGGTCTATATGCCTGTTCTTGTACCAATACCAGGCTGTTTTGATTACTGTAGCCTTATAGTAAAGTCTGAAGTCTGGAAGTGTGATGCCTCCTGCTTTGTTTCTTTTGCTAAGGATTATTTTGGCTACTTGTGGTTGTTTATGTTTCCATATGAATTTCTGTATTGTCGTTTCCAGGTCTGAGAAGAATGATGTTGGTAATTTAATGGGTATTGTGTTGAATCTGTAGATTGCCTTTGGGAGGATGGACATCTTAACAATGTTTATTCTTTCTATCCATGAGCATGGAATATTTTTCCATTTGTTTGTGTCTTCTTTGATTTCTTTGAGCAGTGTTTTGTAGTTCTCATTGTAAAGGTCTTTCACTTCTCTGGTTAGGAAGATGCCTATGATCAAGAAGTATTTATGGAGAACCTACTCTGTGATGGGTCTTATTGAGGCAAGCATAATTAACATACCATATAGTTTAGATGTAGTTAGGCAAATTTTCTTAGGTAGGTCTATTAGAAAACCAAAGAACAGTAAGCATTCAGATGTCTTTCTTATCATTACATGACTTTCACCCAACAAACCTGACCACCTTGCAGGTTGGAATGTGAAACTACTAGTACAATAAATCACAAAAACAATAGGGAATGACCCAAAACACAGACATGATGTTCTAAGAAAAGCTCAAATGTAGTTAGACAGTAACTTTCATCATTTAGAAGGTCCTTGTGACCTTAAAATGTTGAGACATGGTAATCAAAACTCATGACCTGCAGTCATCCATTCTTACCTCATGGTTTGTTTAATCATCATTGTAGAATTATATAAAGTTTCTTATCAAAGGCAAGCACGTGTCCTTTCTCTTAGGGCACCCACATTCTTTCTTGAACATGTTTTTTCTTTCTAATGAATTCTGTCTTAACCTATACTTTAGATTTGCTCTGAAATTTCTTTCTGTGGCAAAGTCAAAGAACCCATGGAACAACTACACTGCAACCTACCCAGCATCATTATGATTTTATAAAAATGCATAAAATATGTTTCTTGATTTCAGAGAGGTTAAAATCAATTTGGACAATGCATGAAATATATGTCACAAGAACCCACACAGTCTAAAGCAGTGCCAACTTAATGGTTTATGGAAACGAGGAATAGTGGAGTGGGCAAGAAAGGTTGAGGTATGCCTGGAAGAATGAACTAGTCTTTTGATGTGTGCAGAGGAGGAAAAGGCTTCCAGACAGGAGAAACACTGTGTGCATATCTTAGACTTCTCTCATACTACTACTTAGATTATAGATTTGCCAGTTTAATTACTGCAATTTTACTCAGTGCATTATCACATTTCTGGTTTTATGCTTTTTTTCCCCCCTGAGCCCATATCCCCATGCATTCCAGGTAAGATGGGATAAACTTGAATAGAAAGCCTCAATTATTCTTTCATGAAGAATCAAAGGATAGAACTCAGGTCATTTGCAGCAGCTGGAATGTGAGGAGGAGAGGCTTCCTTGAAAAGAGAGAGCAAGACAGAGGGAGGTTCACATTCTGTGTATAAACAATTTTGCCCAAATCTCAGACTGACCTCTGGACTACGCATGCACAGGACATACTTCAAACATCCCAGCTACAGTATAAGGAAATGAACAATTTTCAGCTTCCCACCAAAAACCAGATAGAGCTTTGAATCTGAGTCCAGTTAACTAGTTACTAAAACAACAAAAAATAAAACTCTTTATAAAGACATAACTGGATCTAGAGTCTCTATAATACATCATATACAATGTTCAGAAGGCAATTCATATTTGCTAGACATACGACACAACAGAAAAATGTGATAACCTGTATTTAAGAGAAGAGACAATCAATGGAGACTGAACCAGGCATTGTATTTGGCAGATAAAGGTTTATAGCTGTTATTGTGACTATGTTTAGGAGTGTTAATGAAAGTAAACTTGTAGCAAATGACCAAGTAGGAAATTTCAGCAGAAAAATAAAAAGTATAAAATGGAAATTCTAGAATTAAAAACACAGTAAAATAAAATTTAACAATAAAAATTCTCTAGATAAGCTTAACAGCATATTGGCTATGACAAAAGTAAGACAAAAGAAAGATCTATAAATAAAGATCAATAAAAAATTATCCAGTTTGAAAAACAGAAAAAAATGTTTACAAAAGAAAAAAATGTCTCATGGACCTGAGAAACAATAGCAAAATTCTAACATATAACTGGAGTCTTAGACAGAGAGAAGAAAGTGAATGTGGCAGAAAAACTATTTGAATAAATAAAGACTACAAAATGTTTAAGTGTGGTAAAAACATACATTTATAGATTCAAGGAGCGCTGCAAACTCTAAGGAAGATAAAGTTCAAGAAAATTGTACCTAGCACATTAAAGTTAAACTTTTGAAAACCAAAGGTTAAGAGAATCTTGAACTCAACAAAAGAAAAATGAAACAATGTTAGAGGGAACAATGATAAGGTGAATATAAATTTGTTGTTAGAGACAATGGAGACTGAAGACAAAGGAATGAAATCCTTAATGTGCTGAAGACAAGACCTGCCAACCAGAATTCTATTGTAACACTAGCCTTCTAAAATGGAGACAAAAATAAAGATAGTTTTTAGATAAACAAGAATTGAGATAATTTGTCCTGAGCAGATATACATGACAAGAAATACTAAATAAAGTTCTTTAGGCTGAAAGAAATGACATAAGATGGAAATTTGGATTTTCAGGAAGACATCAAGGGCACAGGAAACGGTAAATGCATGAGTAAATATAAATCATTTTATTTGTAATCTAATCACTAAGCAAATTTATAATAGATATCGTGGAGTTTATAACATATGTATGTGTAATGCATATGGCAATCAAAGCCAAAAATGACCAGAGCTTTGTAAATAGATCCATATAATTGCAAAGTTCTTGCATTTTATATGAAGTGGTCCAATATTAACTCTAAGTACCTTGTGAAAAATTAAAAATATATATTGTAATCTCTAGCAACCACTAAGAAATGAAAAGAGATATAGCTAAAAGAACCAATAGACAAATTCAAATGAATCTTTTTTTTTTTTTTTTTTTTAGTTGGAGTCTCACTCTGTCGCCCAGCCTCGACCTGCTGGGCTTCGACGATCCTTCTGCCTCAGCCTTCCAAGTAGCTAGAACTATAGGCGCGCGCTGCCACGCCCGGCTAATTTTTTGATTTATTGTAGAGATGAGGTCTCACCAAGTTGCCCAGGTGGGTCTCGAACTCGCGGGCTCAGGCAATCCACTCACAGCCTCCCAAAGGCGTGGGATTACAGCTGAGCCACCGAGCCTGGCTTCAATTGAATTCTAAGGCAAAAATAGTTGAAAGGTCTGGAAAAGAAAAAGTGAGAAGCAAAAAACAGAGGTATGAACTGGAATAATAATAATGAAATGATCAACAAATTCAACTCATTAACATTTATATTAAATGTAAATAAGCTTTAAGCAGTACAATTAAAAGTCAGACATTATTAAAATAGATTAAAAAAGCAAGAGGCAATTATATAATATCTACTGGAAATACACTTTAATGTAAAGACAGATAATTTTAAAGAAAATGGATGAAAAAAGACATACTACACAAAACGTAAGCATAAGAATGCTAGAGTAGGTATATTCATATCAGATAAAAACACTTTAAGACAGTATTATTATATATGAAGCAGCACATTACATAATAATTCCTATATAACACAACAGATAGCAATCTTAAATCTACATTATCATATAGAATTTTAAAATATATGAATATAATATGATTGAATTAAAAGGATATATAGAAAAATCAACAATTTTATATCACAGTTTTAGCATCCTTTTTTCAGTTACTGCTAGAACTACTTGGCAAACAAAACCATATTAAAGATATAGAATATATGAACAACACAATCAACCATCTTGATATACTTAATATTCATAGAGTACTATACCCAACAACTGTGGATAACATTCATTTTAGGTGTACATGATGTGTTTCCTGAGATAGACCATATGTTAGGCCATAAATAAAGCCTCGGTAATTTAAAGAAATTGAAATTATAGGGAACATGTTCTCTGATTACAGTGGAATTAGGTTATAAATCAATAACAAAATATCTAGAAAACTTGACTATTTGGAAATTAATCAACATACTTCTAAATAAACTGTAGTTAAAGAAGAACTAATAAAGAGCATTAGAAAATATGAGTAAATAATAATAAAAATACAATATATTAAAAATTGTTTGCAGCTAAGCAGTGCCTAGAAGGAAATTTATAACATGAAAATGTTTCTATTAGAAAGGAAGAAAGGTATAATATTAATGACTTAAGATTGCACCTGAAGAAACTAAAAAGAAGAGCAAAGTAAACCCAAAATAAGTAGAAGGAAGAAAATAATGGATAAGAGCAGAAATCAATGAGAAAGAAAAATGACCAACAGAAAATTAACAAAGCCCAAAGTTGGTTTTATGAAGAAAATCAACAAAATAGATAAATTTCTAGCTAGACTCATCAAGAAGAAAAGAGAAAAAACACAAGTTACTAACATCAGGAATGAGTGGATAACATCATAAATTCTATATATGCAATTGACCTTTGGACAACATGGAAGTCAACTCCCTGTGCAGTCAAAACTCCACGTATAACTTTTGACTCCCTCAAAACTCAACTAATAACAGCTCACTGTTTACCAGAAGCCTTACTGATGACATAAACAACACAGATTTTGTATATTATCTATGTTATATATTGCATTATTACAATACAGTAAGCTAGAAAAAAGAAAAAGTTATTAAGACAATTATAAATAAGAGAAAAGATATTTACTGCTTATTAAGTGGAAGCAGCTTGTCATAAAGGTTTTCATTCTCATTGTCCTCACACTGAGTAGGCTGAGAAAGAAGAGGGAGAGAGTTGTCTTGCTATCTTAAGGGTGGCAGAGGTAGAACAAAGCCACATATAAGTGAACCCGCACAGTTCTAACCTATGTGGTTCCAGGGTCAATTGTATATATAGGACTTTTATTTACACACACACACACAAACACACACACATACACACACACATTATGAACAACTTAACGTCATTAAATTTAACAATTTAGTTGAAAGAGATAAATAGTTTGGAAAGTGCAATTACCAATTCTGAGGCAGTATGAAGTACAAAATTGTAATAACCTTCTATTTATTTAATAAATTAAATTTACTATCTCACAGAGAAAACTCCAGATCCAGCTTGTTTCACCAGTAGTAGTTCCCAGCATTTAAGGAAAAAAACCAACAACACTAGTTTTCCCTAACTCTTTCAGGAAATAAAAGGCGACTTTTAGTGAACACTTATTTACTATGCACAGTACTAAGAATTTCACATATATTAACTTATTTGCCAAATATTCTTATGAGGTAGGTCATACTTTATCCCCATTTTGTAGATGAGAAAATAGGTCTAAGGAGGCTAAAAAAATTATATGAGGTCACAGAGTTAATCAATGGAACAGTCCAGACTTAACCTTGAGGAGTTTGACTCTCACTTGTACTCAACAAACATGCCACACTGTTTCCCCTATGGTTCATCATTATGCTTTCCAGAATATATATAGCAGGTATACAGTGTATATTTGTTATATACATGAACAATGGACATAGGTATAATCTTTTGATAAGGAAATATTTAAGTAATATATCAAGAACATAATGCCCAACAAGAATCTTGGATTATCCCTCATGGATAGCTCTTGCTTCTTGACATTTTGAAATAATTTTGTGCCTCCAGGATCTTTTGGTCCTTGTACCTTAGATGCCTTTTGCCCTTCCATCAATTTATTTATGATGGTGAAAATCCTCCTATGCTTCCAGGATTGCCTGGCTCCATGTGCTTCCTGCATCCAAGTGCATCTGCTCACGTGGGGAAGTTGCACTGAAGAAACTTTGAATCTAGTTATTTAGAGTTTGATCATGGACGTGGGTTGTGGTGCTGTGTGTTAACAGTGGGTGCACCTACTCAAAATGTGTCTTTCTTATTTAAGGTAAAAAGGTGATGAAACAACTATTTACCAATCTGGTAAATATAAGATTAGAAAAATTGTCATTTATTAGAGTATGAGATATTTTTACATAAATATGTTTTTACATATTATTGCTTCAAAAACGTTTCTGGAAATCTATTGCTCTTTCTGTGGGCCTTATGAATTGCAGCTACAACTCATTTACTCTGTTTATGTTACAGCAATAGAGGTGCCAAGTGTCAGCAAAAGGGAAAAACTGGAATGTTGATGAGCTAAGCATTAGATTACTGGAAATGAAAAAACTATAGATTCCTGACTGAAGAAAAATTATATTTATTTGGTTAATTACTTAAACATAAGAAAAAGACCATATAGCCAAAGAAGTATTACTTGGGAGTGGTTGTGAAGCGGTTCAACTATTTTCTGGTTTTATTTTTAAGGAGGGAAGTAATGCTTTTTATTTTTTGATTTGTATTAAAGAATAATTTACATATCATGAAATTCATCTTTTTTAAGAGTACGATTCAATTATTTTTTGTACATTTACTTGATTGTTTAACCATCAACCCATCAATTTTAGAACAATTTCATCACCCTAATAAGATCCCTCATGTTCATTTTTAGTCAATTTCTGTTTTCACTCTAGCCCCAGGAAACCAGTAATCTACTTTCTGTCTCTAGATTCATCTATTCTAGACAATTAATATAAACGGAATCATATAGTATGTGGACTTTTATGCCTAATTCTTTTACTTAGCATTATGTTTTTGAGGGCTATCCTTGTTGTAGCATGTATCACTATTTCATTCCTTTTTATTGCTGAATAATATTCTACACTGTGGACACATTACATTTTATCCATTGAACAGTTGATAGATATTTGTGCTGTTTCCACATTTGGCTATTATGAATAATTCCTTACATTGGAGCTTAACTTGTTTGGTTTCCAGGCTAGAAGCCCACTGGAGCTCAAATATAAATTTAAATATATGAATATGTACTAAATTTGGACAAGTGATTTACCAGAAATGAAAATGCCTTTTACAATCAACATTCAACACACATATATTGAGTGCTTACTATATTAAGTACATATATGAGTACTTACACTATTTGATATTATGGGGAATATGCTTAAGATAGAGATGGTCTCTATTCAAACAGAGCTTCTATTCTATTTGAGGGAGACAGATAAGAGAGAGACAAAGGAGAAAAGAAAGAAGGAAAAAGGAAAAGAAGGAAAGAGGGAAGGAAGGAGAGAAGAAAGGAAGAAGGAAGGAAGGGAGGGCGAAGAATAGAAGAAAAGACAAGGAAGGAAAGAAAGCAGGAAATGACAAGCACTATGGATACAATTAAATGAACATTAAAGGGTAAGCAGGAGGCCTGTGTGGTGGTTCAAGCCTGTAATCCCAGCACTTTGGAAGGCTGAGGCGAGAGAATTGCCTGAGCCCAGGGGTTTGAGACAAGCCTGGGCAACTTGGTGAGACCTAGTCTCTACAATAAATAATAATAATAAAAATTAGCTGGGCAGGGTTCAGTGGCTCAGCCTGTAATCCCAGCACTTTGGGAAGCCGAGGTAAGTGGATTGCCTGAGGCTGCAGGTTCTAGACCAGTCCTGGCAACTTGGTGAGACTTTGTCTCTACAATAAAAAAATCAAAAATTAGCCGGCATGGTAGTGCATGCCTGTAGTTCCAGCTACTAGGAGGACTAAGGTGGAAGGATCCCTGGAGCCCAGCAGGTTGGCGCTCACTGGAGTGGTCGTGAGTGTGCCACTGCACTCCAGCCTGGGTGACAGAGTGAGACTCTGATTCCAAAAAAAAAAAAAAAATTAGCTAAGAGTGGTAGCTTGTGCCTGAGTTCCAGCTATGTGGAAGACTGAGGCAGGTCAAGGATGGGGTGGCCATGAGCACATCACTGCCCTCCAGCCTGGGCAACAGAGTGAGACAAAAAAGACTAAGCTGGAGTCTACTTTAGATCAGGTGGTCAAGAAGGCCTCTTTGAAGAAGTGATATTTGAGCTAATGTGTGAATAATATAAAGAGAACAGCAGCCGGGCTCGGTGGCTCAGCCTGTAATCCCGCGCCTTTGGAAGGCTGAGGTGAGTGGATTGCCTGAGCCCACGGGTTTGAGACCCGCCTGGGCAGAGAGACCTCATCTTTACAATAAATCAAAAAATCAGCCGGGCGAGGTAGCGCGCGCCTGTAATTCCGGCTACTCGGAAGACTGAAGCGGAAGGATCGCCGGAGCCCAGCAGGTCGAGGCTGCGGTGGCCAGAAGCGGCCACTTCACTCCAGTCTGGGCGATCGAGTGAGACTCCAACTCAAAAAAATTAAAAAATAAAAATAAAGGAAACAGCATGGAATAATCAAGGGGAAGGGAAGTATGGACAGAGGAGACAGTCAGTGTAAAGGCTCTAGAGCAAGAATGAGCGTGTCATGCTTGAAGAATAGTAATAAGGTCAGTAAGGCTGCCTAGTAATGAGCAAGGGGAAAAGCGGTAAGAGGTAAAGTGTGAGAGGTAAGTCGAGCCCAAATTACATAAAGTTTTGTAAGACAGTATTAGGAATTTGGATTATATTCAAAATTCAAAGAGAAATCTTTGGAGGATTTTAGGCAAGAGCATGCCATCATATTCTTTAGGTTTAAAATTTTATCTCTGGCTTCTAAGTGCAGAGAATAGACTATAGGAGGTGTGAGTGGAAAGAAGACCTATGAGAAGTTGCTGTGGTTGTCTAGGGGAGAAACGAGGATGGACTGGGTAATGGTGATGGTAGCAGAGTTTCAGGCAAGTTTTAAAAGTAGAATAGAAAGAATGCTCATAGCACAATATGGAGGTGGGTAGATTCTGTGAATAAAAGAATGAAGGATCATGTGCATTTTTAAGACTTGAGTAATTGGAGAATGGTACCCTTTATTTTGATGGGGAAGATGGGGAGAGTAGCAGATTTCTGTATGGGGAAGGATGATAGGGACAGAATCAAGTTCTGTTTGGGCATTCTGTATTTAATATGGTTCTTAGGCATGTGTATGGCGATATCAAATAGGCAGTTAACATATGCATCTGGACTTCAAGAAAGAGGTCAAGTTGGAAGATATAGACTTGAGAATCATTGGCAGGTAGGGAGGATTTAATGCTCTTTCAAGATTATTTTCTCCAAGATAGATGACAGAAGATAAAGGGGAACATGAGGGTCCTTTATCATTTGGAGTTGAGGCCTCGTCTCTTTTTTCAAGAGAGTCTACTCACAAAAAGTCACCAAGTTCTACTCTCATTGTCCATGGTCCTAGTATTAACACCATTCTCTTAGAAAAGTCTGATATAATTGGATCATTATTATTGTTATTATTATTACAATTGGGGCAATTCACCATCTACCTCACTGACTGGGCATGGGTGATTGGGGTTTTTTTAATCAGGCTATGTGATGCCCCCAAACGAGGAAGATCAGTTTTTATACTTTGCAGCCTAAGCCACAGTCACAGGAAACACATTGATCTAGATTATAGGGTGAAACCAGATGCAAAGAGAAGGTCTGTTTCACCTGGTTGGCTTTGTGTTCCGATTGACTTGAAAATCTAGTTATTTAATTTGTCTGTTAATTTGTTCATTCATTCTTTCCATTAAGTTTTACTCAATAATTTTTAAATTTTTAAAATTTTATGCATAACATTAAATTTAGCACTTCAACACATTTTTAAGTGCACAATTCAGTGGCATTAAACACATTCACATTGTTGTGCAACTATCATCATCATCCATCTCCAGAACTTTTTTATCTTCCCAAACTGAAACTCTGTACTTATTGAACAATAACTCTCCATTCCCCCTCCTCCCCACTGACAACCACCATTCTACTTTCTGTCTTTGTGAATTTGACCTCATATTTATGAAATCATATAATATTTGTCTTTTTGTGACTGGCTTATTTTACTGGCATACATTCTTCAAGGCTGTTACCCAGGCTAGTCTTGAACTCCCAGACTCAGGAGATCTTCCTTCCTCAGCCTCTCAAAGTGCTGGGATTACAGGTGTGAGCCACCATGCCTGGTCAATAGTAGTAACTTCTAAATTTTGTTGCAGGATTAAGTAAGTTAATATATGCAAGGGGCACAGAATAGTACCTAAAACAAAAATATTAAAGTTATTATTATTCTTTATTAAACAGCTTAACAAAACCCCATTAGGAATAAAAACTATTAAGAATTAAACATAAATACTATCTTCAGGAAGCTTATAGATTGAGAAAGAAAATACTTCATGTTTAGAAATAGCAATAATTTTTTAAATGCTAGGAAATATAACAGACGTATATAGGAAGAGCAATATGACTTCAGGGAAGGATAAATGATTACCACCTTCAGGAATAGAGAAGCTTCACTTAAAAGCTGACTTTTGAGCTTTTGATGCAGGACTAGTAGGGAAAGAATTCTGAGCAGAGTGAACGTGTGGAATAATTAGAAATATTTATATTGGTCTCTACCAGCAGTTCCTGACGAAAAGCTCTTAAAAACTCATGCAGATAGGAGCACTAGGAGAATCTTTTGTTCTCATACTTGGTCTTTGACCCCAGTTTCTGACACAGAGCTCCTAATATTTTTGTAATTTCCTGACTGATAGGAGCATCTGACACAGAGCTCCCAAATCCCTTAGAATTTCCTGAGTGGTAGGAGCATCTTTTGTTCTAATAAGGTGACTCTTGGTGGGCTCTTAGATAGCCTCAGGATGGTGGTTGCCAGGGGAACCAACCATGTGATTAGAGGGTTGGAACTTTCAGTCTCACCTACACTTCTAACCTCCAGGGAGGGAGGAGGAACTAGAGATTGACTTAATAACCACTGATGAATGATATAATCGATCATGTGTAACTCAATGAAGTCTCCATAAAACACCAAAAGGACAGGGTTTAAGAGCTTCTGGGTTGCTGAACCTATGAAGGTTCCTGGAAGGTGGTATCCCTGGAGATGGCATGGACGCTCTGCGGCCCTTTCCCCACACTTTGCCTATGTGCCTCTTTATCTGTCTGTTCATCTATATTCTTTGTAAGATCTTCATGATAAACCATTAAACATAGGCGTTTACTTGAGTCCTGTGAGGTGAACCAGCAAACTAATTGAAACCAAGGAGAAATTCTTGGGAACGGTAGGAGTTTGAGATCAGCCTGGACAACAAAGTAAGACCCTGTCTCTAAAAATAAAAGAGGTGTAGGTGACAACCTATCAAGTGTGATTGGCATCTAAAGTGGGAGGCAGTCTTATGTGACTGAGCCCTCAGCCTGTGGAACCTGAGTCTAATTCCAGGTAGATAGTGTCAGATTTGAAATTGAATTAGAGGATATCCCGTTGTTGAGTGCAGCAGAATTGGTCAGTGTGGAAAAAACCCCACACGTGTTTTGGTGACCAGAAGTGAAGTATTCTGTGTTGAATTGTGAATGTAGAAGAAAAAATAGTTTTGGGGTTTTTTTCCCTGTTATACAGAATGGCACAAGTAGAAAGCACCACAGTAAGAAAGCATGAGACCAAAAAGTATATCAGTCAGGTCCTAGCAGGAATCAATATACTCAGAAGGATAACCACTGACAATTGATGTAATTGATCTTTAAGGATAGCTCAAATTTGTGGGATTGTGTTCAAGTTAAGGGAAGCTGACAAGAGATAACTAGTACCTTGGGGCTAGTAGCAATGGGGAGTCATTGTCACCCTTAAATCTGAAGAAGCCAGAGGAGGGGGCCATTACTGAGACCCAAAAAGAGGAGCTTTAAAAAGAAGGCTGCCTCACAGGCAATGTGACTTTCTTCAGATGGATGACATTTTCAATGACAACCTTTACCTAGAATTCACTCTCTAGGTAGAATTACACACTCTGCAATACAAACAGGTAATGTCCTTAATTCTTCCTGTGTATACACTAAACCTCCTACGATTGGGCCTCATATTTTTCTTGCTGGGATCTAACTCTTGTTAGGTCCTGTTGGCTATGTGGAAAGTGATCGTGGGCTATCAGTATTGCCTTGCAAAATAATTGCTCACATAAGTCACTAAAATATTTTATGCAGAGGAAGGCACGTTCTATCAGATAAGAGTGGGAATGAGAGATTCAGAGGGATTTGTGGATTCTGAGTTTCCAGACTCTTCTGATTCATCTGCCCAAATATCCCCATCTCGTGTCGTGGGATTCCACTTCTTTCCCACCATGCCCTTACCTTGACATAAGACACTTGGCAAGTTTTGATCTTTAATTGGCACTGTGACTTTGCTCAGCCATATTTCCCTAGACACTACAGGGATAAGAACTTAGTTCAAAGCTGTCATGGAACCTTTTAGATTTTTCACCCAAGTACTAGCCTCAAATAAAAGAACTTTATTATGTTGTTTCCCCTGTATTCTCTCTATGGTTGTCAGGAGCAGTGTCATCTGATCCCACAGCTTTACAATCACTATTGTCATTATAGCCCCACAGCTGCTTGATTGCTACCTGTTCTATGCCACTACAGGTTTTAGTTTGTTACCTAAATGCCATTGCAAGTCAGATAACCAATGTCCTGTTGTTCTCTTGCACACTAGTCTGTGCTCCTCAAATCCATCCTCTGAATCACAGTCGAGAGCTGGTTTCTTGGAGTCACTCTGGTACCTGTCAATGTATCAGCCAGGGGTGCACATTATTCAAACTACATAGTTGAAGAGAATTTAACGAAAGGATTGTCTACAAAAGTGTGGTCAGGTTTTCGAAAATGGACAAGGAATGGCCTAGTATCCTGGGTCTTGCCTGAAGGATAAAGAAAGAGATCAGTTACTAGAATATGAATAGAGGAAGCACAGAGAGCTGTATGGGAAAGGCTTCCTGACAGCACCTGTGGCTTTTAGTAGGGGGTGCATATATGATTCTAGACTCGTTTTCTGACCTCTTGTTTGTGTTTTGCAATGACAAGTCTCTGCTAGAAACCAGAGCACAAGAAAGCTTCTATAGGTTAGCTTCCTGGTGCACCAGGGTGGAGAAGGTAAATAATGCCCTGGGAAAATATTGCACAAATACATAAAGGGAAAATATTCAGCAGAGCTTAACAAAATATCTTGTTTGACTAACAGAGAAAGTTAGTGAAGATTGTAGTGGAAGATAAGGTTGGAAGAGTAGTTTGGGCCCAACTCATAGAGTAATGCCAAGAACTTGTGTCCTCCACTCCTGCCTCTAGTAGATCATGGGCATAGATGACTTTTGTAATGACGTCCTGAGGACTATGCTTTGATAAATTAATATGGCAACACTGAGGAGGATGGACGAGAGTGTTAACAAACCAGGAAGGGGCTGCTGTTAGAGGCTATGATAGTAGTCTAAATAAAAAAAAATATATCTAAATAAGTAGGTGGGGCCTACACAATGTCACAGAGAACAGATAATAGAAAATGAATTTAAAGGCAGAAGTGACAAGTATTGGAAACCGATTGGTTGTAAAGGGCAGCAAAGGGGAAAGAGTCCAAGATGACTCTGATACATTCTCCAAAAAAGAGGGGTCTGGAGCTTGTCTGATTCATGCAGTGTGCAGACTCAGCTGGCTCTTAGCATTCTCATTAGGAAAAAAACTGAAGTCTTTACTAGACAAAGTTAATACAGTTTGATGGGAAATTTCTACCAGCCTAATTTGATTTTCCTATCACATTATTAAGGTATTAAAGAAAATGATTAATAATAGAGAATCCTATAATGTGAAAGAAATCTCAGCTTAGAGGAAACAGTCCCACAATGATATTAATCCCTTGATATGGGGATGATATCTTCTCTAGAACTGAGTGAACGTACTCAAACATGGGCTATTAATATTTGACATGCCAATTGAAACATTTGCAACCTATGCTCTGAATATGCTATGAGTACGATAGACTCCACACATTTTTCTAGTTTAGAAGTGCTGTATTATCACTGACATTTACTGCGTCTTTAGTTAGGTCTTTAAGTTTTAGAAGTTAGTGGGCCTTTGAAAGCAAAATTCTCTTTTTTCCTACACTATTGATGTTGAGAAATAATAATAGCAATAACAATAACGACAAAAGTTAGCTAATGCTTGTTGATGTTTTACTTCATGCCAAGCACTATGTAAGGGTTTTCTTATTAATTCTTACATGTCCCTCAGTGTGGAACTGTTATTAGCCTGATATTACATACCATTATTACATATGAAAAAGTCAAAGCACAGAGAAGTTCATTACACAGCAAGCAAGCAAAGAAACCTAATTAAGAACTCAAGAGCTGGTACTTTAAGCATACCTTCACGGCTTACCTTGAGGTCAAGATATGAAGAGAGGCTAGTGACTGAAGAGGTACGACTGAGAAGAATTGTGAAATTAGGTAGGGAAAGGCAATCAATTGGTAGAGGGAGCTGAGGAAATAAATACGCTGGCTGCAGTCTCCTGTTGCCCTCTGGACCTTCTGTCAATTTTTCCCATTGGCTGACCTCAACTAGGAGTTGGAGAGGAAGAAGGCCCGTCGATACAGGCCATATAAGTTGACTTTTGCCAGAACAAAGCATCTCTAGCAGCATCCCAGCCTTCCTGAGACTTTGGTGAGTTTCTGAAGATGTTTGACTTTTTGATACTCTTTCTCAAAACTCCTGCTTTGATACTATCTCTAAATAAAGAAAAAGGCTATGAGTCCTCATTTATGGAGTCCCATAATTAAATGAAACTCAGAATTTCTGCCAGCTCCTCTCCCTAAGATTTCACTATTACAAAAGCATTAGGATGAAATTTAAAAAATCCTATTAGATAAATCTGTTCTTTTAAGTATATGTCTTAACTTCATTCATTCCCTAGGCTCCCTTAGTGTTTCCTCACACCCCTTATTCCTCCTCTCCACACTTTAGTGTCTGCTTACTCTTTCATTCAGTTTCATCTCACTTTCTTTGGCTCTGAAACTTGGACTCACACTACTGACAAATAGCTCAGCAGATCAAAAGTCCATCTGTTGCCATGATCCACTCTCTTTATATTTTCTTGCTACTTATGGGATGTAGCATATAGTTTTGAAAGTTGATTTTTGGTATTTCCATTAAACCAGGTCTGAAAGAGAAATAGTTGACTAGAAAGTACAATTTAACAGGTGTAGAAATACTCATTGTTCCCAGATATTGCCTCACTCTAGGAGAGGCAGCATAGAATAGTAGAATATGGAATTCGAAGTGCCAAAACATGAGTTTAAATCATAAACCAACCACTTACTGGATTTTGTCATATAGAATATGTTACTTAATCCTGAGTAAACCATAATTCATGCTTCACTTAGTACTGTGAGACAATTCTTCATCAGTCTTCTATATTTCTGTACATCTTGCAAACAGAGAAATTGACTGCCTTTGTTCTAGATTCTTAAAAGAATGTTTGTACAGCAAACATCTCTCTTGAACAAAGGGCAGGTACTGTCTAGTATAATAAAGATAATGTCTGCTTTTACAGCAAAGGAATATTAAATGCCCATTATAAAAGGCTTGAGTTCTCTACACTTAGAGTTACTCTCCTGTAATGTAACTTATTACATGTTCAGGAGTCATCCTGAGGGAACTGGGTTTATGGGACCTAGATATAAAATGATGTTACTCTAGCTATGTCTAATGCTGAATAGTTCTTTGTCTTTAAACCAGGTGTTTCATATCTTCTGCTAGCATTTATGAGGCAGGCTAACTTATAGGATAAAATCTGTCCTGTTTAATTTCTCAGTTCTTAACATCCTGTATCTAGGAATGTCATGAACGACTGCAGCAGAGAAAGCAGTGGACCAGGAGTCAGCATAGCTGGCTGTGATACTTACTAGCAGTATGACCTTGGATAAGTCACATAAACTTGTTAAACCTCAGTTTCTTTGCCACGACTGTGGGAATATTAAAACATGTCTTGCCTGCCTCTGAGTTTCTCTGTGGGAATCAAATACAATAATGCCTGCATAGGTACTTTGAACAGTAATGAAGGTAATTTATTATTTTGAAAAATAGTAGTTTCCTACCATACTCTTCAAAGGATTATAATCCTTTATGGGTGTACTGGTGCATGCCTTTAGTTTCAACTTTTCAGGAGTCCAAAGCACGAGGACTGCTTGAGCCCAGTTCAAGGAAGGCTGTAGTGAGCTGTATTCATGCCTATGAATAGTCACTGCACTGCACTCCAGCCTGGGCAATACAACAAGAAACAAGACCCTATCTCTAAAAAAAAAAAAATAAATAAAAATAAATAAATAAAAAAAAGAAGAAAGAGAAAAAAGAAAGAAATTGTCCAAAGGATTGTTAGATTTGCAGGAGGGCCACACTAGTCGCATAAAGGGCACTAATAAGTACGGATGTATCTTGGTCATTTGACTTGTTTCTTATTTCTTTAACAATAAAGTCCAGTTAACTCTATATTCATTTGACAATCTGAAGTCATGATTTCAAGGAATAAATATAAGTGAACTTCACAAGGCACTTTAAAGATGAGAAGAGATTTTTGTGATTTAATTGATTACAATTTCTAATAAGAGAGGAACATAAATATATATCAGGCTATAAGAGTGAAATGCTACCATACTCAGGACCAAAGAGAATGAACATTGCTTAGAAGTGTAAAAATATATCTGTTTTTTAGTGAAGATGAGCAGTATGAGGTATCATGTTGCTCAAGCCACTGGCTAAATAGTGATCCTAGAGAAATTGTTTTAAAAAAGGCAGAATTAGAATTGAGAGAAAGGTCAGTTTTACACTGAGAAATTAATTGGGAGTATATAGATGATTAAGCCACACCTATATAGTCCCAGTTAATTTTCTAATGCATAGATATGACTAAAAGTAAATTAACTAGATTAAAGATCAGGTTTTTTGTCCCCTGTAGACAAGAAGAGAGTGTATGCTTCCCTTTCTTGTCTAAGAATAACAATAACATTAGATTGTGGCATCTTGTTTTTGTACTTGCATGTGGCGCCTTGTTTTTGTACTTGCATATGCTTTCTGTTGTGTTCTGATGATTTCTTTGGTCTAGATTTTATCCACGCAAACAGACTAAATTTTTTGATCACGTAGATTATGCCTTATATTTTGCTTGTAACTCCCCAAATGACTTGCGCAACATTGGGAATATCATAGGCTCAGTGCTACTCAGTTGAAGGAAATTGCTTGAAAGAAAAACTGCTGGGAAAGCAGAAGCTCTTCTTAAGCTCCAATGAGAGATCCACAGTGAGCTGTGCTAGAGAAGGTGCTGGAGAAATACAAAGGAATCAGAGTGATCACAGGCGTGTGGGCTCTGGCTGCAGTCCAAGTTGAGTAATTGCATCCTGTCTCTTGAAAGCCCCCCCGCAGTTCCAATCAGATATGGTACTCAGCTTCATTTCTTTTCTAATGTCTGTGCTCTGATAAATAGAGGCTGCATAAAAGAATTGGGAGAAAGTCCCAGAAAGCTGAGTAACTGTGGCTGAGAGCCTCAATGTTTCCCTGAAGTTCTCTCCATCCCCACACCTGAATGGCATGTCTTAAGTCTCATTCTTATCTTCAGAGATGTGGCTTGCATCATTCACCAAAGAGAAAGAATAAAAGTAGGGTAAACATTGTGAAGAAACACAATTTTTGTTTTAATAATCTCCTTTCTTGCAAGAGAAGATAGTACAATTATCAGATAAATCGAGAGCCACATAGACAAACATCAGGTTTTGAAAATTCAAGGCCTCCTACCAATTGACTTCAACCTAAATTATTTAGATACTTCATATTCTGGTCCCAGTGTTTCTCTCAAAGAGAAGGAAGAGAGGAGATGGGGAGGTGGACACCCCCACCCCCATAACACCCCCCCATCATACTTAGGTCCATTAAGAACAAGCTCCTCAATGATTTCCTCTTCTTAGCTCATAATGAAGTAAAATTGACTCTGATTGTCATAAATAATTAATGAGTCCAATGGTTCTCTGCATCTCCAGGCCATTTGGCAGATGGCACTGTCGATTTACAATTGTGCCTGCTATTCTGGAAGCTTCTCAAAGTGGTTTATATTGTAAAATCTAGTTACGAAGGCTTTACACTTCAGGCATTCTCTGGGTTTTGACATTCTCTGCGTTACTTTTTCTTCCTGTGACTATGGCAGAAGAGGAATAACCAAGTTATATTGTCAGAGTTCATTTTTTTCCCTCTACTGCAAGATGAATAAAATACGAAAACATATATGTATTTACAGCCAATGAGAAAATACATTGGTTAAGATAAATGGCATTGTAGGAAGGTATAAAGCACCTAGTGACCCAATGTCAAAAAGAAAGATTTATTTTGAAGGTTGAGATATGTCCAAGGAGCAGTATTCAACCAAAATTTGAAAGTTTATAAGCTTAGAAAATTTCTTTTTGGAGTCTAAGCTAAGACAAATGGCCCAGGTGTTAGAGAGAACTGAGTGAGCCCTGGTGAAAGTTTGAAATAAAAATAACACACCGGGAGTGGTACATATATAAAGTATTAGATAGCCTGAGGGAAAATGTTCGCCGTACCTTTTATTGTCATTGGAGTTGGGATTCTGGCATAGAATTTTTGTTTGACTTTCCTTACATTACTTCAGTGTAAGAGAAAGATCAGGTGAGATGGTGTGTTCAGTTGAATGCACCTAATATGCAGTCACACCAAACAAAAATGTGCTCTGGCTGAAGAGAAGACCCGGGATAATTTCTGGGTTCATATTACAAACCAGTGCTCCCTTTCCAAATGTCTTTAAGAAAATTAAAGCTTGTGAAATTCTATATTCACCAAAGTATATTACCTAGGATTATTCCCTGTTCTTCTGGCTAAAAAACCAGGAGTCTGGGCTAAAATGTTTCCTTAAAAAATAAGCATATTTCTTTCAGATGGTTTAAAAAGTATGTCTCCCAGGGATGGAGTTTAGAAAAAGCAGGTCCAAAACATAAAACCTCAAACTATAAGAATCTTAGAAAATTCAGGAGACACCCTTATGGAAATTGGAACTGGCAACCAATTCTTATTCAGAACCCTAAATGCCCATAACTTAAGAAATAAGATAGACAAGTGTGATTTCATCAAACTGAACAGCTTCTGCAAAGCAAAAGAAACCATCAAGAGAGCAGAGAAGACAGTCCACAGAATGGGAAAAAATATTTGCCAACTGTATATCTGACAAAAGCCTAACATCTAGGATCTAAAAGGAAATCAAACGTGCTGAAAGGAATAACAACAACAACAACAACAACAAACGGCCCCATTAAAAAGTGGGCAAAAGACATAAATAGACACTTCTCAAAAGAAGATATATGGGCAGCCAACATACACATGAAAAAGTGCTCAACCTCACTTATCATCAGAGAAATGCAAATCAAAACCACGTTGAGATACCACCTAACCCCAGTAAGAATGTTTATTAATATAAAAACAACAAAAGATGCTGGTGAGGATGTGGAGAAAAAGGAGCGCTTCTATACTGCTGGTGGGAATGAAAACTAGTGCAACCTCTTTGGAAGACAGTGTGGCGATTTCTGAAAGAACTAGAAATGGACCTTCCATATGACCCAGCAATTCCCCTATTGGGAATATACCTGGAGGAACTCAAACCATTCTACAAAAAAGATACCTGCACACGTATGTTTGTTGCAGCACTATTCACAATAGCAAAAACATGGAACCAACAATGTTGCCCATCGAATTTGGACTGGATAAAAAAATATGGTACATATATACAATGGAATATTATGCAGTCATAAGAAGAACAAACAGGGATTTCACAGTAACTTGGATGGATTTAGAGTTGATCATACTCAGTGATCTATCACAGAAACAAAGAACAGAGTACCATATGTTCTCACTCATAAGTGGACCCTGAACAATTATGATACTATAAGAAAGGGATTGGCAGTAGTGGGAAACTGTCAGGGGAGGGGGAGTGGGGTTGGCAGTTGAGGGAAACTGCTAGGGGAGGAAGGGGCCTACCTCATCAACAAGGGTGCCTGCATAATCAACGTTTGTATACCTAACCCTGAATTGTACCCCACTTCTTTATAATAATTTTTAAAAAAAGAAAAAGAAAAATCATGCCCAAGAAGGGGCTTTCTTCTGCACAGATCCTGTCTTTAGGGAATGGAATAAATTATGGAGTCCAATAAATTTCTCTTTATCTTCAGAGTGCTTGCTTAACTTTACCAATAGCTAGCTTTTCATCAAATAGTTGAAGTAAATTTCAAGTCATAGCTTCATAGGAGACCTACTTTTTGACAATGCAGTTCTTTCTGATTCAGCCTACAATGTCTGGAAGGTTTAAAATACTTTTCTCTTCTAGGAGAATATTTTTGTTTACTTTTGTTGAAGCAGAAGCTGTCAGTATGCCACACCTAACATAGAAATTGTTCCAGATAAACAGATAGAAGCCCCCTCCAACAAGTAGTAGGACATCTGTAAGTGCATAAAAATATGAAAACAAGTATAAGGGAGCTTTCCCCATTCTTTTTGGGAAGGGTGGAAGCTTTCCAATGCACCAGTCAGTGTTTGGATAGAAGTTGCATCTTTTAGAAGATCAGTGAGCCCAGGTTTTGCACAGAAAGGGATTTTTCATCAACTTTGCTTCCTCTTTGTCCACTACCAGTTGGCATATGCTACCCAGGTTCCACTTATTTTGCACAAGGCCTTGATGTGTTAATTCTGCCAATTCCACACTGGTAGAAACAACTGACTAAACCTCCCTAAGTGGTCACAGAGCATGTCTCCCTCAAGGACAAATAGAAACGAATTACCTGTGAACCTTAGCTGTCAAATGATTATGAGAGATGACATTAGAAAGTTCATGTGAATTATGAATGTGAACACCTCCCTCTTCCTCTGCCTTCTACTGTATGGTGACCCATCTTTATACTCACTAACATGAAATCCCAGTGCCATCTTTCTACACGAAGAGATGAAGTTGTCAACATTTGAGAGAATGAAGGAATAGGATTTAGGTATGATGTCCTAGAAATAAAATAACTCATATGCTCAGTTGTCTCTTATGGGGTTTCTGTCCCTACATGTACTCATCATTTCAGAAGAATGCAGTGTTATTGGCAAAGAATGATTGAGGAGGTGCACATATAGTTGTTCTTAGTTGTTGTAATCTTTGTTTAAAATTGCATCGTGTGTCTTCTTTAAATTATTAAAGTATTACTTTAGCACTGTTGAAAATGCCTAAAAGACAAAAATATTAAAATCAACCATAACCTTACAATCTAGAAAGAGTAATATCAAAGTTTTGGAATAAGAATATTTTATAAAGTTTTATTTATACAATACATTTAATAATATTTTGGATATTGATATTAGTTTTTGCAGTAAAGACAAATGCAGCACAAGTAATTGAACTCCTACTATAGAGACAGTTTTGTATCTTGCCTTTAAAACAATAGTATAGCAAATATCATTTTGCTAGGTTATTCAAACTCATTAACAAGATCATTTTAAAGGGCTGCATAGAAAGTATTTGATTATAGGGTAGCAACATGTTTTATTTAGTCCTGGTAATGTTGAGAGGTAAAAAAAATGGCCATTGTTGGAATAAAATAGTTAGGGAGTTTCCAGAGTGTGTGAGAAGAATGGGAGGAATTTGATTCAATATATTTGACAACAATACAGATTGAGCATTCTTAATCTGAAGTCTGAAATGCTCCAAAATCTGAAACTTTTTAAGAACCAATGTGGGGATGGAAAGCCTGCTGTTATCTGTTATTGATGCTTTCTCACAGCTAGGATAGGTATTCTGGTGATGTCACTGTGCTGCTTAGCTACCCTGAACACATTAATTTTTCGTGGTATGTCATTTTTTTTACTGTTAAGTACTTATGTATGCATAAGTATAAGAAAATAATTGCTTATTGGTAGCATATAAATTCAGTCAGACATGATGGTGATGCCAGACAGCCATGGATTGCCCACACGGCTGGCTGAGATAGGACACCTTTGTTTTCTGATGGCTCAATGTACACAAACTTTGTTTAATGCACAAAATTGTTAAAAATAGTACCTGCTGTCTTTGTGTATAAGGCATATATAAAACATAAATGAATGTTGTGTTGAGACTTGGGTCTTATCCCCAAGATAACTCATTATGTTTATGCAAATATTCCAAAATTTGAAAAAAAAATTAATCTGAAACACTACTTGTCCCAAGCATTTTACATAAGGGATACTCAACCTGTATAATAAAGTCCTACCATGTGCAAGGTCGTCTGTTGATTCTGGGGCCACAGGATGAGTAAACACTTATCTTGTCTTCAAGACAGATTCCACATATGATAGCAGCAACCACCTTAATTTATATAAGTTTGTGGTTATACTAGCCTTTACCACACAGTGTTCATTTATCTTTAACAAGAGGTAGATAGAGTTTACAATGCCCATTTTACAGATGAGGCTCACATGGTTTAATGACCTATAGTTAGCTGCCACCCAACTCAAGAGCAGAACCTGTTTTCTCTCTCCTAGTCCATTTTTTTCTGTGCCCCTTGCTGTCTCGGAGCTATCTGCTCTCCCAGAGATCTCTCCCAGCAGAGTTTTTGGTCACCACTTCTGCCTTTTGCTTGCTTGTCAAATATTGCCTCTACCTCATGGGTGTGTATAAGGAAAAATAGCTAGTCTCCTATTTTTTTTTTGGTCTTCATTCACCACAGTCCTCAGTGTGTCTTCAAGATGCTGTTCTTTCTAAGATTAACAGACCTAGGCCTCTGTAAGAATAGTCTGTGAAATGGCCCAAAACAACAGAGACTGAGACTCTAAAGGAACATCTTTTAATGTAGTGAAGAAAAGAAGAAGGATGGGGTGAAGGAAGGAGGGAGAAGAGAAAGTAGGAACCTAGGCAGTCAAATGAAATCATTGAAAAATAGAGAAAGAGGAGACTGTTGGGGTAGGGGGGAGGTGGCTAAATATGAGAGATAATGAGAAAGATGAGGAGGAGGAGTCCTTTCAGCTACCTCAGCATTCTGAGCCTTGGGTTATTTTGCTGTTGTATTTTAATGGGCTTTAACTCTTTTTCTCTTTCTCTCTAACTGCATTAGTGGCACCATTCAGATGAGAAAAAAAATAAAGGAAAATGGTAATAGTCGATTTAGGGGGTAAAAGAAACCACACACATAAAGAAAAAAAAAAATACCAGACCCCAGCACAAAGATGCACTCACCTTTTCATGAGGGCCTTTCTGCCAGCTGGTACAGAGCAGCTAACACAGCTCTTCTCAAAGTGTGGCTTGGCAAAGCAGGAGAGGGGCCCGATGGGGAGGACTGAAGAAGGGGACAGAAATGGGGAAGGGGTGAGGCAGGGGAAGGGGTGAGGAAGGGGAAGGGGTGAGACAGGGGAAGGGGTGAGGCAGCAAAGGGGACTGCAGAGATCCAATTACAGACTGTTGAGAATGTTTGACTGTCTTCTACTACCCACGAAGCAGAGCTGCCCCAGGTTAGAGCTGGCATCAAGGAACCAGGAAGATAAAGTACCCCTGGACTTGTCCCGGATGTACCTCCTGCCTGAATTTTTGGTGTTTGTCACCGATTTCTCCTCCCCTGTGGACTTTGTTATTATTACTGTCACTACTTTTTTGTCTCTGGTGCTAGAGACTTTCATTGCCAGTTGAGTAATCTTATTTATCCCTTAAGATGCCCCGTGCCCAACAGGGCTCTGGATATGCATTGCCTGATGTGACAGTCTGACTATTTAGAAATAAATGGACAGAGAGTAGAGCAGCATTCTGAGTTTACTGTTAAGGCATTATTATCATTGATAGATGTATAATATTATTAATCCTATTAGTTAAATATATTATCAATGTACTCATGCTGATGACAGTCTAAAATTCTCAGCTTTTCGAATATTCCAGGAACTCTTCTGAGCAAGTTGCAGACATTATTGCACTTTCTTCTCACAATTATCCTATGAGGTAGGATAATTGTTATAATTGTTTCATAAATGGGTAAATGGAGTCCTGAAAATGATAACTTGGTCCAACTACTAATCCATATTGGAAGCCATTAGAAGGTTTTGAGCAGAACTGTGACATGATGTAACATATTGAAAAAGAATAACTGGCTGCTGAATAAACTGTGGAAGACAGGGACAAAAATCCAGAGGTTAATTAGAAGGTGAGCAATGATGGTGGCTTGGACCTAGGTGGGAATAGTGTGGTTGATAAAAAGTGGTCACATTTTTAATAAATTTCTCAGCTTTTCGAATATTCCAGGAACTCTTCTGAGCAAGTTGCAGACATTATTGCACTTTCTTCTCACAATTATCCTATGAGGTAGGATAATTGTTATAATTGTTTCATAAATGGGTAAATGGAGTCCTGAAAATGATAACTTGGTCCAACTACTAATCCATATTGTTTGATAGTAAATAGAAGAACAATTCTGATAGATTACCTATTATAACCAATCTGATAGACTGACTTTCAGGTGTGAGAGAAAGAAATAAGTTATGAATGAAGCCAGAACTTTGGCCTGAGCAAATAAAAAATGTGCTACCATTAACAGAAATGGAAACGATTGTGGGAGGAGCAGCTTTGAGGTGGAAGATAAGAATTTCAGTTTTGGATGAATTAAGTTTGAGATGCCTTTTTAAATATCCAGAATGTATAGTTAAGAGTAGATGTCTGAGCTGGCTATACACATTTGGGAGTCACTTGCATGAACATTGCATTTAAAGCCAAGATACTGAATGAGATCACCAAAGGAATGAATACAGATAGAGAATAGAAAGAATTAAGCCTCAGATCCTGGTACACTCAAAAACGCAAATGTTTAGAGATTGGGAAACTGAGAAGTGGCCGGAAAAAAAGATCAAGAAAGATCCACCAGTGAGGTAAGAAGAGAACCAAACATTTTCTTTTGAGTTCTGGAAGCCAAGTGAAGGTGTATCAAGGGGGAGGAAGTGATCAACTCTATCAAATGCTGCCAGTAGATCAAGTGAAATGAAGACTGGAGGTTAAAAGTTAGACTCAGCCACAGGCTGATCATTTTTCACTTTGACTAGAGAAATTTTATTTGAGGTGAGCAGATGATATGAACGCCACTTAGAAAATGTTCAAGGAATAGAAGAAGAGAAAATGGAGGCAGCAAATACAGACAACACTCCCAAGGACTTTTGTTGTAAAGATGTATGCAAAAAAGGGTCAATAAGTTAAGGAAGATGCAGGTATAAGTTGAAGAATTTTTTATTACAATGTGAAAAATTCTGGTATGTTTGTATGGGACTTTGAATGACCCAGTAGTTGAGAGGAAACAAGGGGTTATGTATGAGAATGGAGAAAATTTCCACAGTGATATCTTTGAGGAGGGAGAATGATGAGATCTGGTACACAGGGTAGGGGCTAGTTTTGGTTAGTCGCATGCCCTCTTCATCAATGGTTGACATAAGGGAGGGAAGAATAAAGACTCACATGTGAGTAAATAAAGGTTTAGGACAGTTCTCTGACAGCTCTTGGAGAAATGGGAAGCAAGAGTAAGAAAGAGGGAGTGGTAGTTGGAAGTTTGAGATAGAATAGAAGGTATGATGAGTTAACTTATTCCTGGTGATTATTTTTTTTGTTTTAAAACAAACTGTTTTCTTCTACTATGTTCTCACTGCAATACTCTCAATTATTTACTTCTGTGATGTGTAGACTTTTTTTTCTCCCCACATACCAAGAAATTCTGTAATGGATACCAACACAATGTCCTACACCTTATTTCAGTTCTGGCACTGTCTACCTGTAGTTAGTGTCAGATCCCATAGGCTAAAGTTCAGTCCTATAAGATCGGCTTCTACTTCAAATACTGATCAAAAGTCTGGGCTCTGAACTTCTGACCAACTAGCTATAAATTGTGGATTCTCATGATCCCATCTTCTGGTTCAATCATTTGCTAGAATGGCTCACAAAACTTAGGAAAGCACTTCGTTTATGTTTGCCAGATGATTATAAAGGATCTTACAAAAGGTATAGTTGAACAACCAGATAAAAGAGATGCATAGGGCCAGGTATGGAGGAAGAAGCAGGGAGCTTCCATGCATACCACTCTTCTAACATCACCACATGTTCAGCAACCCAGAAGCTCTCCAAACCCTGTCCTTTTTGGTGTTTATGGAGGCTTAATTACATAAACCTGATAGATTACATCATTGACTGGTAGTGATAAACTCAACCTTCAATCCCTTTCTCCTCTAGGAAGTAGGGAAAAGGTTGAGGGTGAGGATAAAAGCTTTCCTGATAACCAGTTCTCATCTTGGGGCTATCTAGGAGCCCCTAGTCATCAGTTATTTATTAACATACAGAAAGGCACTTACTACTTTAGAGGATCCAAGGGTTTTAGGTGCTGTGTGCCAGGAAATGGAAGCAAGACCAAAATATGTATTTCTTATTATAAAACACGATATCACAGACACTAGTTATTTTATGGCATAAAATATACCATGAAAAATAAGGATGAAGATCTTCTCTTTTGAGTCAGATGCATTCGTATTTTTTTTCCCCAGTGGTGAGCATATGTAGTTGACATATTGTGTTGCCTTTCACTGCATGCTACTGGCTTCTTACAGGGACCAAGTGTGAAGCCTGTGGGTTTGAGAGCATCATAGGAGGGCCCCCTAAAGCTACTGCTGTAAAATGCTTTTAGGGTAAAGGGCCTTCAGGGTTCAGGTATGAGAACTGTATAGCATTTTCTTGGTCATTGAGCTCTTTTCTGAGTTTTGGGTTGAATTGGGCATTTTATATCTGGGATTCCTGTGGATTTCACAATGGTGAGTGTGAAGCACAGCTTAAACAAAGATGTAAAAAGCTTTAGGGAAAGGGGAAAACTGAGAGCACAGATGCATTGCAAAGAGATGCTGCTGGGAGTAGCTGTTACTGCATCTTGAAGTGCCACTTATTTTAATTGAAGGGCAACAGGATAATAGTATTGTGCAATGATGGTGCACCTTTGTGTGAGACCTTTGAAGACCTCCCCACACATGATGTAATGTGGCCCTGTGTTGGTAGGGGAAAGAGCCAGGTATAGCTGCCTTATTTTGCAAAACAAATGAAACTGGGTCATAGAGCAAGCATGCCTCTACCAAGAATGTTGTAAGAGAGCCATTTATTGAGACCCCAGTACAAATAGCAGTACAAGTAAGAGTGACCATCTGTAGACAATTGCTGTTGGGTGACTCTCTAGATAATCCAGGACAGAATGTAGTCAGGGTAGCAATCGGCTACACATGTAAAGTTATCCTCAAGTAAATAGGTTTTAAAAGGGTAGGAAAATATCAGATATCCAGGCAAATGTTCTTCTGAAAGCACATAGAAGTGCACGCAAACCAAGACTGCAACATAGAAACAGGAGACAGAGAGATTTTAGGCATGCAAGAGACCTTTAAGATGATCTAGGTTAAGATGATCGAGCTTTTTTCTCTTTTAGTTCTTTGAAGTCTGTGTATTAGCCATGGCCATTGGCCCCCTGAAGTTTGGCTGAAAGGTCACTGACATGAAGGAAGATTAACTAATAGGAGAAAAGGCATACCAATTTTATTTAACATGTATATGTGGAAGTCTTCAGAATGAAGACCCAACTTCTCAATGAGTTACAGAAACTTAAATACAGGAAGAATCAGGGGCTAGAATTCTGGTAAAACAGTTTATGGAAGGGGGAGGAAGAGGAATTCTATTGAGGGACAGCACATGGTTGGGGGAATTAATGGACGGGGAAACAGAATGACTTGCAAATAGTTACCTTTGGAAGTCGAATGAATCTGAGAGGTAGGCATTATATTAATACAAGTAAGGAGGTCTACTCAGGTGTGGTCATATCTTGCTCTGCTTTTCTGCAATAGATCTCTCTAAGTGGAGGCAGGAAGGTCAGAGAGACCTTGTGGCAAGAAACCACATTTTAGGGTAAATTTTCCTGCATCCCTTCATCTGTTTCTGAGGCAAAGATTTCCCCTAACTATGGACTCTTTGGATATATTTTGTCAGGGCAATAAAAAGCTAACCTGGACTGAAGTGACAAATTGATATAGACAGTTGGATGGATATGCTCAGGGAAGGGGTGAATGTAGGTAATTAGATAAGTAGCTACGAAAAGTCATCTTGGTCCAGTGCTATAAAGTAGAGCTCTCCCCCGACAAGGTGAATTCAAGACTATACAATGATAAAATAACTTCCTCTTTGAATTACTCTAGACCAACGCTTCTCAAATATTAATTTGCATAGAATCACCTGGAGATTTTGTTGCTGTTGTTTTCTTTTTTGAGAAAGCAAGATTTACTGAGAGGGTAGAAAAGTTCCCACAGTGGGAGGGGACGCAAAGGGGTTGCCTGAGATTTTGTTAAAATGCAAATTCTGATTCAGTGAGTCTGGAGTGGACCCCTAGATTCTACATTTTTGTAAGCATAAAGTTAACCATGTTGCTGCTGACCAGAGAATCACACTCTGAGGGATAAGAAGAGAGGCAATTGCCCAGGTCTCCGTTTTTGTGTTCACTGCATTTATTTTCTCACTGATTGTTTCCCTTTATATTATCTTCTCTCAAGGAGAATTCATTTGCCAGAGGTATTTTTAGCTACAAGGAAGGGTTCTCTTGATGAAGCACAAGTGAATGTTTTTCTTTCCAGAGGAATGACCATAGCTGGGAGGGGTCACATCCTCTGCTGTAAACATGGAGCCATTTATTAGTTGCCATCTATTGGTTGCATGACTTTGTGTGACCTTGGGCTGATCACAACCTCCCTGGGCCTCAGGTACCTCATGGATGAGATGAAATGAATAATCCTTGCTCCATTTACTTTACAGAAGGTAATGATCATGTTACATAACGGATGTGAAACTACGTTCCCAAAGTAAAGTGTGTTCTACAAAGAGAAAAGACTCTTCATTCTGTTATTTATGCCCAGTATCCCAAGTCTAAGCCCCTTTTTGATTGAAATCACTTGGTAAACTTGTGTGATATGGAGGTTAGGCATAATGGTTATCACTGTGCTCTGAAATGCTTGCATATTTTCTTAATTTGGTTCATTCTTGCTTGGGAGGGGGTGAGACACATCTCCTCATCCTCATCTCTGCCATTTCTGATCTCTGTAGTGGCAAGGTGCCAGACTATCAGGACCCAGATCCCACATTTAAGAAGAGGATTATGATTATGTTCAATCATATTTCTTGCACAAACTATTCTTTTAGAGCTCTAAAAGCAATTAGGTAGTTTACGCATGTGTTTTTCTAGTGACCTCAGAGAATCAAGTGTTACAGTTATTCCCATTTTAGAGATCAGGCAGCAGGGCCCTTAGAGAATTTATTTATTTTTTAAAAATTCTTAATTTAATTTTTATTTTTTTGAGTTGGAGTCTCACTCTGTCACACAGGCTGGAGGGCAGTGGCACGCTCCCGGCCACCTCAGCCTCGACCCGCTGGGCTCAGGTGATCCTTCGCCTCAGCCTGCCAGGTAGCTGGAACTCCAGGCAAGCACCATCATACCTGGCTAATTTTTTTGATTTATTGTAGAGATGAGGGCTCGCCAAGTTGCCCAGGCTGGTCTTGAACCCATAGGCTCAGGTAATTCTCTCACCTCGTCCTCCCAAAGTACTGGGATTATAGATGTGAGCTATCATGTCCAGAATGATTAATTTTCCTTCTTTTTTCTTTTTTTTTAAACTGTAGAGATGTGGTCTTGTCAAGTTGCCCGGGTTGGTCTTGAACCCGCGGGCTCAGACAATCTGCTTGCCTTGGCCTCCTAAAGTGCTGGGATTACAGGCTGAGCCACTGAGCCCGGCCAGGAGAATTTATATAACTAGTTCAAGGCCACAGAGTCAATCTGTACTTTTACAGAATTTAAAGTCTTAGTATGTCTGACTTCAAACCCGCCTTTGATTTCATTATGACAAGGTATTGTCCCTCCCTCTTGCCCAAGGATTGCCATAGTGGAGTTCTAGTGAAGAGCATTATTCCCAAACCTTGATTCTGATGGCCCAGTGGCTAGGCAGTGACAGAGTTCTTGGTGAAAGGTGGACCATTTGCTGATGATGCATGCTGTATTTGAAGTTGCCCATCTCCTTGTTACAAGGCCTAGATATGAGAATTAGAGAGCAGGATTCTGGCTTTTTCTGAGGGACAACTTATCAGTGACAGCAGGAGAGCTGCCTCCCCTAAGGGGATTGTGCCCAGCTGTCACTAACAAAGTAAAGGAGAGCCACTATCAGGTAAGGGAGAGGTGACCTCCACTCATGTATTGAATAGAAAGAGACTAGAAAACAACCCAAGAGGAGCAGTTTAGGGATATGCATGTAAATTGGATTCCCTCCGGAAGGCCAGGGCGGTCAGTGGCACTCTGGGTATTTATCTTCCAAACAGTGGTTTCCATCCTTGTCATGATATCTGTATTTGTTAGTCACCCTGCATTTGTCTTACTCTTGCAAGCTTACTTTGTGGGGTGTGTTTTATTCACAACAATCCTCAGAAGTGTTATTTCTATGATTTATTGCCCTTTGGTGTTTATCTTCCTTTCCCAGTTTTACCTTTTCTTCAACCATTGTCTAACATTTTAGAGTTTGACTTTCTATATTTCTCTAAGAAGAAATTTGTCTTCTTTTCATATTTATTTCAGCATTTGTCTTGTTCTCCCAACGTGTTTCATTCTCAGAATTTATCTCTCTTATTTTGAAAATATGTCTCAGAATATGGTCGTTTTATTTTCCCTACTTGGTCTTTGTTTAATATTTTACCTCTTTTTTTGTGCTCTGCTCCTAGCCTGGAGCTTGGGCTTTCTGAAGGGGCATTCTCTTGGGTGGAAAAAGCTGTGGCTGTTTCCAGGAGACACGGATTTGGGCAAGCTGCTTTATATTTCCATGCACCTCAATTTTTCAACCCATACAAATGGGGGATATTAAAAGCCCAAGAGATAAACTGTGATCTCTGCTTTGTCTCAGAATAGCTTTGAGAGTTGCCAAGAATGAATATTTAGTTTGAAGACAGTAAAAGGGACGTTCCTGCTAAAGATATAGTCCATTTTTTATTTTTCTTATCAGCATTAGAAGGAGGGCAGGTCTACTTGAGTCATGTTTCTGTAATTTTCTTTTTGACAGATCTAGACTGCTGCAGGTTCCTTGGCAGTGACTATAGTTATAGCATCAGCATTTTTGCAGCTTTTAATAAATATGCAAATATATGTGTCAGAATCACCTTTTTATCAAACATGATGATAATCCCAATTAACGGACATTAACATTTGAATAGCTGCATTATAGCTTAGTAGGCACATCCATAGGTCTTCTCTCCTTTGAGGCTCACAATCATCATGTGAGTTAGAATTATTATCCCATTTTCTAGGGCCAAACTGAGACTCAAGGAGATAAAGTAGCAGCTAGAAACGGCCAAGCCAGGATTTGAACTGATTTCGTCTAATTCTCAGTTTTGTGCTTTCTCTCAGTATCATACTGTATTCACATTTACTTTAGTTTGTGGTGTTGGAAATACTTTTACAAACTACTTTTCATTCCTTGAACTTTCTTATGTGGACCTCCTTGACCGATTTCATTTAGCCTACTTTTTCTTCTATCTGTCCTTGTCAGAGCCTTCTCCTTGAGTTTAGCAACTATTGCTAATGCATGTGACTAGCACAGATGCAGGAATGGGTGGGCTGTGGCAGTTACTGCCTTCTAACATCATTTACTTCCAATCTCTTTTCACACTCTTCACTCTAAAATGTGCTCCAACCTTTTCTGGTCAACTTGGATTCTCTCTAATGGCTGACTGTAGAAAAGTTTCTAAGAAAGAGAAGGTTAATAAAACATCCCATTTTAAAAGCAGACTCTTTCCTTGCCCACAGCGACTAGCTCATAAAAGTTCAGCCTGACTTCATGGTGATGGTAGTGGCCCAGCTCCAGCCCTCTTTTTGCTCTGTGCCTTTAAGATTTCTTGGCCTGGGACCTGAGCTTTCACAGGGATTGGTACTCTGCTAGACACCCTGCTGATATTTAATAAATATCAAACTGCTGCCCTGATATTCCTGAGCAATTGAAAGAGCCTGCGTGCTGTGATCAGACAGTTCCATCCTGGGTATGTTTTTAACACTTGACCTTCCTCTGGGAACAGCTGTTAGGGGAGTTCCATCATCACGCCAACTGGGGCAGTGATGTTCAAACTCTTAACACATCTGCCTAAATCTCTTGTCATTTCAGAGTGAACCTTGGCTGCAAATATCCCAGGGCTGCTTTTGTTTCCTAGTCGCAAGCTACAGCAAGCTCACAGGTTCGCTGGAGCTCTGATGTGGCAGCTTCCCACCCTGCTCTCCGCTGACCCAGCGATCCAGTCTTTCTGACGTGCCTTATGGAGCAATTTGCAGAGGAGCCCTCGCATGACTTTCTCTTCTTTGTTTCTTTTCTAGGCTCTCTCTTTATAACTTTTGTTCCCTCTCCACAGCTCCCTTTTTCTTAGAAAGGGGAGAGAGTAGAAATAAATGTATTCCAAACAAATAAAAACATATCCACATTTAATGTACTTTCACTTACACCTGCTAAGACTTTCTTCCTTACATTCATCTTCCAAATATATTGTTTTGCTCTTTTGCTCCAGGAGTTGGTGCCATATATTCCTTCTTATCTCATCCATCATCTTCATCTACTCACTATCCATCTCCAAATCCAATTCAGAATTGTCCCCTAGGTTCATAGGACTCTCCAGAGAAGTACTCTTCTTAGCATTTGTCTCTAGACCAAAATGCTTCTAAACTTCAAGTTCATTCTTTCTTCATTCCTTTCTCTCCCTTTATTTTTTTCCTTAGTTCCATTTATACACTTAGAATTTTCCATATCTTATATAACAAAGTTCATAATGAATGTTAAAGTGCTTTTAAATGGCTGAGTGCTGTATTAATATGGGATTATTAAATAAAAATATTGTTATATTCAAGGCATTTTGACCTGATAGCACAAGCTCCTTTTCACAGCCTGGCTGCAAATATTACTCAAGAAAGACTCAGAGGATAGTCATATGCCCCTAGCTAACTAGAGGGGGATAGAAGAAATCAAATTAGGTTTCAGATCATAACTGCATTATCTTTGAGATTTTGTTGACCTGTTTTGTAAAAGTGTCAGATTGACTTCGTTAATTGCTCCAGTTAATATCCTTCCTGGTTCTACACTTTTTGCAAAGTGATCTTGCCATTCTTCCCATCAAGTGTTCTACTCCTTGAATCTGAGCTGGCCTTTGTGACTTGCTTTGGCCAATAGAATGTGGCGGAAATGATGGTGTGCTGATTCTCAATCTAAACGTTGGAGTTCTTCCATTTCCTCTCTTGTTTCTTCACCTCACTGTGATAACATGCTGGCACTAGTCTGAGCATAATCCTGGGTTTTCTTGCTAGAGTATAAGAGACCAGCCTGCAGGCATCTGACACCCGTAAGTGTGAAGAGAGCCCAGTGCAGATCAGCAGAACCAAGATATAGACACAGGAGTGAGCTTAGCTGAGACCCAAATGATTGCCCACCTGACTGTGTATACTAGTCAGTTTATATAGAGAAACAGAACCAAGAAGATACATATACATACATATATAGATATATACATATACATGTACATACATATATTGATACATACATATATAGATATATACATACATATATAGATATATACATATACATACATATACAGATTTATACATATATAGATATATACCTATATACACACATATACTATATATATATATAAAATCTCACACACAGAAGGGGAGAAGTGAGAGAAAGATTTTAAAGAATTGGCTCATACACTTGTGGGGGCTGGCAAATTTGAAATCTGCAAGGTGGTCTAGCAGGTGGGAAATTCAGACTGAGTTTCTATGTTGCAGTCTTGAAGAAGAATTTCTTCTTTATAATACCTCAGTCTTTACTCTTGAGGCCTTCAACTGATTAAATGAAGCCCACCCACAGCATGAGGGTAATCTGCTCTACATAAAATCTACTTTTTGTAAATATTAATGGCATCTAAAAAATACCTTTATAGTGTGTCTAGACTGGTGTAGGACTAAACAACTGCATACCATAGTCTAGTCAAATTGATGCATAAAATTAGCCATCATACCATGTAACTGTAACAATGATAAGTATTTATTTTTAAGTGCTTGAGTTTGCTGTATTGCATTATTGTGACTAAGCAAAACACTTCCTTATGACCTAATTTGAGTCTCAATAAAAGGCTGATCCCCACAGGCATAGTGAGTTTCCAAGTCCAGCGTCAGTCTACATCCCTATCTAAGTTTAATCTACTAGAACTCAGACATGCTAACACTGAGACAGAGTGGAAGCTAATATTAACTTATTTTACTTTCTAGCAGAGGGTCCTGGCAGTTGAAGGAATGTCACTGTGAACTCCCATCCCAGTAGACAATGCAGAAACCTGCGGCCTAGATTTGGTCCTGTCTCTTCTTTCACTGCGTTTCTGAACATGAGAGCATGGCAGCTTTCTCTCAGCAGTGTCTTTTGATCTGCACCACCTGAAGTCTCCATTTTATCCTTCAGTTTCCTTCTGTCACAATTAGCTTCTAAGAAAGGCTGAATTATCAGTAATTTACTCCTTATTATAACTGTTCTATTTCTATTCCAGAGAATATTTACATTTTCAACTTTATCTTCAATTATGGACTAAAAACTTTGTTCCTTACAAAAAATTTTTGGGCAATACAAATAGGTGAGGGAGATCTTTTTAAGATGGTTAAGGGAAAAGTGGCCTTCCTTGGACCCCTGGAATCACCCTGCGCTGTGTATAAGGCAGGAAGGAAAACTGCCCTTTAGCAATCTAAAGCTGTAGTGCAGTGCTCCCATGTGGTATTAATGATCGATCACCATCTCCCCTTTTTGAACTGCTGAAATGAGTGCTCATGAGAATGCTCAAAAGCCAACTTTCCTACAAAGTTTTATCTAATTTTCCTCAGCAGAAAAATCACTTCTCAACTACCAAGGGAGGTTTTTATAACTCTTTGTATCCCCAATTATTTTGTCTTGAAGTGTAGTTGTTTGCAGCATGATTGGTCTTCCAATGGATGGTGAGCAACTTGGGTGCAAGGCCCTTTTCCTTTCCCTACTCCTTCTTTTTTCCCCCAATTACATTTTTAAAGAAAGTCTTCTCCTGCATGCTGGTGTTGAGTTTGGCCTCAGGAGTCAAGATGCAACAGGATCCTGCCTGAGTTTAGGGAGTTCGGTTGTCTTTGGGAAGAATGTTTTGTACACAGGAAATTATAATGCAATGTGATGGAAGCTATGGTAGATATTGAATTGAGTTTTATTTATTATAACAAAGGACTCCATCTCTGTATTGGGATGTACTATAGGAAAAAAAATTGCACCACAGTAAAGATTTTTCTGTTTTTTTTTCTTTCTTTATCTTAACCAACAACTCTTGTAAATTTATAAACAACAAATTTTCCTTCATTCATGTGGTGAAAATCAAAGTTTTATTCTACAAAGTATGCCTTACTTCCCCTGTGGAACTGTCACGAAACTCCATCTATGGGCTACTATGCTGTTGAATCTTACTGGTCACAGGGCTGGTCATATGACCAAAGGTGGGCCAACCAAACTATTTCTCTGGAAACTTCTTTTGGAATGAATTCAAGAGAAGAGATTATCTTACACTCTTGCTGAGATGAGACGATATAAGTCTTGGCAGTGCCAGTTGCCATAAGTTCAGCCTCAAGGAGAAACCTAGCATGAAAAATTGAAGGAGACATTCATAAAGAAGTATGACAAAGGCAAGAGCCCAGTCAGGTATGATGTCCACTTGTATACCTAATCCTGAATTGTACCCCACGTCTTTAAAAAAAAAAGAGCCCAGTCAGCATCCAGTCTTTGGCATGTTCTATCTATGGTCTTCTAATGGGCCATTATCTTCCTCATACTATCTAAGCGTGTTTAAATTGAATTCCTTGGGAAATGAAAAAACTTTGACTTGCATAAAATCTGACTCACCGTTTTTACTCCCATTCTGCCCATAGTTCACTTAAAAGGAACCCAACTCACACCTTGTGTGTCAGAGACTTGCACTCTTTTAAAATTGAATATGTGATAGGGATAAGTGTTTTATGTCCTTGTTCTTAAAGACTTGAATTGTATTAAGACTTAGATTAAATGGTACATTATAGGATTTTTGATGGAGCATCACTGGTTCTTCAACCTTTTGTGAAACAATGGAATATGAGCAAGAACATTCTTGGATTTGGTTTGTGGAATTTGAAAGAATTAGGCTTTCTAGCTTAGAAGATAAGTCACTAATACAGAGAAGCAGACTCTTCCCTGTTATATCTTTACTCCTGAGACCAAGTTCAGCACTAGCACACAGGAGATTTTCTTCAAATATGTGATTAGGTGAGAAAAAAGAAGGAAGGAGAGGACAGGGATTCTTGCACCTAAGCTGCTCACCATCCATTGGAAGACCAGGCATGATACAAACAACTATAATTCAAGACAGAATAATCAGGGATACAGACAATTATAAAAACCTCCCTCTGTAGTTGAGAAGAAGTGATTTATTTTGCTAAGGAAAATTAGATGAGGTTTTGTAGGAAAATTGACTTTTGAATAGCTTATAAGCACTCATTTCAGCAACTCAGAAAAGGGAGGTGGTATTCAGATCATAAACAACAGGTGGGAGCACTGCACCACAGCTTTAGAATACTAAAGGGCAGTTGTTTATTTGAAAAATAAATATATTGATAGAACTTTAGCCAGACTAAGAAAAAAGAGAAAACTTAAATAAATAAAATCAGAAATGAAAGCAGAATCTTTACAATGGATGCTTCAGAAATAAACATGATCACAAGGGATTACTTTGAACAATGAAGGAAATGGATCAATTTTTAGAAACATGAAACTCACCAATAGTGAATTAAGAAGAAATAAAAGAAGAAATAGCTTGAACAAACTGTTGGGAAAAACTTCCAACAAAGAAAAGCCGAGGACCAGATGACTTTATGACTGAATTCTACCAAACATTTCAAGAAGAATAAATACCAATCATTCTGATACTCTTCTAAAAAAAAAGTGGTAAAAGAACTTCTTCCTAACTAATTTGATGAGGTCAGCAACACCTTGATACCAAACCTGGAAAAAAAACACCATAAGAAAATAAAACTGCAGGTCAGTATCTCTGATAAACATAGATGCAAATATTCTCACTAAAATACTAGCAAACCAAATTGAACAACACATCAAAACAGTTATATAACATTATCATATGAGATTCTTCTTTGGGATGCAAGACTGGTTTAACATATACAAATCAACATGATATGCCACATTAACAGACTGAATGTTAAAACCACATGACCACTTCAATAGATGTAGACAAAACACTTGACAGCATAATAAAGCCCACGTATGAAAACCCCACAGTTAACATAATGAATGGAGAAAAACTGAAAGTGTTTTCTCTAAAATGTGATACAAAGCAAGAATGCCCACTCTCACCACTTCTACATAGTACTGGAAGTACTAGCAAGAACATTCAGACAAGAAAAAGAAACAAAAGGCATCCAAATAAAAAATAAATAACTGAAACATTCCTCTTTGCAATTGACATAATTCTATATGTGGAAAACATGCACATACATACTCACACACATGCAAAACCCTATTTGAAACTAATAAACAAATTAAGTAAAGTTGCAGTATACAAAATCAACATGCAAAAATTGGTTTTGTTTCTTTATACCAATAACAAGCTATCCAAAAAGGAAATTAATAAAGCAATTCCATTTATGATAGCATCAAAAAAGAATAATTCTTAGCAATAAATTTAATCATGAATAAAAGATCTGTATACTGAAAACTACAAATCATTGATTGATGAAACAAATTGAAGAAGACACAAGTAAATGGAAAGATATTCCATGTTCATGAATTGGAAAATTAATATTGTTTAAATGTCCATACTACCCAAAGCAAAATACTAATTCAGTGTAATCTCTATCAAAATTGTAATGATATTTTCATAATAATAAATAAAAACATTATAAAATTCATATGGAACCATAAAAGACCCTGAATAGTCAGAGAAATCTTGAGAAAGAAGAACAAAATTGGAGGCATCATACCTTCCTAACTTCAAATTGTATTGCAAAGTAATAGCAATCAAAAGAGTATAGTACTAGCATAAAACTAGACATATAGACAAATAGAACAGAATAGAGACCAGAAATAAACTCAAGCATAATAAGAAAGTGTTAGTCTTTTTAATACATCATGTTGGAAAAACTAGATATCCACATACAAAAGAATGCAGTTGGATCCTTATCTCACACCATATGTAAAAATCAGCTCAAAACCCCACCTTCCCTGAAACACAGAATTAAAGAAAGGGAGGGAAAGGGAGAAGAGAGAAAAATCTGCACAAATGAAGAAATACTAAAAGAAGAATATAGGTCTCTCCCAGACTCCTGGGGAGGCAGACACTGAGAAAACTGACTTTGGAATGCAAACAATGAAGAGCCCCCAGAATGACTGATCTCATACTACAAACCTAGATATCAAGACATTAATGGAGAGATTAAAAAGAATGGAGGAGAGACAAGAAGAAACTAGGAAGGAGTTGATAACTGAGATAACAGTAGTAAAGAATACTGTGAATGAAATAAATAACAAACTGATAAGCAGGGAAAGCAGAATTAGCCAAGCAGAAGAAAGAATCTCAGAGCTTGAGAACCAAAATATAGAACTAACCCAAACTGTCAAAAACATGGAAAAGAAGCTTAAAAAGACAGAACAAAACCTTCAAGAGATGATCAATTACTTCAAGAGACCAAACCTAAGAGTAATTGGACTTCCTGAAACAGAAAGAGAGACAGAGGCCACCTTGGAACAAACATTCCATGAGATTATTGAAGAAAACATCCCTCATCTCATCAGTGATGCAAAAAGTCAAACACAAGAGATTCAGAGAACCCCTGCAAGACAATGAATGAGAAGACCAACTCCCAAACACATAATACTTCACCTAAACAAAGTAGGCATGAAAGAAAAATTCCTAAAGGCAGCAAGAGAAAAAGGCCAGATCACCTACCATGGAAGACCAATGAGAATAGCAGCAGATTTATCTACAGAAACCCTGCAGGCTAGGAGAGCTTGGAGCCCTGTCTTCAAAGTTCTAAAAGATAAACAATTTCAACCAAGAATAACCTACCCAGTCAAGCTAAGCTTCACCAGTGAAGGAGAATTAAAAACTTTCCCAGATATCCAATCCCTAAGAACTTATGCTGCCACCAGACCACCTCTACAGGAAACATTTAAGAAAGTACTAAACACAGAAGAAAAGGAAAAAAGAACAACAACGTTCTTCACAAGAGTACAGGAAAAACAGTAAAACACACACAAACCAACCCCAAAACCAAAAGAAAGACAACAAACAAAGATGAACAACAACAACAACTCTATAAGAACCTTATGATAGGGATCAACTCTGACATTTCAATAATTAGCCTGAATGTGAATGGACTAAATGCACCACTGGAAAGACATAGAATGGCAAAATGGATAAAATATCACCAGGCAACAATATATTGCTTCCAAGAGATCCATCTCACTAGAAAGGATGCTCAAAGTAAGAGGATGGGAAACAAATTTTCAGGTGAATGGAACACAAAGGAGGAGTCGCGATCCTAATTTCAGACAAAATACCAACTTTATCAAAAGTTAAAAAAGATACAGAAGGCCACTACATAATGAGATAAGTTTCACTCCATCATCAAGAAATACCTATCCTAAACATATAGGCACCCAACATAGGAGCGCCAACTTTCATAAAGCAGCTTCTAGGAAAACTCAAAAAAGATATTGACTCTAACATTATCATAGCTGGGGACTTTAATACCCCACTCACAACCCTAGACAGATCATCAGGACAAAAATCAGCAATGAGATCCGGAACCTCATTGTGACTCCTGACCAAATGGACTTAATTGATACCTACAGAACATTCCAACCAACAACCATAGAATAGACATTCTGCTCATCACCACGTGGAACATGCTCTAAGATCGACCACATACTTGGCCATAAATCAAGCATAAACAAATTTCAAAAGATCAAAATTTTGTCATGCACCTTCTCAGACCACAGTGGAATAAAAATAAACATCAACACCAACAAGGTTCCCCCCAAACCCACAAAGACATGGACACTAGATAGCATGATGCGAAACAACTCCTGGGTCAATGATGAAATCAAAACAGAAATTAAAAGATACCTGAAAATAAATGAAAATGAAGAAACATCTTACCAAAATCTTGGACATCACGAAAGTTACAGTAAGATGGGAATTCATCTCTCTACAAACTCACATGAAGAAAATGGAAGGATCACAAATTAACAGCCTAACAAGTCACCGTAGGAAGCTGGAAAAGCAAGACCACCAAAATCCTAACTTCAGCAGAAGAATCCAGATCACCAAAATAAAAGCCCAAAACTGGGACATAGAAGACAAAACGTTAATACAAAAAAATCAATGAAACAAAAAGTTGGTTCTTTGAAAGGATAAACAAGACCGATGGTCCCCTAACTAGACTGACCAAGAAAAAAAGAGAAAAAGTCCAAATAAATACAATCAGAAACACAAAAGATGAAGTCACATCTGACCCTGAAGAAATACAAAAGATCATTAGAGACTACTATGTACACTTGTATGGAAACAAACTTGAAAACCTTAAGGAAATGGAAGACTTTCTGACACCACACAACCTGCCTAGGTTGAAACAAGAAGAAATTGAGACCTTAAATAGACCAATAACCATCAAGGAAATTGACTATGTAGTAAGAAAACTACCTACAAAAAAAAAAAGCCCTGGACCAGATGGCTTTCCAGCAGAACTCTATAACAGTTAAGGAGGAGCTGATACCAATCCTACTGAAAGTATTCCAGGTGATTGAAAAAGATGGAACCCTTCCCAAATCATTTTATGAAGCTAACAACACATTGATACCCAAGACAGGTAAAGACCCAACAAAGAAAGAGAACTACAGGCCAATATCTTTGATGAACATAGATGCTAAAATTCTCAACAAGATCCTAGCAAACCAGATTCAACAACACATCTCAAAAATCATCCATCATGACCAACTAGGCTTCATCCCTGGGACGCAAGTCTGGTTCAACATTCTCAAGACAATAAATGTAATTAAATACATCAACAGACATCAGAACAAAAACCACATGATTATATCATTAGATACAGAAACAGCTTTTGATAAAATCCAGCACCCCTTCTTGATAAAAATCCTTGAACATCTAGGCATACAAGGAACATACCTCAAAATGGTAAAAGCCATCTATGAGAAACCCACAGCCAGCATACTACTAAACAGACAAAAACTGGAACCATTTCCCCTGAAAACTGGAACAAGACAAGGATGACTACTCTCTCCCCTCCTGTTCAATATAGTATTGGAAGGCCTGGCTAGAGCAATCAGAAAAGAGAAGGCAATCAGGGGTATCCAAATAGGAAAAGAGGAAGACAAGTTATCTCTCTCTGTAGATGACATGATTGTGTACCTTAAAAACCCAAGAGAATCTGTCAAAAGTCTCCTTGCACTGATAAAGGACTTTGGCAAAGTCTCAGGGTATAAAATAAATGTGCAAAGGCAATTGCATTTCTTTACACCAATAATAAACAAACAGAAACCCAAATAAAAAGCACAATCCCATTCACAATAGCCACAAAAAAAAAAAAAAGAAAAAAGAAATACCTTGGCATCTTCTTAACTAGAGATGTGAAAGACCTTTACAATGAAAACTACAAAACACTGCTCAAAGAAATCATAGATGACACAAACAAGTGGAAAAATATCCCATGCTCATGGGTTGCAAGAATCAACATTGTAAAGATGTCCATCTTACCTAAGGCAATCTTCAGAATTTAATGCAATACCCATCAAATTACCAGCAGCATTCTTCTCAGAGCTAGAAAAAACAATACAGAAATACATATGGAAACACAAACGACCAAGAATAGCCAGAACAATCCTCAGCAAAAAAAAAAAAAAAAAAAAAAAAAAAACAAAAAAAAAAACCAACAAAGCAGGAGGTAGCACATTATCAGACTTCAAGCTTTATTATAAAGCTATGATAATCAAAACACCTTGGTATTGGTAAAGGAACAGGCATATAGACCAATGGAATCGCATTGAAATTCCAAAAGCAAAATCTCAATTTCTTTTTTTTTTTTGAGTTGGAGTCTCACTCTGTCACCCAGACTGGAGTGCAGTGGCCACTCCCGGCCACCGCAGCCTTGACCTCCTGGGCTCCGGCGATCCTTCTGCCTCAGCCTTCCGAGTAACTGGAACTACAGGCACGCGCTACCACACCCGACTGATTTTTTGATTTATTGTAGAGATGAGGTCTCGCTGCCCAGGTGGGTCTTGAGCCCGTGGGTTCAGGCAATCCACTCACCTCAGCCTCCCAAAGGCGCAGGATTACAGGCTGAGCCACCGAGCCCAGCTCAATTTCTTAACCAACTCATTTTTGACAAAGCCTCTACCACCTACCACTGGGGAGAGGAGAACCTATTTAGCACATGGTGCTGGGAAAACTGACTAAGCACATGCAGAAGATTCAAACAAGACCCTATCTATTTCCATACACAAAAATTAACTCTAAATGGATCAGAGACCTAAATGTATAACCTCAAACCATAGGAACCTTAGAAAATGCAGGACACACCCTTATGGAAATTGGAACTGGCATCCAATTCCTGAACAAAACCTGAAATGCACAGGCCATAAGAGACAAGTAGACAAGTGGTACCTCATTAAACTGACAAGGTTCTGAAAAGCCAATGAAACCATCAAGAGAGCAGGGAGACAACCCACAGACAGGGAAAAGGTATTTGCCAACTCCATGTCTGACAAAGTCCTAACATCTTGGATCTACAAGGAACTCAAACATGCTGAAAAGAAAAAAACAAACAACCCCATTACAAAGTGGGCAAAAGATATGAACAGACACTTCTCAAAAGAAGACATACTAGCGACCAATAGACACATGAAGAAATGTTCAACCTCACTAATCATCAAGGAGATGCAAATTAAAACTACATTGAGATACTACCTAACTCCAGCCAGAATGACCATTATCAATAACTCAAAAAATAACAGATGCTGGAGCGGATGTGGTGTAAAGGGAACACTTCTACACTGTTGGTGGGAGTGTAAACTAGTGCAACCTCTGTGAAAAGCAGTGTGGCGATTCCTCAAAGCTCTAAACATTGACCTCCCATATGACCCCACAATCCCCCTACTGGGAATATACCCCAAAGAACTCAAATCACTCTATAAAAAAAGATACCTGCACACATATGTTTATCACAGCATTGTTCACAATAGCAAGAACCTGGAACCAACCATGCTGTCCGTCAAAAGGGACTGGATTAAAAAAATGTGGTACATATACACAATGGAACACTACACATCCATAAAAAAGAACAAAATCATGAATTTTGCAGCAACTGGATGGAACTAGAGTTTATAATACTAAGTGATCTCTCACAGAAACAAAGGTCTGAGTATCACATGTTCTCACTCATAAGTGGACCTTGAACATCTGTCGTAATACTATAAGAAAAGGATTGATAGCGGCGAGAAACTATGGGGGGGCAGGGAAGGGAAGGGAGGTTGGATTAATGGTAGTCAATATCTATCTGGGGACGGGAGGACACCCCTTAACAAGGGTGCCGGAATGATACATATTTGTGTACCTAACTCTTAACTGAACCCCACAATTTTAAAATAAAAAATGTTTGATAAAAAAATCAGCGCAAAATAGGTAAAAGACTTAAATTTAACCCTGAATGTGTAAAACTCTAGAAGAAAACACAGAAGAAATGCTCCTTGACACTGGTCTTGGCGATGATGTTTTTGGATATGACATCAAAATCTCAGGAAACAAAAGCAAAAATTAAAAAATGGTACTACAAATTAAAAGCACAGCAAAGACAAGAATGAGAAGATAATTTACAGATTAGAGAAAATATTTGAAACCATATCTCTGATAAGGAATTAGTATCCAAAATATATAAGAAATTCATACAACTCAATAGTAAAACAACCCAAGTAACTCAGTTAAAAAATGGGCAATGGACCTGAAGAGACAAAGAAAGCATAAGCATATGAGTGATGAATGGTTAAGTAAAAAAGTGCTCAGCGTCTCTAATCAGAAGAGATATGCATATCAAAACCACAATGATATACCACCTCAAACCTGTTAGGATGACTATGATAAACAAGACAAGAGTGTGGAGATGAGGTACCTAAGTACACTGTTAGTGTGAATGTAAATCTGTACAGCATTGTGGAAAACAGTATAAAAGTTCCTCAAAAACTTAAAAATAGAGCTACCACATGACTCAGCAATCCCTCTTCTGGGTATATACCCAAACAAAATGAAATCAGTATCTGAAAAGATGTTTGTGCTCCCATGTTTATGGCAGCATTATTCATAATAGCCAAGCTATGGAAAGAACTTAAGTTTCCAGGTTTCTATTGATGGATGAATGGATAAAGAGCCTGTTACACACTCATACATACACACACATGCATGTACACACTTATACAGAACCTGGAGGATATTATGCTCAGTGAAATAAGCCAGACACAGAAGTAAAAATGCTGCATGATCTCAATTACATTGAAATCTACAAAAGTCAAATTCATTACCAGGGTTTGACAGTGAGAGAAATGGAAGATGTTAGTAAAGGAGTACCAGTTTTCAGTTGTGAGATAGTAAGGTATGGAGACAATGTACAACATAACAGTTATAGTTAATGGTGATATAGATCTTTAGTCTTTTCAACATTTACAAAAGTGCAACTGAAATGATGGATATGTTAATTAACTTGATTGTGATAATCACAGTACAATGTATATATATATCAAAACATCATGGTGTACATCTTTTTATGTGTCAATTATACCACAATGAAGCTGAAAAAGGATGTGGCTTTTTATTTTTTGACCTGAAGCATGCAAATGCATGGGATGGAGCTATCCATGATTTGCTTGGTGATTAACAAGAAAACCAATTTGGCTGGAGCTAAGTGCAATATTTGGGAAATGGGTTAATTGGACATTATGTTAGTGATACTGGATTGGGTCAGACTAAGTATCTTAAATGCCCAATGCAGTCATTAGGGATTTATCATGTATGACATATATATTTTATCATATGTAGTAACTCTGACTGACTCTGAGGAGGTAAATACAACAAGACATGGACCCTTGCTTCATGAGGCATAAAGGTTGTAGTATATAGACAGGAAAATAATTAGCAAACAACATATTTAACAATATGCAATTTAAAATCATGATATATTTTTTCATTCACACACTGTTTGGGTAATTACTTTGTGCCAGACACAATGTGCTATTGCGAGCATGCTAGACCAGAGCTCCCAGTCAAACAGGAACGGTAGGAACTAAGGGGCATGCGTTTGTTGCTGGACAGGAGGATAACTGTGTGTCTTAGTTCATTTGGGTGGTATAACAGAATAATATGAACTCAGTAACTCATAAGCAACAGAAATTTATTTCTCACAGTTCTAGAGGCTGGGATGTCCAAGACCAAGGCCATGGCAGATTTGATGTCTGGTGAGGGCTTGGTTTCTGGTTCATTAAGTTCTTCTATTTGTGTTCTCACATGGTGGAGGGGGCCAGAAATCTCCCTTTAAAAGAGATCTCACTCATGAATTCCACCCTTATGGCCCAATCACCTCCCCAAAACCCCACCTCCTAGAACCTTGAGTGTTAGGATTTCAACATATACATTTTCAGGTACATAAACATTCAGTCCACAGCACTGTACAAATAAAACCTTTCAGTTTCTTTCTTAGAACTACAATTAAATAAAACATTATTTGAATAATTAAGAGGTACAATATATGAAACCTTTTCTCCCCTCTGAAATAGGTTAGGAAGTTGTCCCTGGTTTCTTCCCTTCTCATTCTCCTTTCTATGATATTGACTGCTTTTGGGGACACCAAAAGGAATTGAAGGCACATCATGAGTGGACAGTGGGTTTTGAATCAAAGGGGAAAACAGACATGATACATCTATAAGAAAGAGTCAATTGAGTCCAATGTGAAGATTCATAGCAGGCGTCTGCAATTCAGACAGGACAAGGTGGTGCAGAGGGCAAGTAGGAAGAGGTAGCAGGAGATGTGATTTGATTACCCTACAAACACAGAGACAGCTTTGTCCAGGGACACTGCAGCCTCCCTCAAGCTGGGAAATGGAACCTTTCTGAAAACCATGTGTCTCTTCTTGGACAGATCAGTCCAGTATCTATCTGCCTTTAAATCTGCAAAATGAAGGCTATACTGCCTACCTCACTAAAGTGGCAGGCACATAGTAGGTATTAAAATGAATAAAAGAAAAGCCCTCAAGCAATTCTACGAGGCTCTGCTTTGCTCATTTGAGAAGCTTCCCACACATGCAGCAGGATGATGACAATCTCGCTGAAAATCCCCTGAGAGGCTCAGAACCTCGTAATGGCCTGTATCTGCTCATTGCCACGACTGATATTTTCAACTAGTTGGGCACAGGTTTCTGCTCCAAGTCTCTTCTGTCCTTTCAGGACTTTCCTTTTATATTTCTTTCTTAAACTTTTCACCCTCATTAAATTATGCTCTCGTTTTTGGCAAAACCCTGTTCCTGGGGGAATTCTTAAAAAGTCCCATGTTGAGTTAAAATAAAATATTTCTTCTGCAAGTAGTATGGTAGCAGACCTTGTCTATGTTGAAAGACCTGGAGTCCACACAGCCTTACGTAGCTCATGGATGCTTTAGTTTGATATCCCAAATTATCTTTTCACTGAAAGCACCAGGGAGGCTGGATTGTAACTGGTAGATTCTTTCAAATTTGCTTTACTTCTTGGATAGAAGCAGCTCATTATAAATCCATTCCTTATTGTGCATTTGAAGGCAAGAGGGAGAGATCATTCTTCCCAAACCAAAGCCTTGTCTTTCCTTTCAGTCATTCGAGCTGTCTGATGTCCTGTCTTGTATCTCCACCAGTGCCTGCTAGAGCTGAGAGAAAAAGCAGTCTTGAGGATAACAATGCCTCATGCTTTCAAACAAGCCTGTCCTAATATCTGGCGCTTTGACCTTTTTTCTTTTTTCCCTAGTAACTGTGATTTTACCATGATATTGGCTGTTATCTTTTGTTATTTAGTGTATTTTCTTAACACCTGCAGATCTTGTGGCAAGTAGACATTACCAATGAATTGTTTCTATAACAATGCTTTACTAGGTCATAAAGCCAGAGAAAATTTACACAACTACTAAGAATTGTGAGGAAATTTGAAACTAGTTATCTTTGTTGTGCATTGGAGAAATGTTGGCTTAGAGGCTGGATGTCTATGGGCTGAGACTCCTCTTCTCACCAACTCCTTTATTCCCTGCTGATGTCTGCTTAAACCTAAATTACTTCTTGTCCATTCTGAGACTCAAGTAGTGTCGAGAGCCATGAATATTACATGGAGGTTGAAAACACAGAGTTTATTCATTCAAATATTTAGTCATTCACTCACTCAAAAGTTTCTCAAGCACTAGCATTTGCCCAACTCAGTGCTGAGGATACAACAAAGAATACAAAATACAAAATAATTATCTCTCAGTCTCATAGGAAAATGAAACTGAATTTTAATATAATGTGCAAATGAAGAGACAATAAAAATTTCCATGAGAAGCACTGAATATGGCACAATATTCTGGAACTAAGCTATAAGTGGGAGTAAGAAAAATTTTCATAGAGATGATCTCTGAGTTGTGTTTTCAGTAGTGAACAGGAATTTGGGACTTGGTATGTAGGTGATTTGTTATGGAAATACCCCAAAGCTAGGACTAGGTACCTAGCCCAGGTATAATATAGCAGAGATTCTCAACCTTGAATGTGCACATAAATAAATCATTTGGTGATCTTGTCACAACGTTGATTCTGGGTCTATGGATCTTGAATGGGACTTGAATGTCTTTCTAATAAATTGCTGATTACAGAACAAGTCTTTTCTTACAAGTCTCTTAAGTCTTTCTTTTTTAAAAACTAAAACACTTTTGGTATTATTTCCAAACTTAAATAAAAATTGCAAGAATATCACCCACATTCAAATTTTCCAATTGTTTATACTTTGCCCTATTTGGTTTATCATTATTTCTATATATTTATACATGATATTATCCTTTCTGAACTAATTGGAAGTAAGTTGGTGACATTATGCCCTCCTACTCCTAAATTCTTCCATGTATATTTTCTATTAACAAGGATAGTTTTTTACATTTATCACAATCAGGACATTAATATCATTATAATACTATTTAGTTCACAGGCCATATTCAAATGTAATTTTTTCCAGTAATGTTATTGATAGCAGTTTCCCCTCCTTGATCTAGGATCCAAACCAAGATTATACATTGTATTAAGGTGTTATTGTATTTTCTGAGTTTCCTATAATCCGGACCAATTGCTCAGCCATTGTCTTTCTTGGCTTTGACAATTCTGATTAGTGTAGACCAGTTATTTTGCAAAATGTCCCTCAGTTTGAGATTACCTGATGTTTTCTGATAATTAGATTCGGGTACATATTATTGACACGAATATCACACAGGGGATGGTGATGTTGTGTCCCAGGTCATGTTTTGAAAAGCAAGAGTCTAGTGAATGCAGGGCTGGATACCAAGACTGGCTACCAGGATTGCTTCTTTGCCAGGAGTTTTGCATTACCTAGCATTTGACTTGGCTCACGCTGGCTAGGAAAGACACACTGGACCTTGAATTTACTTAGAAACTTTGAATAATAGATTTTAGTTAAGGCAGTTCTTTCCACTTCCAGATTAACTTTTTCATCTTGCCCTTGTGTTATGGCTATTTTCCCTTTCTCAGTAACCCACCTCTGGCTTCTTATGTGGCCTGCAGTCCTGGTGGACAGTCCCTGTCTCTATTTCCAGCTTCCTCTCTTAATAGTCTTGCCCTGGCCGTGTTATTAGGATGGGAACCACAGCAGACTGACTAGATACTAGACATGCCTGGCTATTTGAAATTTACCCAGTGCTTGTGTTCCTCTTGTCTATAATTTTTCATTCTTGCTGTTCTCTCTGTCTGGGATGTTCTTTCACTTCACTGTACTGCTACCAACTTCTTTATAAAGCCCTCCCCTTCTCCAAATTATCCACAAGTAATTCCTATTCACATTAAAGTTTGAGAAGCCCTATATAGATTTCAAGAACAAGAAGTGTGGTTTTAAAGAAGACTATAATAACAGGCAGAACTGCTGCAGGACAACCAGAGGAAGAACTGGGAGACAACAATACATATGAAATTAAAAACAAAGTCCCCATGTCTGACAGATTGGCTCCGATACTTCCTGTCAATGGGAACTTGGCAAGATATTTCACCTGTCTGAGTTTTAGTTTTCTCATAAGTAAAATGGGAATTTCAGTACTACTTACATGGTTTTTGAGAAGAGTAGCTGAGATAATGCAAGCCATTTATTTATAGGATGTCTGTATTAGGGTGGGAATAGCAGAAACACTGGTTTGATCCTGAATCAGGGAACATGTATATCTCCTGCCTAGGGTCAAGATCAGTCTCAGAGGCTGGGTCAGGGTTAAACCTGAAGACATTGGCTGAGTAGCCCCAGCTTCATAGGTCCAAAATAGTTAAAGGCCCAGGAAATAGACCAACTGTTATGAAACTATCAAGGCTTTGGGAGCAAGGGGTCAAAGCTGGAAAGGACACATTCCAGGACAAGAGTGTTTGTGTGGCTTGCTGTCTCAGGAATAGTATATTGGACCAGAGATTCAGCGGTAACAGAAACAATGCTTTAACACGGTTTTTATGAGAATCACTGATAACTGTATCAATCTGTTGTGAGAGTAAACTTCCTGCAGTGCCTAAAAAAAGTGTAAAGGAAAACAATTCTGATCAAAGCCTGGATTCCTTTGTCACAGGCATTTTCTCTGCAACACACCCAAAGGCATTTTGTAAAATAGCAGCAGTTTCTGAAGGAAGATGTGTTAATAGGATATGGTTTGGGTGTCATCAGCTCATTCCCAGAATGGGTTTCACATCAAGACAGATATCAAAATGGAGAGTAAAGATGAATTCACTCACATGCTGGCACTTGATGAAGAAAAGGAGAAAATCAAATGTTTTAGTGGCCTGAATACTACAATTCTTGACGTGAACATTTTTAGCTCCATTTACTTCTCTCATACTAATGGGGTTATAAAATCATTCTGCAAGAATGACACCATTAGTGGATACAGTTCTGTTCTATCCTGAAGCTTGAAAGCATAACAATTAGCAAATATTTACTGAGTGTCTACTATATGCCAACACTATGCTAGCCATGAAAGGGGATTGGAAATTTATGCAAAATAAATTTCTCATTGGATGTTAGGAAAAACAGAGTTGGCTACCACTTATGGGGTACCTATGTTAGGCTATTTCAAATTATCATCTTATTTGGCCAAAGGTTGATAACTCTGATCTCCATTTTATAAATGAGAAAACTAAGGCACAGGGAAGTAAAAATAATGTGCCCTAGGTCATTTGACAGGTAACTGAGCTGGTATTCTTTTGCCATATCTGCTTTTTCACTATACTGCTCTGCCTTGGAAGAGAAGATATTGCGCATATTTTAAAAAGCCAAAGATTCAAAGCAGTGTATGGTAAATGTGAAATAAAAATGAATTTTTTTTTCTGCTTGGTGTCAGGCTATTTAATAGATGGAGAAACTGAGACTGCCAAATATTCTCAATAACTCAAGAGAATTTGCTACTGAAAGAGGAGAACTCATGTGCTTTAATGCCCAGCACTGCCGTCTTCCCATTAACCCTTGGCACCACTTTGGTTGCTTTGCAGAATGAGCTGTCTACTTTCTGGACATCTGTGTCCTGCACAGATGGTGTCTGGAGTGTTTAGTGTGACTCCTCTCAGCTACAGTTTGAAAAAGGCCAACGTCATCACTCATTCTAGGTGGCCCACCTCCTGCCAGGGTTCCTCAAGGTGCTGGAAGCAAAGCAGCTAAACAATACCAGAGAAAGAGTCCGTTTGCATTACTGAGAAGTGAATGGAAATGCTGATAGGATGAGAGACAGACTGCTGAAACATTCATGTGTGCCAACTGCCCCTGCACAGACAGGAATGGCCACCCTGCTGTCTCTCCCTCCTCCCTGCTCCCTGACAATTGGAGCTGGCTGTTTGGGATGGTATTGGAGGGGTGTGTCTGGGTTGATTTAATGAGGGACATGGCTCTGTGATAGAATATTTCTGCCCAAAAGGGAAGAGGGAGACATGTCAAGGAGCTGTGGTGGAAACATGCTGCTGTCCGATGAATTTATCACTGAACATCTTGTTCCCATTTCCCAGAAGAAGCAAGAGAAAAAAATGAAAATAAAAATAAAAAAGCTAAATACCAGGCAAAAAGAATTAAACTGTGTCCAGAGCATTTTGAAATAATAAAATCAGAGCAGGCTTACTGGATACCATCCATTTCCATTTCACGCTTTCAGAGCCTGAAGACAGACAGATGAGTTTGGCTGGCAGAGTTCTTTCTTTCTCTCTTTCTTTGGCTAGCTGTCTGACTTAGTTCTTCCTCCTAGAATGGTGGGAAGAAGTCTGAGAGGCCTGGAAGTTAGACTTAAGAAAATAGTACGCCAGAGGAGTCACACCTTTCCCCTGGCACTGAACGAATCCATTCTGGACATTTCAGCTTTCCCCGTCTCTGGTCTGTCTTTATTAAGCCCTTCCAGATGGGTGGGAAGGGTAACATCTCCAAGGACACTGCCACAGCGTGCCTTGTTCTGATGATTCCACTAAGTCAAAGTGGACAGACCATCAGAGAAGCATGACTCATGTGTGAGCAGCTCAAGCCCTTCTCAGGCACAGCTTACCCAGGCCAGCCTGAAATCCCAGAGTCTGCTGCTCTGGGGTCACTCAAGTTGCCTGATCTTCTGGGATGAAGGGAAAAGGCAAGCCAGGGTAACCTGGCTGCTTTGTAGGATCCAGCTAACTTTGTTTCCACAGCCCAAGGAGAAATGTAGTAATAAGAAAAAAAATGACATCCAAATCCTCTTTAATCAAAGCATTTGAAAGGACCTGACATGCAGTCATTGTGCTCCAAATTTATTACTACAACAGAACCTGGGTAATGCTAATGAAATCACAATCTGCTAGAACACAATGCACTATTTATGGAAATGCAGTTTTGCAGTGCAAGGAGAATACAATGGGGCCTGAGTGGGGGGAAGAGTCATCATACCTTAGGGTTTTCCATTGCCCTGTCACCATCAGCAGGCCCACAGCAACAGCAATTGCAACGATCTTGGGGGACAGACCCTCTTTTCAAGTGCTGAGGACACCAAGCCTTGATGCAGGCTTGACTGTCAGTGGCTGTCTCTGGCTTCTGAAGATGTCTGTGCACTTAGGAAAGGGATGAGGAGTGAAAGTGCTTATAATTAACATTAACTGAGAGACTATCATGAGGCAAAATTTATAATTTTTATTTTATTCAATCTTCACAATATTTTCATCATCCTAATTTTGCAGATGATGCAATTCAATCTCATAGGTATTGAATAATTTTTACTCAAAGTCACATAGCTTTCAGTCAGACAGGAATTTCATTCTGGCCAGTCTAACTTCAAAGCTTATGCATTTATCTTTCCCCCACAGACCATGCGATGACTTCAGTTCAACACTTTTGGGCCCTTTTCAATAAATGAATGAAAGATATCTTATGAATGCCATCCTGTCTCCTACCTCTTGTGCTATGGGCTGACAAAAAGAATTCATTCCTTCAAATCTCCTTACATGCTGGGTTTCTTTCTACATGAAGGACAGGATTAATTAATTAAACAATTACACAAATATTATTGAGTATTCACTATTTGCCATGACTGTGCTAGATGCAAAAGAAGCACATAAACTAAGACAAATAATGTCCTATTTTGAGAAAAGAAATAAATTTAAAAGGCAGTAATAAAATAGAATCAAAATAAATAATTACGGTGCATGAGTAGTGCTACTCAAAAAACATTGAAACAAAACAGGGTACTGTGATAGATTATAGTGGAAGCGGGGGAAAATATTTTAAAATTGAATTCTTAGGAATTTAGTCCAGGTCTACAAGATGAGAAACAGCCAAGCAGTTGCAAAACATGGGAGAAGAAATACTAGGCAGCAGGAACATAGAGTGCAAAGGCCCTGATGTGGGAAAGAGCTTGTCATGTTTAAGCTATGAAGGAAGGCCTAAGAAGCAGAGTGAATCAGAGGTAGAGCTGCACACTCTAGACAGAGAAGGGATAAGTCAGACATATTTTTTTGACCATGCTATGAAGTTTATAGTTGGTTTTTCTAAGTGCAGTAGGAAGAAATTAAAGAATTTACAGTAAGAAAGTTATATGTGCTGATTTTATTTTCATAATTATATTTTTTATTGAAAAACAATATCTATGATTCAAAATTCAAAGCATAAAAATTTTATAATTGAAGTGTCTCCTTATCTCTGCCCTTCAGCCATCCAGTTCCCCTACCTGGTTGCTGTATATACGTCTAAATGTATTCTATGCACAACTAAGATGTACATTTGGATATATGATTAGCACACACATGTACCATTCTGTAGCTTGCCTCTCTTTTTTCTCTTACTTTGTAACATATCTTGGAGGTACTTATATATCAGTACATGTGGAACCATGTCATTAATTGAAAAGCTGCTGAGTAGTTAACAAAACATAGTGGTGAAGAACATCCTCTCTGGAGACAGACTGCCAAGTTCAAATCCTATCTTGTTAACTTCTCAGTGCCTTGATGGACACATCTAGTAAATTGATATGAAGACAGCATCCACCTAGTAGGATTGTTAAGAGAAGTCAATGGATGTAAAGTACCTAGAACAGTATTTGGCACTTGTGGCACAAACACATTCCTGCCCATTGCTGATGGTCATTTAGGTCATTCCCAATGTTTGTCCTTATACATATGACAACGTATATCTTTTGTGTATGTCATTTCTCTTTTATGTGAGTATGTCTGTATAATAAGTATGTAGGAATGAAATTATTGGGTCAAGGAGGGATAGGTGTAATTTTGATAGATGTTATCAAATTCTTTTTCACAGAAGATTTTTCAATTTACAAGTTCACTATATATCCTCAAACTTTCTGATTTCTGCCAAACAGATAGGTAAATAATATTATCCGATTGTAATTTTATTTTATATTTCCTTTAATTTCATTGACGCTAAGCATTCTTTTTACTATTAAGAGCTATTGGACTTCTTTTTTGTAAACTCTGTGCTCAAGTTCTTTGTTTCCATTCATGTTGTTACTCCTTTTCTATTTAACTGTATTCGTGTAGTGGGTAAGGGTGTGGGTTCTGGAGGAGACACTATGGTTAGAATAATGGTTCTGACACTTACTAGCTGTGTGACCCTGGACCAGTTAATTAATCTCTCTGTGCCTCAGTTTCCTCTGGATAATGTAATATTTATGTCATATGATTGTTGTAAGACAGATGAATTATGAGAGACTGAATATACAAACAGACAATGGACAGGTCTTGTCTGAAAACAGGACTCTGACCTACAATCTGCAGTGATGAGGCCAGGAAGCCAAAACATGACTTCTGTAGCACCTGGCTCCAAATGGCCAAGATTTAATCAATAGCAAATTTTTGCTTCTACTTCTAACTTAGGACACACCAGAATAAAGAAACGTGCGCCCCTAACCAATCACATGGGTACCCTACTGCTAATTAGCCCACCTCCAGCTTACCCATATCAACAATCTCCCATCAGGGTACACCTGAATCCTTCCCTGCTTTCCTCTACAAAACTTTTCCACTTCTCTGTCTAAACTTGAGGCTCTGCCAAACACACATGATAGTCGCTGACTCCCTTGCTATGATAAGCTCTGAATAAATTGCTTGTTCTCATTTGGGTGATCTTCATTTATTTTTGCAATTAGTATACATAAAATTCTGAGAAGAGAGTTTGGTTTAGAGTAAACAAAGTAAACACCCAATAACACAGGTAGTAGCGGTTGTCATCTGTGGTATGTGATGTTAGAAATTATTGTTCTCAGTTTGTCTCCCTTCCTAAAATGCAAGCTCCTTGAGGGAAAAGACTGCTGCAAATACATGTTGAAGTCTTTCACGAAGCCTAAAATAATGCCTTACACAGAAGGTAAGGGTATGGATTGAAGAGCAGAATGAATCATGCCTGTATTTCTGGTGAGCCTAGTAGTTCAAGGACAGTAATCATATTTCATATATGAACCACAAGGAAAATTAGATATAGTCAGAGACAGAGTCAATTCCAAAAATAATTGGAAAGGGTTGAAATATAGTAAAGTATTTAAAAAATATTTGCCAACTGTTTATCTGACAAAGGTCTAAAATCTAGGATCTACAAGGAACTCAAACATTCTGACAGGAAACAAACAAACAGCCCCATTAAAAACTGGACAAAAGACATGCATAGACATTTCTCAAAAGAAGATATACGGGCAGCCAACAGACACATGAAAAAGTGCTCAGCCTCACTCATCATCAGAGAAATGCAAATCAAAACCACGTTGAGATACCACCTAACACCAGAAAGAAGGTTATCATTAATAAAACAAACAATAGATGCTGGCGAGGATGCAAAGAGAGAGGAATGCTTCTGCACTGCTGGTGGGAATGCAAACTAGTGCAACCTCCTTGGAACACAGTGTGGTGATTTCTGAAGGAACTAGAAATTGACCTTTCATGTGACCCAGCAATTCCCCTATTGGGAATATACCCGGAGGACCTCAAATCATTCTTCCAAAAAGATACCTGCACACGCATGTTTGTTTGCAGCTCTATTCACAATAGCAAAAACATGGAACTAACCATGCTGTCCATCGAAGTGGAACTGGATAAAAGAAATGTGGTGCATATACACAATGGAATATTATGCAGCCATAAAGAAGGACAGACATACGGACTTTGCGGCAATGTGGATGGATTTAGAGTCTATCACACTCAGTAATCTATCACAAAGAACAGAGTACCATATGTTCTCACTCATAAGCGGACCTTGAACAATTATTATAATACTATAAGTATGGGATTGGCAGTAGTGGGAAACTACCAGGGGAAGAGGGGGCACACCTCATCAACATATAATTAACATTTGTATACCTAACCCTGAATTGTATCCCACATCTTTAAAATAAAAAATTTAAAAGTTAAAAATAATGATGATTTTTTGGTAGATATCTTTGCTGTAATATACCAAAACATGTAACAGGGTTACATGTTATGTTATAGGTTTTGGGATTGGAAATGAAAAGCATAAATTTCCTAATGCAAAACATAAATAAATAAATAAGAAATAAAAAATAAATCCAGATGTATGAGCTGTGTGATTGCTGCCAATTATAACTATCCTTAGTTTCCTTCCATGTAAATTAGGGTAATACTAACTTCACAGAGGTATTGTGAGAAGTGGATGAAATTATTGAGCAAGTCCCAAATAGGCTGCTTTTCTTGGTATCGGTTAACTAATCTGCATTTATATTACATTAGATACATACTATATCATATGTATTACAATATGCAATGCATTACTCTTTACCAAACACTTCTCCGTCACTTGTTAACCATAATACACGGTGAAGGTAGGTAAGACTGGCATTGTTATTCTCATTTAGTGGCTGTAGAACTCAGCCACTAAGGGAGTTGCTCAACAGCACAAGGCTAGTGTGTGCAGATGGAGTCAAGTGTTAATTTCAGTCTTTTGATTCCAATTTCTAGGTTTAGTCCACTAAACTGTACTGCTTTGTAGATCCTCTTTGTGTATTTGTACCTCTTTTGAAAGGTAAATAAATGAAAATTGACTGGGCTACCAAGATCCTCCTGGAAAAAATCTAAAGGGCGAAGTGCTAGGATCTATGTGTTTCTCCATCTCTGCAGTCACTTTCATTGGGGCCAGAATTAGTCAAGTGGAGCAAGGTCTGCAGAGCCTGTCTGTGCCCACCACTCTCCAGTCCCTGCCTGGTTGATCCATCCTGAGCTCACTGCTGCCATTTCCCTCCAGGCCCTTGGCCACTACAAGAAACAGCAGCTGTGGCCATCTAGCTCATGCCACTAATTAAATGGAATTTATGTTTCAAATTTGAAAATAGATATCATCTTGCCAAGGCACAACAGTTATCTGAAATCAAACAATTGAGCTCATTGAGCCTCAAAAGACCCTTCTTTAGTCACACACTCCTCATTCCATTCCAATCAGCCTTTATTGATCATGTACTATGTGCCAAGGATACAAAGACTAAATGTCTTTGCTAAATCACCCTCATAAATGTTTCCTGAGCACCCACAAAATGTAAGGCCATGTGCTGTGTTCATGTATGGAGAGTATGAGGAGAAATGGCTGAGAATACTCAGATTATGGAGAAAATGGTGTTCTGAATTTAAAAGCATTCCTAATGAAAGGCAAGAATCTAGCTGGAATATGGCAGTGCAATAAAGGCTGGGGAAGACAAGAAATTACTGAGATCCTTACCCTCTGTTTGTACATTACGAACTCTAATAGAAATGCAGCCCACACCATAGAAAACAACAATAAATTGTGTCACTTCTGCTTGCCTTCAAACAGCCCCTGAGGACCGTTCAAGATGGGAAAGCTGGTTGGAGGGAGCTCCAAGATCCCAGAATCCTGTTATTCAACCCTCTCGTCAACACATCCCTAACTTATGCCACATCCCATACCATTTTGGTTGTCATTTCTTCTCCCCTTCCCAAGTATTCTACCTGCAGCTTATTGAAACCACTCATTTTGGCCCTTGATCATATGTAACCATGTATCTCCTCATTAGGACACTGGCTGGTGAAGACAGACCTATTTCTTTTGTCCATCTACGCTCTACAAGTCTTACTATGTTAACTTCACCTGTGGGAATGAGAGAGGAACTTTGGGATACACTCCTCTCCCATCATCCTCAAGGGATATAGTACTGCTTCATGCTGTCTGTTTTGTGAATATCTGCAGGACTTTAAATAGAATCCCATGGGAATAACTCCTTTTAAAGGGAAGTTGAAAGCACTTAACTCAGTCAGAACTTGGGATGCATCAAAGGTATGTATCTGAGCAGTGGAGGCTGTCCTCTTAGTCCTGCTCTGGTCAGAATTGACCACAGATGTCCTTTCATTAAGTGGTTGTTAAAAGCCTTATTTTTAAAATGCAGGGGGAATAAAGAAGAAAAGAAATAAAAGAGCCTAGAAGTTTTCTTCAGAGGCTACATAAATCTAAAACTGTAAGAGTGCTTTCCTAAAATCATGGGAATGCAAAAACAAGAAAGGCGGTAGTTATTACAGTCTGAATACTGAAGAAATATAACACGGCTAAAATTCTTGCTCTTTCTGTTCCTAGCTATGTAACTTTGGGTAAGGAATTCAGCATCTGAGCCTCAATTTTGTTATCTATTAAGCAGTCATAATAACTGTAGCTATTGCAAAGGTCTACTAGGTGGAATTCTATGAAACAGCCTATATAAAGAACCCCAAAATAGTGTCTGATACACAGCAGGCCTTTAATAAATGTTAGTCGCTCCTCCTCATCGTCGTCATCATCATTGTCTTCACTGCTGTCATCATTTCCACTCATTTCACGAATACTTGTTTAGCCTTCTTTGTTACTCACTGCGCTTGGTTCCATTGGTATATAGAAATGAATTCAATGTGGTTTCCACCCTTAGGGAAGTTCAAATCTAAGAGGGAAGATGAAACACATACAAAAATAACATTAATACAAGATAGAAAATGAGAGTGCAGCACAAAATAGATATAAAGTACAATGAGAGACCAGAGCAGGAAAAGTTTAATTTCAGCTGGCAGCAGGATAAGAGATACGTATTTCAGAGAAAGTTTGATGGAAGAGGAGTGTTTGGTCTGAGTCTTGTCGGATAGATAGGATTTGAAGCAGCAAAGGGAAAAAAATCATTCCATGGAAAGAACACAGCACAGTTCAAGTCATGAAAACTCAGAGCAAATTGAAGGAAAATCAGGTTTTTCTGTTTGGATTGAGCATAAGTTGTTTAAGGAGGAATGAAAAGTGCAACAGAATAGAGAGGCAGATTAGGAGCCAATCACAGAAGCACTATATCCATTTTTAATAAGCTTATTCTTATCAAAGAACCTTCACATTCTAAGTAGGTACTCAATGTTTAGAGCCAAGGACTCTTGACGATTGTCCATTCCACCCACTGGTGTCTGGGGAAAGTCATCCCTATAGCCCTTAGACGGGAAATCATGACCTTCCCCATGCTAAACCTCTGTGGGGTGGGGGTAGGGGACCTGAGCCATAACTCTTTTTGGGCACCTGTTCGGGTATCTCAGTGACTGCTGAGTGGATGTCCTCCAGATTTCTGTGCTGACATTTAGAGTCATATTCCAGTTAGGCATCCAATCACCCGGCTTCTCTTTCCTATTCCTTTTCAGATTGCTTTCCATAGGATTCAACCTCTATGAAGAAAATCAGGGTGATTGTCATTGACTTTTAGGATGAAAAACGATAAAGGAAGAAAAATAAAGTTTATTAAGTTCCAATTATATACAAGTTCTACTTTAGAGTAGAACTTCTTGCATTAAAGTTCACTTAATTCTCACTATTTTCTAAATATACCAATATAGTGCTATATAACCTTCTGACTTTCCCATGATCTTTTAGACAACAAGTGGTAGAGGACGGCCTCACATGTAAACCTACCTGATTACAAAGCATGAACCCATTCCACTTGAAAGTCTATCGCTGAGTACTTTGAGGGGTATAGGCTTTTTCATACCATTTCAAATGGATTATCTAATTGTCAAAGGACAACCCTGGTGAGAAGTAGGCAATATTTCTTTGTCCTTTTCTAGTCTATACCTCCTTAATAACTTTACTTTGGGCAGCAATTATGTTTGATTTGTTTATCATTACATATTTAATACTTAGCATGTACTCAATAAATATTAAAAGAATAGATGAATCCTGGTCTCAAACCAGCTTTTGTAGCTCCAAAATGCAGTGTGGTACACTGCTACATGCATTGATTTGGGACAAAAGTCAGTGGGTTTAAGACTTGACTTCGCTACTATTTATTTATCACGCACACTTGAGACATTTTGAATCTATCGGAGCCTTGATACTCTGTTTTGTAAAATAAATATTTCTAAATCTGTTGTAGCTACTACTCAGAATTGCATTGTGAGGGTTAAATAAGATAATTTCATTAAAGAAATATTTTTCAAGCTCTTACACTGCACAGGATAAGGCATGGAAAATGACTACAAATGATTGAGCCTCTGAAGAAAACTATTTTTATACAAATAAAAGTCAAAGGGCTGTTATTATACACAGGACATCATCAGCTTAATATCAAGAAAATTTCACCCCCAAGACCTGCAGAATTCTCTACTGGATTTTTTTTTCCCTCCCTGTTGAAAAATTGAGCACATTCTTTTTCTCATGACATTTCATCTAAATCAAGTTGTCAGGAAGGTGTAATTTCTTCTAGGTGTGCGTATGAAAATAGATAGGCTGCTTTTTCCTTGGGGTCATTAGCAGTTACCTATTTTCTGGATCCCTGGTTTGCTGAAAGCAACAATGGATGACATTCACAATCAGAACGACTGGCTGAACGTGTTCCTTGTTACTATCACAGTTTTGTTCCTTGACTTTTCCCAGAATGCTTGGTAACTTTATCATAGGCTTGTAGCACAATTTTTCTCCTGAACATGCTCATATGCTTGCTTTTAAGATTGGGACATCTCTGGAAACGAGTGCTAAACCTAAACCCAGAGATTAGGCAAAATATAGATCAAAATTTCAGAATTAGAAGAAAACTTGGTATTCATTTTAGTTCAACTCTCTCATTTTACAGATTAGGAATCCCAGCCTCATTCATCCATTCATTCATCCATTTATTTGATCACTACTTCAACCCATATTTAATGAGCCTCTGCTAAATGCTATGCACTAGGGATAAAATATTGAATGAGCTGGAGGTTCTTAATTATCAGAGACCTTGATGTTATTTGATTATCTGTGTAACAACAGCAACAATAAATATTTCTTGTGTATGCCATATGGTACGGAGAGGTGCTTTCTCATGCATCATTTTATTAGAGTCTCATAAATATATGTAAGGTAGGTATTAAGATTATTTGTATTTTACAGGAGGTAAATCAGAAGCTTAGGAAGATTAGGCAACACACCAAAGATCAGATAATTAGTAATTGTGTTAGCATGGCAACACAGCTCTAACTTCAAACCCACGCTTTTGACATTACTCAGTGAAGTTCCAATAGTCCAATGACATGGAATAGTTGCTCATGAGATCATGGGACAACTTATTATAGGAGGTAGGGTCTTCTGAATCAAATTACTAAATGTGAATGTGTACTTATGTGTGTATTTTCATAAACATTGCTTTTCTGAGTCAGCTAAGAGTTTTGCACTTAGTACCTTTACTGTCAGTCAATAATCTTACTTTTTTAAACAACTTATTAAACTATTCAAAGTGTTTCTTTGAGTGTGAGAGAGTAAAGTTTGAGATATTTGAAGTTTATAATGTAGAAATTCTAAACATTTCTACAGGAAAATTATACAGAACGAGAAAACTACTTGAAGACTTCTAGAGGGCAAACATGGTGCCATCCTTCAAAAACATCTACCCTGAAAACTGCAGTTCCATCAATAACTGGGCAATCACAAGGCAAACTTTTAACCTGTCAACTTACAATCTCTCCGGAAGGCATCAAATACTTTATAAATATTACCTAGATCAGTGGTTCTCAAACTTGAATGTGCTTATGAATCACCAGGATCTTGCGAAATGCAGATTTTTTATTCAGTAGGGTCTGAGGTCAGACTCGAATCAGTATTTCTATGCCATTTTCAGATGATGCTTTTGCTAATTGTTCACAAACTTTGCAAAGTGAGTCTTCTAGACCAACATGAATTCCTATTATGACTCAGATGGAGTATACAAAGATCTTAATCTCAGTAAGGTTTTAAAAATTGTGTTCTTTTCTTTTTTTTTTTTGAGTTGGAGTCTCATTCTGTCACCCAGACTAAAGTACAGTGGCCGCTCCTGGCCACCGCAGCCTCGATATGCTGGGCTCCGGCGATCCTTCCACCTCAGCCTTCCAAGTAGCCGGAATTACAGGCATGTGCTATCACACCCAGCTGATTTTTATTATTATTATTATTTATTGTAGAGATGAGGTCTCGCTGCCCAGGTGGGTCTCGAACCCGCGGGCTCAGGCAATCCACTCACCTCAGCCTCCCAAAGGCGTGGGATTACAGGCTGAGCCATCGAGCCCAGCTAAAATTGTGTTATTTTCAACTCCAGATGTAAAAGGTATGATCTTGATTGTTGAATGAATTGTCTTTTTCAAGACCAATCCAAAAAGATAGTTATTGTTAACTTGTAAGCAGACCAGAAGCACATATCAAATGGCATTTTGGAGAGAGGATCTAGATGATGAATTAGTCATTGCAGGTCCCAAGTACAAAGTGAGAAAATGTGAAAACAATTTTATCATGCACCTGGTTGCAAAGAAAAAAAAAACAGAGAAAATTCAAAATAAACTTACAAATTAAAACTATAGTAAAGCTCAAAAGGAAGAGACACAAAGTAGTACATTCAAGGCCACAAAAGCAAAATATGATGTGGTAAGCCTAAGTAGTATCAAAGGAAAGACCTGAAGGACATACCAAATCACAAGCTGCAGATGAATCAGCAATAAGATGCTATAGTGGGATAAAAATAAAAGTATCAAGATACTGTAAAAACTAAAGTAATTTTTTTCCATGAGAGCTTGCTCTATGGTTATTCAGATTTTACTTATGGCAATTTAAGGGAGATATACACAAACTGAAGAAGATTTAAAAAGTAGAAACTTCATATATCTTTGGGTCAGAGGAATTTCCTCTCTCCCTGGAGCGTTGTCAACTGTATTGTCTTTGCTCAGATGGTTTGTTCCCCTTGTCATTTACAACATGACATGCAACTGAGCTGCAGTAAGTGTCCAACAGAAGGCACTGTTAAACGTGTACGCTTACCTGTAACAGACATCTGAAATCCAAATTATATAAACTAGTAAGTTTCCTACTTTGCCAATGCAAGCAGCTTGAGAGGAATATGTTGAGTCCACCAAAAAAATAACATTGGTATTTGTAGGGCTGTCTCATTACAACAGGGACTTATAAGGTTGGCTCAGTGTTTCCAACAGAATGGACCTCAGAGCAAATTCTTTTCTGCCCATGGACTGATACTTGACATTCATTTAGAACTTTTTGGCTGAGATGCATCAGTGAATAGAGGTACATTGGGCCTATGGGAATTCATATGGAAAGCCAAAACTTAAAAATGAGTTTAGAGCCTCTTTCTTGTTTTCAATTTATTTTAGTCCTGTCCTAGGTCATTATTGGAATATTCTCTTAGAGCAGTAAATCACCCTGTAGGTAAGAGCTTAATGATTGAGTTAATTTGACTTGGTTTTAGGCTGTAGGTGTTGACTTCTTTATGTTACTTCCCATACAGCCAAACACTCCTTTGGGTTCTGTATCCCTCCCTTCCTCCCTCCCTGCTTTGTATTGAGTTCTATTATAAGACTGGCTCTTTTAACTGGTGTGAATAAAAAGATGATTAAGACATGTACCTTGCTCTTCAGCAACTCAGTTCTAGTGCTGAAAGAGCAGCATTACTATAGTATTTTAAATGCCATTATAGAAGTATGTTGATACTATAGTGCCCCTCCCAGCTTTAGCATGTGCTCTGTTCCTCTGACTGAAGTCCCTCTTCTGGCTACTCAGGCTACTCTCCAGAAGGCCCCCCTTTGCCTCTTCAGACCCAGGGTGGTAATGGCTTCTCACCATTGCTAGTTCTGGATTTCTTATCAACCTTTGCTGGTTTTCTTAACCCCACTCACCCCTCTCTAAATAGTCCTTTCATTAGATTGTTTTCAGGTAAGTCCTTTTACATAGGCCATCTGTTTTGTTGGGATTCCGACTGATGTACTCATTGACCTTCAGTGCTGACTAAAATATTTTATTATGGTGTAGTTTTATATGTACAAACATAGCAAGAAATGCTATCTTGCAGTTTTAGTAAAACTAGAAAATAAAAAGAAATATATTAGCAAATACACATGAAACTAAAAACCAATAAGATATAAATTAAAAACATATTTAATATGTGGTGCAGTAAGTTGTTCACCTAAACTAAATTGCAGTTACATGTGGGTTACTGGCTGCCATGGTGCAGGTTCCCTTGTATTTGGCATATTTCTGTTACCATATGCAGTGTGGAGGCTCAATTCTGCCACTGTATCTCTTTGTTCAAATTACTGGGAAATCTTTATTCGTGTAGTGAACATTGAGGTCATTTGACCTTCACTTTGAAAGAAAGCATAATTTATGTATTTGGTCGGCCTCTGTTCTTTTCTCATTAGCTTTCAGCATTAAAGAAGTACAACTTGTCACTATCACTACTGTAAACACAAACACAGTTCCAAGAACTTTAATTGCCTGGCAGTACTCTGTTATAAGGTGAGCATTCTGATAACCCAGGATTTTCTTCTGTTAATTTTTATATTATCAGAAATAAAAACAGAAATTTAAAACATGTTTCTAAAAGTATTGGATTATGTCTGAGGACCCTCAAGTGCCAGGACTTGGGTTCAAATGGAGAACCACTAAACATTGAGAAACAGGGGACCAACAGGATCAGATTTTCATATGGTATGGGGAAGAGGAGATAGATGGTAGGGGAACAGGTAGGAAAACATTCAGAGAGGAGAAAGAGAATGAGAGAGGAGAGAGAAAAAGAGAGAGAGAGAATCATTAACAAGGCAGTAAGAACGCTTCACAAGGTTTAGAAAACCTGCATGCTTGCTTGGCTCTGCTACTTTTGTTGGGTGAGCTTCAGCAAAATATTTCACCTTTGAGGACTAATTTCTCTTATCTATAAGATGGAGGAGGAGGATTGAACTAGAGGATCTTTAAGATGTAGCTGGAGCACCATTACCCAAAGTCATACAAAATGATGAGGGATTTTGCATGTGAGCATGTGTGCATATCAGGAATTTTCCTAAAGATTCACCTTTGAATTGATTCCCAAGTGAACCAGAGCCTGTTTTGAATTTCAGAGTGTTCTGAGCACTGACTTTTTTGTGGCTCCTCTCCTTTACTTGGCTGCACAGTGAAAGCACTTTAAAAGGAGGTAAGGGGCTCAAGTTGGTAGAGGAAGCCAGAATGTTCTGAGCCCTAAAGTAGCTCTCTAAGAAGCAAATACTCTCCATCAGCCCCTGTCTACAGTGAGTTTGGAGGAGAGAAACCCCCCGTCTCCTTAGTTGCTGATTAATTGGGGTGACCATGTTGGAAAGGAAACTCATCTTCCCTGCTTTACATTCTAGAAAGGAGAGAACATTTGCTGACTCCCCCCACACCAGAGAAATGTTGGAGACATCACATCTTATCCTTCTGTCCACTCCTCCCTCTCCATAGGAGAATGAGTAGTTAGCTCAATCTGTCTATCATATTTGCTAATGGGTGGGATTACATACCTGGAAAGTAGGACTCAGTCCAGCAGCATCCTTTTCCTTGATTGTGGTTTTCTTCTGGGTTTAAGTGCACTGGGTTCTTTTATTTCCTGTCTCTTCAAGGCAGGCACACTTGGGCAAGTTGTTGACACAGTGTAGGAAGTTGGATGCTTCCCTTTTGGCAACAACAACAACAACAACAACAACAACAACAAAGCTGTGTTGTACAATTACCCAAAGCCCTGCATTGTGGAGTTGGAGGGTAAATGCCCAGAGAAATAAGGGGGCTGTTCAGTTCCCAGTTTGCTGGTGATCTCAGTGTGTCTCCATTGGTCAGGTTTCTGGAAGGAAAGAGATGAAGAATAGGAAAGTCCTAACATGTGTCATTGTCAACAGACCCTGGATCAGTCTCACACCTGAATTCCCATCTGTCAAGCACTGTTGCTATCACAATGGACTGGGTGCACCTTTTAACTCTTGATGCAATGCCCTGAGTGCATGGACTGCAACAAGATCTGTCTTAGCCCCCATGCCCTGGCCATCGGCCCTGCTCTGTGCTGACTGCTGCCTCAGAGCTTGGATTGACCGAGCATTGCTGGCTGTCTGCTGCTACCTCTTCTTGGAAAAAAAGAAATCTATTATTACTGTGCCTGATCTGCTCCTGGATGGAGAGCTAGCAATTACCATTCACCAGGTGGCCCTAAGCTTTTTCTTTGCTTTTAGGGGCAGAAGCAACTGACTGAAGTATTAAGCTCATTAAATCTATCCCATGTGGTATGAGCATGTCATGGGTCTTTTTCTACCTGCTTCTAGGGGGCAAACATCTCCCCCCTCAGTAGTGCTCAGATGGGATTAACTAGTTCCGCAGCCCTACACAGGTGTTGTCCTGGACTACAGCACATTCTGACTCCTGTTGCTGACATGGGCCTTGTGGGTGGTTTCCCAGTCACACTCATGGTGCCCTGGCCTGCCAGTGAGAGGGGATTAACATGTGTTTCTCCAAATTAGCAGTCCATTCTGGTGGGTGTGCAAGAGAGGTAGTGAATCCTGTTTTCCACATTTTAAAACAGTTTCCTTTTACGTAACCTGGCTTATATATAAGCAAATAAATCCAGAACATTCTGTAACATCTCCCCATGCTATCTGCCAGGCGCAGAAACCTTTTTCTCCATTATATGCATCCATGAGTTGAAGCCCTGGCTCTTCAGGACACTGGTCTCCAAGTTCTTCATACAGTCCCTAATTGAGATTTATTTTTCCCCCCAAATTTTCTTTTCCTCCCGTCTCTCCAATTCGATTATCAGAGATCATCATTATTGACATGATAGTGTGGTTTCCAATTTTTCCTTTTTGAAATACATCTTTATGTCTATCTATTTATCCATCTGTCTGACCATCTACATATTTATTTATGCATCTAACTACAATGTATGCATCTATTCATCCATCTATCCATTGTTATCATCTATCTATTCATTCCTGTCTACCTACTTACATGCATGCATAATAAAACACCTGACCAGGTTTCAAAGCTTCTAGTTTATCTTTTTAGGATTCTAGGCTTCTGGAATGTGAATGCCAGTCCTCCTCCCACTTCACAGTTGGGGGAATTGAGAACTACTATGAAATCTATTTGGTCTTCTTGTCCTGCCTGCGTGCCTGGTGCTGCGCTGATAACTCTGTCTGACTCCTCTCAGGACTCCTCATGACTCCATGACAGAGCTGCCATTATCGTTTCTATTATGTAGAGGGGAACAATAAGGCCTGGATTAACTTGCCTGAGTTCATACAACTGAGGCTGGGCAAAGGCTCAAAATCTAGATGTCAGACTCCATGGCCTTTACTTTCCAGAATGATTATTTATTGAATCCTGACTCCATTGTAATTCTTTGTTAGAAACCTATTTTTTGCTTCATTTTTTAATATTTCTTATTCTTACAGTAGGGAGCTCTAGCATCTAATTTTTTATCACTCTAAGCTTAATGGCAGAGTTTAGAACTAATACTTACCTGTAGCAAATAGTTTCTCAAGTAGCAGGATAAAAACGAAACATAAAAAAATAAAGAACTTTACTTCAAATATATGCTTGTTTGCACAAAGAGCATCTACTTGAACCTAAATCACAAAAATCTTATTTTTTTCCTTTTACAGATGTAATTGTCACATATGTTCATTATGAATTTATAATGAGGGCCCAGAACAGATGGTGCAGACTTAAAATGACATACATTGCAAGCAGCGCTTCCCGTAATGGGCAGGGCTGTTGCTGCCCTCCCCTGGAAGGTATTGTGTGTGGGGGTGCTGGGAGGTCTGCAGAGAGGGTCTGAGGCCTTCCTGGCTCTCCTGGCCTGCTGAAGAGCAGGGCAGGAGGCTACTGGGCATGGACCACATTTAGCCAAATTTTAAAAAAGAACAGTTTAGAGCTGATTTCTTTATCTTTTACAGCTTTCTTGATGTCCTAGAAATATGCTAGTGTCTGGAGGCTTAGGGCCTTGAAATTTATCTGGCTAGAATTAGCTCAGGCAGAGTTGCAGAGGTGACAGACAGGGTTTACCAGCAGCTCGCTCCCATTTACCTTAAGAAGGAACCCTCCACCTGGCCCTATGGGCTTGGCACCATTCCATGATGAACTCATTTCTTCTTCCAATGAGAACAGTTTGCTCTTTTATGCCTTGGAAATGAAGACTGAGGTGGAATCACTCACATAAGTGATCTGATGTATTAGTTCATGCTAATAATATTCATGCAGTAGTGTCACATGATGCCACATGAGTCATGACACTTTATTCTTACATGTTTCAAATGATGCATACTTGTATGTATTTTGAACCTCATTCCAAGTGGGAGACACGAAATATGGATTTAGGTCCATTAGCTTACAAAGCTCATGCATTGTCTGAGGAAGTGTATTGCTAATGTTTTGCTGAAGACTAAATCCGTAATCTTCGCAATGAGTGCTAATGATTTTCAGGATTTTTTAAAAATTAAATTGAGGTAAAAACCTTTAACATGAGATCTACCCTCTTAGCAAATGTTTAAGTGTACAATACTGTATTGTTAGCTCTAGGCACAATGTTGCACAGCAGATATCTAGAACGTAAGTGAAAGTCTGAGATAAGACAAGTGAAAATTTGGTGATGGAACTTCAGTTTTGAGGAATGAGATTTGTCTCTGGCTGGGTACTATTCAGATAACAATCCTCAAATCATATCACAAACACTTTGCCTACACTTAAGGATGAGTTTGTGTTAACCCTTCCATACCCACCTTCTCTGTGAGAACCAGAGAAACCTTACAGAGATTCCCTTTCCTAGGATAAGTCCTGGTCCACTGTGGGAAAATGAAAAAGCATCATGATATGCAGGTGATACGTGTGCAGACCGGGGAAAGGAAACCAAAACCCAGGGAATGGGCTGTAACCACAAGGGTCATACCTTTGGGCTGCCTTTAAAGCTGAAGGTCCTTTTGCAGGTGAAAATTCTAAACATTCTTATACAGGGACCAATATTGCTTCTCCCACTGCCAGTAATGGAAGGAAGAGAAGCACCTATTCAATGGTGTCTGCTTGCCAGCAAGGTTGTATTCATTGATTTAAAGCATAAATTGTAAAACTTCTATTTATGTAAGTTGTGCCTCACAAATTTTAGATTATTAGGCTGTATCATACTATTGAGAAGGAAATAAACATTTGGTCCCTGTTATTTTCTTAGGCTGTTGGAAGAGTTTGTAACAACATAAGCTTTCCCGGAAAAAGGCAGTTAGATATTCTATAGCATGTATAACAGGATGGTTGTAGAACAAAGTGGGTCTACACTGGAAGCATTGGATATCCAGACCCATGGGTTCTACTGTGGGCACTGCATCTGTGCCACTGCAGATAAGTTGCCACCATCTGAGCCTGTTTTTCGTCAGCTAAATGAATATTATGAAATCTGTTCTTCTCACTTCAGATAAATGTTGTAAGATCAAATGAGGGAACATCGGCAAAAGCCTTTTGTAAATTTTAAAGTGCTTTGCAAATGTCTGTGGTTTCTAGAATATCATATTAATACAGGGTTTCTCAACCTTAGCACTATTGATATTTTGGGCCAGATAAATCTGTTTGGGGAAGGAAGGCTGTCCTGCAAGTATTAAGAACAGCATCTCTGTTCTTAACTCACTAGATGCCAGTATCACCTTCAGTTGTGACAACCAAAAATGTCTCTGGACATTGCAAAATGTGTCCTGGGGTAGCAGAATCACCCCAAGATGAGAACCACTATATTAATATAACATAGCTTCACCATCACTGGATTCATTAATAAGTATAAGGTGATGTTTTAGAAGATCAGTTTATTAGTCCCTGTTCTCCATAGGAAATGTTAAGAGTAGGCTGAAGAGTCTTGTATTCAGAGAAAGAAGCCTGGACTGAAGAGATTAATTTAAATGACAATTTGTTGAGTGTCAACTACTGCAGATTTATCCATGTGCAAAGTGATCACTATGATGTGGAAAGACCCATGGAAGGGAGAATGGGTATTTATCATAATGAGACAGAAGCTACAATAAGTCTTCAAAAAACAAGGTTGTTGACCAGATAGAAGCCGGGGAAGTTGGCAAGTAAAATTCTAGCAATAAGGAAACACCCGCTCAGAGTAGGTGGGAGAAAGAAATGTCTCAGCAAAAGCCATGCAAAGCCATCTAAGAACTTCTCTGGCTTTACCAAATTTTGTTGATGATTAAGAAATGATGTCATTTTAAAAAGCACAGTAGAGAAATTAACGCAGAATTATAAGCTCAAAGCAGATTCTTTTTTTTTTTTTTTTCAGTTGGAGTCTCACTCTTTTGCCCAGACTGGAGTGCAGTGGCATGCTCCTGGCCACCGCAGCCTCGACCTGCTGGGCTCCGGCAATCCTTCCGCCTCAATCTTCCAAGCAGCTGGAATGACAGGTGCGTGCTACCACGCCCAGTTAATTTTTTTTTTGATTTACTGTAAAGATGAGGTCTCACCAATTTGCCCAGGTGGGTCTTGAACCCGCAGGCTCAGGCAATCTACTCACCTCAGCTTCCCAAAGCGCAGTATTACAGGCTGAGCCACTGAGCAGATTCTTATGTTTTCAAATCTATATGGCAGGCAAGTGATCCTACTGCGCTCATAAAAGGGACCCTGGAGTATATGTTCTGTGATATGAACAGTTTCCCAGGGTCTTGGATTGTTGTGCCAGATGGCGTGAAGGGCTTTGACTGAGTGAAGAAGGGCAGAGTAGAAAGTTGGGGTGACACCATCACAGGGTCTGGGGGTGAGTGTCAATCTCTCTCAATTAATAATGACCTTGGATAACTTGCTTTAAATTCCTGAGCCTTGGTCTCCTCATAAGTGGACTGGGAATAATAAGTTTTATGAAACTTTTGACTATGAAGATGATCCTGATGAGCCACCATTCATAGAATATATATCCCAAGTGTCTAGTTTAAAAAATGGGATGCAGTTGCCATAGCTTCTAGTGGTATGACTGCCCTTAGTACTAGCACTAATAGTAGCAGCTAACATTTATTGAGCATACATTGTTTGTCCGAAAATGTTCTGAGCCCTTTGTGTGTATTATATTCATTCTTAATCCTATAGAACAATTTTACAAGATGAGTATCAATAACAGTTTTTTAGGTAAGGAAACAGAGGCTTAACAAAAAAGGTTCTTTCTTAAGATAATACACACCTGAAGCCATGGAGCGAGAATTTGAAGCCAAGGCTCCTAGTCCCCAAGCACATCAGCAGAGACTTGGCATTTGTGACTCCAACATAGTTTCTTGATTATAGATGTGTTCATTCTTCATTCATTCTCTTTAAAAGAGACCTTGGTTTTAGATACTATTATTATGCAATAAAATAATTAACTTATTAGTAATAGAAGGGGATGAATTTTCTTTGATGCACCCACAGCTACATGGTCAGGCCTGGGCATTGACATGTGACTTACTTGAGTCAATATATCTTTGCTGAATACTTGGCCCTTGCTTCCTGGTCTTTATCTTTTTGCTAAGTAGCACCATCTATTACATCACCTCTGCCCACCCACCCCCATAGTCTGCTAGGGCTTTGTTGCTTTCTTCTTTTCCCCCAGACTTGCTTCTAGGAAGATATATGATTAGCTTATTAATGTCAGAGCAGGAACATCTATAGAAGTTTACTGTATACTCTTCGCGGCTGCATTTGGATTTTTTAAAAGGACTTTAAGTCAAAGAAATTACTGTAAGTATTAGTAGGTCTGTGAACTCTGTATTTTATTGGTAATATTGCCTCTGATATTTTTCCATGTGTTCTATTCACTGTGTTGGTCCTGAGATCTTTCTGTGGTTATGAAAAAAATACTATGCCGAATGGTACCCTTATGATGTGAGCTCACAAATCAGTGTTATTGGATTTAGGGAAAAAAGAAAGCATTTTCATTATCAGTTAAGTTTAGCCAACAACTACCCTCCTATTCTCCCAAGTTTGGAGTCATTTGAGGGGTAGAGACAAAATTCAAAACTTCATTTGTTTGGAGAGAAAACAGTCAGGAGATTGTAATATTAGACTTACTGCCAAGGACTACGCGCTAAAACTTCACTCCAGAACCAGACAGTCTTTTTTTTTTTTGAGTTGGTGTCTCACTCTGTTGCCTAGACTGGAGTGCAGTGGCCGCTCCCGGCCACCGCAGCCTCGACCTGCTGGGCTCCGCCGATCCTTCCGCCTCAGCCTTCCGAGTAGCCGGAATTACAGGCATGCGCTACCACGCCCGGCTGATTTTTGGATTTATTGTAGAGATGAGGTCTCGCTGCCCAGGTGGGTCTCGAACCCGCGGGCTCAGGTAATCCACTTACTTCAGCCTCCCAAAGGCACGGGATTACAGGCTGAGCCACTGAGCCCGGCTCCAGACAGTTTTAAGGTCCTGCACTCCCTGTCATTGTACCAGTTGCCCCACTGGGACATGAAAGAGGGCTGACCCAGTGAGGGGTAGAGAAGGCTGGATGCATTTTCTATATATGCATATATATAATGTATGCGTGTGTATTTATAGTTATACACATTTACACACATATTGTGAGCACATCTCACACACACACACACACACACACACACACACACACACACACGGCTTCCTAATGATGAAGCTATGATTTTTATTTCCTACTGTCTCTGTTCTGCCTGATGTTCCATGTTAATCTCAATTTTCTGTCTTGTGACTTGGGACATTTTTATTAATTTGTTGAAGCTCCATGTGATCCTGGTATGTGGAAGAAGATCAATGAAATAGTTTAAATGACTGGTGGGGAAAGAACCTCCTTTTGTGTTAATATTGGCTACCATTCCTTCACAAAAAATTGCATTTAATGCTGTGCTGTGTAATAGGAGAGCCAAACTCTGTCCCCTTGATTCTAAACTCAATGGAATATGAAGATAACTGGCTCTGGGATAATACCTGGTCCTTGCTCAGAGGCTCAGGGGCTGGCCAGGAGGGAATTGAACCCTGGTGAACTCTCCAAGAGCCCTGAGGTTATCATAGCCTCCTTATGACAGTTGCCTGGAGTCAGAGACCAGAGTCCTTCATAATTGATTTTTCTCCAGTTACAAAACTTCCTGTTCTTGCACAAAGTTTTCCCCATGAAACTTGTGTGTCTTTTTAGCTGGAAATGGAAGTGATTGGGAGAGGTGTTGATCTAGAAAAAGGTGACTGCACATCCTGGTTATCCTTCTAAGCATCATTTGAATGCTTCTTCTTATTATAGTGCTTGTATTTGAGGACAGTGTCACATTTTCATGACACTGTAGTTTCAGTTGTGATGGCACTTCCATTATAAACCCCTGTTTTCAGGTGCTCATGACAGCCTTGGGGGGAAAAATCACTCTTAGGGATAAAATTTCTCATATCCGTTCTCACCTCAGAGGTGAAATTTTTGTTTTGAATGTCTGGCGGAAAATTCTGTATCTGTGATGGTGTAAATCCCCTCAAATGGCCCATGATGGTGGTGGTAGTTGTGGAGGGTTAGGGATTTAACAGGTAGAGATCTGGGAAGGTTCACATGGGCATGATACTTGGGAATTGGGACCCTAGGATCACTTTGTGGCATCTCTCCTGGAAAGACTGTGTGATTTTGCAAGACCTCATTTATCTGATTTCTGGGTGTTGAAGAGAGTTCATTAATTTTAGAAGCAGGCCAGTGAATTGATTCTGCAGGGAAGCTTGGATTCGATTCTTGCCATATCCATCTAGGTATCTTAGACTAGTGTTGAAGTAGACTTTAGTCTTGGACTCCAGTCTGGCCTCACTACCACTTTCACTTCTCTGTGCTGTTATTCATTCAGATTTTGCTGGAGCCTGAAATCCCTTTCTATCAGAACCCTAATCTTTCTCTAAAGTCTAATTCTTGTTGCCTTCTCTGTGAAGCCCTCCAGACATTATCCTAGTTGAACTCATTCTTACTCTGTATTGTGACAGCATTTTACTTGGATGGATAATGTAGCTCTCATTTGATTTCTCCTCCTAGTATGTTTATTTATAAGTCTTTGGCTATGCCCCTCCCTGCCATTAGCTTGCAAGCTTACTGAGAGTTAGGATTCTTAAACTCTTACAAACATCACAAACATCTTGTGCATATTGGGTTCTCAATAAATGCTTTTTAGGTCAATTCATTTAATTATCACCCCTTATTGAATGCCATCTTATGCCTAGCACTTTTCAGACCAATAGTACTACTTTTTGAGATTTTGAACACAAAAACTAATTGGATATGTTTCTTGTTCTCTGCAAATGTACAATTCTGAATGTGTAGCAAGGAGGCAGACAAATAAAAAAAATTTTTTAAATATAAAGCCAGCAGACCAATCTGGAAACTGGTGGTTGAGTTTCAACACCAGACCTCGCCAATGCCTTTATGAGTGGAAGGATGACACATGTGCATCACTAGATGGACCGTGGTTGAGGAAATAATTCATGGAAAGTTCTGTTCTTGATCTCTCTGCTTCATTAAGGTAATGGGAGGCTCCATAAAAAAAGCTCTTAGCAGAGGTTAATCCAAACTGTTTTCTATGATGGTTTTTAAATTGCTCTTGAAATAAGTCAACTTGTTAGGTCTATGGCAAACATTAGCCCTTTCAGCAGCAGTTGACCTAAGGAGAGCTCATATTCTTTAAAATAAGCAGGATACATTGTGCTCTTGTTCATGTAAGACTATTGAAAAGAAAACATAACCCTAAATACAAAACGTGTCTTAAGTGAAATTGCAAGATATCTTTCATCTTCCATTTTCAGCATTTCTATTATTAATATCTCCTCACTGATTGATTGCAGATGTTCCTTGTCTCTTCTAGAGTCTCTGTTGTATTGAATTTGAGGTTGTTCTACTGAGGAGACCCCGTCTGACAGGGAGGATGTGGGAAAATGATCAGAGCCAGCACTTGCTCCTTTATTTCTGTCTGCTGTGTGGCTACCTAAAATGACACTAGAAGCCAGCTCATAGATGAGCCCTTGAAAGTTCCCGTTTCTGTGCAATTGTTGCACTTGTTACCCTATTATTGAACAAGCTATCTCTTTGAATAGAGTGCCCCTCCAGTCAATTTCCAAATGGATTTGGATGTTGGAAGATCTTCTCGGCTTCTGTGATTAAATCCAACTTAGGATTTAAAAGCAAGCATTCTGCTCATTGGGATAATTAACTAATGCTTATCCCACTTTATCCCAAATCCCTATTGACCTATTTTAGGTGTAATGTTTTAAGAGTTGATGAAAGGTGAAAATGGAATCGATCAGCAGCATCTTTCCACCCTCTCGGTCCTTGCTTCCTCTCCCCAGATTTCCTCCTTGATAGCCTGACTATCCCACCTGGAAGCTAAATGGAGTTCAATGCTCTTTTTTTAGAAAGCCCGCCAGATGCAAGCTTGGCACTAGGACTCCAGTGGAGAGGAGCACTGGGACTGAGTGAATCAGAGAGACTCTGGCTCACCTTGAAGGCGCTGAATGCTCCCGTCTACATGACCTTGAAAATGTTAGGTGTGCACACTCAAAGCAGTACTAGAAAGAAGTTTCGTTCTCCAGCAGTGTGAGCCATTGCTGTGCTGCAAGCTCTCTCTCCCCCTTTTTCTGCTGGTTGTCTCTCTCTTTCTCTTACACACACACACACACACACACACACACACACACACACACACACTCACACGCGTATGCATGCTTGTATGTGTGCGCGCGCACACAAACATTCACACATGCACAGTCAAGGAAGAAGAAGGAAAAGGAAAAACAAAGGAATCTAGCAAGAATGTTTGAACACCCAGATAAAACAAAGCTTTTCCACATGGCTCTCTATTCTATCCTTAATGTCAAAGGAAAAATAAACCCAAGCAAATGACCCAACTAATTTTATAATTATGGAATAAGGTGAAATGGTATTGAAATGACCATGGAGAGTTCTTCTTGACATAAAAAAAGTTGTACGATTGTATGGCAAGCATACCTTCTTTTCTTCCTTCCCACTTTTTTGACCTCTGCCGTTATCTTTAGATTTATCAGCAATACTAGATGGCTTTTTCACATCAGTAAGCACCATCCAAAATATAACAATCAGAAAGAATCAGAGAAAATAAATCAATGTCCACAAACAACCAGCCAATTTTGGCAAGTACAATTTATTCATAAAAGCTACAGTTCACTGGGGATTCTCTTGTCTTGCATCCACAATGCCCTTGATTCAGATGCCAGCCTGGTGAGCGCCAGGTGGCAGCCAAGAAGGGAAGACATGCATTGTTCCATTCGGGTTGCTTTGTTTCCCTAATGCCTCTGCTCGCCCTCTTTTTAAGCTCAGAGGCACATTATATTCTAGGAATTCTATGCGATTGTTATCCTAACTAATTGAAAATAGAAATTAAAGTTGAGCAAGCCTCTTTTTTGGGGGGAGGGGAGTAGTAACAAGGAGGACTCCTGTGGTCCTGTTGATAGGCTCACTGACTCTGAGAATTTCCTACGCCTTCTGACCGTGCGTATCATTGCTCTTCAGAGGTCATGATCATACACTGGCAGAAACCATCTTAGCAGAAAGATTTCTATATTTTGCTCTATATTCTGCCTAGGATTAATTGCATATTTTTCCCAGGGGACTTTATCTTTCCTATTTCTAGCCAACACTACAGGTCTTTTGTTTCCGATCCTCCTCTTTTTTTCCAGTTTACATTTACATTAATAAGGATTTCTCTTTTTCTCTTTATAAAAGTCTGCTTTTGTTTGGGGTAGGAGAGACTGAATAATTTGCCCTCCCATTAGGAATGTGAGAAAGGTGAAGACAAAGAAAGGGAGAAAAGAAAGATTGAGAGAAATTACAGGTCATAGCTTGCACGGAAGGGGAGGACGAGAAAGGTAGAAAGAAAGCATTCTTTTTCAGCAGTAAACAAGAGCTACTAGATCTGAAAACACAGAGTAAATAATTCTGCTAACAATAATTAATTAACAATAATAGTTTGCACTCAGAGCTCAGCTTTCATCGGGCAACCTCAGAGCACTTCACAAACCACAGTTAATTAAGCCTCTGGCCCCCTGTTGAAGGCAAGCAGGTATTAATAGCACCCTTTTTCTAGTGCAGACACGAAGGCATGGTGGAGTTCTGTGGCTCTTGCAGTGACTTGTTATTTTGAAAGTACCACTCAGGTACAAAGAAAGGTGCCTTCAATCAGTTTACCAAGGTCCACGTTTGTGTCACTGAAGTGGCAGCAGTGACCTGCCCCAACGACAGGTATGTTCTGTTGGCAATTAGTTGCCAACCTAACACAACACCTGCTGTGCATGCAGCCTCGGCCTTTCTTTCTCCCGAGGCTGACTGGCTGACTCCTAGCCTCTTATCTGGCCGGAGCTCAGCAAATCCCATCTTCCAGTTCTCAGAGCAAACTGGGATGAAATCTCTGGCGCAGATAGTATTTAATTTGTGATGGCTTGATGAGGTTAGTCACCTTGCTCTTTACTGCTGTGTTTTCCTGTCCGTGTGCTTGCCAGACTTACTTTCTGCTGGTTCCTTGTCATCTGAGGTTGATGGAGAGGGATCTGGGATAAACAGAAGAGAGATGCTCACGTCTGCCCGGGTGGCGCTGCCGTTGCTCTTTCCTGCTCATCCTCCTGTTGGCCCTCGATTGGCAGCTGCTGCTATACTCCCCCACAGGCCCCCAGCTGGGTCAGAGGAAAGATTAGCTCTCCTTGCATCTTGTGCCAGGGCTGTGTGGTGGATTAGGCTGGCAGAGAGACCTGAATAGCTTCATCTTCAGGAACAGGAGAATCTTTCTCAAGGTCACCCTGCAACACGCATATGCTTCTGAGTTGCTCTGGGAAGCCACCTCCCAGGGCTACTTGGATTTCAGTTTGAGGCCAATACTCTAAATTTTAACTCATAAAATTGATCCCCAAACTTTTTTAGTATTGACACTGCTTTTTATGTCCAAAATTTTGCAGAACACACCCCTGCCAATTCCCCCATGATACGATTTTATGTTATTATTAATCCTTTTAATACGTATGTTGTGGGGAAATGCATAATGGCAAACAGCTATTATAAATTCAGTAATGATTTTATATGGAAACATTTTTATTTATAACAACATATCATACACTTGAAAATAAAAGATGTGGTTCTATTTGCAAAGCACTATTTTTTCAGGCAAGAGAAGACACTTAATGAGCACTCAAATTTGAAACTGCTTGCAATAACTCCATATCCTTCAAGGGCACTTGGCTCATGAGTTGGAAGATTTTGGTTTATAATACAAAACATATACAGTTTGAGGTGGCTAAGCCTGTGAGGATTCTCTGAAACAGACCTAACACATTCCTCGATACTTGGACCATTTGACTGAATTTTTGCTGCCAGAGTTGTTCCTGGTTTTTCTGTAGAGAAGAGTAAACACTATGGTATCCACAAAGTTCATCTGAGAAAATGCCCTGAACCCCCATTTGTAGATTTCCTTCTACCTCTTGATACTCTTGAATTTCTTTTGAATGTCTTTTTTTCCTGAGAATATCATACTATTTTGCTAGAAGTGACCATAATACAGATTGCAAAAGCCGTTCAAAATAGGACGTGTCCATGGTAGATCCACAGTGAATCATAGGTGGCTCTAAATATGCTCTTTATTTGAATTAAAATTATTTTTCCCTGGTACTATCAGGGTCTAGGAGGCCAATAAACAGAGCTCAGAAGGATTCAGGGCTCAGGGAAATTGTTGAAAAGAGAACAGATTGTTGTACAGCCCAAGAATAGCTTGATGTCACTCATGGTTAGCAGTTATTGGGCTCCTGCTATGCCAATATATTTACAGAAATTCAATAACAATGTATGAAAAATGTATATATTACGGCTGTTGTTACCTGTTTTCTTCACAAGAATTATGAAGGGTAGTTATCTTTATTTCTGCTGTTGAGAAAATGCAAACTTAGTGTAATGTGTGACTTGCTCAAGGTCACAAGGCTGGTAAATGGAAGAGCTGGAGTCAAACGCAAGTTCAACTCAAGATTAGAAGCGCAGGCTGTAGCTCAGTGTATCTGTTAGGGGGCTCAGTTGTTCCTAAGAGGACATTAAGAAACATAACTGACTGTACACTGTGAGGGCTGTCAGTCCCTGGATTCCTTCCCAGGAGACAGTTGGATAACCTATGTGCAGCGCGATGTGAACCCACTTCAGGGTTCTGCCACACAGAAAAGGAGAAATGCCTTGTGGAGAGTTTTTTCAGAGGTACTTCTATGGGGATGAATTATAGATTTTAGTTTGCACTGTAAAGAAAAAAAGTCAGTGAACACAGAGCCAAGAGGTTTTAGTCCCAGATATATTTGCATATGACTTTTCACAAGATGCTCATTTTCTCCAAATCTTCGTTTCCCTTCCAAATGATTTTCTGAGTCCCAGCCTTGAATAGCTGTACTGTTGTACTATTGGGTGGTGGTCTCTACTTTTTAGAAACTTAATGCAGATGAATAAAATGAATGATGAATAGATGAATAAAAAGTAATAATACTAGATTGTAAGATGTAATAATAAAGACTTGAAAAATGCTAGGGATGACTGGTGAAATCAAGGAAGACTTTGCAAAAAAGATGACATTTGAAACAGGTCTTGAAGACCTATGAATTGACCCAGACAGGGAATTCAATTTAATTTTACTGGTGTGTGTGTGTGTGTGTGTGTGTGTGTGTGTGTGTGTGTGTTTTCTACTATATAATGGTTACTGTGCTAGGCTTGGGATACACAACTGTCCATAAGACAGATCCTTTTCCTAAAATGCTTAGTTGACTGGGGAGAGAAGCAACTACAACATGCAACATTTAGAAACTGCAACAATAAGTGCACATGGGAGGACTGCCAGGGGAGGGGGAGAATTTCAAGCAGAGAGAACTGGTTGTGTCAAGATGATAAATCATGAAAGGGCACAGCGTGCCCAGCACAATGATTATGGATCAAAATGTAGATGGTAAAGCTGGAAAACAATGCAAAAAACAAAGTGCAAATTGTTGCACATGCCTGGTTAAAAGTTAGAACTTTAATCTGAACAAATGGAAAACTTTGATTAGAGGAAACAGACCAAATGAGAGCGTTTGTTTTTGTTTTGTTTTGTTTTTTGTGGGAGTGAGGGAGAGGGATGGAAAGATTGTCTCTGAAACTGGAAATGATATCTTGAGGGAGAGGGCATAGGGCAGAGGACAACCATACAAGACCTTATTGTCATGTGGCAGCAGGTTGGCAGAGTGAGAAGAGCTGAACTGGGAAATGGCTCTGAATTAGAAGACACAACTTGCAGATGGACAAGCTTGGGGGAGAAAGAAGAACCCAGAGTAATTTACAGGTTTTCATTCCAAAAGATTGGGCAGACTAAGAACAAGATGTAGTTTTTCATAGAAGGCCAGCACTACAGCTGGAAAAGAAGGTGTGACCAGATGTGTCTGGACATACTCGGTGAAATATCTGTTGGCTACTCAAGTGGACATGTCCCCTTGATCAGGTGAAGAGTCATGAACAGACTTCAGGAGAAAGGAGGGAGCTGGAGGTTTGGATTTGGCAATCATACAGATAGAGGTACAACTGCAGCCACAGGAGTGAGGAGAAAGGAGGGCCAAGGACAAATACTTGGGAAAGGGGACATTTGGGAATTATGCTGAAGCAGAGTATTGAGGAGATTGAGGAGGAAACCAGAGAGCTATAAGAAAGATTGGGAATACTAAGATCCTGGAGGCTAAGAAACGATAGGCGGTGGGCCAGGTGTCCAGTGTTGCAGAGCAGGACGGGGAGGACAATGACTCTTTGGGTGGCAATTAGGAAACCCTTGGGGAGACTCAGAAGAAAAGTATCTCCCATATAATCTCTATGAGACTGCTCTTGGGCCCATGAGACAATACATATGAAGTAATAGGTTGTGCAATGCTAGCTAATGTCACAGATGAGTTCTCTACCCATATTTTTTTCTCTTTCCCCTTCTCCACCTCTCACACACTCCCAAACACTATTTTCAGCTGCCAGTCCCATCTCAAATATGAAGCCACCTATATCGCTCATCTGCTCTTCACTATGCTGTTGCTTTTTTCCATTTCTTTGTTTGTGCTGTTCTCACCTTGTGTCTTATTAGCTCTGCCATAATCTCTGGGACTCACTTTGAACATCTCCAAGAAGCCTCCCCTGATTCTTAGCATCAGTGAACCCTCCTTGCTCCTTTCCCAAACTATGTGCTCAGGGCAGAGTAAAGTGCTCCTCCTCTGGTCTTCCATAACTCATCACAAGTCCACGTTTATCATCTATTATCTGTTTATAACAAGTCCATTATCTATGTTCGCTTATGAGCAGGGGCCATGTCTCATTTACCTCAGAATTCCCACATCCTAGCCCAATGCTAGACACTTAATAGAGCCTTGATAAATAGTTTTTGAACATGAATGAACAATAAGATGTAGATACCTATGTGTTGTTTTCCTTTTCTAAAAATCAGAGCCATCTCTGAAGAGTAGTCTTCAGTCATTCACCTAAGAAGCAAAGCAGTCAGTGGGGAGCTGTGACCAGACAAGCTGACAGCTCTAATTAAAACATCCAGCCCACTTGTATGCAAATCCAGAAACAGCATGTTAGGGAAGATAACTCCTGATCCGAACTCATCCCCAGAGCTTTTTCCTGAACCCAGCTGTTTAGAAGCATTCTGTAGCATGGTACTTGATAAAATTATTTCTGTTTGGTAAGTGTGGGTGTACACGTGACTGTGTGGAACAGGGCAGTAGAAGCAGGAGCTAGTGGGAAGTCAAATTGCAGAGACTTCAGAAATGAAAGCACAGTGGAAAAAAAATCCCTAGGGACCTCATCAAGTTTGGGGTTAGAGAGCATGAACAAGGGAAGAAATACCTGATTGTTATATTTCCCTTAGAATACCTGACTTTAATGTTCAATGCAGTATCCAGCCACAAACCCAGATTCATAGGCACAAACCTTAGACAAATGATCTCAGCAGCCTTTGGCCTTCTGGATCTAGTGTTTAACTCCTTCCAGTCACCAAATTTGACACAGAGAAAGACAGTAAGTTTATTAGGCAGGGAAAGCTGTTTTCTAAGTATCTGAAATCCTATTTAGAGGAGACTTCGAGAGATGGAGAGGGAGATTTGGGTTCTCATCCCAGCTCTATTATAAACCAGCTGTGTGGGTTTGTGCAAATCATTTTACTCCTTGGAGCCTTAGTCTCCTCATCCTTAAAATTAGGAATTTGATTTTCCTAATTTTGGTTCCTTCTTACCCTATGGTAAGAAGGTTGGTTGGTTCCTTCTAAGGAACCACTAAGATTGGTTCCTTCTTACCCTATGGTTCAAAAATGCTACTCTTTGATTTCATAGATGATACGTGCTAAGTCCATGTTTATTCAGAAAGGATAAACCAGACCCTGGAATACCTACAGTGGTGCCATCTCCAAGCCTACTGGTTTGAACCACTCTCTTTTCTTTACACTCAGTCCTGATTTTATCATGTTCACATATCCCCAATGTGTTGTTTATTTGGCTGAGTTTCTGTTATCTTCCTCTCCTAACATGTGAAAATTCCCCTTTCCTTGGTCTGGCTTTCGGCAATGCTGCTGGGCAATTGTGAGCATCCTAGACCTGTCATAGAATATGCACAGAGAGGAGAAAAAGAAAAATAGGATTTTGATACATTTATGCAATATATCCTCATGGAGCTCACACAGTTCTCTGCAGCTGCACACAAAACCAGCCAGGATTACTATCTAAAACACCTCCCCAAAGTGCCTGCAATAATATTCTATCCCAGTGTCAGACCTGGAGGGTTCTACCTTTCAACACATGTGCTCTGGACTGCTGTCTTCAGGTTGACTCAGCCAATGGGGATGCCCTGGAAGATTCCATGCTCTGCTCTGTGTGCTGCTGGCAGGAGCAAGATGCCATTCTTTTTAGCTATAGAGGATGTGGCCAACATTTTCAGGGAGTGCTACAGAACTGTGATCCCTCCTGTTTGTGGCCTGAATTGATAGCTCTTGAAGCAGAGGCTTAATTTTACTCAAGTGTCTTCCAGATCCTCAGTTGCCATTACTCTATCCATTCATTCTTCATTATTTGTGTTCAAGGGAGTCAACAGGGACTCAATAAATAAATGGGAATCCATGGCTTTTGTTCAATAGACTAAATTTATTCAACATGTATGTATCAAATGACTACTGTGTGTCAGCTCTTCTGTTAAAGGCCATGACTACAAAAACGAACCAGCTATAAACTCTGGCACTCACGATTCCAAGCCTAGTAGGTGAGTCAAAAAAAGAGAGAATTTGTAATTAGAGCTATGGAGTAAGAACCTGCCATGGGAGTCAAAGAAGATAATGACCAACTCTCCTTTGGAAAACTGGACAAATGTCTTATCAGAAGGGTTTTTATCAGTGGGGAAGGTAGTTAGGGGGAAGAGAGGATTGTCTTAGCAAAACGCAAATTGTGAGAGGCATGAATCCTGGTGAGAAGTTTCCAGTGCTTGCAGCATAAGATGTGAAGAGCAAAAGGTAAGAGATGAGGCCCTATGAGAGTAGGTAAAGGGAGGGCGGAGATCGGGTTACTGAGTTTGTGTTCCAGAGTTGTGGTAGGCATTCCTCCCAAGGCTCAGACCCTTCTCCATCTCTCAGATGTTACATACACAGCCTAGGACAAATTGCTGAACAAGATCAAACTCTAATAAATTATTGTAACATGGGTAAATAGTATCTTCCTTTCAGGGCTGGTAGGAAGATGAAACATACAAGTATGTTTCTGGCTGGTAAAATGGAGCCTCAAAAATGTGTGAGTTCTGACCATCCGGTGCTTCTCTTTGGGGTTCTGTATAATAAAAGCTGTGCAGAGAAAGAAGCTGAGGAGAAGAATGTTCTTTCTTCAATACTCATAAAGTCACATGTATGTAAACCAACTGTTCTGAGAGCACAGTGTGAGAGATGCCACAGAGGCTGAACTGGAACATATGCCACGTTCAGGTGCTCCACCCAGGTAAGCATGTGCGCTGCTGGTGGAGAATGGCCCAGGGCAGGGAGAAGGGCAACGATGTGTTTGTTGAGTGTTGCTTGAGGCATATTTTCAAATTTCGTAACAAAACTGCAATGAAAAAGAGTAATAATAATAGAATCACTATTATTTGCTGAGCTTTGACAGGACACACAATGCTATACAAAACTTTACTCTGTGGCTTATTTATTTTCTAAATGTTATTTAGTTTAATCCTAACAAAGGCCTTATGAGGTAGTTATTATTGATCCCCATTTTATAGGTGAGGAAATTGAGCCTCAAAATGATTAAGTATATGTCTTACAGTCACCCAGATCATCAACCGAAAAGCAAGGATTAAGGCTGCATAGGCAGGCGAGTTTGGGAGGAGAAATCTAAGAGTGACGGTCTTACTTCAAAAATGAACAATGGGCTTGTCTTTTCTCTTCTAGGGAAGAATCTGGTCTCCTGAATTCCTTCCTGCCTGCAGTGGTGGATGGGTAGGGAGAGCTGCAGGGAGGGAATAGGAGGGGTCTATAATCAGGAGCAGACACTATAGACCAATCTTGCGGGGAGGACCAGTCTTGAGGAGATTGCTCTCTATAAACAGTCACAGAGCAGAGTAACTCAGCAAAATATAATGCAGACTGTCCTCCAAAGCTATGGTGGAAGCCCTGCTCTGCTAACCTTTCTGACGAGAGCTTGCTGATAACTATGTATTATTGCCCAGAATCACAGACAGTAATTACTGGGCAGGAATTTAGCCTGAAAAGTGAGATGAGAGTGGTTGGAATTGTTCTGGTTCCCTCTCCCAGGGTTAATGTCCATGGACAGAGGGTGGTGGATCCCTTTGGACATGAATGAGGGGATACATTTTGGAATTCCAGATGTCCCGTGCCCCTATTTTGTAAAAAATTGCCAAGCAACTCTACCTAGTACCAAAACTGATGTCAGTATTCAAATGTTTTTACAATATGACTAAAGCAGAATATCAGAACAATAAATCTGATTTCTCTGCTGCTTCATTAAAACAGTCCGTCCTCAGGGCTCCAGTCCCAGAACCTCAGTCCATCCTGCCATAGCTCCACAAACAGCCTCTCAGCCCACCTTAGATGTCTGATGGGTAATTTTCATTTTAACTTTTGTTTTCATTTTTCGATTTGGCTCTTCTTGCCTGAACCTCGCCGTTTTGTTTCACGGCTACTGCTATTTTGGATTTGTGAAGTCATTTCTATTCTTAAGTGAGGAAGTGTGGTCAGACAGTGAGAGACCACAATCAGGAGCTCCAGCATCTCTTCCTGCAAACGAGGCACACAGAGCGAGATCCAATCTTCCCACTTTGCTTTTCAGGATGCAGCCGAACTGATTGCCCATAGAGGACATCCCAGGGAAGGGGAGACCTTTGTGCTGGGCTTTAAGGTCACTGAGCAGAGTGTGGGGATAGGCATATCTGGACACCTCAGGTCTCCTGACCAGTGGGAAGGAGGTACACTGAGGCACAAGGGCACAAAGCCTGGAGTGGAGGCCCTCCAGTTCTGAGATCTCAGAACTTAGACACAAGATTTTTCCTGCTGCACCAGCACAGCCAACATGGGCCCATCGACCTCTCTAATCTTCCTAGCTCAGGGATGGTTTTGCCTGGAAAGTATCATGTATCTCCTTATACCTTGAAGACGATGCTCAGTTTCTGTCCCACCCAGCAACACATTCATTCTCAGGCCTTTTGGACATAACCAAGGCGCCTGGCAAGCCGACTCACCTCCCTCTCTCCTTCCTGATGCAGCTATAATTGGGAAAAATGCTTTCCTGTCTTAAAAATGCATGGCCACAGAAGATGAATGGGGCTGAGAGCTAAATCCACTATTACTATTCTACTCGAACCTGTTGTTTATTTTTCACGGAAACTAAATAATGGATCTAAACTGTTTGCTATTACTTTAAGGAGCTGCTGATGTGTCATAGAAATCTTTGAAAGCATTCTCTTCAGAGTCATGATTCTACTTCAAATACAGCCACTCTCTCCTCTCCTCCTCCTTTTTAATTTTTTTGCAGAATCTTTGCAAGTGAAAAGAGCCTTGCTTGGTTAGGAGTTTCAGCAATAGTTTTTCTTTATTCTGCCTGAGCTGGAGTGTTGTCGATGATGTCACAACACGAGCTCTATGGATACCTATTTCTAAATCTGGGGGACTTTGGTGTTCTGCTAGCACTTACTACTTATCATAATATCTTCACTTAACATTTGAGTACTGAAAAGAAAAAGGACTTAGCCAAGGCCATATAGGAATCTGATGACAGAGGTAAAATTGTCACCATGCCATGATTCTACCACTGGATCATGAAACCAATGTTTGATATTCCAAAGAGAAGGCAAAATTAAATTCATTAAAGGTTCATTACATAATTGTTTAATTACATAATTCTGTTGCTGGTAGAAAATGTACTAATCATTCATTCCCAGCCCATTGATATGCTGATGAAGAAAGTAAAATTAGAAAGAACTGAGGTAACTGCCTAGCTCAAGGTCATCTGAGTAGGTGGTGATAGGACCAAGTCTGGACTCAGGCATCCCAGTTGAGTGCTCTTGCCTTCCCTTTCCCCTTACCCATGATTTGCACATGAAACAGGAAGATTTAATCAGCTTATTTCATTATTTGGGTTAAACATCTATTAAGCAATTGCTATGCAAAGACCAATCCATTGAAACAGATTGCACTAGGTTCTAATGACTATGGTATGTTGAGAAGGCATGGTTCCTGGCTTCTGGAGTTCAGACAATGAGAGGCCACCAGGCTGCACCCTTGCTTCTCTTCTACTCTTTAAAAAGTGGTGATTCCTAGCCAGGAGCTAAGCCTGTTCCAGCCACCATTGTGTTCTCCAACTTTCACTGGTGGATCGAAATTTCTGTGAGGAGTCCTAAAGTATGTGCACCTTGTACAACTTCCACTGAGGATTTTGAAGAAGCCCACCACTAGGAATCACAGCTCTAAAGACTCCTGGTTGACAATAGTCATTGTAGAAGGGAGTGAAATCTAGATAAGGGCAGGGAGACGGATACAGTGATTTTCACTGGTAGTCTGGAGGAAATCTCCAAGGAAGGAAAAGGACTCATCCTAATCACTATCCTAATCTAACCTGGAAAATATTCTAGATAACATCTCTATAGAAAACTGGGACAACCAAGCCTATGTGAAACATCATCCATTCCAACAATCCCATCTCTTGGACCTCAGGGCTTCCAGGAGAATTATAAGTGAAGATCAGACACAAGATGCTTGGGTATATCCAAAACCATAAAGCATAATGTGATCAATATATCCTCCTTTATTTTCTACTTCTTGTTCCAGACCTCACACTGGAAGATAATACCTGAGTTGAGAGGGAGACCTGGGCCTGCAGGGCTGGTCAGCATGAGTCAAAGGCTATTTTCAATTTCTAACTTCTAGGATAAAAGGTTGACACATGGAGAAAGTTGAAATTTTACCTAATTTACTCCCAATGTGGCCCACAGGTCAGTAGTCTGCTGTTACAAGACTCCAGTCCAGCTGCTGGATAGCCAGAAGCAGGCAAGTCCCTCTCCTGAAGTCTAATCACACGGTGTAGTCAGGTTCTGACCCACAGGAACAAAGGTGAAAGGAGACCAAAGATGCCCCTGAGCAGGCACTTGTCTTGTGGACTACTGTGGCATGTATCCTTGGCCAGGCACCCTTGCCAGTGATCCTCTCAGTCCCTGGATTGGGCCTCACAGCAGTGGTGAGAGGGAAGAGGGAGGTGGGAAGAGGCACCGCAGACAAAGGAAGCTATGGAAGCATCTGGAAACATTGTTTCTGGCCATTATCAGGTTTCAGTCATGAATCAGTAGTTCTTCCTTGCTCTCGGTGAGGGAGAGCCTCAAGCTCCATGAGAAACAGAAGGGAGCTGGGCTCCTCAGAAGGCTGTGGCTCAGGCCAGGGATCTTTGGAGGACTCTGGAATGTCTGAGCTGGGACTTCCCCTGGAGGAAATAACAATAACAACTACTGCCTATTTTCAGGGCAAGTCACTGCCCTATGTCATAAAAATTGGTGGGCCATGGGCCATGGTTGACCACAAAATACACACTGACTGGTTTGCTTCACACTGAATTTAAAATGCTTTATGGGCCTGTATTTTGCAGTTTGCCCCAGTGCCTGTTTCCATGTTATATTATGCCCAGGTGAGTTTAACTTTTATCTCATTCCCTGGGTCCTATTGTTATTGGGTGTTTGTTCCCTTTACTACATTTGTGAATCCACATAGCAGCTATTGGGCAGGCATTATTAGTCCTCTTTTCCAGTTGAAGAAGCTGAGGCTAGGAGAGAATACTTGATTTGACTGAAGTTACAAAGTGGTAAGTTTCAGAGGCATGACTCAAACCCCTGATGAGCAAGCCAAAAAAAGCATTTACTTTCCTGACATACATAAAATATAGTCTCTGAGAATCTATTGCCCACCTCACCCCAATTTCCCACCTTCTCCCTTCAGTGACCCTCTTCAATATGTGCATGGGCGCACACACACACACACACACACACACACACACACACACACACACACACTTACAGTCACAAACACACATACATACACACATTGTGTTGGCATCATTAGAGCTGAGATATCCTGGTACATTTCCTCCCTTGGCTTCATAATATGACTCGGAAACTAAGTGATGAAATTTGCATTTCCCCGATGATCAGTGAGGTTGAGTACCTTTTCATGCATCTATTGGCCATTTGTATGTCTTCTTTGGAAAAATGTCTATTCAATTCCTTTGCTCATCCTTTTAATTGGGTTACTTATTTATTTTGCTATTGAGTTGCAGGAGGTCCTTCAAAATCAATAAGACAGAGTAAAATGGTGGCTGTCGGGGCAGAGGGAGAGAGAAATGGGGGGGTGTTGTTAATGGGTATAAAATATAAAGTTATGGTTTGTAGGGTGAATAAGTTCTGGAAACCTGCTCTACAGTCTTGTGCTTACACTTAACAATATTGCACTGTGCACTTAAAAATTTGTTAAGAGGGCAGATCTCAAGTTAAGAGTTCTTATCACAATTAAAAAATACATAAATAAAAAAACTGAGAAAGAAGATGAAATCAATAGAAGGGTGATGGAATTAACACTACATTTATTTACCAGGATCCTTAAACAAAACCTACAAAACCTGAAATAGTTTGGATTGGAATCTGTACAGCCTTTACCTTCTCAATCTTGTCACTGAAAAATAAGCCAGCCCCAGCATTAAAAATTTTTCCTGGAAGTTTTGAGTGAAGAAAGTTAAATAATAGCTCAATTTACCTTTAACTCTAGACCGTCACTATATGAAGATCTGTAAGTTCTAGTGATACTGTTTATGGTCTAAAAATACTCCTCAATTTCAAAATTCACATGTGCCTTCCCTTTGGAGTCCACATCACTGTGATCTGTGACAACCAGAGTAAGTCATCTGGCAGCAGGTAACTTGTGGTCTTGGCTGATGGAAATTATTGGGTTTGCCCTCTACTGAGCAAAAAGCTGTTGGGCCCAAATTAGTTTTTGTGCAAGTTTGAGTGAGTGACCCTGTCATCCTGACCCTTCAGGTTAACGTAGCTCAAAGGTCTAACCTTCCTTATTACCCCTGCAAAGTGTTTTCTGTGATGAAAAAAGAAAACGTGTTTATTTCCCTTTGAGAACCATTTTTTTCCGATATTGAAGGCCGGGGGTCATTTTCTGGCTGGCAGTGAAGCATGGGAAGGTTTAATAGCCACCAGGATGAGGTCTGCTGGAGTACTGGGAAAGGTTTCACTTGGAATTGTGTCAGATCTGGAAGAGGGTGTTACCCTCTCTTGTCCCTGTGGTTGAATTTATTTTGAGGGGCTTATGCACAGTGACATTAGGTAGGAATATTATTTCATGACAATGTCCAAGGCTTAGGACAGATTTGTTGTTCATCTCACTGACAAATTACATATCCAATCCAGTCCGAATTTCTTTAGTGCAGACTTTGATATTGGACTGCTCCCACTTCTTGTTTTGGTGATTCTTGCAGGTGAGAATGAAAACAGCAAAGAGGGCTTCCCGACCCTCACACACTGAATAGCTGTAGTGTCAATACTGCTGGCCTTCTGAGTGTCCATGGGGTGGCCTTCCTGTCTGATCCAGACCTCACTAGTGACTCCTTCTAGGAACTCTTGACTGTGCCCAGGAGGGGGCTAATTTAGAATGTGGACCAAGCATCAGGGAGGGAGGGGTTGGATGAGGGATATACTATTGAAAAGAGTGGTGAAAAAATGGTTACCCAAAAGGAGGATTGAACTTTCTTGACAGGTTGTGAAAGTGAAGATCAGGAACCAGGAACAGGTTGGCACCAAGGAGTTGACTTGAGGATGGGGGTGAATTTGGAAAACAGGTCAGGGCCAAAAATAAAAATGTATATTTATCTGAGAATTGGAACCAACAAATAAGTTCTAATTAAACAGCATGGAGACTGGGAAGGAGATAAAGAAAGGATGTGTTTATATGATGCCTAGACAGCAATCCAGTGGACATTGAGCCAATGGATGGCATGAGTGAGTTGAAGCTGCCATTCATGTGATGTGGCTCTCAGGTCTTCTCTCTCTTACCCCCTTCAGCTCTTGGCTCCAGTCATACCTAATGTCTTTCAGGTTCTCAGCCAACCCCGGTCCTCCATCTGCTCTTCACGTTCTGTTCTCTGTTTCTAGAACATTTTAACCCCAACCCCTTGTCTAATGACTTCTTCTTCAGTTCAGACACTAGTCTAAATGTCACTTCCTGTAGGAAGCCTTCCTTGATCACTATTCTCGCCTCAGTTTTGACTAGATGCTTCCTCCATGTGCACTCGTAGCTCCCATACTTATCCATTCCAACATTTTTCACTCTTTTTTACAATTGCTTTTTCATTGTTATTCTCCCCCAACAGACTGTAAACATGCCAAAAAAAGCAGGGACCACATCTATATTGAAATCCCTGCTGTTCTCGATACCTAGCAAAGTACCTTCCCTAAGGAAATAGAAAACAAAATTTTATTTACTCATTTGAGATACTTTCTTTCCTCTGCCCTGAAGAGAGAGCCAAACATGGTTTCTGACAAGAAATATCAAGGTTAGCACCACAAATGATCATTCTATTGTTCAAATGAGTTAGTTTTATCTTCTCAACAGTCTGTGAGTCCTTTGAGAATAGAAACAGTGTGTTCTACCTCACCTGTCTCTCCTGCTCCATAGGCTATTTCCTTCCACAAAATCCAGCAGCAAAGTACTGGACTTACAGTAGCTGCTCAATAAAAAAGCATTATTTGATTGCTATAGTTAGGTATCAAAAAAGGAGGGATTATCTCTCTTTTACAAGATAAAACAATATGCTTCAAACTTGTCTGAGTGTTTGAGATCAGAGAAGACTTCTTTTTTTAAATGGAAAAATGGGAATTTAATAGGCCTTGCCCTCTTTTTTTGCCTACAGAGGATGAAGCAGGCATTTCATTCAGTTGGAGATGCCGTCTGTAGCAAATAACCCTTGGGATTTAAGAGGGATTATTTGGCCACTGGAGGGCTCTTACACTTTTCCATGTAATGCAATTGAAACCTATTCAGAATGACTGAATAATTAATGCCACATTGTACAAAGAGTGTACCACTGTTCCTATCACAATTTTTTTAAATGCAGAATTTCAAGAATACCAGACTTAATCTACTGTGTGTTTTGCTTCTTCAACAAAAACACGAGATGAATAATTTTCCCACATCATCGCTTTACATTTCCCCATAAATAGGGCATCTGTTAACATGGATTATTATATATGCAATGCTAACATGATTAGTCTCAAACACTCACCCAAAAAGCTTATTTTTTTTTTAAAGGAATGACTCATGAAAAAAACGAGAACAGGAATTAAGGGAGAAAAATAATAAGAAAAAAATCTGATAAGGGCAAGAAGTTAGGAGCAAGCTTGGCATTTCAGAGTTGGAGGACAGCTACATTTGTTCAGCAGTATTTATCATGGGCCTTCTAGGTGTCAAGCATATGCTAGCTAATGGGCAAACAAATGACACTAAAAGTAATAATAGTAACAATAACAGCCTAGCCCACTGAGGGCCAAGACCTTATCTTGTTCACCACTAAACCTAGAACCTTTGGTCAGAACCTGTGGCATGCAGTAGATATGCAATAATATTAAATATATAGGTAATGTTTACCTTGTATATGCCCTGGATTATTATGAGAACTTTATATAGGTGTTATTCATTGCTAATCCTCACAATAATTTTGTAAGGTTGGAATAGTACTATCCTTATCAAACAGATGCAGAAACTGAGGATAAGAGGAACTAATGTTTGCCTGAGGTCCCAAGAGATTAAATTAATACCCAAGTCTATCTGACATCAAGTTTGATATAAAATATGTGCTTCCAATAATTAAACTATACTCTATAAGGATGATATTCTAGCAATCTGGGCATTCACACCTACTACCAGGAATAAATGTGCAAGCAAGTAGCCAAAATAAAAGTAATGTAATTGGAGAAAGGCACTTTTGTTGTATTACTTGTCTTCCTAAACAATTCTGCAAAGGTTTCATGTAGGAGTTAAAATTTGATTTGGTTCATGAAGATGATACTAAGTAGAGCCACAACTGATCCCCCAAAGGCACATTGCATGAGTGAGCTATAAACCTTTGTTGTCGTGTTATTTGGGATCATTTGTTATTATTCAATGGCCTAACTTATTCTCCCTGATGCACTATGATGATTTTGAACATCTTTCAAAGTAGAATAAAGAGTAATAATATATGTGTGCTATATATATTTTATATATATGACTTTTTGAAGATTTTTTATATATGTGCACATATAGAAAAGTGTGCAGCTCAATTAATTTTCATAAACTTAACATATCTACTCACATGGAACAAAAAACAGAATTTTACCTGAAACTCAGTTGTTCCTCTTGTGTCCCTGTATTGGGTTCACTAGGGCTGCTATAAAAAATTACCTGCCGGGCTCGGTGGCTCAGCCTGTAATCCCGCACCTTTGGGAGGCTGAAGTGAGTGGATTGCCTGAGCCCGCGGGTTCGAGACCTGTCTGGGCAGCAAGACCTCATCTCTACAATAAATCAAAAAATCAGCTGGGCGTGGTAGTGCATGCCTGTAATTCCAGCTACTCGGAAGGCTGAGGCGGAAGGATCGCCGGAGCCCTGCAGGTTGAGGCTGCGGTGGCCGGAAGCGGCCACTGCACTCCAGTCTGGGTGACTGAGTGAGAGTCCAACTCAAAAAAAAAAAAAAAAAAAATTACCAAAAACATGTTGGCTAGAAACAATAGAAATTTATTCTGTCACAGTTCTGGAGGTCAGAAGCTGAAATCAAGATGTTACCAGGGTTGATTTCTTCTGGAGGCTCTGAGGGAAGATCCATTCCATGCTTCTCTCCTGGCTTCTGGCGCCTTTCAGCAGTCCTTGGTGTTGTTTGGTTGTCAACGCATCACTCCAGTCTCTGCCTTTATCTTCACATGGTCTTCTCTGTGTGAATTGAATCTCCCTCTCTTTTCTCTTGTAAGGATGCCAGTCATTAGATTTAGGGCTCTCCCTAAATCCAGAATGATCTCATCTTTAGATTCTTAACTTCATCTTTAAACCCTGTTTCCAAATAAGCTCACATTCACAAGTATCAGGGGTAAAGATTTAGACATATTTTTGGGGGGTAGGGGGGACACAATTTAACCCACTACAGACCCCTTCTAATTACCACCCTGCTCAAGGATAACACTGCATTGTTTCATCTGTTTTTCTACTTAATGCTAGCAGAATTATACAGTTCACACTATTTTGTGTTTGGCTTTTTTTCCCTTGAAATTATATTTGTGAGATTCATTCAGATTGTTGCACATAGCTCTAGAAAATTTATTGTTATTGCTGTTTAGTATTGTGTGAATATAACATAATTTATCTATAATTTATCCATTATACAGTTATGGGCATTTACGTGGTTTTCAGTTTGGTGTTATTACAAATAATGCTGTTCTGAACATCTTTGTTCATTTTATAGGTAAGCTTGTGTATGGATTTATGTTGGGTATATAACCAAAGAGAAGTTGCAAGGTCATAGGGTATACACATGATCAGCTTTGGGGGAGTGGCCAAACAGTGTTCCAGTATGATTATATGAGACATTGGAAGGTTTTAAATAGAGGGAGCAGCATGATCTGACCTATACATTTAAAAAGATCACCACCTGCAGGGATACAATGGCACCAAAGTTTAGCTCCAACATAACATTCACAAAGGAACGTAGTAGCATGCAAATCTAGAAGAAAGCTGGGGTCAGAGTCTGGAGGATTTTCTAACTCTTAGCCTAGAAGTATGGACTACTTTTGTTAGGAAAGAAAAGATGTTTTTAAAGTATGAGAATTATGTTATTATATTTATTCCTTAGAAAGATGGGAGCCAGTTGGGAGAAGAAATTATACCTTGAAGGAGATACTGAGTATTTGATCCCAGGAATGTGGTGAGAGGGAAGCAAAGGAGGAAGATGGGAGAAATGTGGGTAAGTGGAGCCAACAGACCCTGGCAGCTCCCCTACTATGCTGTGTAAGCGACAGGGAGCAGTCAGTGGTACTTCTCTCTCTCTCTTTGTTTTTTTCCAGCCTCTTTAAGACACTTTGTCCAGGACAGTGAAATTGAGAGAGGATTCAAGTTGTCACTTTCATGCCAACATTCAGGGTGTGGCATGGTTGACCATATGCTATCATGGTCATTTACCAAAGATTTTCCCACTGAGTCAATGAAGAGTTCTGGGTTGCCAACATGTGCATCCATCTGCATTGCACAGAGAGCTCGTAGGCCACCTGGAAATGTGCAGTGACCTCTGTATTCCCACCTATCAAGGAGAGAAAAGTGAATCTGGATTTATTCAACCAAAATGTATTAAGAACCCACTGTAAAACACAATATCTCAGCAAAGTGTTGATTTATCACAAAAGCATATCAAGGGAATTAGGGAGACCTGGAGAAGGAAATACTTTGTTCTGACTAGGGGTATCAGGGAGAATAATGGTGGAAAACATCTCAACTGGGTTTTGATCGGTGAGTAGGAGTTCTCAGGAAGAGAAAGAACTGGGGAGTTGAGGCTGGAGAGTGGACCTGGGCAGAGGGCTGAAGGACAAAGGTCATTCCCAGCAGAGGAAACGGCATATGTAAATACCAAAGAGTGAAAAATAATGGTGGAAAGAGTCTGTGCTCTTACCGTGTGCCAAGCACTGTGCTAAGAATTTAATTTAGGTTTACTCATCAAGTCTTCCCCACAACCCATCAAATCAGGTATACTTATTCCTTTTATTGTACAGATTTTTTTAGAAAGCAAAGGCTTAAAGGTGTCAAGCTACTCAACTCAAGGACACACAGCTCCTAGGAGACAGGGCAGGAATTCTGACCCTAGGACTCAGGTCTCTAGCCACTGTGGGCTCCCCTAACCCTGAGAAAGCAGGTGGAATTGATGTGGGACTAAGGCAGGCAGAGTGCATCTTGCTCACAATGACATCATGACAGGTTAACTCTTCATTCTCAACCATGACGTCTGACAGCAGATCATTTCCCTAAATTCTCTTCCAGTCCTTGCCCAGAGAAACAGAAATGCCACTTTCAGACTTTAAAAAATGCTGATGGCATTTACCTATGTTGATACATCAGAATAAAAATTGCCCCTCCTGACCTCCGCATTTAACCCCTTCTTGTTAACTCAACATCCCTCAAATTTGCCTCTGCTCCATTCCCCCCGCTTTGAAGATGCATCAGGTCTCAAGTTCAGCTTAATTCAACTGCCAGATGTATTATTCATTTCTATGCTTTAATGATGTGATAAGGTTTCTGGAAATAGGAAAAGGCTCATTAAACTGTCATTTGAATATAGATCACACCTAAATTCTAAGGAAGACAAAGTCTGCCAGACAGGGATGCATTTTTCCTACCCAAAACAGCTCTCTACAAACTGGGAAGGCAGAAAGATGCATTTCAAAGACAAAATTCCCCAGATTAGCATGTGTTCTTGATTTATTCTGTAATTAACGATAACTCACAAACAGAATGAGGGATTCAGAGAGACGGGATGAATACAGGCCAAATGAAGAAGGAATCTGAGATGTCAAACACCGTGAGGTATGTGTTTTGTCCCTGTCTGTGATCACTGGTTTGATCAGGCAGGCTCTGTTTGAGGTAGGGGAGTATGTAAGGATTTTAATTTGACTCGCATGGTTTAGAACACAACATTATCCCTGACTGAAGAAATTAATTTGAAAATACAACATCTTGCCTGCAGATTTTCTTCTCTGTTTGACTTCAGGTTTGAGAAGATGCTAGAAAATACAGGAGTGCAAAGGAGGAATTCAGTGCCAGATGCTGGTGAAACTGGCAATATGCCCACCCATGTTTCCAACTCTCAGTTCATAGAAAATCTGAAATTCATGAGTTAGCTGGTATTAAAAACTTGTCATGTACCAGACCTTGGTCTACATACTCAATCACATATTTTCTCATTTATTTCTTATCACAACCCTGTGAGCTAGGGTAGTGTTGCCCTTAGATTCAAACAACAGAGGCCCCACTTACACTTTATGCTTTAGCAGGCCTGTCTGTCCCTCTTCCAGCTGAGTCTCTTCCCGGAAGGTATGAAGCTACTTCATGGGGCCAAGAGGACATACCTATCAGGAGCCTGAGACCCCGGAGTTTCCTTTCCTAACATCGCCAAGCCCAATCTAGATTCTGAGCAGGCCTCTTACCTGGGTCCATAGCATAATCTTAGTCTTTAGGCCGAGGGCTAGCCATCTCTGTGGCTTATGAACTGAGAGTTTCATGTGTACTGAGCTGTTGGCAAATTTACTTGCACATGACTTGTGATATGGGATGGAGCCAGGGGTAGAAAGAGAAGGGAAGGAAAGTGAGCCATGAGCAAAAAAGCCTGGTTCACATTCCCTTATACTATCACATATTAAGAGGAACTCTTTAAAGTCCAGGACTTCTGAACTCAAGCCTTAAGCTTCCAGGTCATTTAAAATGTATATTTTTCAAGGTGGGAAAATAGAACATGTCTTATTAAATGATTTGCTGGTTTGATTTTTACTTTTGAATATTTGACTTGTGATATATGGGCTGCCATTTTTATTCTTACTCTCAGCCCTAAAATTGTTGGGGTGGGCTTGTTGTAGGGATATCAGCATCTATTTTACATATGGTAAAACGGAGAGTTAAGTCACTTGCTAGTAAGTGCTAAAATCAGAATTTGAATTCAGACAGTCTTATTACAGGGTCTACATTCTCAAGCAGTATCTAGTACTTCCTCTTATGGGGGACATTCTAGGGACTGCCCCTTCAAGTCCGTTCATATCATGATAGAGTAATCAGGCAAACATAAAGCAGCTTTGGGGGGCAGCCTTTCTCTTCTGTCATGTTCTTGGGAGAGGAGGTAAAATGGGACCCCAGAGCATCTGATAGAATGAGTAGAATGTGCCTGGGGGTGGAAGTGGGTGAAGGAAAACCAGAGACACTGGCAACAAAAAAACCTGTTTGAAACACCTTATCAGTAACTTTGACAGATGTGTGCAAGTTAAATTTAATCACAAAGAAACAGACCGATCAAACAAATCAGACAAATCTAAAGTAAAGGATATAATAGATTGAATCATAAGATACACCCAAAGATTCCTGCCTCCTTTTGTACTGAACCCTGTATAATCCCTCCCCTTGAATGTGGGCACAATTTGTGGAGGTTGAAATAGCCAGTATCTTAAACATGTTGTATACATGGCAAAAGTGAAAGAATTTTGCTAATGTAATTAAAGTCTCCAACCAGTTGACTTTATGATAATAAGTTGGAAGGGAGATTCTCCAGGATGGGCCTGACTCATTCTGTAGGAGGGTCTTAAATAAGGACTTAGCCCTTTTCCTGGGGGTAGAAGCAGCAGCAGACAGTCTCCGTTCAGCCTTCAAGAAGCAAAGTGCTATGTCATAGAGTGGGCCAAGTAGCAGGGAACAGTTGGGCGGCCTTTAGGGGCTGAGAGCTTCAGACCTACAACCGCAAAGAGCTGAATCCTAACAACCAATGAGCTTGAAAGAGGACCCTTAGCCTTAGTAAGAAGGCAGGCCTAGTCAACACCATAATTTCAGCCCAGTAAACTCTGAACAGAGCACCTAGCCAACCCAGGTCCACACTTCTCATCTGTGGAAACTGCTGAAGACAGGACATGTGTTACTTTAAGCTGTTAAATTTAGAGCAATTTATTTCACAGTAACAGGAAACTAATACAAGGAGCATCCTACAAGACAACCAACGGAGACTCTTTAAAAAGTATTATCATAAACAAACAAACAAACACATAGGTGGGTGAGGGTTTTAAGAGGGCTTAGAGTGCAAACAAAGAACAATAACACAACCCCTCTGAGCTGGCAATGACCTATGAAAGTTTACTCAGACTGAGGTTTGAAAACTCAATGTTTGTTTTCCTTCCTTTTGAATATAATTTTCCTTACACAGATCTCTTCTCTGTGTTTTGAGCAGAGGGTAGAAGGCATTATGGTTTTGGATCTGCACAGTGTCCCATTGTGGGTAGGGACAGTTACATGAAAATAATCACACTGTCTGTTAGCTCTTACCTCTATCACCTGGCAGTGAATGGAGGGCCAGGACTTAATGAATGTGGCAGGTCATAAAAATGAGTGTTAATGGCTTGCACCCAGCCTCCTCTCCCACAGCTCTGAAGGTCCAAGGGTAGGAGGATGGGCTGTTTTGACACATTTATAGTATTAGAACAACACATTTGGACAAGGGTAATACTTTTGCAAGGAGGAATTCGTGCTCAGGAGGCCCTAGATGAAGTTTGTGGGAACTAGCTTGTCATTTGCCCACACATAAAACCTACTCTCTGCCTAGCCTACGGTCTCTTCACAGAAAGGAAAAAAAAAAAAAATCTGAAAATTGAATTTACATTAAGACACGAATGATCCTGGTACAGGGAGGGTTTTGGCATTTAAAAAAGACTGTTGGGTGAGTCCAATGCTTAACTCACATGAAAACATATCTAATGGTAGAATTTCAGTCTTTGAGACACCTTAGTATTGGAATCCAATTTTAGGATCACTAGAGAGTTCTAATTATTTTACTTCTGGAGATGGCTCTATTAGATGAATTGTCAAACACAAACACATAGAAAACTCTAGAATAGTTGTGTGGCAAACATATTAACTGAGGCAGCAAAAGATTTGTAGGCAGAAGTATAATTCATTTATTCATTCAGTTATTCAGCAAATAGGAATTAATGTTTAAAAACTAAGGGCATATAGCAACTGTAACATTTTTCAAGGCAATATGGAACACGCTAAGAAAAATAAAAGCTCTGCTCTTGGGGGAGTCACATGACATACACAAATGCAGGGCAATGCAAGTGCTAATATAAATTTTTCTCTTTTTATAAAGCAAGAAAGCAGGGTTTATTGAGAGGACAGAAAAGCTCCCACAGTGGGAGGGTACTCCAAAGGTTTGCCCCAAGTGCTAATTATAAAATACCTAAAATGACTCTGGCCTTGTGCTATGTGATTTCTCTCATATTAGCTCATTCATATAATCGTTCAAGGTATATATATATTAGTTTGATTTTATATGTGTTATATTGGAGCCCAGAGAGTTTGAATAACATTTCCAAAGTCACCAAGACAGAAACAAGATTTGTTTGCTCTTCAATACAGCATTCTACGTTAATCATGAATAAAGTGGTGTCTGATTAGTCAATTACCTGAAAGAGAGAAGTAGGCTATAAAGTGTTAGAGAACTTCAGAATTGAATACCTGTGCTAATAGTCAAGGAAAACATCATGGGGAAAGTGGCATTAAGCTGTATTTTTCTAGAAGAAGCAGAAATGTGAGGGAGGACAATCCAGGTGGTTAGAAAGTGCTAAGCAAGGGCTCAGTGATAGGGACAAGTTAAATGGGCAGTTTGATGTCCAAATTGACCACAGTGGTAAGGATTAATCTTGAAGAATAAACAGAATGAGAGTGAACAATTAAGTGGTAAGTAGAAGGAATTTGGGGAGAGAAGGTTCTGGAGGCTAAGTGGCCAGGCTCAGAGCTAGTATCCTCATCCAGGCCATTGCTGGCGGGTGCTTAAATCAAAGTAGGGGAAGGGAGAACAATGAGATACCTCCTTTCTTTACTGCTAGGGCAGAATGGTGGTCCTGATAGGCCACACTGTGGCGCTGGTGGACGGAGAAGAAAGGGATGAGAACGGTCAAGGATGAAGATGAAGAAGCTGTTGATGACGGTATTGATAGCATTTAATAAGTAGTTACTATGGACCATACCCTGTTGGGATTATTATTATTATTACAAACTCACAGCAACAGCTGTGTAAGATAGACATTATTAGCACATCCATTTTACAGGTGAAAAACAAGTTCTGAGAGGTTAAGTAATTTGTCCAAGGTCCCACAGCTTGTCAGTGGCAGGTACAGGGTCTGAATCCATACTACTGAGCCAAGGGACAGAGCTGAAAACATGAAGAGATTCTCCTCACTGTGAGATTCCAAATGTGGAAGGTCTTCAGGGTCTCCTTTTAAATCTGTAGTCCAGCAGCCCACACCAGAACGGTCATGGTGAATACACAGAAAATACCGAGACTCCCAATTGATGTAAAGGCTTTTGAAAATGTCTCCATGGTCCCCTTCAATGAGGAGTGCCACCTCCTCATGCTGTTTCAGAACCTCTTTATCTTTTAACCATTTTCCCCTTCAAATTTAACTCTGCTGCCTTCTACACTGAGGATTACGTAAAGGCCAAGTTTGACATTCTTAATCCAGCCATTTCTGAGGTGTCGGAGAACAGAAAAGGTACAGGGATAAATGCTTAACATGTTAACTCTGGAAGTGCCAGAGGGAACAGAGATGGGCAGTTTCCTTCCCTGAGGACACTGCAGAACTCAGACCTGTGGGACGCCCCCGTGAGCTTGGCAGTATTACAGATTTGTTTAGGTCCCAAGGCCCCTTGTTTGTTTGGGCTGTTTTTAAAACTGCCTCCAGATAAACTATATTACTGAAAGTGCTAGGAAGATATTATTTCCCAAAAAGAGCTTAGCTGGAGAAACAGAACCCATAAGGAGGTATTGACTTGGCAGAATGTAAATTGTCAAAGAAAATCTACAGGAGTTTATTTTGCAGATGCCTACTATAAGTCCAATGAGGTACTGGACCAGCAAGAAGATGTGATATCCTATGGAAATCATCCAATCCTGAAGGAATTTTTATATCAACTCGGCTGTTATTATTGAGCATCCACAATGCACTAGACATTGTGCCCTGTGCTGATGGGTAAATCCACAGTGAACAAAACAGACATTGTCTCCTGCTCTCATGGAATTTCAGACTATTTATGTGAAATTAAGCCATATTTTCTTTTCAATTATATTTTGAATAGCAATAGAAAATAACAGGGAGGCACTGCAGAAATACATTCTTCACCTGGATTAAAAGATCATATGAGATCATTCATATGCATGACTGGAACAATGACAATGGGGTATCAGGATCACACACACACACACACACACACACACACACACACACACACACACACACAAATAAACCTACACAAAACCCTTATCGCATACATATTCTTTGTTTTGAAATAGATGAAAGAAAAGTGTGCAGTTTTTAGCGTTTTAATGAAGAGAAAATGTAGTGCAAATTCCTCCCTATTGAGGATCTTACAATTGGTTTGAAAAGACTCTCACATGTGAGAAAGCTAGAGAACAATTCAAAACAATATAGCCAAGTTCTCCTATTACCCAGTCCACTTCTATCAATTTTAAACACAGATTCTGCCTCCTTAAGGGAACAGAATGCTTCTAAGAACTTGGCATTAATTACTGGGATGCAGATGGGTACAAATAGATGCTGCCAACTATAAATGAGACTTATCCGTTCAATAAATTAGATTTCATCAGAAATATGTTTTATGTCCTGAAAGTCATAAAAGTGCATTTCTTTAAAATTACATCACTTCTGCATTTTACTTTTAAATTCATCTGAATTGTCTGAGTTCAGACAGCTAACCCAAAACTGACTGTATTCAAGGCATAATAGCATTCCCCGTGGATAACACAGTGAACAAAGTGGTCCTACATGGCACCTGCCCTCAGGGAGCTTACATTCTAGTAGATGATCCATTATCCATTTAATAAATAATTGGAAGCTGTGAAAAGTCTATGAAAGAGAGAATTGTGGAAGGGATTCAGTTGAGGTATGCTAGCCAGGGAAGGATTAGGGATGAATTTTAGCCAGACAAGAGAGAAGGAACAATCTGATAAACATGGTGACCATGGAGATACAGCATATGTAAAACTGACTCAAGGGGTATTATAAATTTGCTATTGCATTGGTCAGTAGGGATGAAAGAAGAATACGAATCAAAAATAACTTTTTTTCCACTTGGGTAAATGAGTAGATGAATGTTCATTGCAACAGGATGGAAGAGGAAGATAAAGAAAAACAGAACTGCCAATGTGATGTTCAGAGGATAAGGGACTTTATATGTGATGGTTTCTGTTTTCTCAGTACAGGATGAACTTCCTGATCAAAATTTTTGTTGCAGAATAAACAATTTTTTGAAAAACAATTAGCTTCACCTCCAGTCTTTCCCCCACCCCCAAATATTCTTTTGACCCACCAATTCTCTTGAATGGCTATTTTTTTTTCAATTTCCTCCTCTTAGCATTTACCTGCCTATTCCCCCTTAGCACTTCTACCATCTCTCTCTGCTCTTCATGTCATTTAGCTCCAAGAATGCAGGCATCTGAGTGTAGCAGACTTAGTGAATCCTCCCCAGATACAGATTCTACTGAAATTCAGACCCAAGGGAACTACAAAATGACTATATTCAATTTCTTTTAGCATCACTGCCTGTCTCCCATTTTAGGGCACCCAGATTGCTTTGGGAGAATGTGGAACAGTGCTTTCTTCCATTGCCAATTTAATGACCCTATTATGTTAATTGCCTCTTTTACCATAATGTCAGCTCTTTGTCCCATGTCTCTGACAAATGACCTAATCCTCCAAACACAATTCAGGAGGGCACCAACATCCACCCATGTGGAATGAAACTATATCATGCTAGTGTTTGTCTTAATATATATATTTGTGATATTATAAGTTTACAGGAGAAAGTAATATTCTAAAATGAGATATAATTCTACGATTACACTGTAATTTCCAACCATTGTTTGCAAAACTTCAGAGCTATCGGGTAGGAGGGTGGGGGAGGAATCCAGCTCCAGCATTTTGTGTTTAGAGTAGAAACATAACATATGGAAGAAGAATACATGGAGATAGAACCTGGATGAGGAGAAATAAAATTTACCAATCCCCTATATTCAGCAATTCATTAATTCTTTTATAACTCAATGTTCATCGAGCACTTATTATGTGCTCCATGACCCCACTATATGTTCTTGGCATGGGAAAATTTTTAAAAATGAATAAGAATTGATTATATTAGAAGAGCAAATAGAGCTAACTCAAAGAGTCATGAACACTCAAACTTAAAAGGGACAGATGTATAGCCATTAGGGGTGTATGTAGGAGGTATGGACACTGAAGATAATGGCCAGGGAAAGCACTCACAGAAGAAATGATATTTAAGGCATAATTCCAGTAATATTACTTGGCCATGCATAGGGGATAGAGGTGAGGAAGAGAATGGAGAATAGGAAGAAAAAAGAGGTGAGTAGAAATGAGGCAGAAGAAATACGCAGAAGTGATTTATCTACCTGGAGAGGTGCTCTGCTCTGCATTTCAGAAACGACTCCTATAAACATATTGTAAACCGACGTTTACAAGTGTTTGCCCACTCTGGATACTATATCTCTATGCATCTCATTCTTCAATCTTTATTTGCTTGGATGTTCTTTGCTTTCAAAAAGATGTTCCATAATGCTTAATTGGACTTATGATCACAACGTCAGACAAAAAGCAGTTCTCTCTGCCAAGTCTGATCCCCAACCCTGGCACTTGTCTCCTAATCAATCGACACTGTGTGTTGTGCATACGCCAGCACATGGCATATTCATGAGGTTGTGTTGGAGAATGAGAGAGAGGGGGATAGAATGATCCAGAATAAAAAACCAGAGATCTGTCTTAGTCCTCAAATTTCTTAAAATCTCACTGATGGGAGATGACAAAAGAGCACTTACTAACTTGAGGTGACAAAAGAGTACTTACCAAACCTTCAGACGACTGCTGGTTTTTACTCTCCAAACTGAGTGCTAAGTGGAAGAATAAAATTACCATCTGCATCTGCACTGTTACCTTAGGAGGCTTGCTGAGCTAGCGTTTGGTGCATTCCATGTTTCTGTGGGAGCGCAAGGTAGGAACAAGGCGGTCTAGGTAATGAGAGGTAGAGGAGATGCCTAAGGGAAGGACCAATGTCTGGTGAAAATGCTGGTGAAACATAGGAGATTCAAGAAATCCTTAGATATTGAGTGATTGGCATGGCTGAGAAACTGGTGCCCATTTGTTAACCTGACTCAGAATCAACATTCATATAAAGATTAAAATTTTTAAAAAAGGACTTAGTTTCTTTGGCAAACCAATAACAGGCTTTGGGATTTTGCTTTAAACAGTTTGAATAATCCTATTAGCAGCTTAGAAAAATGGAGTTATTTTAATGACAGAGTGTATATGTCTATATATTTCCCATCCACCAGTGTCTGAAGGAGATTATCCACACTAGTTGAAGTCTACACCCTTTGTGGGGTTTATCCCTGTCACTAGGTTTGAAAAGCTGGGACAGGGAAAGAGCTGCTCAGCTACTCTTCTGTGGCTGAGTCTGCTGGATAATATCATTTTTGCCTACTTGCCAAATGGCATATAAATCAGTTTTCTTCCGTGTCAAGTCTGTCCAGGTCCAGGAGGGGCAGCACGGTGCAGGGGCCAGAATCAAGCTACAGAGTCAGAAGCCCCAAGTTTATGTCTCAGTTTTGGCATTGACATTTTCCTATAAAGTAGGAATAACATTAATATTCAAGATATGAGGTTGTCTCGAAAATTAAACAAAACTATGCAAGTTGAAGCACCAGATTAAGGACCAGGACCGCCAGTTCTGATTGTTATTTATGTGAGTCTGAATGTCTCTAATGTCTGAGAACCTATCTTTATCTATTTTTATCAAATCAACAGCCTTGACTTTGATCAGGTGGGGTTTCTTTTCTGATCCACATGTAGCCCTGCTGAGAGGTAGAGAGTGTAAAAGAAGACTTGCTCTTGAGTTATCTGTTAACCTTAGGTCTAACCAATGAGGATCATGGAGCTAAATTTATGGTTCAGCAATATTATGTTTGTATGAGAATATATATATATATATAATTTTTTCATGAACCTGTGCCGTATGATTTTTCTGGACAGAATAATTGCTACATGGCTGGATCTTCTTAACAATCCCCTTTATATCACCTAGCCACCCTTTTCCCCCAACTGCAAGAGTTGCCTGAACTGTGCACAAGAGAAGCATAGATGCTTACATGAGAAATAGGCCTGGATTTCTTCCAAAGCCTTCCAATCTCCCTGATGTTGCTACTTGCAGGTATCAGACTTATATTCTGCCAGGAACATTTCTTCTATATGTTGTAATGACTCATGCCCCTAGGATAATGAACAAGACTTGGCAAATGCAGGGCCCAGATACCTGAGCCAACAAAGAACATCCACATCAGAGAAACCAATAGTCAAAAGGCCCAACTAGGAAATCCATTTAGAATGTGCAGAGGAAGAAGTTATTAGCTACCCAAATCTCTTTTGATTCTAGTAAATGAAAGGTCCTATCTGCGTTTCTTAGATGTACTTTCCTTTGCTGATCATTTAGATTTCCCATTGTGAACCTTTATTCCAATTAGTATGAGAGGTGAGGAAATGTGGGGGAGATAGTTCATAGTCAAGGAAGACTATGGAGAGACATATGTAGACACTTCCTTTATTCATGGAAAAAATAGAGTACAGTGAAGACAAAACCATAACTCTAATGATCAGGTAAGGTTAGTTTATTTTGGGCAGGGGTGGAGGAAGAGAAAGGGTATACAAGCAGAGTTGTACACATAGTAGGTATTGGTCAAATGAATAAAGGGTGGGAGGAAAAAAGAAGCGATCCATGGAGGGAGGAAAGAGAATGGTTGCCATGCAGAAGAGACAGAATGAGAGGAAGCATGATCTCGATAAAGGAATGGGAAAAAGAAGATGCACGAGGAGACACTAGGTGCACCTTGAGGAAGGTGCTGAAAGTTATACACAGCTTCTTCCCTTGTAGTTTCAGAAGACTGTTGCCTGTTGAAATGTTAACTGATTAACCATTTTTATACACTTCTCAATGTGTTAATCTTTAAACCAGGTCCCCTGAAAATTGGGTAACCATAGAAACTCAACATAGTGTAAATTGTTCCTGAAGGGCAGCTGCCCATAAGGTGACCAGAGGGCCAAGGAAGTCAGTGAAAAGGTCAGATGAGGCCCCTGTGGCAGAGGTCCCCACTCCAGGCCAAGAAATCATCAGTGTACCCTGGAGACAACTAGAGTCTAAATCTGTGGCCTGGCTAGAGAGTGACCATCGAGGTTGGGGGGCATGGGGTAGGGTGCAGAGCAGGGTCACACCAAGGAAGGGACTCTCTACTCCTGCATGTCCCACATTTGGCCAGCCTCAGGGTTCAGTCATACTCCACTGCACAGGATAATGTAATGGAGGAGTAAACAAGAACATTTGTTATTTCTACCCAGGCAGAAAAGAAACAGCAGCAAGAACAACAGAAGATTCAACATAGAAACAGCTTACAAAATGCAGGCTGTAACCTCGGCGGTATTGATTGAGTGCACCTGTCCGTCTTCATTTGAAACCGTGAGCTTGATTGCTGGCAAGTTTATAGGATTATGGGTTTAATTGGATGCCGGTGTTTTACTAGATGTAAGTGAAATTTATGGCTGTTGGGCTTGTGGTGCCAAGGTTTACCTCAGTCGTCACCTCCCAGCCAAGAGGGCCGAGACTCTGGGAGCCAATCAGAGTGAGCTCAGGAGCTCGCATGCGAGGGAGACACCTCTGGGGGTTGCTTGCAGGTGGGGGTCACATGAAAGCAGATGGACCGGGTGCCAGGAGCTAGGAGCTCACACTGCACCCAAGAGCCTCCTTTGCTCTCTGGCCTCATCTAATGCTAAAAGGAACAGCCAACAGGCATCCCGGAGAAATTATTGATATTTAGTTAGATTCCCGTGTGCTGGCAATACACAGAGACTCGCTCAGTAGGATGGCTGCTGCGATCTTTCTTCTGCACGTTGCTACCATAAAGAGTTTCGGAAGGACTTTTATGAGAGACTGAGGGTTTTGGAAAGCTAGAAGAGTATAGTGAAGTACTTTAATCCTTTGAACCTAGGGAACTACATCAGTTGGTATGTAATAATGTGCAATGTAAATTAAAAGTAGTGTTCCATTTTTCAAAATGCGATTGTTCCTAATGATTCATTTGACCTCAAAGCAATTATTCATTCATTTAATGCATTATTTATTGAGCACCTAATGTGTACCATTCCCTGGGCTTTTAGGTGAGAGTAGGGGGAGATTTTATGGTTTTTTTTTTTTGTTTGTTTTGTTTTTTACAGATGAAAAAACAGAAACCCAGAAAATTTATTTACTTCACCCTGGCCACACAAAGACCTCCTGGTAGATTCAAAACTAGAACCTAATACCTGATTCTACAATCAGAAAGAACCTGGTCAGCTGGTTGGTGGGTTAGAAAGAGCTGAGAAGACCAACAAAGAAATCTTCCATGAGTAAATGAGTTATCTTGGCCTTCTATTTGGCTGCTCAGAAAATCCAAGTGCTCATTTTCTAGGTTTAGTTGGTTTTTTGACAGTTTTACTTAACAAATTAAGTGTCCTCTAGGAGAGTGAGAAATTATATAAATCACCTGGTCAGTTTCTTCCAACCAAGGACAAGAGAACACAGCCTGATGAGACTCAACCCCAATTCTTTATTATAGAAATGTATTGCTGGTTTGTAAATTGGCTTGCAGTAAAGATTCTTTGGGTGGGACCTAAATGAAAGTACCAAAGATTCATCATTATCAAACAATTTGACAAGATAAAAAACAGTACACATTTAAATATTATTTATGAAGTAGGTACTATGAACAGCACTTTGCTTGCATTGTCTCATTTAATGCTTAAAACACCCATGTTATAGATGAGAAAATTAAGACTTAGAGCCATTATATAATTTGTCCAGGGAACACAACTCCCCAGTAGGCAGAACTAGGATTTGAAGCAGTTTTCATATGATACTAGAATCCATACTTTAATCACTCTCCTATAAAGTATTTGGAGGTTTGTTGAGATAGGCACTGTTGTTTTATAAATGTCTTGATAACACACTGTACTTAAACTTTCAAACACTGGTCTATCAGATAAGTGAATGAATGCATGATAGAAGGTGATATAAGGCTGAAAAATCAGGATAGATAAGGCATGGGAGTACTTGACCAGCAGTTCAAAAATGTTGAGTTTGGTTCAGGGGCAATAGAGAGGTTCTGATGGCTCTTGAGCAGAGGTGCACTCTGAGGCGAGCTATTAATGTCCAGGTGAGGGCTAGTGAGAGAATTCAGGAAGAATGGAAGTCTCAAGCAAAACTGATGGACTTGGTGAATATTGTAATGAGGAGTGTGTAGTCCAGGAAGCAGCTAGCTGTGGTGATATGCTTGTCTTGGGGCCCAGGTTTAGATGTTGAGCCTTAAATATGTGTTCAATTTATGGAGATATCTGGAAGCGCTTTGGCAATTCCAGACCAGAGAACAGGGGAAAGTAGGCAGGAACTAAAAATATGCACACACATGTAAATTTGCAAAGTGGTGCCAGTTTGAAGGAGCTTAGAAAAAGTAAGGGATCAGATGATGAAAGACCTCAGGAATCCTTCCTTCCTTCCTTCCTTCCTTCCTTCCTTCCTTCCTTCCTTCCTTCCTTCCTTCTTTCCTTCCTTCCTTCCTTCCTTCCTTCCTTCCTTCCTTCCTTCCTTCCTTCCTTCTTTCCTTCCTTCCTTCCTTCCTTTCTGGAATTGGGAAGAGAGAGAAGAAAGAAAGAGAACAAGAGATCTATATGGTATAGAATTTTATGCAACAGAGGATAATGAGAGATTTTAGATTCTTAAGTGAGGGAATGAGGACTAAGGAACAATTGTTGGTTTTTGTGATTTAGAGATAACTGGCATCCTGGGGAGAACAGTTTTGAAAGTCCTAGAGAGTTACAACGTTAATGGATGATTATGATATGAATGCACTTCTCTTCCTAAGAGTCTAGGAAATACACTTAGGAGGTGAACTTGGTCTTAAGAAGAGGCACTGGGTTGCTTCTGTTTAGTAGGTTTGAATGAGAGAGTAAGAGGAAGAAAGGCATTCTAAGCTCATGGCAGGTTAAGCAAATATTTCTCAGAATCATCTGCTAGAACATGGGTGGGTTGAGGGGTGAAGAAATAGATTTCAGGTAACTTTCAGAATAAATGAAATGTGGACTCGATACAAGATAAGGAAGTTTTGGGGATTCAGATGAGGTGTAAAAGCCAGCTGAGTTCAATTTAAATGATTTGTTAACATTTTAACAAAATGACTAACAAAAATTAAACATGTTTTCATGAAATTTTCCACTTGCATTTAATAGCCTTGGAGGTTGAATAGCAAATGCAATGGGTAGTTTCCCAAGGTTGAGAACTATTAAGGTGAAAATGACATGGGAAATGAAGAACTGGAAAGTAGTGGTGAAATGACTCAGAGTAACATTAATGTGAGTGGGGAGGGGAGTGAGCTAAGAATGGAGGAAATACGTTACATGGAAGGGAAACAAGGAATGGGACGGTTACTGGAACTCATGACTAGAACAAAGAAACAGTTCCGTAGAAGTGAAAGTAAAGGGGAAGTAGAGGGCACAAAGGGAAAAAATCAGAAAAAAAAAATAGTTGCAAGTTCAAGACCCTAGAGGTAGAAGATTCAGTTCTGAGTGGTAGTAATGTGTGGCTGTGCTGGTACATAGATTAACTAGTCTCTGAAGATTCTAGAGAGTTACCAGATCATCAGCATAGATGTTGGCCTATAGAATCAGGGAGCAACTGCAGAAGTATAATGGCTGGCATTCATATCTTGATGTCAGGGAAGAAGCTGTGAGTGTCCTGGAGCTATGTAGATAAGACGGACAGTATGGCATGACCTTCAAAGAGTAGCAGATGTCTGGGGATGGAGAGGGACACTGTTTTGGATGCTGCAGAATGCACAAACCGACCCCTTCTTCTGGGTATCAAGGATGGGGTGGCAGAATGTAGAAACAGAGTTTGCTGAGAGATACCTCTGGGGGAATTGATATACATCATGGTTACAAACATAGATTCTTTGTCAGACTAGCTTTTTTCTAAACTGGCTCCATCACTGTCTAACTGAGTAGTCATGGATAAGCTACTCGAACACCCTAGGCATCGGTTTCCTCTCTAAAATGGTGATAATAGTGAATCCACCTCATGAGGTTGCTGTGAGGGTTAACTGAAATAATTACTAAAAGAGAGTAGTATGAAGCCCACTATATAGTAAATGCTTAATAAAAAATAGCTTTCTTTTTCTTCTTTATTATTATTCTTATTATTGGAAAGAGTTTATAGAAAGTGATGTTAGGAAGAAAAGTAGGTTTCAATTCATGCGACCATGTGGAAAGAAGTATTTACAGGATGTATCAATGATTATAGAAACTTTACCTACCACAAAATTAGGGTTCCAAGGTTCAGCCTGCTTCTGTTCCTCAGGCTAACAGGAAACTTCAAGAGGAGAGGAGTATAGATGTTTGGGGAGGTGACCAGGAGCTAGCAAAGGAGGCAGGGGTTTGTGCTGGGTTACAACAGTGAATCAGGCAGTAAAGAAAGCATAAAGTTGAAAGTTAGGGTAGAGGTAGAAACACTTTTGATCAGATCATTGGATCATTTTCCCTATTTTTTGGTTCAATCTGCCATATGACCAGTTAAAACATACTTTGCTTTCCTTTGATGAGAATAATAATCCATATCATTGCTTTGGAAAATTTTGAGTTTTGAATGCAAGTCGTCTGCACTCATTTTACAATAAATATTACATGTAATAAAGGTCTTTTGTTCTGTTTTACTAATCTTGGTAGTTTCTGAAAGTCTTTTTTAAAAGAATTATGTTACTAATTTGAAAGACAACCTGATAGTATTAGTAATTCTAATACCCCCTCTGCTTTGTTGAATGACAGATAGTTTTGCTTGCTTTTCATCGGGAAAGGTGTAGCCATCCAGGAAAAAGAATTTGAAGGAAGTAGGAAAAAGAGGTCTGTGTAAGATCAGAGTGATACATGAGTGATAAATGTAGGTTTCCCTGATGAACAGAACTGGGGGGAAATAAAGAGATATTTAACAACACTTAAAAAACTTTGTTATGAAAAATTTAAAGCTTACAGAAACGTCGAAAAGTAGTTCAATGAATAATATATTCACCTCAACTTGACAATTGTCAATGTTTTGCTGAATTTGTTCAATCACCCTGTCTGACTGTCTTTAACCACATTTATTTGGAACCATTTAAAAACAAGCTGAAGATGTTGTAGAGCTTCATCCCAATTTCTTTAGCATGTTTCACCAAAAATTATCACGGACAGTTCCAGTTACTTTTTCTGCTTAACAAATCACACCCTAAACTTAGTTGCACAAAAGAATGACCTTTTATTACACTCAGATTCTGTGAATCAGGAATGCACAGAGGAACATTTTGTCCCTGGTTTACAATATCTGGGATTTCAGCTAGGAGTATTCAAATGGCTGGTGGCAGGAATGGCTGGAGGCTTCTGCATATAAGGAATGACTTTAGTTTGGCCTGTGGACTGGAATACCCCCACGTTGTTCTTTCTTATGGCTTGGGCCGCTCACAGCATGGTGTTTGTCTTCTGAGAGGAAGCATCTCAATAAAGGAGCTTTCAGAGCATGACACTCCAGGATAACGAGATGGAACCTGCATCTAGTTCTGCTATAACCTTGGAAGCCTTGCAGCATCAGTTCCACTGAACCCTGTTGGCCAAAACAGCCATAAACACACCCATATTCAAGAGGAAGGGAAAAAGTTTCCCTCATCTCCAAAATGACTGTCAAAAAATTTGTAGTTACATTTTAAAACCACCACAAAGACAGTCTTCTCCATAACACTATGCCATTATCATCCAATGAAAATAATTTCTGAATATCATCTAATACCAATTCTTCAATTATCTAAAAATGTCTTTAATATCTAAATTTTCATTTTCAAAACTAGATTCCAGTTGAGGACAATGCTTCAGAATTTGTATTCTATATAAGAAAGGAGGCTTTCTAAGAAGTCTTCTGGTATAATATGCAATATAACATCATTCTCCATGTGTCCCCAAGTGCTAAATTTCTGGGAAAGTCTAAGCAGCTCTTTAATACTTTCAGGGGCAAATTTGCACTCTGTCTTTGTTTTGAATGTTATAAGTTTACTAAGACTGGCCTAATATAGGACTGTTTACTTTGAGATCCTTCATTCATTCATTCATTTATTCATCTTGTTGAGGGCATATTATATTATGGGCACTGTGTTAGATGCTAGGCGTAAATATGAAAAAATAATATAGTAGAAAAGGAAACAAAATTCTTGCACTCAATCAACTCTCAGGCAGGGTAGACAGATACTTAACAGGAAATTATAATGCAGTGGGATACTTGATATCATAGAGGATGTGTAGTAGGAATCATGGGAGCAGAGGTATACACAGGTCTCAGTCTTGAGGAGTCGGTTCAGAGTATAATGGTGATACATATATATATATATATATATATATATATATAAATCACAAGACAGGGGCTATAACATAAAAAAGAATAGAGCATGGTGAAGTGAGTACATCTATGAACATCTAGTGACATACTTCCCATAAAATAAAGTCCAAATGCCTTAGCACATTTTGTTTTCTCTCTCCTTCCTTCACTCTTCTTTTCCAATTATCTTCTTATGACCAAAAGTGTTTTCCTGTGTCTCGAGTCTTGGTTCTCTTGAATTGCTCTCTGGCCTAGGTCATTAGCCTAACTGGCTCGTCTGTCCACTTTATTTCATAAGCTTTTGACTTACCATCATTATATATGTAGACTTATTTCTGGGTCCACACACAAAGTCTACAAATTCTCACCCCTACCTCTTTGTTTGCCTCCCCTTGGGTTTTTCCTGTGGAAGTTGGAAAGCTGATGGGCTCCCACTGACTCTGCCATTTTGGACAACATCACTGCTGCTCACTAGGGAAGCAATAAAGCCTGGCTCATTTGCATGAGTCTCTGCAGTGGCTCTTCTGACCCCAGGGCTGTTAGAAGTACTCATTAGATCCTCTTTAATTAAATATGTAACACACATCATGCCATCAAGCATAGTAAAAAAGAAAAAAAAAGATAGAAAAATACAAATCTAACAACGGCTCCTGCTCCTAATTAAAAGCAGGCTGTTTTTGCCTCAGAGCAAACTGGGGACAGTGCTTTTATCCTGGGCACAGCCGTGGAACCCCTGGTGCCAAAACCCAGGGGGCAGGTACGTGAGACTTTGGATGCACCAAAGGGATTGAGCTTTGTTGGGTGACACAGGCTCTCCCTTCTCAGTGGGTGAGATCTAATTTCAGCTCCTGATATGTGATTCAAGGTGAGGGTGAGCTTTCATTTTCTTTCATTTCACTTTTCAAATGCTCTTCGATTAAATACCATATAGTGGTATTGTAGGTAAACAGAATGTGAACACAGTAGGATGGTCTCACCAATGAAAATCTCATAAAAGCTCAAAGAAAATGAGCCACATGCATTAGTGGCTTATATGTGATGCTGGTAGGAAGTGAAGAAGCAGATTGGCATGGGGACAAAGGCGTAGGTTTCTAGAGAGTCTTTATTATATGTAGAGCTGGAAGTTCAAAATAGCATCCATAAGCAGGAGACTTCTTCACTCAACTTCTCATAATTTCGGTTCTTAGATATCTCTTGAATTTTCCTCTTCCTCTCTCCTAATCTCTTCCCATCTCCACTCCACCATTGTCAATCCCTTTCTTCTGATAAGACTCAGCAGAACCTCTCCACCCCTATACTTGAGCTGCCTTTCCTATTAGATCCAGATCATGAAACAATTTCCTCATGCCCAACTGAATTAGAATGCCTCTTACTTATCTTTTCAACAGTGAAGGTTCTTAATTTTTCTTTATATTAGAGGGATATCAATATGTTGTTGGAAGAGACACCTGGTAGGAAAGGTAACTGGGGAGGAACTCATCCTGGAAATATGTGTACATTACAAGCCATTTTTTATTGTTTGATTGACTTTTTGTTTGTTCATTTGTTTGAATTAGCCTTGAAGGAATGGTGGACATTCCCACCTTAGACGCTCTCTCAGATTAACTATCTCTCAGATAAACTAGGAATTCTGGATCTTTTAAAGACTTACATGAAATGAAAAGGAAGTTTCTCTTCTAGCCCTGATGTGCTTCTTGATTTTTTATTCCAATTGTCATCCAATGTAGTGTCCTAATGACCATCAGGGAGAGTAAAGAAGAGAGTGATGTATGGTATTTATTTGCCAGAGTTGCTCCCAGTTCTTTGGGCACAAGTGTGGTTAAATCTATCAAGATCCCTCAACTGCTAACACATTCAGGTAACAAATAATTACTATACCCTAGTAGGTGCCATGGCCTACCTCAAATGTTCAGCGGCAAACAGAAGATACTAATCTCCCTTCTGTCATGGAGTTTACATTCTAGTGTGGTGAGTCAGATAACAAAACAAACACCCAAGAATGTAAATTTCAGGTACTGTATTAAAAATGCCAGTGAAGAAAAAAAAAGGCAGATAAAGAGACAGAATGGTTGAGAAGGCCTCTCTGATGTGTGCCTATTTGAACAAAGACCTGTGTAAAGTAAGGAAGTAAACTATATGGGGAAAGAGGAGTACCAGAAGAATGAACAGCACATTCAAAGATACTGAGGATAGAACTTGAAGTATTTGAGGTTGTCAAGGAGGCTACTGAGGCTGGAAAAAAGTGGGTAAATACAAGAAGTATTAGAATTATTCTAGTTGATCAAAGTCAGTTTTTAACATTGCTACTGGTTTGAACTACACCTATGTCTTCATCCTAATGTATAAAGATTTTCACTGGAGAAAGATTTTTTAATTATTATCTGTTGTATTCCTAGTTTAGTGTTAATTTTAAAAAGTCAGAGTAGGGTGGACTGTTTTACAATCCAATCATGGAAATTAGAGACACAAAGCTTAGACAGAAACCAAGATGCAAGACAGACACAGAGAAACAAGAGGATAAATCAGGAATAACAGAAATGCAAAAACTTTCTGTCTAATGTGGTTAGAGAGGTATAGATTTGTATAGAAAAGGCTCTTTTTGATAGGGAAAACAGCCAATGTAGAATCAGATACTTTGTGATTCAAAAAAAAAAAAAAAGAAAGAAAAAAAAAGGAAATAGCAAAAGGAATAAATTAGAGTGGGTATGTGAAGGATGGAATCAAGGGTATAGATCAGGTGTTAGAACTGAAAATAGTACCACTTCTCTGGTCCCAAAAAGAGAAAAGACTCATGGATGAAGATGTAGAGAAGTATAGAAATGACATCCCCAGTCTGGAATTCTCCCCCAAATTTAGTACTTGCTTACCTAGACCCATTTATCCAAAGCCTCCTCAACATAGCCACCTGATTGCAAAATAGACCCCTAAAACTCACTGTGTCTAGAACTGAACCATGAGTCTTCTCCACCCACCCCCCCAGGTCTGCTTCACCTTCAGCTTCCCCATCTCAGATGAGAACAACTCCATCTTTCCAGCTGCTCAAGCCATTCTTAACTCTTCTTTTCCCAACAATTTATCAGTAACTTCTGTTGGCTCTACCTTCAAAACATATCAAACATCTAGCTACTTCTTATTGTTTTATAGCTGCTACCTTGTCTGAGCTGTCATCTCTCTTACCTGATGTACTTCAATTGCCTCCTAACAAGTCTTTCTGCTTTTAGACTTGCCCTCCTCCATCCTCAAAGTCTACACTAATTCAGAAGTCAGAATTATCCCTTAAAAATTAGTATCAAATGATGCCACTTCTCTACTCAAAATATTGGAATGACTGCACATTTCTGTCAGAGTAAAAGCTCAAGTCCCTACAGTTGCTGACAGATTCTCCATGATCTGTCTTCTCTGCACCCCTCTTATCTTTCAGACTTCATATACTATCACTCTCTACTTTACTTACTCTGCTCCAGTCACTGGCTTCTTGTTGATTCTTAAAGACATCAGGCATCCTTCCATGGCAGGGCCTTTTTTAAAAATTCTTTTTTCTATATCTGAATACCCTTGCCTTAGATATCTACCTACATCTCCAAGTCTGTGCTCAAATTTCACCTTCTCTGTAAAGTCTATATAATTCCCATTTAAATAGCTATTTTTTCCTGCCCTCAAGAACTCCCCACATCTTTCATTCTTTACCATAGTACTTATCACATAAAATATTATATGCTAGTAATTTATTATATTTAGTTTTATACCCTTGTCAGAATGTAAGCTCCTTATGGGTATGTGACTTTGCCATTTTTAAGTTTTTAATTTAAAGATATATCCCAAAACACTTAGAAGAGTAGGTATCTTATCAAGTAAATCAGGTGAATGAATAATAGGGAATCCCAAGGAACTTGTACTAGGTGGACTTAATTCTTCTGGTAAAACTTGAGGGAAGGTCAACTGCTGAAAGTAAAATAGATGGCTGAGAAATCCATATTTTAAAAGATTTTGGAACTATATCTATAAAGGAGGTAGAAAGTCATCCAGGAGGAAATAAAATGTTAAATTGACTGCCAGCTTTTGACTTAAACAGCTTCAAATGTATCATAATGCCAATGTGCATAATTATATTTTCATCTTCAGAAATGCTTGCCATCCAGTCTGTAGTAGGTTGAACAGTGACTGCCACAAAGATATGTCATATCCTAGTCCTCAAAATTAGTCAATATTACCTCATATGGCAAAATGTGATTGCTAGCAATCTTGAGAAAATGAATTTATGCTGAATTATATGAGTAGGCCCTAAATGCAATCACATGTATCCTTATAAAGATGAGAAAGAGTGAGTTTTAAGATAGACACACAGACACACACCCAGAAAGAAACACATGTATAAACAAAGGAGAAGACAATGTGAAGATGGAGGAAGAGACTGGAGTAATACACCCACAGCCAAAGAATGTCAAGGATTGCTGGCAGCTGCCAAAAGCCAGAAGACAGGCATGAAACAGATTCTTCCCCAGAGACTCTGGTGGGAGTGTAGTCTTGCCAACACCTTGATTTCAGACTTCAGGCCTCCATAACTGTGAGAGAATATATTTCTGTTCTTTTAAGCCATCTGGTTTATAGTAATTTGTTATAGCAGTCTAGGAATGCAATATAGATTTTGGTACTGAGAAGTGGGATGCTGATGTAACAAATACATAAAAATTTGGAAGTAGCTTTAGAATTAGGTAATGGTTAGGGGCTGGGAGAATTTTGAGGTGAATGGTAGAAAGAGCTTAAATTATCTTGAAGAGATTATTGGTAGAAATATGGTGATTATTTGGTAAGAATTCAGAAAGAAGTTAGGATCACTGTAGAGAAAAATTCTATAGTCTTAGGGGATATGTGTATATATATGTGTGTGTGTGTGTGTGTGTGTGTGTGTGTGTGTGTGTGTGTGTGTCTGTGTGTGTATAAATGTTTTAAGTTTAATAAGAAAATTTTGACATAAATCTCCTCTATTCCTATTTCTCCCATTAGCTGCTCTGCTAGTCAATGTGCTCTTTCACTTTATTGGGAAACTTCAGTCAATTTATTTTTCTTTTTTTTGAGTTGGAGTCTCACTGTCGCCCAGACTGGAGCGCAGTGGCCGCTCCCGGCCACCGCAGCCTCAACCTGCTGGGCTCTGGCGATCCTTCCGCCTCAGCCTTCCAAGTAGCTGGAATTACAGGCGCGCGCTACCACACCCGGCTAATTTTTTTTATTTATTGTAGAGATGAGGTCTAGCCTGCCCAGGCGGGTCTCGAGCCCGCAGTCTCAGGCAATCCACTCACCTCAGCCTCCCAAAAGCACAGTATTACAGGCTAAGCCACCGAGCCCGGCTAATTAATTTTTCTCATTCATTGTATATTTATTGAACTGCTTGCCTCTGCTCCCTGATTACACCCCTAGAAAGCCATTCTACTTATACTTTCACTAGTGTTCATGTTCTGGAGGTTTTGCCACATTTATTTTGCTTTAAATATGAACATTAAAGACATTCTGGTGAAGGATTAGTAAGAAATAAGAAACATGTTACTGGAAACTGGAGGAAAAGCAATCCTTATTATACAGTCACAGAAAACTTGGCTGGATTATAATTTGAAGTTGTGAGAAAAGCAGAATTTGTAAGTGATAAACTTAGATATTTAGCTGAAAACATTTTCAAGGAAAGTGTTGAAGGTGCAGCCTGGTTTCTTTTTTCTTGCTTATAGTAAAATGTGAGAGAAAGGAGATGAATTAATGAAAGAGCAGTTAAGCAAAAAGGAATTAGCACCTGATGATTTGAAAAATTCTTAATCTATCCAGATGCTAAAATTAGAAGATGTACTCTTAGGAAAGTGTGATCTGAAAAGAAGGTTAAAGGTATGATTAGGCAGTATTTTCCTGAGGAGATTAGGTATGTAACAAATGGATTCAATCAACCTTTTCAGTTAGAAGGAAGAAATAAATATGGAATTTTACAGGAAAGATCTGTCTTTCCTCTTGTCTAATGGTGGGAAACACCATTACATACATGGAAAATTCACAAGACTTTTGAGAATGTTATATTAGCAGGAGCACTGTCAACTTGGATCAACAGGGAGAGAGACAGATTAATATGAAAGATGGTTCTTGAACTTTCCAAATGTTACATGCAGAAAATAAATATATGATACAAAAATGGAAATTATTATACAAAGAACAGCATTTACCAAAGGCTCAGCAAAATAAGTGTGAAAAAACTTCCAAACATGAACTCTGGTGAAAGTATAAGTAGAATGGCTTGTTAGGGGTCCAATCAGGGAGCAGAGGCAGGCAGTTCAATTAATATACAATGGATGAGAGGAATAAATTGAATGAAATTCCCAATAAAGTCAAAGAATACATTGACTAGGAGAGAGGTTAATGGGAGAAATAGGAATATAGGAGAAAGATACCAACATTTAAAAATTAAATTAAATTTAAAATATTGAGAGTCAGTAGTTTTTTGTGGTAATGGCATCCAATGGGTGATCAGCCTGTGGATAGTTGAAGCATAATAGAGGTGAACATCATTCAAAGAGAAAATGCCAAGTAGTTGAGCAGTTAAGGTACATGAGAAATGGGTATGAATTTCAAAAATGAAGGTAACTTTTGGATAACATATTAAGTCACAGTTGATTGAATTAGGATGAGAAACACACACACACACACACACACACACACACACACACACACACACACACACAGTTTCAGTCCCTAAGGAAAGATTTGGAGTTTAAATTAAGATAGGTTTAGTCTCATTTTGTAGACTTCAAGATTTAGCAGAAGAGAGGATAGCAAAGAAGATGCTCAGAGAAAAACCAAGATAAGAGATAGAGAAAAAATATTGTATAGGTCATCTTTTTAAGACCTGACTGCAGTTAATCCCTTGACTTTATAATATTCCCCATAACCTTATAATATCTCTTTTTATTATGATAGTTGTTGTTTGTTTTGTGGATTAAAAAGAAATCTAACTAATTATGCTTTGTCCATTCTCAAAGCTTCAGAATCACTCTCTTTATATTTTTTAACTCTCTATTGACATTAATTCAGGTGTTACTGTTCCCCATGCTGAAATGCAAATAGGTTACCTTATTATTTTTAATTCAATCTCATTTTAATCATATAGCCTAATAGAGTTGTAAAACAATATCATTGTTCTAAATTGCTCAATCTTTAATATGGTTGAATATCTTCCTTTTTTACGACGTTATTTTTTAAATTTCATTTATAATATGTGTATATTTTAGCCTTTTATATTTTGAAATGCATTATACATACAGAAGAATCAACATAAAACACATACATGTGTGTGTGTGTACATATATATAGAGAGAGGGAAGGGGGAGAGGGGAGGGAAGGGGAGGGAGAGAGAGTTACATGCAATGCTAGGAGTGTTTATAAAGCAAAATCCATTAACCATCAGTCTAGTTAAGAATAATATATCCCTGTCATTTCCCTATAAGCCATTTATGTGGGTCCTACATGCAATTTTACATTCTATTGCCTCTCCCCAGAGTTAAAATAATTTTTCTTGATGTTGTGTTAAGCATCCTTTTACTTTTCTTTCTAATTTCATCTGTGGATGTATTCTAAACAACATATTTTTTGTTTTTGAAATTTTGTGAAATAGACCATACCTGTATTGAATATGTTCTTTAGAAGTGCTTCTTTGCTCAATATTATGTTCACTATTCCTTCCTGTTGAGACATGTAACTGTAGATCATTCATTTGTCTAGGTCAACTTTAAATACCATCTCTTCCATGAAATCTTCCCAGCCCTTGTGTCAGATCCTATATGCTCTTTGACAGAACATTCCAGTTTCCCTTATTTTTCAGAATTTCTATATTCTGCCTTGTAATATAATTTTGTATCTTCTTGTATTTATTCTTGGTTCACTAGTCCTTTAAAGGCAGTGTTTGTCAGAGATTTCTTTGAATCTTCAATAGTACCAGACCTAAGAACATGCATAATTGATGCTTATAAAATGCTTATTAAATGCGTGATGTTTGAGAACTACAGTATATATTTGGATGACGGATCCCTTATTTCATATTCCCCGAAGCCCAGATAGCTCAATAATAAAACATGTCATCTTTTTCTCATTGTACTAGGTCCGTTGCTTAGTATTTGACTTCAGTTACATTCTCAAAAAGTTGTTTTGTATCTGCTAACCTGCATGTCTAATATTGAAATCTTTGCTCAAAAGAAAACAATTGGGTAAACAAAAGTGTAAGGGAGTGCAAGATTAATGACAGTCAAGGGTCTTAATTCTCTGCTGCTTGGATTAAACAAACGTAATGAGGGGGAATCCAGTAAAAAAGGTATGAAGGGTAAGAAACAGCCTTTGAGAGCATGTGTGGAGATGCAACCATGTTCACTTTGGTCCTTGCTGGAAGAAGCATAATGGTTCCCATGACCAAAAGTCTCAAAGCTCCAGGAAGATAACTTTTCTGAAACATTTCTCCTGGAAGATGACTTTGCCACATGTGAGCCAAAGAAAAAGTGTATTTGGAAAAAGCTAAAGTGTATTCCTTTAAGATCAAAGCATACAGAGCAAAACACAACTTCCTTCTGAAAAGGAAATGAAGTGTTTTCTTTCTTCATTTATCAGATTTGTTACTAACTGTATCCTGTGCCAGAGGCCCCAAGGCAGAAAAGCTTATTGTAAAATAATAGAGATAATTAAATTTTATATTATGAAACAGCAATCAATGCAGCAAAACCAGTATCTAGTCCACTGGGAATATTAAAACTAAATAGGTGGGTTCTGTATGATGTCCCAAGGCCAAACATCATTGCTGTCTCTAGTCTTCTTTCTCCTCATCATCCATCACTATTTATTACGAATTGTGGTTGTTGGACACTTCACTTTTTTTTCCTACAAGGTAAGATTAGAGTTTAATTAGCAACAGAAGGTAATCTCTCCTCGATAATATTTTGGATATTGACCCATCAAGAACCTCAAGAGTACATAATATCATACTAAGACAAATTTGCAATATTGGCTAATTTTGTCCTTATAGAGCTTTCATCTCTTTGTTGCTACTTTTCTCTTCTTGATATTTTCTACTTCAGAGCTTCCAGTGGACAAATCATAGTACCTGTTCACTCATGTGGCATTCCATGTGGTACTTGCGCATCTTATTCCAGCATGCTCCTAAACCCCTACATTTCTCTTAAACTTTACCTCCTTTGTGGCATGGCACTTGCCTTTATTTCAGTAAATATATTTTCTTTTTCTTTTTCTTTTTTTTTTTGAGTTGGAGTCTCACTCTGTCGCCCGGACTGGAGTGCAGTGGCCGCTCCTGGCCACCGCAGCCTCGACCTGCTGGGCTCCGGCGATCCTTCCGCCTCAGCCCCAAGTAGCCGGAATTACAGGCATGCGCTATCATGCCCGGCTGATTTTTTGATTTATTGTAGAGATGAGGTCTCGCTGCCCAGGCGGGTCTCGAACCCGCGGGCTCAGGCAATCCACTCACCTCAGCCTCCCAAAGGCGCGGGATTACAGGCTGAGCCACCGAGCCTGGCTAGTAAATATATTTTCAAAGAGGTTTCTCACCAGGAATAGCAGTGTAACAATTTAAAACAGAGGTTTTAGTGTCTAGAAGATTTGAATTTAAATCTTGCCTTTTCATTTGTTGGCCATATGACCTTGGGAAGCTTACTTAGTCCCTTTTAGATTTACTTTTCCATTTCACCTAGAAAGTAAAAGTATAATTTCATTATTTTTTGTAAAGAGAAGTAAACCAATATCTTGTCTATGGTTATCAAGAATTTTATCTCACAACAAAGAAGAGAAGGCAGAGTCTACAAATGACAATAATCAACCATTTCAAAGACAAAAAGACTTAGGTTTACAGTCGTATGGATACTTGTTCAAAAAAAGTAATTGGAACACTGAGCAAACTGGTGAGCTAATAACTATCTCACTATCACAATGGCAATGTTGCAAGAAGAAGGAAGTTTCCAGAGACTTTTCAAGTATCCATAGAAATTGTCACCAATGTATTGACATTTGAGATCTCCAGAAGGCTTTGCACTAACATGGAAGCTATTAACATTAAGGCACAGCTCTGTGGAAGATGAGGAAATTGAGGCACAAGGAAGCTAAGTAGCTTGCTGAATAACATGACTTGTAAGTGACAGATCCTTGAATCTCAGACAAAATGATTTAATCTAAACTCAACGCTTAAAAAAACAACAGGGTTGTTTGACTTTTGGCATCCACTTGGCACAGCAGGGACTCGATTTGAGAGTGTAAACATCCAGTTTTAGACTCTAGACACCTAAGAAAATGTACTAATTTTAAGTAATAATGGCATTTATTTAAGGAAAGGACAAAATTCTTAATATTCTTCTCAGGTACTTGCGAGAGGATTTGACTCTCGTGTCTCCTATTTGGACATCACTTTACAATGTTCAACTATTTTCTTATCAATTAATTCACTGGTGCTGCCACTTTTTCTCTGTGTTTCCACCACTAGGTAGTAAATATAACAAACTCCAAAGAGCTACCTAAGATATTGGAATATTACCCAATAGAGGACTCAGGACGTTTGCAAAAGCAGGAAAATTCGGTGTTACCCGGAGCAGTATAGTAAGTATAGAGAGTTCTCTTCTGGGCCCAGGAGGACAAGACATGTAAGCAGCACAATCAGCAACAAAGAAATGACCAGTGTACACAAACCACGGCAAATTGCAAAGCACAGTACCTGCTTTGAGGAACTATGTCATCAGACTCTCAGAGAATGACTCATTTCATTTGTTTCACAAGGGGAAAAATGTATAGTTAAATGGCAACCAGAAAATACCTTTACTGAACCAAACTCCTTACAAAAGACTGAACACCTAGACTTCAACGTATCTCTTTCCTGTTATCACTGCAATCATAATAACCAAGGCACATTAAAACAATTTTTGAAGTATAATCAGCACACGTGCTGCAATAGTGGAAAGAGAAAAAGATTTGGAATTTGACAAAGTTAGATTGAATGGTGGACCTACTACTTACCAGTTATAAGAAGTCAGTCTTCTTAACTGAAAAAAAGGGCAAAGGAGTCCTCATCTATTTTGGTAGTTGTGCGTATTAAATAAAATGTACGTAATAGACATGATGGCTGATGCATAGAAACTTAATTATTTGTAACAGTATTGTTGTTATTTTATTATAACTAAAAAGAAGACAAAAAATAATCTGCTGACTCCACTGATAATAAGGAAATGTTTTTCTGGATCATGGCTCATTTTTAAAAAATGATGCTTTCTGAGAAAATGACGGAGAACACCCTCAACAACTGGTAGAATGTGGAAATACACTCTTCAATGTGATAAGAATAACCAAAATAAACATCTTAAGAAAGGCTGAGGAGGGATCAGATTAAATTGCAAAATTATTACCACAGAAAGTAAACAGTGCGGCTCAGGGTGAGGGGGAGAGGTGATGAGAAAATAATAAATATAATAGGAACAATATTAATGGGTCTTAGATGTCTATATGCCAGACATTGAACATTCTCAATAAATAAAATATGGCTTTATATTTTAGTAGGCATGTATATGATATACAGATATGTGTATATACACACATATCTAATTTTATTAAAGTATCACCGAAATTTAGTGGGTTTTAAAATGATCACAATGTAGTAATAGAAGGAATATACACGTACCTTGTTTAAACACAGATGATCTAATTGAAAGACAAGGAAAACAGTACCATATATTAAAATATACATTAGTAGAAATATGTCAATCTAAAGTGGGAAGTGTGATGGTACATGTTTGAATGTGGGATAAAAGCAGCAAAGAGAAGTGGGATGATGGTTGAGGAGGTTATGAATTCTTTAAATCCAGCATCTCAAACATAGTACAAAAATCCTGAAGGATGGCGTCCGGGTGTTTATTTTCCCACATTTCCCAGTTTGTGCCTGTGTGAGAACCAAGCTGGCTACTCTGGTCTGGTCTGGTCGTCGGAGTGGAGAGTGGAATAGGAAGGAGGAGATGCACACAGAGGTGTTCCGGTGTAGTTTGGCAGAAGCTTTTTCAAGAGGTTGCTACAGCTCTGGTCAGTGTAAGAGATGGGACCTACTGGACCCGAAGTTTTGTCCAAAAGGTGTGGTAAAGAAAAGCGATGAGGCCGGGTGTCGTGGCTAAGCCTGTAATTCCAGCATTTTGGGAGGCCGAGGGGAGAGAATTGCCTGAGCTCGGGGGTTCGAGACCAGCCTTGGCAACTTGGCATGCCCTCTTTACAGTAAATCAAAAAATTAGCCGGGAGTGGTAGCTGACACCTGTAGTTCCAGTTACTTGGAAGGCTGAGTCGGATCGCTGGAGCCCAGTAGGTTGAGGCTGCAGTGGCCGTGAGAGTGCCACTGCACTCCAGTATGGGCGACGGAGTGAGACTCCAACTCAAAAAATAAAAAAAATAAAAATAAAAATATAGAAGGGCGGTGACCTGCTTGAGGATTTTACTGTTTACAGAGAGCAGAGAGAAAGTAAAAGAGCTTGACCAAAGCTGGGCTCGGTGGCTCAGCCTGTAATCCCAGCATTTTGGGAGGCCGAGGAAAATGGATTGTCTGATCTCACGGTTTCGAGACCTCGTCTCTACAACAAACTTGGCGAGACCTCGTCTCTACAATAAAATGAAAAAATAGCCAGGCGTGGTAGCAGGCGTCTGTAGTTCCTGCTACTCGGAAGGCTGAAGCAGAAGGATCACTGAAGCCCAGCACGTTGACGCTGGGGTGGCTGTGAGCGTGCCCACGGCCACTGCACTCCAGTCTGGGCAAAGGAGTGGGACTCCAACTCAACAACAACAACCAAAAATAAATAAATAAATAAACAAATAAACAAACAAATAAATAAATAAATAAAAAAGAGCTCAACCACAACTTCTATATATGAAGGAGAAAAAAAAACATGAAACAAAAAACAAAGAAAGAATAGGTCACACATGAACGAGGGAGAATTGAAGCCATTTAAAAATGTCTGGCTAGTGATTCCAGTTTCTTTCACAAAGTCACAGTGAAATAAGACACACTAAAAATTAAAATGAAAAGTGATAAAAATCAAAATATGAGGTGACTATACAAAGCAAAGTGTTTATGATAGCACTTTCACTGATGTTAAAAAGGGGGCATCTATATGTATGTATGTATGTATGTATGCGTATATAAGTGACTTAGATATGTGTTACTGGGGGACTTTGGAGAATTATTTGCATCCTCAGTGCCACCTGCCCCAAGAGGTCCCCCCCACTGTATGTTTACTGCTATGTCCCCAAAACCTAGAAGTGACCCTGGTACAGGGGAGGTACTTAATATTACTTCTTAATTGAATAAGACTGTGACTGAAATACAACAGTTATAAGAAACATTAAAATATATCTTGAAGATATAAACAATTTTAATATTATATATTTGAAGTCATGGAGATATTGTACTCTGCATTATACTGGAGTATATATCTTATTTTTAAATTTAAATGAATACATTTATTATATTCTAGCTTATAAATAAATTCTTGAGTCAGAAATTAGGAAAATGTTTAGTCACAATATAATAAATTGCAAATTGATAATCAAAGTTTAAAAAACAAACAAATAAAATCCAGAAATTTGGTGACTTACAATGTTCTTTAAAAAGCCTATTAGGACAAATATATAAATCAAAATTACAATTATAGGTTATCTAGAAAATAATAGAAGTAAAACAAACATTACTTATTATTGTAGTGTGACATAGTCAAAGTATTCTCGGAGGCAATAATCTTAAATGCTTGCATTATTAAAGTAATAATAAAATAAAGAAATTTACTAATCAACTGAATAAGTTAGAAAGCAGCATAATAACCTGAGGAAACAGAAAACATGTAATAAGTACAAAGAGAAAATTTTAATGAATTCAAAAACAAAAGAATAGAATTTCTCAGTAAATCCAAAAGCTTAAAAAAAAAAATACAACCCAGTCACAACAATTTTAAAAAGACAGAAAGCAAATCCAATCATGACAAAAAAAACACAAATTTTTTAAAAATAAGGACAAAATGGCAGATTTTTTTTGTCTGCACACCAGCTATGCTAAACAACTAAAAACAACATTAAATGGATGATTTTCTTTTTTTAAAAAATTTTATTTTAAAGATGTAGGGTACAATTCAGGGTTAGGTATACAAATGGTCATTGTACAGGTAAAGTTTGGGCCTCACTTTGGTCCCCACTTCTTCTGGTTTGAGATCAGGTACCTTTATTGATGAAGTGTACCCTCCCACCCCCCGGCAGTTTCCCACTACTGTCAAAAATGGTGATTTTCTAAGGAAAAAAAATCCATTCCCAAAATTAAGTTAAGGGAAAGTAGAAAATTTGATTTGATCACAAATAGATAATAAATGATCAAAAAGTCTCTTTCAATAGCAGACTAATGATCAAATAATTTTACTGTTAGAATTTCAAAGAACAGATAATTTTCATGCTGCAGAAACTGATCTAAAGCACTGAAAAAGATAGAGTGGTATCCACTTCATTTTCTTAAGCTTGAAATCACAAAAGACATGCACAAGAAAACACCTGCCAGCCCGGATTTGGGGGAGGAACAAAATTATAAATGAGTTCTCTGAGAAATATTGATATAAAACTCTTAAACTATTAGCAAATCAAATTTCAGTGGTATCTTCAATTAATCATCCACCATGACCCAGTAGGATTTGTCCTAAGATTATAAAGCTGGTTTATTATCAGGGGGGATATGATTATAATATACCATATGACTAAGTACAGTTTAAAAAAAAAACAAAGAAAACCACACAGAATACTCTGAAAAGATGCTCTAAAATGTTTGCTGGCAATCAATATGCTTCCTAATTTCTTTCTTCCTCTGTTTTTTTTTTTTGAAAATACATAAACACATTAAATTGAGGAAACTAGGTTTAGAAGATTAAGACTTCAATTGCAAAAGGTTATCTATAAAAAATCAGCAGCTAACATCATACTTAATAGTAAAACACTAGAGGTAATCTGTTAAAAAGAAGACTCATGTCCACTGTCTTCTTTACTAGTTAAGCCTATTCTTTTATATCAGAAAATAAAGAGGAGAGAAACAGAGGCAAAGGAAGGAGAGGAAAATAGTAATATCAATAAAAGAAAAACTTTTATTTGTATTCAAGTTAGTTGGTATAAATGAATTATATCCTACAGTATAGAAAAAATATTTTTTTTTTTTTTTTGCGTTGGAGTCTCACTGTCGCCCAGACTGGAGTGCAATGGCCACTCCTGGCCACCGCAGCCTCGACCTGCTGGGATCTGGCGATCCTTCCGCCTCAGCCTTCCGATTTGTTGGTACTACAGGCACGCTCTACCATGCCCGGCTAATTTTTGATTTCTTGTAGAGATGAGGTCTCGCCTGCCCAGGTGAGTCTCAAACCTGTGGTCTCAGGCAATCCACTCACCTCAGCCTCCCAAAGGCGTGGGATTACAGGCTGAGCCACTGAGCCCAATTAAAAAAATAATTTTTAAAAATTGGGAAGCCAATTGTGGCTCCATTGAGGAATGGAGCCATGTCAGAGGCTGCTTGAGGTAGACAAATAATATCTTACTATTTAATATAGAGAAAGGATAAATTTCAAACTATAGATTAAGATTGTTGACAACAATCCTAAGAAACTCAGTATTAGGAAACTCATATTAGTTATATGGGAGACAATTTGAATTGAATTTAAATTTATAAGATTACTAAGAATTTGTAGGTTGTTAATTATTATACCAAATTTAAAGCATTTTTAAAATTACAGAATTAAAAGGGTAATGTTTTAGGTTTAATGCATTTTTACTTACAACTAGATTTTTAGCAAAATGTATTTTGATATCCTTTTGGATATCAACAATAATACATATAATATTATATAAAGTAGAATCATATTGATATTCTTTTGACAATTGTGGTGTGTGGGCTAGGAATTAATTATAAGGTTTCTATTGGTTGAACAACTGAATCCAAAACAAGTTGTGCATAGTTAAGTCAGTACACAAGAAAGAATTTTAGTTTGGGAGTGAGATGCACCTAAATTATTATGCTACTTCCACCATTATATTTATGAGCCATAAACTTGTTGCATAATTTTTGGTAAACCTCAGTTTTCTCCTATTTCAATAGAGATAATTATCTTAGATGGAAATAAGGAAGATTAAAGTTAATTCATAGAAACTATCTGAGATGGTGTGTGGTACAGGGTGACAGGTGCCAGGGGAACTTTTGTTGTCTTAGTGGCTATTTTAGGTGGCTAAAAAGAAGTCCTTATTGGCTTGTCAAAAGACTCTGCTGCTGCCTGTGTTGGTCACCATTTTTAGTAAAATTGAGTACAATGTTTAAAAAGAGGCACCGATTCAAGGAAATCAAAGCTGGAATAAACCAAATTCTGGATAAGATAATTAAATGTCTAAAAGATCTTGACAAGTTGAACAAATAGCACAGGACGAAGTTAAAGGTATGTATTTATTCTGTACTTTAAATAAATAATTCCATTAACTGCAGAATAGGGGAAATATAGCCTAACAACAATCCATCAGGGGGGAAAAGTGACTTCAATTGTGGGATGAGGCTAATAGTGTGATGTGACACTAAAAAAACAAATGCAAATTTAGGTGGTGCTAATAGTTTACTTGGAGACAAAATAGAGGCTATTCTTACTGCACTCTGCTTGTTAGACAAAATTAGAACTTTATTTTTCCTTCTAAGTCCTAAGCACTAAGGAAAACAATTACAGTTGAAGAATTAGAAAGGTTAAAGCTGTAATATTAAAGAAATTATAAAAGAAAGTAACATAGTTATCTTTAAGTATCTAAAATGTTCTCACTTGAAAGGGAACATAAATGTCTTCCTCTCTCTTGAGGAGGTAAGACCATGTCCAGTGAATGTGAAGTCAAAAGAGAAATGCTCATCTTAGCTAATAGACTGGGGAAAGGATGGGAAGGAATTGACATTTCATTTGTTGAGCTTATATTATGTGCAATATATTGTACATTTTTTATTCTCATATATACATTACTTTCTAATAGTTAATGTTGTTGAAATACACTACTGTCATTCTTCTAGTAAAGACCTGTAAAATAGTGTATAAGGAATCCCATAGAAGATAAGATTTTATATCTTTTATGGCCTCTTCAAATAATAAGAGTTCATAATTTTTTAGCTAGCTGTAATATGTTAGGGAATCAGGCTAGGACAGAGGCTGGAATATCTCTCAAGGCTCCTTAACCTAATATGACCATAACCTAATATGACCATGGAATGAACCATGTTCTTTTTCTCTGACAAATTAAAACTCTGCTCCCAATTATATTTTTTAACAAATAAAAATTTGATCTGTTAATCTCTTGAGAAGGGAATCACATATTTATTGATTTTTAGTTAACATGAGCTCACATCATATTTAATATTCTCTTTTTTTTTCAGGGGAGAGGGCAAATACAGTCCTCCATTACCACAAATTATGCAGTCGAGTTTCCCACATTTGGGGAAATATCAGGGGTTAGCACATCTGGGGTTAACACATCTGGAGTGCAATGGATAAACCTCACCCTGGGAAAACCACCTTTGTGATCATGATATTTCCCCTGCCAGGTACATGCAAATTTGATATTTTCATGGGTCAAGTTAGCACAGCTGGCTGTCTGAAGCTGCTGGGCATTAGCACAAAATGTGTAATTAGGAATTAGAGCATAATTGGTTAATTCAGATTCCTTACTCTGAGGTCTAAAATATCTAGACCCTGAAGTATTCTTGAGTTTGTGATCTGCTTTATCTATATGTAACGTAGAAAAAACAATTGTAAGAAATCACAGTGGATGATTTCTGGCAAGATGATGACAAGACAGGTCAGACTATGAGAGTCTCCGCAAAACTGAGTGTCCATAAAGCCTCTTTACAGTGAGTGAGTGAAAGTCCATCTCAGGGGAGGCTTGGGCTCATGTACCCAGGGCTCTCCTCCAGAGGTGACTGCAACCCCCCCACCACCTTGAGATTAGAGCCCTGGGTGCACAGGATCGTCTGCTGCTCTTGGGACTATCCTGAGAAAAGCTGGCCGAATTCAGTTGATCCTCATCACCTGGAGCCCAGTCCATACCATCATCTGTGACAGCAAAGTGGCTGGAGCCCGAGATCGTGGAAAGAGCAATTGGGGAGAGCTGGAGAGGAGCCCCACCACTGGTGAGGGGTGAGGAAATACCTGCTGGAGCCATTTTCTCTGTCTGGACCAGGCAGAGACCTGCATTTCTCCACCCAGCTTTACCCAGCCTCCAGCATGGGACCCAGGGAAAATCTCATCAAACTTGGAGAGACAGATAATGCGGATTGAACATTTGTAAGACTATAAACATAATTAAATACATCAACAGATGTAAAAACAAAAACCATATGATTATATCATTAGATGTGGAAAAGCTTTTGATAAAATCCAGCATCCCTTCTTGATAAAAACCCTAGAACATCCAGGCATAGATAGAATATACCTCAGAATAGCAAGGGCAATCTACGACAAACCCACAACCAGCATACTGCTAAACAGATAGAAATTGGAATCATTTCCCTGAAAACCAGAAAAAGACAAGGATGCCTACTCTTACCCCTCCTTTTCAACAGAGTTTTGGAAGTCCTAGTTAGAGCAATCAGACAAGAGAGGGAGATCAGGGGTATCCAAATGGGAAAAGAGGAAGTCAAGTTATTCCTCTTTGCAGACGACATAATGCTATACCTTAAAAACCCAAGAGAATCCATCAAAAACCTCCTTGCACTGATAAAGGACTTCGGCAAAGTCTCAGGGTATAAAATCAAAGTACAAAAGACAATCACATTACTATACAACAGCAATAAGCAAACAGAAACCCTAATAAAAAGAACAATCACATTCACAAAAGCCAGAAAAAAAAAAATACCTTGACATCTTCCTAAACAGAATGTGAAAGACCTATACAATGAAGACTACAAAACACTGCTCAAAAAAATCAAAGATGACACAAACAAATGGAAAAATATTCCATGCTCATGGATTGGAAGAGTCAACATTGTTAAGATGTCCATCCTACCCAAGGCAATCTACAGATTTAATGCAATACCCATTAAATTACCAGCAGCATTCTTCTCAGACCTGGAAACGAAAATATAGAAATTCATGTGGAAACATAAATGACCACAGATCACCAAAACAATCCTCAGCAAACAAAACAAAGCAGGAGGTATCCACTTTATTATAAAACTACAATAATTAAAATAGCCTGGTATTGGTACAAGAACAGGCATATAGACCAATGGAACAGGATAGAGATTTCAGAAGCAAACCTCAATTTCTCAAGCAACTCATCTTTGACAAAGTCTCCACCACCAACCACTGAGGAAAGGAGAAACCTATTCAGTAAATGATGCTGGGAAAACTGGTTGACCACATGCAGAAGATTAAAACATGACCTCTACTTATCACCATACACACAAATCAACTCTAAATGGATCAAAGACCTAAACATAAAGCCTCAAACTATAAGAACCTTAGAAAACACAGGAGATGCCCTTATGGAAACTGGGACTGGCACTGGCAACCAATTCCTGATCAAAACCCAAAGTGCCCATGTCATAAGAGACAAGATAGACAAGTGGGACTTTATCAAAGTGACAAGTTTCTGCAAAGCCAAAGAAACCATCAAGAGAGCAGGGAGACAGTCTATAGACTGGGAAAAAATATCTGGCAACTGTATTTCCGACAAAGGCCTAATATCTAGGATCTACAAGGAACTCAAATGCGCTGTAAAGAAAAAAAATAAAACAGCCCCATTACAAAGTGGGCAAAAGATATGAATAGACACTTCTCAAAAGAAGACATATGAGCAGCCAACAGATACATGAAAAAATGCTCAGCCTCAATAGTCATCAAAGAAATGCAAATTAAAACTACACTAAGATATCACCTATCTCTAATCACGATGGCCATTATCAATAACTCAAAAAACAACAGATGCTGGAGAGGATGTGGCAAAAAAGGAGCACTTCTACTCTGTTGGTGGGAGTGTAAACTATTACGGCCTCTGTGGAAAACAGTGTGGCGATTCCTAAAAGATCTAAAAATCGATCTTCCATATGACCCCGCAATCCCCCTACTGGGAATACACCCAGAAGAACTCAAATAACTCTATAAAAAGGATACCTGCGCAGATATGTTTTTTGCAGCATTTTTCACAATAGCAAGAACATGGAACCAATCGTGCTGCCCATCAAAAGAGGACTGGATAAAACAAATGTGGTACATATATACGATATGTAGCCATAAAGAAGAACAAAATCATGTACTTCACAGCAACCTGGATGGATTTGGAGTCTATAATACTGAGTGATCTTTCACAGAAACAAAGAACTGAGTATCACATGTTTTCACTCATAAGCAGATCTTGAACATCTATGGTAATACTATAAGAAAAGGATTGGCAGTAGCTGGAAACTGCCGGAGATGGGGGGCGGGGAGGTGTGATTGGCAGTAGTGGGAATTTGCCTGGGAAAGTGGGGGACACCTCATCAACAAAAGTACCTGCATAATGAACATTTGTATACTTAACACTGAATTGTACCCCACATATTAAAAATAAAAAAAGGAAAAGTTAAAAAAAAATAATAAATCACAGTGGACAACTGTGATTTAGTCTCCTAGAGGAGTAGCATGATGCTTTCCTAAGAGGATCACTTTTTGTTTAACAAAATTCCTTGATTATCCTCTGTATCTAGAAGAAGACCACGAGATGAAGACACAGTTAAAACTGATTTGCATGAAAAGTAATATTTGAGGAAACAGCAATGTAAGGAGAGTAGAAGGCTTCTGAAATGTTGCTGCAATATAATTGTAATAGTAATACCTATTTGCTATACAGAACTGCCTTTAGAGAAGAGAGTTTTAGGGAATTAAAAGGATAAGGGGTTGTGCTGGTCTATGAGTTATCACTGGGCAGCAAGAAGAGAACAGTCATGAAAGGGGAGATATAAGTTCAATGGGAATAGTTAATTAAAAAATACAGATAACCATGAGAAGGTACATTTCAGATGTGTGCAAAATCTCAAAGAGGATATTGGACTTTTTATTAAAGATGAGAGTAGTGGTTGAAGTTAATTTCGTGTACGTCTCAAAGGACAAATGACCTCAGCTGACATGTAGATTGACTATGTAATTGCCTCAATTCTCTTTTTTCACTGTGCTTTTGTAGAAACATCTTGAAAGTCAAGCCTATGAAACAATTATAAACATGTTTCAGTTATTCATATGACTCAGCTTTTTAATTTTTTTTCACCAAAAAGCCCAAATCCACTATTTCATGTTGAAAATAGAAAAGATAATATGCCTATCAGATGTGCTTTTCCATCCAAATGAACTCATTGGATTTTGACCCTTACACACCATGAGACTGTTTGGAGCTAGTTTCACAAATTGGAAAGATTTTAATTTTTAATATGGTCCCATTAGTAAAAAGCTAGAGTGATTCAAAACTCACTGTTACAAAAAACCAAAACAAGATGCCCCAAAATATCCTTGACATGTCTAATTGGTAGTTAAAAACAGTTTCTAAACTGAAGCCAGGTAAAATCCTACAGAAAAGTGGCCTCAGATCTTCTCATGGGCCAAGCCCTCTGATTCCTCCTTTTCTGCCGTCTGGTAAGCTCCAATTTCAACAGCTAGACTGTATATCGGTAAATTTTCTTCCTGTATTTTCTTTATTGATCTAGTACAACAGCATAGAAATACATTTCCAAATTAAAGGAAAGATGGAATTGACACCCCAACAGCCTTAGAATAGTTACTGCTTTACTAGATTCTGAATTGTTTTTTCCCTTAAGTTATTTGAATGTGAGCCGAGGTGTGAACAAAGCAAGAGTGAGAATCAATAATTAAGCCTGTTCTCTTTATACCCACTATTCTGGGAAATCCATTTCTTTTCCTCAGACTGATTATTATTTAGCATTTATCCAATACCCTCAAGCCAAGTCTTCACAGTCATGGACTAAAACTGCAGTAAAATGAAACAAAAACACAGATAAGAACAATCCACTTAGCCTATTTTCATGAGGGTGTTTTATTGTCTTGGAGTAGTCAAGTCCTAGGGGAGGAGGCTGGTACAGGATAAGAGGGGAGACATTTTTCTCTCTGTTTTCGTGCTCTATCCCTTGGGGACGCCACTATGCATGACTGCTGGAAAAAAAAAAATTAAACAAGAGCCTTCATAGAGTTATCTATTCCAATGTTTACAGTCTACCCTGCACGCTTGTAGTTCCTCCAGAAATGGTGAGTATTGCTATCTCTGGTTAATAAGATAGAAGGTGATAGCAAATAAGAAATGCCTGTGATGACAAGTCCAGCACATTCAACCTTGAGAATATGCCACAAAACCTTGCTGACAAGCCTTCCAAGGAATCCATTATGGATGGTGTAGCAATGTTCCCTTAAAGACAAAAAGTAAATTATGACCTGAGAAAGAGGTGATATTTGTTTATACCCTTATGGCTGGGCAACAAGTTTTACTGGGAGCTCAGATCTGTGTTTACTGGTTCCATGCTGACTGCCTTAATGTAATGTGGGAAATTGGTCACAGCTGTAGACAAACACTGCTTACAATCTTTCTTTTTTTCATTTTTTTTCCCCCAGAAGAATGAAAATCATCAGAAAATAGTGCCTCTCCTAGTAACTTCCTGGACCCTGATCTTGTCCAGCTACAGCCACAGGTATCAATTTAATGGCTCTATACTGGTGGCAAAGCATGGACAGATATTTTGTTCCAAGAAGAAATGGGGCTAGTCTTTATGTAATACAGCTGTCAGTTGGGGTCATGTTATCCTCTGAGTCTGAGCAATGTTCTTATAAAGCGTTTCACACTTGATACTTTAATCTCCTAAAACCTCTTCACTTTGTGTTTTTGCTTTCTCTTCTCTCATTATATCTTTATCTACCTAAGATTTGGCTTCCAGCCTATGAAAAAAAAGGTAAGTCTCCTGCATCCCAAATGGTTTAATACTGTATGGTTTTCTCTTAGCTGTCCAGTGAACTTTGCTGGCTGTCCCAGCCAAACTCCTCATGTTTTTTAGCTTCTGTTCCAATGCCACCTAGCGCAGTTAGGGACCTCTTGAATTTCCATTGCTCAGCCTCAATATCCTGAAAATATCTTGAACTCTTGCTCTTCTCATCAAGGCAAAGATAGGTTGGCACAAAACCTGGCAATTCCACCTTTGCAGTACTTTTCACATTTTCCTTTCCTATCCTCTTCTGATGACTCTTGCCTAATTAAGGGTTATTCAGTGTCATCTGAACTATTTTGTCAGTCTTCAATTATTTGGTCTCTTTTTCTTGAGCCCTCTAGTCTTCCTTATAATTTGTTCTTCACACTGCCACAAGATTCACTTGAAAAACAATGTTCTGATCATGGTGTTTGCCTATTCCAAGGCATTAATGTCTTCCTGTTATACTCACAAGAAAGATCAAACTTCTTTTTTTTTGAGTCGGGGTCTCACTCTGTTGCCCAGGCTGGAGTGCAGTGGCAAAATTATGGCTCACCATAGCCTCATCTTGCTGGACTCAGGCAATCCTCCTGAGAAGCTGGGACTATAGGAATATACCACCACACCTGGCAAGTTTTTAAAATTTTTTTGTAGAGATAGACTCTCACTATATTACCCAGGTTGGTCTTGAACTCCTAGGCTAAAGCAATCTTCTTGCTTCAGCCTCCTGAAGTGCTGGGATTACAGGAATAACCCCAGCAAAGATCAGATTATCTCATCTTGTCTGTCATGCAAACCAGGTTTGCATGGACAACCTTCCCTCCATTTTTTTCCCCACAGCTATGCCACACTACTTACTCCTTCCAGAATATACTCTGCCTTTTTTGACTTCTGTGCTATAGCTCACTGTTGCCTCTGCCTAAAATCCTCTGCTCTTGTATCTAATTGTTGTTCAACTCAATCACTTCCTTCCCAACAAGGCTGTAGGTCTTTGCAATGAGACGTAAGCTCTCTCTTTTCTATACATTTTGTTATTACGTCTTCTTATATAATATGTAACAAAACCTGTTTTATATTTTTTAAAATTTCACATAACACTTTAAAACGTACAATATTTGTATCTGCCATTTCATGGACTCTTTCTCTTTCTTCTGTGAATCTCTTTGAGGGTCAGAGGTCTTTGATTATTTGCAATTGTATTTCCTAAATTTTCTAATATTCTATCTTGTACAAAGTAGGTATGCAGTAAATCACTGTGGGATAGTAGAGGTATTAAGTTTTAACTTCTTTTTCTAACCAATCTAACATTTCTTTTCATAGCTCTAAGCTTCACTTACCATTGTCTACTTCCAAACAATTTTTTCTTATTTTCTTATGCCTCAAAATATGTCATATTTTTGATTTTGTGAGCCAAATATGAGTCAAATATGAGTATAGAACATTTGTGTGTGATCATCATCAGTATTGAAATATTGACAATGTTTACAGATACCAGAAAAAAATTTTTAGTTGGGTTGACTACACAAGTACAACTAATTAGAGTCATTTACATGGACTACGTACCATGTTACCCAATAGTAATGATTTATAACAGTGATGCATGTTAAATTAACTTTGTTATAAATGTTACTTGATTTAATTTTCTTGATTGCACTGCTAAAATATTTATATGTATTTAATTGTTTCAATTTTTACATAGTTGTCTATCCAGAATTTAAAACAAAATAGATAAAACTTTTCTTAGCATGAACTTCAGTGTTGATGACTTTATCGGAGGTACACAGAAATGTAATCATTAAAGGGCTTGTAATATCACTTAAAATATAGACACACTGTAAAATTAACTTTTTGTGAACAATTCTGTGAATTTTAACACATATATAGATTTAAGTAGTCACTTCCATAATCGAGACAAAATGGCTCTATCTATAAACAAACAAATAAGCAAAAATCTGAGTTGCCCTTTTGTTGTTAAATCTGCCCCTACCTGTGGAATCGCTTATCTATTTTCCGTCCCTGTAGTTTTACCTTTTCCATAGAATTATCTAAGTAGAATCACGAAGTGTACAACTTTTTGAGGTGAGATTCTTTCACTTGAATTCATCAAGTTATATGTGCATTGTTAGTTGTTTCCATTTCATTTCTCAGTGTATTCCATTATAAATGGATTTCTGTTTATTCATCCACTTATGGACCCTTGGGTTGTTTCCAATTTCTAGCAATTATAAGCTACTATAAATGTTCATTTACAGGTTTATTATATATGTGTGAACATAAGTTTTAATTTTTCTAGAGTAAATATACAGGAGTGTGATTGACAGTCACATGGTAAATGTATACTAAACTTTACAAGAAGCTGCAAAAGTTTTCCAAATTTTATATTCTCACCAACAACGTATGAGCATTCTAATCATTCTTTATCCACACCAATATTTGGTATTGTCAGATTTTTTAAAAGCATCTTTTTGAATAAATGTGTATGGCTATCTTATGATGGTTTTAATTTGCATTGTCTAATGTCTAATGATTTTTAGTAACTATCCATATTCTTCTTTTCCATTCACATATCTTGTTTGGCGAAGTCTCATAAAGTATTTTTCCTATTTTCTAAAACTAGGTTGCTTGTTTTCTTATTTTTGAGTCTTGATATTTTTTATATATTCTGAATAAAAATATGTTGTTGAATATGTGATTTGCAAATAATTCTTATTTAATTTCTTAAATACATCTTTTGGAGAATCAGAAAAAAATTCGATAAAATCCAGTATCACTTTATGATTAAAAAACTTCAACAAAATAGGCATAGAAGAAACATTCCTCAAAATAACATTAACTATATACAACAAACCCACAGCTAATGTCATTCCAAATGGAGAAAGGTTGAACACATTTCCTTTCAGAACTGGAACAAGGTAAGGATTCCCACTCTTACCACTACTATTCAAAATAGTACTGGAAGTCATAGCCAGAGTAATCAGACAAGGACAAGAAATAAAGGTATCCAAATTGGAAAATAAAAAATCAAGCTATTTCTGCGTGCCAATAATATGATTTTATACGTAAAAGACCCTAAAGACTCTTCCAGAAGACTCCTGGACTAGATAAAAGAATTAGGTAAAGTTTCAGGATACAAAACCAACACACACAAATTAGTAGCACTGCTAAACCCCAATAGCAGTCAAGCTGAGAATCAAATCAAGAACTGAATTCCATTTGCAATAGAAGCCAAAAGGCTAAAATACCTAAGGATATATTTTACCAAGAAGGAGAAAAATCTCTACAAGGAGAACTGCAAAACACTGATGAAAAATATTATAGAGGACACAAACAGATGAAGAAATATCCCATAAACATGAATTGGAAAAATCAACATTATTAAAATGACCTTATTCCCCAAAGTAATCTACAGATTCAATGCAATCCCTATCAAACTTCCAATGTCATTTTTCTCAGAATTAGAAAAAAAAAAAAAATCCTACAATTCATATGGAACAACAGCAACAAAAAAGGTAGAATAGCCCAAACAAATTCTAAGCAAAAAGAACAAAACTGGAGGTATCACATTACCTAACTTCAAATTATACTACAAGCCTATAGTAACCACAACATCACAGTACTGGTACAAGAGCAGACACATGAACCAATGGAACAGAATAGAGAATCCAGAAATAAACAGAAATACCTACAACCAACTGATCTTTGACAAAGCAGACAAAATATACACTGGGGAAGAGACACCGTATTCAACAAATGGTGCTGGGAAAATTGGATAGCTACATGCAGAAAAATGAAACTTGATCCGTATCTCTCCCCATATACAAAAATTAACTCAAGATGAATTAAAGACTTAATTGCCATCCCTGAAAGTTAGGAAAAATTCTCATGGACACTGGCCTAGGCAAATAATTTATGGCTAAAACCCTTAAAGCAAATGCAACTAAAACAAAACTAAATAAGTGGAACTTAATTGAGTTAAAAAGCTTCTGCACAGTAAGAAATAATCAACAGAGCAAACAAGCAACCAACACAATGGGAGAAGATATTCACAAACTATACATATGACAAAGGACTAATACCCAGAATCTATAAAGAACTCAAACACATCAGAAAAAAGAGCAACTAACCCTATTAAAAAACAACATGAACAGACATCTCCCAGAAGAACATATACAAATGGCTCACAAACAGATGAAAAAAATCCTCAACATCACTAATCATCAGGGAAATACAAATTAAAACCACAACAAGATGCCACCATACACCAGTGAGAATGACTATTATTAAAAATCATAAAATAATAGATGCTGGCATGAGTGTGGAGAAAAGGGAATACTTATACACTGTTGGTGGGAGGGTAAATTAGTAAAACCTCTATGGAAAGCAGTATGGAGATTACTCAAAAAACTAAAGGGAGATCTACCATTTGATCCAGCACCCTCCCCACTAGGTATCTACCCAAAGGAACAGAGGTTATTATATTAAAAAATATACCTGCACCTGCATGTTTATCATAGCACAATTCATAACTGCAAAGATGTGGAATCAACCTAAATGCCCATCATCCAATCAGTGGATAATTTAAATGTGGCATATATACACCATGGAATACTATGCAGTCAAAAAAGAATGGAAATCATGTCTTTTGCAGCAATATGGATGGAGTTGGAGCTCATCATCCTAAGTAAACTGACTCAAACAGAAAATCAAACACTGTATAATCTCACTCATATATGGGAGCTAAATGGTCACAAAGACGGAAATAATAGACACTGGGGACACCAACAAAGGGGGATGTGGGAGGGGGGAGATTAGGATTCAGAAACTACCTACAGTGCACAATGTTCACTATCTGGGAAAAGGACCACCTGAGACTCAATCCTCAGCACTACACAATATGTCCTTGTAATGAATATGCATATGTGCCCTTAATATAAAAAAAAAGTTTTCTAAAACTTGTTCAGACTCGATAATTTCTATTCCTCTTTTGCCAAATTCATCTAGATTTTCATTTGTGATTTTCATTCTTTTATTGAGTCAATCCTTTGAATTTTATATAAATTATTGTATTTTTCAACTCTAACATTTTCACTTGGTTCAATTTTATAACTTGTATTTCTCTACTGAGACTTCCTATTGTTTTATGAGTATTTATCTTGACTTTGCCATGGTTATAATAATTGCTTTGAAGTCTTTGTCAGATAATTATAGCACCTGGGTCATTTCAGCAATGGTTTCTACTATTGTCTTCTTTGAAAACTGTCAGATTTTCCTGGTTCTTTGTATGTTGTGTAATTTTGTATTGGATACTGGATATTTGTGAATTTATGTTATAAGACTCTGAACCTTTAAAAAATCTTGTGGAGAATGTTTTTGGTTTTGTTTTTTAGCCATCAATAGGTCTAGTTAGATTCAGATAATAAATTCTAATTCATCTACCATGAACTACAAACCTAATGTCAGTTGTGTTTTCAAAGCCTTTGGAATGCTATTTGTATCTGTTCAGCATTTGAATTTTCTAATTGCAATTTAAAATCAGGACAATGGTCTACTTCATAATTCAGTTATTTTAAGAGGCTACCCAGGTGCAGGCAGAGGCATATTCTTACATGAACAGGTAAAGATGAGTCCAGGAGTTTCTCTCTCCCAAGTTATGTTCTCTTTGCTATCTCACTCGCAGTCTTTGGCACCCTGGGATATCAAAAATGACACTGCGGTCTCTACCTTTCTGCTCACTTTCCACAATTGGGTCAGCCTCCCGGGCCAAGTGGTGAAAGGGTAGTGACAGGGAAAAAAAGTATCATAAATTTTCTATACATGTTTTGGGCCATATTTTTGCTAGTCAGAGAGAATTGTTCTCTTTCCTTGCAGTTCTAGGGGCATGTTTGACCACTATAGTGGCTGCCATGGAATAGTTGTGGCTTTGGGAATAGGGTTGCCTATGGTCAGGGGAGGGAAATACAGGGAACTAACAGGAAGAGTATTTCACTTCTCACTTTCTCTGTTCTGTAGGGATCCATCTTTCTTCTTCAGAGATCAGAATAAGAGATCTTCTTTTAGAGCTCTTTCTGTCCACACATGATACACAACTCTGAAATTTTTGCTGCCTGTGGATTCAGGTTGTGGGTTATGGAAGAAAAAACAAACCAGGAAACTCACTAACAAATCTGTTGGACTTTAAGTTCTTCTTCTTCTTCTTTTTTTTGTCCAATACATGTGCTATCATATACTTTTTAGTGCCTGATAGTTACTCTATACAATCTATCCAGGAATTTTAGTTGTGTTTAGTGGATGAGAGATGGGATGGAATGTACCTGCTCTTTCTTAACTGGAACTGGAACCTGTCAATAAAATAGCCTTGAAAGTAATTATGATACATGTGAGTCCTCTACTTGTGGAACTGTGCATTTTTCAGAACTAGATGCTGTAGTACAACTGGTAAATAAGTTTATATATAAAAAAAGAATATTGGTAAAAAATAGAAAGAAGTAAGTTTTCTGGAGTGGTTATTGTGTTTTTTGGAGACATCTCTTTTATTATATTTTATTTTACAGATGTGGGGTAAAAGTCAGGATTAAGTACACAAATTGTTTATGTACAGGCGAAGTTTGGGCCTCCTCACTTCCTCACTTCCCCTGGCTAAGTTTGGGCCTCCCATCAGTCCTCACTTCCCCTGGTTTGGGATCTGGTATCCTTAGTGATGTTATGTGCCCCTCCCTCCTTCACTTTCCAGACAGTGTCCTGCTACTGCCATTTCCTTTCTTGTGGTGTTATGATAAATGTTCAGAATCCACTTATGTGTAAGAACATGTGGTATTCAGTTTTTTGTTTCTGTGATAGGTGACTGAGTATGATAGACTCTAAATCCATCCAAGTTGCTGCGAAGTCCATAATTTTGTCCTTATTTATAGCTACATAATAGTAAATTGTGCATATGTACCACATTAAAAATCCAATCCACTTTCAATGGGCAGCACAGTTGGTTTTGTTTTTGCTGTTGTGAATAGTGCTGCAATAAACATGTGTGCAGGTATCTTTTTTGTAGAATGATTTCAGTTCTTCTGAGTATATTCCCAGAAGGGAGACTGCTGGGTCATATAGAAGTCAACTTCTAGATCTTTTAGAAGTTGCTATACTTTTTTTTCACAGAGGTTATACTAACTTACGATCCCACCAATAGTGTTGAAGCATTATCTTTTCTCTGCATCATCTCCAATATCTGTTGTTTTTTGAGGTATTAATGAGGGCCATCCTGACTGGAGTTAGGTGGTATCTCAGTGGGGTTTTGATTTGCATTTCTTTGGTGATTAGCGAGACTGAGTATTTTTTCATGTGTATGTTGGCTGTCCATACTCAGCCTTGTCTTCTTTTGAGAAGTGTCTGTTCATATCTTTTGCCTACTTTTCAATAGGGCTGCTTGTTTTTTTCCTTTTGACACATTTGAGTTTCTTGTAGATCCTGGATGTTAAGCCTTTGTTGGATATATACTTGGGAAATATTTTTTCCCCATTCTGTGGGCTGTCTTCCCACTCTTTTGATGGTTTCTTTTGCTTTGCAAAAACTTTTCAGTTTGTTGAGGTCCCATTTGTCTATCTTATCTCTTATGTTATGGGCTTTTGGGATTATGATCTGGGATTGGTTCCAATGTCTACCTATAAGGGTATCTCTAATTCTCATTGTTTAAGGTTTAACATTTAGGTCTTTGATCCATTTAGAGTTGATTTTTGTGTATAGTGATAGGTAGGGTTCCTGTTTCATTCTTCTGCATGTGGTCAGCCACTTTTCCCAGCACCATTTACTAGATAGAATTTCCTCTCCTCAGTGGTTATTTGTGGGACCCTTTTCAAAGATGAGTTAGTTGAGAAATTGAAGTTTTGCTTCTGGAATCTCTATCCTGTTCCATTGGTCTACACCTAGGCATAGAGGGAACATGCCTCAAAATAGTAAGAACCATCTACAATAAGCTTACAGCCAATATATTTCTAAACGGACCAAGTTGGAAACATTTTCCATGAAAACTGGAACAAGACAAGGCTGCCCACTCTCACCCCTTCTGGTCAACATAGTGTGAGAAGATCTACCTGCAGCAATCAGACAAGAGAAGGAAATCAGGGGTATCCAGACAGGAAAAGAGGAAGTTAAGCTATCCCTCTTTGTGGACGATAAAGTCCTATACCTGGAAAACTAAGGGAATATGTCAAAATCCTCCTTGCACTGATAAAGGACTTTGGCAATGTCTCAATGTACAAAATTAACATGCAAAAGACAGTCACATTTGTATGCAGCAATAACAAACAAGCGTAGAACCAAATAAAAAGCACAATCTCATTCACAATAGCCACAAAAAAATGAAATACCTTGCCATCTTCCTAGCCAGAGATGTGAAAGACCTTTACAACTAAAACTACAAAGCACCGCTCAAAGAAATAAAGACACAAGCAAATGGAAAAATATTCCATGCTCATGGATTGGAAGAATCAACATTGTTAATATATCCATCCTACCCAAGGCAATCTACAGATTCAATGCAATACCCATTAAATTGCCAACACCATTCTTTTCAGACTTGAAAATGACAGTACAGGAATTCATATGGAAACCAAAACCGACCGAGAATAGCCAAAACAATCCTCAGCAAAAGAAACAAAGTGTGAATTATCACACTTCCAGACTTTAAACTTTGGTATAAGGCTACAATAATCAAAGCAGCTTGATATTGGTACAAGAACCATTGGAGACATCTTGAAAGAGACCAAACATGTATATATCCTCAGTAGGATTTGGTGAGATGAAGAGAGCAGAAAAAAAGATATTCTAAATGATACACTCAGAGTATAGGCAAAAAGAAAAGTTAAAACTATTCATTTGATACCCGATGATGTGCTAGATTTTCCAAGATTCAATCTACCATTTACTTTTAGCATCCCACTCACAGGTTTCTGAGAAAGGTCTAATTACCTTTCAAGTTGGAAGTACTCTAGTGGCTTACTAAATAGGTGGTATGTAATAAACTCTGAAAACGTCAACTTGCAAAGAGTATGAGGAACTGCATTTTTTCTCACTTAAGAAGTTCATTGGAATAACTGGAACTTGAAGCTAAACCTTCGGGTTCTTCAATTGGTGATAGTGAGTCATGAATGATCTTACTATTGGAAATACTTAGAAAAACTTCTAAATTACTCTTTGCAGTGATAGACAGAAAACATAACAAGTCAAATAAGAACAGGGCACCCCAACTGGTTAATTATAATACTTGACTTGCTTATTTAAGGATGTGGGTCCTAGACTTTCCACATTCTTTTTTCTCTGCTTTGGAAGACATCCACTCAAGTATTCATGCCCAAACATACTTTACTTTATATTTAAGCCATTGGAAAGATTCCTCCCTATAAAAAGGTAAAGATTGCTTGAATAGATTGGCAGGTTGAAAACTTGTAGTTTGAAAGATGCTCCATGAAAAATGTAATTTTGGGTAGCTTCTTCCTAATCAACTAAAACTAAGTTTAGCTTTTCCAAGATGAATGGTTGGAAGTTACTGAAATTGGTCACAACAATAGCATTTATGAGACAATGCAGAACGTTACTAAAGATGGTGCAGAGATAGAGAGTCACACCTATGCTTGAGTAAAATTGTTTTTATTATTATCACAAAGTGCTAGTTATGTCTGCCACATGGTATCCTTTGTTTTGGAAATTCATACATTTCCCCTTTTTTGAGGCATCCATGTTTTGGCTGGATAACTCTGGAGAAATATAACAAAATTCATTTTTTTAATGAATAGTTTAGCAAAATGAACCTTCACCTCATGTTCAACCCTCTATTCTATTACTTAAATAGCTTTCTAACCTTAGCCACATGGATTTGTTATATTCAAATCCTTGAAAAGATATTCTATAAATTAAGAATAAAACTTGTTTTGTGTGTCCCAAGCAGAGGAGAATTAATGAAACTGCAGGAAAATACATTTTAGTTCATTATGTGGAAATATTATGAGGAATTATTTATTACAATTTTACATATAACTTGAGTATAATGTAAATGAAATGACTTTCCTCAAATGTTAGTACCCAGTCATTCCTCTCAATATCACAATATGCCAATCCAAAATTGTGTTTGGAGTATTGATGTTTAGGCCTTCATTATTTTTATTATTTGAGCAGTATTAATTCATTCTAATCTTTGCCTTTTCCACTGTATTCTGCACTTTCTTTCAGATTCAAATTTCAAATAAATATGTTTCAGCATGTCATTACCTCTTTAGTCAGGTAATTCATTTTATTTTTGTTTGGATGGATATTATTTTATTTTAAAATATGACATACATAGATAAAATGCACAAATTTTCAGGTTATGTGGTTTATCAAAAAGAAAAAAAACTCTTATAATTACTGCCTAGGTCAATAAATAAAACCTGCCAGTACCCACAGAAACCCCATATGCCCCTCCAATCATTGGTTCCACCCTACTGAAAGGATTATCATTATTTTTAATAATTACATTCTTACTTTTTTTATAGGTTACCACTAAAGTATGCACCTCCAAGTCCTATGGTTTAGCTCTATTTTTTGAAGCTATATTAATAGAATCATATGATATGCATTCTTGCGTCTGCCTCATTCACTCAAAACTATCTTGTAAAATTTCTATATGTTGTATTAATAATAAAGTCATTTTTACTGCTATGCAGCATTCCATTATATAAACATAACACAGTTTATTCATTCTATCCTTGATGGATATTTGAATTGTTTCCATTTGGGGACTATTACAAATAAAACCGCTGTGAGTATTGTATATGGATACAGGTTTCATAGATGTCCATTTGGGATGCTATAACAAAAATATTGTAAACTGGTAACATATAAACAAGATACATTTATTTTTCACAGTTCTGCAGTCTGGGAAGTCCAAATTCAAGGTGCCAGGAGATTGTTGTCTAGAGAGGGTTTACTTCCTAGTTCATAGATGGCAGTTGTCTCACTATCATCTCACCTGGTTGAAGGCATGAGGGGGCTTTCTGGGTCCCTTTTGTAAGGGTCCTAATAGTTTTCATGAGGGCACTGCCTTCATTACCTTATTGCTTTCCAAAGATTCACCTCAAAATATTAAATCAGGGATTAGATATAAACATATGACTACTGGGGAAACACAAATCTTCAATCTACATTGGCAGAATTGATGTTGAAAGTGATCATGATAATTTATACTACCATTGGGCTAGATGAGAGTTCCAGATAACCTATGTCCTTGCCAATGCTAGATATTGATAATATGTTTTGTTTTATTTGTTTGCTTGTTTGTTTCGACTTCATCAGATATGGGGGAGTGTTTTAGTTCTATCATATCATTTTACTTTATATTGTTCTAATTATTAATGAGGTTGCAGAACTTTACGCTTTACACATTTTTATTTGCCATTTTGCCAATCTATTCTCTGAAGGATCTATTTAAGTTCTTTATCTTTTTCTATATTAAATTTTTAATTGATATATATGAGTTTTTATTTGTAGTCTATGAGCCAGTGTGAATATTTTCTTACCTTATGATTTAACTTTTCACTTACGTAATGGTTTTTCTCAGGATCAAAAGTTATTATTTCTAGTTAGTATACTATGATAATTAGATAATTTTAACTTATCTTTTTATATTTGTGACTGCTTTTGTGTCTTGAGAAAATTTTCTGAGTTCTATATTAATTTATAGAAAGCATGTATTTATAATATACTTGGAATTTATTTTTGCAAATAAAGTGAAGCTAGAGTGAATTTATACTTTTGCATGTAAATAATCTGATTGAATGGCACTACTTTCTTTTTATTCTATTTTATTTTATTATAGAGATGTGGGATACAAGTCCGGATTAGCTACACAAGTAGGCTGCGAGCAGGTGAAGTTTTCAGCCTCCAACTGGTCCTCACTTCCCCTGGTTTTTGACCAGTTACCCTTTGTGTTTTTATATGTCTCTCCTCCCTTCTTCCCCTGGCAGTGTCCAGCAACTGCCGATCCCTCCCTTGTACTAATGTGATTAATGTTCAGTTCCCTCTTATGAATGAGAACATGCGATATTCGGTTCTTTGTTTCTGTGATGGATCACTAAGTATGATGGCCTCCAACTCCATTCAATGTGCTATGAAATCCATTATTTTGTTCTTCTTTATGGCTGCATAATTCTCTATCATGTATATGTAGTATATTTTTAAAATTCAGTCCGCTTTTTATGGATAGTAGAATTGGTTTCATGTTTTGGCTATTTGAATAGTGCAGTTATAAACATGTATGTGCAGGTGTCTTTTGGGTAGAATGATTTATGTTCCTCTGGATATATATTCAGGAGAGGTATTGCTTGATCATATGGAAGGTCAATTTTTAGTTATTTAGGAATTGCCATACTGCTTTTCCATTGAGGTTAAAATAGCCTGCACTTCCACCAACTTTATAGAAGTGTTCCCTTTTCTTTGCACCCTCACCAGCATCTGTTATTTTCTGATTTATCAATGATGCCCATACTTACTGGAGTTAGGTGGTATCTCATTGTGGTTTTGATTTACGTTTCTCTGATGATTACTGAAGCTGAGCATTTTTTCGTGTATCTATTGGTTGCTTGTATCTCTTTTTTTGAAAATTGTCTATTCATGTTCTTTGCACACTTTTTAATAGGATTTTTGGTTTTTTTTTCCTTTCAGTTTGAGTTCCTTGTAGATCCTGGGTGTTAGGCCTTTATCAGATACACAATTGACAAACAATTTTTCCCATTCTTTGGGTTGTCTCCCCACTCTCTTGATGGCTTCTTTTGCTGTGCAAAAGTTTTTCAATGTGATGAGGCCCCACTTGACTATCTTAGTTTACATGGCATTTGCTTTTGGAGAGCTGATCAAGAATTGGTTGCCTACTTCAGTGTGCATAAGAATGTTTCCTACATTTTCTCCTAGGCTTCTTATAGTTCGAGGTTTTACATGTAGGTCTTTGATCAATTTAGAGTTGATTTTTGTATACAGCAGTGGATAGGGATCTTATTTCACTTTTCTGCACGTGGTCAGTCAGTTTTCCCGGCACCATTGCTAAATAGGGTATTCTTTTGAATGGCACCACTTTTTAAAAAGTAGTTTTATGTTCAATTTATCTATTAGCCTATACTATGCCAATATCACATGCTTTTAAAGTTACTATGGTAATATTGATAGAGCCAGGTTTTGTCACATTGTTCTCCTTAAAATCACCTCAGGTATTCTATTGCTTTGCATTTCCAGGTGAATTTTAAAATTGACCGTAAAATTTCTACAAAATAACCTCTGGGGATTTTTATTAGAATTTTGTTTGATGCATAAATCAATTTATAGTGTTGATATCTTTATGATAGTGGGCTTACAAATATTCCTGTATTTATTTAAGTATTTCTTAATTCTTTTTTTTTTTTTTGAGTTGGAGTCTCACTCCGTCGCCCAGACTGGAGTGCAGTGGCTGCTCCCGGTCACCGCAGCCTTGACCTACTGGGTTCCGGCGATCCTTCTACCCTGCCTTCCTAGTAGCTGGAACTACAGGCGCGCGCTACCATGCCCGGCTAATTTTTTTGATTTATTGTAGTGATGAGGTCTTGCCAAGTTGCCCAGGCAGGTCTCGAACCCGCTGGCTCTGGCAATTCACTCACCTTGGCCTCCAAGGCACAGGATTACAGGCTGAGCCACCTAGCCCGGCTGTATTTCTTAATTCTTAACAAATATATTATATATTTTTTATGAAGGGATGTATTGAACGTATTTTGTTATAGTCATATGTTGCATAATATTTTGTCAATGACAAACTGTATGTAGAATAATGGTCCCATAAGATTATAATATGTATTTTACTGTACATTTTCTATGCTTAGATACACAAATATTTACCATTGTGTTACAATGGCTTATGGCATTCAGTACAGTAACATGCTGTAAGGTTTGTATGCTAGGTCCAAAAGGTTATATACTATATAGCCTAGGTGTATAGTAGCTTATATTACCTAGGTTTATATAAATACATTCTATGATGTTTGCACAGTGTCAAAAACTGCCCACTAATGTATTACTTAGAATGTTTTCCTATCATTAAGTGATACATGACTGTATATGAAGTCCTTTGTTTTCTGATGCTGTGGCATTATATTATCCAAAAGAGGAACATTAAAATTGATAGACCAATAAATATTAAAAATAAATGGATAGGAAAGATACAGCAAATAAATATGAGTAAAAAAAGAAAAAAAAAAAAAAAAAAAAGCTGGGAGACCAATCTGAATACTTGAAATCCAGAGCTCAAGTTAATAATATTGTTGTAAACCAAAAATGACATCATATATGGGTAAAATTAACTGTGGAAAAGTAAAAAAGTAAAATAAAACATATGGATTTTTCATAGGATTCCTAAATAGATTAAACAATGGCTACCAGAACTGAAATGAAAAACAAATGAAACATTTTAGATGAAGTTTGGACATATCTTTTTCTGAAACTGATGGAAAAATGGGGTAAACATAAGCACATAAGCAAATTTTTTAATCTCAAGAAGCTATATATACTTTTTAATGTCGATAAACTGTATGTATTCTACATCTAACATACAGAAATAATACTTTTCCCCAAACAGATATGTAATATTTATAAAGGTAGACCATGCATTAGGCCTTAAAAAAAGTGTAAGGAATTCCAAATGGTCAATGCATACAGACTATCTTCTTCAATGATAGTGCAGTAAAATTTAAAAAACAACAACAAAAGGAAGAGCTTTAAAATCTGTGAATTTGTATTTCAACTTTTGGGTAGACTGAATGTACTCTCTCATCTGAAGTAACGAAATAAACAAGAATTTTTTTTAATGACCTCAAAAACTGAACATTAGGTGACAAAGAGCAGTGATCCCTTTGAAGGTGGAAAACAAATTAGGTAGGTGTTATGATTGTCTCAGTATTCTGCTTGGAACAAGTTTCCAAGAGGTAGCACAGAATGTGGCCCCCAAATATCCTTGGTTAGAAGAGATGGATGTAGGAGTCCAGAAGGGCCAAATAAGCTAGAGAAATAGTCATAACATTTTTTTTCAAATTTGATAAAAAGCTATAAATCCACAGATGCAAAAAGCTCATGTATCCCTGAGCAAGAGAAACATGGAAAACACGACAGCAAGGTGCATAAAAATCATTTGCTTAAAATTAGTGATAAAAAGAAAATCTTAAAAGTAGTCAAAGGAGGGGAAAAAAAGGACACCTTATATAGAGAGTAACAAAAAGAAAGATAGTATACTTTTCATGGGAAACAATGCAAGCCGCATAGTGAAATAACATATCTAAAGTACAAAAACTTAAAACAAAACAAACAAAAATCCTGTCAACTCAGAATTTCATAACATATCTTTTTAAAATTTAGATGAAATAAAGACATTTTCAGACATAAAAGCTGAACTTATGCTGAGAACTTATTAGCAGTAGACTTGCATTATAAGAAACGTTAAAGAAAGAAAAATGATATTGAGTATGTATAAGGTACTACAATAAAGAATGAATAACACTGAAATGGTAATTATGTGGTTAAATATGAAGATATATTCCTTAAAATATAACTGTTTAAAGAAAATGTAATAATAATTTATTGTGAAGTTATATACTTTTGTAGCAGTGAAATATATGACAGCAATAGCATAAAGACGGGGTGAGTAAATACTTATTTTACTATTTATGAAAGAACATGCTGCTTGAAAGTAGAGTTGTAGCTAATTAGCAAACAAAATAGAATCATAAAAATGTTCAACTAGTACAAAATGAGGTAGAAAAGGAAGAACATAAAGAAAAACGATAAGATAAATAGAAAACAAATAGCAAGATGACAGATTTAAACCCAACTGCTTTTAAAAAAATCACATTACATGTAAATAGTCTAAACACCTCAATAAAAGGTAGAGATTGCCATGTTGGATAAGAAAGCAATACCTAGCTACAGTTGACCTTTGAACTACATGGGTTTCAACTGCATAGGTCCACTTAAATGTAGATTTTCTTCTGCTTCTGTGACCCCTGAGACGGTATGACCGACATCTCCTCTTTCTCTTTCCTCTTTAGCTACTTAATGTGAAGACAAGAGGATGAAGTTCTTTATGATGAGCCACTGATACACTTTCACTTAATAAATAGCACATATATTTTCTCTTCTTAATTTTCTTGAACATTTTCTTTTCTCTAGCTGACTTTATTATAAGAATAAAGTATATAATACATATAATATATAAAATATGTGTCAGCAGACTATGTTATCAGTAAGGCTCATGGTCAGCAGTAGGCTATTAGTAGTTAAGTTTTGGGGGAGTCTAAACTTATACATAAATGTTTGACTGTGTGAGGGGTTGGTGCACCTAAACCCCATGTTGTTCAAGAATCAATTGTGTATGCTGCCATGAAATTCACTTTAAATATAAAGACACAGTAAGTTAAAAGTGAAAGCATGGAAAAGATAAAAACATTAACAACAATCAAATAAAACTGGAGTGGCCATATGAATATCTGACAAAGTGGATTTTATAACAAAGTTTTTTTTTATGTTTAGTGATTTATTATAAAGAACATTACAAAAGATATAGGTGAAAAGATGCATAAGGCAAAGCATGTGAGGAAGGGGCAAGTAGCTTCCATGAGCTCTCTGTGCACAATACCATTTAGGAACTCCACGTGTTCAGCTATCCAGAAACACTCAAAACCCAGTCTTTTCAGGTTTTTGATTATTTGTTTTTGTGTACAATGACCACTTGTATGCCTAATCCTGAATTGTACCCCACATCTTTAAAATAAAATTTTAAGAGTGACATATAACACTGAAGCATTAATGACAAAGACTCTGATTTTATAACAATAATTATTACCAGAGGTGAAGGGGATCATCTTATGATGATAAAAAGTCAATTCATCAGGGAACATAATTCTAAACATGTTTTCATCTAATAACAGTTATAAAACACATGAAGCAAAACTGAAAAAAGGAAATGGACAAAACAACAATTTTACTTGGAGATTGTTAACATCATTCTCTCAATGAATCATAGAACAAGTATATAACAAGTAAGAAAGGAAAACTGCCTGACTATAGAAGACTTAGTCAACACTATCAACCACCTTGATTTAACTGACATTCATCGAACAATTCTTCACTCAAAAGAATACACGTTCTTTTACTTAGACACAGAACATTTACCAAGATAGACCATACTCTAGGCTTACAGTCAGCAAACTATGGCTCAGGGCTAAATCAGGCTCAGTGTAACTTTTTTTATGTAAATAAAAATTTTTGAGTTATAACCATGCCTATTTGTTATATATTGTCTACGACTACTTTTGTACTTGGCGGAGTTGAATATTTGTGACAAAGATTGTATGATTGAATAATTTGCTACTTGACTCTTTACAGAAAAAGTTTATTGACTTCTCCCCAAAGCCACAGAACAAATCTCAACATCAAAAGCATAATTTATAAAAGAACAAATTGATAAACTGAATTTCATTAAAGTTAACAACTTAGGCTTATTAAATGATGCCATTAGGATAAGGAGAAAATAAGCCAGAGACTAAGAGAAAATTCTGGAAAAACCACATATTTGATAAAGAACTTATGGCCATAATTTTTAAAAAGCTCTCAAGCTCAATAATAACAAAGTTCAATAATAAAATGTGTAAAAAATATACAAATGACAAATAAGCACATGAAAACATGGTTAGCATCATTATTCATAAGGGAAATACAAATTAAAGCCATTAGATACCACTGCTTTCTAACAGAATATTGAGAACTACAAAATATTGGAAAAGAGTTTGGCAGTTTGTTTCAAAAGGTAAACATGTTCCTACAGTTTGACCCATACTAATGTATACAACAAAAATAAAAGCATTTATCTAAACAAAATCTGATATGCAAATACCATGGAAGCTTTATTTGGAATTTCTTCAAACTTCAAAAAACACAAACAGCTCTCAATAGATAAATGGGTAAATGAATTGCGGTATATCTATGCAATGGAACACAATTTAGCAATAAAAAGAATGAACTACTAATGCATGATACTAAATGGGTAAATTTCAGATCAGTTATGCTAGGTTAAATAATCCAAGCAAAACAAGATTACACACTGTATGAGTCCCCATATGTAAAATTTAAAAAGCAAACTAATATATGAAGAATAAACACAGATCAATGGTTGTGTAGTGTTGGTGGAAGGGTGGAAGGGAAGAAAGGAAGAAAATCTTTGCGGTTGGTGAATTTGTTTATCATATTGGCAAAATAAACACATTACATATCTTCCCCACCAAACTGAGCAACAAAGTAGTTCTGAGTATCCATGGTTGTTGTTTGCCTATATGCCTCTAATGCTAGTTCTTTTACCTATGACAATTGCTGTCTGTACCCCAATAATTGCATGTGAGAAAGTAACATATATTTACACAGTTGAGATTGAATACTAAATTTGTCATTTTTAATTTATTTGAAACTCTGTTAAAGACTTTTCTCTTTTTAATACACATCAAATATGACTTTTATTTCATTGCTTATGGCCCATGATTAAATTGTAACTCATTAGAGGGCTTACTAGACCATGTTTCCTGAGATTTTGATCCCTGCAATCTCTAGCCAACAAAAGTATCCTTTACTATTAATTGAATAAATAAGTGGAGGAATTAATGTGTATGTGAAAACTTCAAGGAGGACATTACATGAATGCCTGGTAGGGATTTTATGCAGCATCATAAATTCAATAGAAGACCTAATTAGATATCCTTTAAAATACTTTTCACCTTTAAGATGCTAAATTTGTCTTAAATCTCTGAATTTCCTCTGTTTTAATATTGTTACATTTAGTTAATCAATATCTAAAGTTTATTCCGATTATTAACGGTCTGTTATCTTGTTATTCTCTCAGTGAGCTCCCCATGGATGCTTATCCAGAGTGTCCCAAGAAGTACTTGGGGGAGGAGGAATTTCCAAGAAAAAAAAATGATACACAAAATAGATTTTTTATTATAAAAAGAATTTAATATATACGTATAAAAAATGTTAAGAACATTTATATCCTTGTTTGTTTTACTGTGCAGTCATCTGCCTGCACATGGGATGCTGTCGTGAAGAATGGCAAGATGCTATATGATTGATTGCCTGATGTATGACGAAATGACATTCAGTTTGTGCATTGATGCATAGGCAGCATTTACAAACTATCATATTGATGTATGTGGTCTATTTTGTTTTTGTTGGTCTATCTTATATATCTTGTCTTATCTTTTTAGCATATATTGTGATATTTTATTATCTTGCTTATTCTTATTTTTATTAAAATATTTTCTCTTTCTAATTTGGAATTTTTTTCCTATTACAGAATTTAAAAATACACAAGAACCAAATTTTTATCACTGCTCCCAGTAATTAAGTAATCTGCGATGCTGTTTCTTGCTGTCTACTTTCATTCATTTGTACATCATATCTTATGATCTCTTGTTGGTGTTACATCAATACATTTTAATTTTTAATCAATTTTGTGTTCAAAAGTTTGGGAAATGCTGACTTAGCCAAATAATTATTTGTGTGACTCTTTGATTAATGTTTCCATCTCTACGAAAATAAGTTTCAAAACAGGCTGCGTGACTATTTTTTGCTTCCTGTTGTATCCCTAATACCTAGCTCAATTCCTGAGACATGCAAGTACTAAAATAAAATTGTATGTTGAAACCCAGACAATCAGGTAATGTTGCAAGGATTCCCATTATGTATTAAGCCACATAAGGGGGTAGGATACAGGTGCTTCTACTTGTATATTTTTACCAGTAGATCTGGGTTGTTTCCATTTCAGTCAGCCATCTATCTACCTGTTCTAGGCAGAATTACCTATTCCCACTAATTAAATATGTTATCTCTTTTCTGTGTTAACCTTCATGGAAAACTTTTCTTTGTCGGAAAGGCAATGTTTGATTTACTTGGTTGTGTAAAAACTACTTTTAGCTGCTTATGGAATTTAAACTCACTATTAAAGTATCTTGCTTCCATATTTTTAATGCCATATTATCTTTCTAGAGTATTTAACTTGTACTTAATTGGACACATCCTTAAATATTGTCACAGAGGAGGTATTTTACAACTTACACATAGATATAAATGTGATTTGAGCCCATGTGCATTGATACTTTTAGAATTTAAACTATTTAATTTGCCATTTTACTGGTGCCATTATCTGTTCATTAAAAGTGAGTCACTAAGTACAGCGCACACTCAAAGGGAGGGGAATTAGTCTCCATTTTTGGAAAGATGTAGTGTAAAGGAATTTGTGAATGTAGATATTTTAAAGCTACCATATAGAGATACTCACAAAAATCAGTATTCTTAGGTAAAGGAAGAAACTTTATTTATTTACTTATTTATTTTTTTGAGTTGGAGTCTCACTCTGTTGCCCAGACTGGAGTGCAGTGGCCGCTCCCAGCCACCGCAGCCTCGAACTGCTGGGCTCCAGTGATCCTTCCGCCTCAGCCTTCCAAGTAGCCGGAATTACAGGCATGTACTACCATGCCTGGCTGATTTTTTTATTTATTGTAGAGATGAGGTCTTGCTGCCCAGGCGGGTCTCGAACCCGCGGGCTCAGGCAATCCACTCACCTCAGCCTCCCAAAGGCATGGGATTACAGGCTGAGCCACCAAGCCCGGCTAAAACTTTATTTCTAAAATAAGCACAGGGAGACGGGGCAAGATGGCGACGGCATAGGTGAACTGGTGAGATTCTCTGAACGTGAGTTCCCAAAAAGGCTATTACTTCTCTTCCCCCATCCCCCAGCCCACCACCAACCGTGCTGGTGCCAGGCCCGGGAACTTCCCACGCAAGGCCAGATATTGTGCACCCCCCCACTGCTGCTGTTCTACTCGTGTGTGGAAGTCTCCAGTCCCAGCCCCCTCCAGATCCCTCCCTGGCTGCATTGTCTCCAGCCCGACACTAGCACCCGGCACCACCGGTCACACAGAGAAGCTCTGGGCGCCTGCCCCTCAGAGACTGTGGTCCCTTTTCTGGCTGAAGTACTCTGTAGGGGGCCCAGCGCCACTCTCGCCGCTCACTGCCTTCCCTTTGGAACTTTGGAGCTCTGGAACTCCGGGTCCACCCTGGCTAAGGCACTCAGCGTGAGACCCCAAGCTGGAGGACCCAGACAAGCAGAGAAAAACAGATCTGCTTAAACTGCCTCGCCATTCTCCAGGCAGAGACTTCCATTGCCCCGCCCACCTATCAACAAACTTTACCTCATTTCCTAAGGCCAGATATTGCAGCGTGCGGGGGAGTTTTGGGTCCCTGCTACCTCCGGCCCTCTTCCCGGCTGCATTGTTTCCAGCCCAACACCCGGCACCTGGCACCGCCGGTCACACAGGGAGGCTCTGGGCGCCCACCCCTCAGAGACTCTGGTCCGTTTCCTGGCTGAGGTACCCTGTGGGGGCCCAGAGCCACTCTCGCCACCCACTGCCTGCCTTTTGGAGCTTTGGAGCTCTGGAACTCCGGGCCCACCCTGACTGAGGCACTCAGTGTGAGACCCCAAACCGGGGGACCCAGACAAGTGGAGAAAAACAGATCTGGGTAAACTATCTTGCTATTCTCCAGGCAGAAACTTCCATTGCCCCGCCCACCTATCAACAAACTTTACCTCAGTTCCTAAGGCAACAACGCAAAACAGGAGACAAAGCCCCACCCCTACGCTGCAATGAAAAACAAAAGGGAGAGGCTGGAATCAGAGATCACAGAAGTGACTCTAGTCTGATCGCTTATTTTGACTTATGATTTTATCATTGAAACTGTTGGTTTAGATTACGTTTGGTGTTTACCTTCTGACTTAAACTGTTTCTTGATTTTATTGGCCTGTCTCTGTGTAACTATCAATATTCTTTAGGGAATCTTTCTTACCTGTCTTTCTTCACTTCTTCCCGGCCCTGTGTCTCTCTCTCACCTGATACTTGGTATGTATATCTGTTTTCCCTCTCACACTTCTCTCTTTCTAACTCCCTATTGACTCCCCTTCCTCCATTATTTTCCTCTTTTATATGCCCCCTTTTTAAATCTAGGGACCAAGGCTGCATACTGCTGAATAGACAGACTGTAAAGCAGAGGGAAAAGTGAACAAAGCCAGAAGACCCTCATAAGGAAGAACAGGTCATTGCAGAAAAGAAATAAAAGCAACCCCACCTTCCCTCAAAAACAGAATTGAAGAGGGGGAGAGAAAGGAGGAGAGGGAGAAAAATCTACAGAAATGAAAAAAAACCAAGAGAAGAGTATGGGTCTCTCCCAGACGCCTGGGAGAGCAGACATTGAGAAAACTGACTTTGGAATGCAAACAATGAAAAGTCCCTAGAATGAAGGGTCTCAAAATGCAAATGTAGATATCAAAACAATAATGGAGAGATTAAAAAGAATTGAGGAGACATAAGAAGAAACTAAGAAGGAGCTGATATCTGAGATAACAGTAATAAAGAATACTGTGAATGAAATAAATAACAAATTGATAAGCATGGAAAGCAGAATTACCCAAGCAGAAGAAAGAATCTCAGAGCTTGAGGACCAAAATATAGAAATAACCCAAACTCTTAAAAACACAGAAAATAAGCTCAAAAAGAACAAACTTCTAGGAAAACTAAAGAAAGACATTGATTCTAACACCATAATAACTGGGGACTTTAATACACCACTCACAACCTTAGACAGATCATCAGGACAAAAAACCAGCAAGGAGATCCGGAACCTCAATAAGACTCTGGAACAAATGAACTTAATTGATACCTATAGAACACTCCATCCAAAGACCACAGAATACACATTCTACTCATCACCACATGGAACATATTCTAAGATCGACCACATAATTGGACACAAATCAAGTATAAGCAAATTTAAAAGGACTGAAATTCTACCATGCACCTTCTTGGATCACAGTGGAATAAAAATAAACATTGACACCAACAAAGTCCCTCCAAAACCCACAAAGACATGGACACTAAACAGCATGATGCTAAATAACTCCTGGATCAATGATGACATCAAAACAGAGATCAAAAGATACCTGGAAACAAATGAAAATGAAGAAACATCTTACCAAAATCTCTGGGATGCCTTAAAAGCTGTAATAAGAGGGGAATTTATATCCCTACAAACACACATGAGGAAAATGGAAGGAACAGAAATTAACAACCTAACAAGCCACCTAAAGAAGCTGGAAAAGCAAGACCACAAAAACCCTAATTTCAGCAGAAGAATCCAGATCACCAAAATAAAAGCCCAAATCCAGGACATAGAAGACAAAAAGATAATAGAAAAAATCAATGAAACAAAAAGCTGGTTCTTCGAAAGTATAAACAAGATCGATGGTCCCCTAGCTAGACTGACCAAGAAAAAAACGAGAAAACAACCAAATAAGCACAATCAGAAACACAAAAGATGAAGTCACATCTGACCCTGAAGAAATACAAAAGATCATTAGAGACTACTACGTACACTTGTATGGAAACAAACTTGAAAACCTTAAGGAAATGGAGGACTTTCTGACATCACACAACCTACCTAAGTTGGAACAAGAAGAGATTGAGACCCTAAATAAACCAATAACAATCAAGGAAATTGACTATGTAATAAGAAAACTTCCTACAAAAAAAAGCCCTGGACCAGATGGCTTTCTAGCAGAATTCTACAAGACATTTAAGGAGGAGCTGATACAGCCATGCTGCCCGTCAAAAGAGGACTGGATTAAAAAAATGTGGTACATATACACGATGGAATACTACGCAGCCATAAAAAAGAACAAAATCATGAATTTCGCAGCAACCTGGTTGGAACTAGAATCTATAATACTGAGTGACCTCTCACAGAAACAAAGATCCGAGTATCACATGTTCTCAATCATATAATGGACCTTAAACATCCAATGCAATACTATACAAAAATGACTGACCGTACTGGGAAACTATGGTGGGGGGAGAGAGATGGGATTAACAGTAGCAAATATCTGTCTGGGTACAGGGAAACATCCCATATCAACAGGGTGCCTGAATGAAACACAATTGTATACCTAACCCTTAACTGTACCCCACAACTTCACAATAAAAAAAAACAAAAAACAAACAAACAACAAAAAAGAAAACCCTAAAAAAAAAAATAAGCACAGGATACCATACAAATGGAAGAGTCAGATAACAAGAAAAAAAAATCCCTAAAATTAAGAGAAAAATTATTAATATAATTACTGATATACATACATATATATCTACTAGAAGGGGGACAAAATAAAATTGAGAAAAATGCCAAGATTTTGTTATAAAAATCAATAAAGATAAAATTTTTGAAAAGCAAAGAATACGGGCTCGGTGGCTCAGCCTGTAATCCCGCACCTTTGGGAGGCTGAAGTGAGTGGATTGCCTGAGCCCGCGGGTTCGAGACCTGCCTAGGCAAGTTGGCAAGACCTCATCTCTACAATAAAAATCAAAAATTAGGCAGGCGTGGTAGCGCACGCCTGTAGTTCCCGCTACTTGGAAGGCTGAGGCGGAAGGCTTGCCGGAACCCAGCAGGTCGAGGCTGCGGTGGCTGGGAGCGGCCACTGCACTCCAGTCTGGGTGACAGAGTGAGACTCCAACTCAAAAAAAAAAAAAAAAAAGCAAAGACTAAGAACATAGATAATCAATAATGAAGAGCCAATATCCATGCAATAGAAAATGCAGCATGGAAAAAGAGAGGCGAGGCAGTTATCAACAGTGAAGAAGGAGAAGGTAAAAAGAAGAAGTGGAAACAGCCATGCTGCCTGTCAAAAGAGGACTGGATTAAAAAAATATGGTACATATACACGATGGAATGAGAAAGGAGAAAATAAGTAGAGGGTGATAAAAGAAGAAAGAAAGAAATAAAGAAAAAGGAAGTAAAGAAGAAGCAGCAGCAGAAGGAGGAGGAAGAGGAGAAGATGGCGAGGAGGAGGAGAGAAATGAGACATTTTCGCAGATCCAATTAAGCTGAGTTTTCATAGCACCCTTGAGTGTTGGAAGATAATACGACAAATGGCTTCAACAATTTCAGTTAAAATGATGACCAAATGAAATTTCCATGACCTGAAAAACTCCCAATCAAATGGGACATAAATATTTTTTAAAGATATGTGAAGTCAAAGAATTTTTGTCTTTCACAAGAACTGACTTAGGGAACAAACATTGTAGATTGGAACAGAATAATTGATGGCTCTGGGCAAAAGTCTTCAAAAAATAGCAAAAATTATATAAATATCGACATTAAAAAAGTAACTGAGACTTCTTATTTTACTAATGCAAACTAAATAGCTTACAACATTCCTTCCATAGAGAAAAGCTAAAAAACCTGGAAGAGAAATCTGTTTGAAGCATTTCAAGGTAGCAAAGAGAGTTAACAAGGTAACAAAGAAGTATTAAGCAAAAAATAATAAGAAAACTTAGAGAGGTGAGCTTTTAACCTTAGAAAATCATGGATTCAAAACACATTGCTGGGCAGAGCTATGAATAGACTCAAATGACTGGGAACAAATGCAGATGACTCCTAATTTATAATGATTTGACTTATAATTTTTTGACTTTACTATGGTGTGAAAGCATTGCACATTCATTAGAAACCATACTTTGAGTACCCATATAATCATTCTGTATTTCCCTTTCAGTACAGTATTCAATAAATGACATGAGCTATTTAGTGGTTTATTATAAAATAAGTTTTGTATTAGATAACTTTGCTCAATATTGGCTGTTATAAACTAGTGTAAGTTTTCTGAATAAGTTTGTTTGGCTGGGCTAAGCTGTGATGTTTGGTAGGTTAGATGTATCAAAAACATTTTTGACTTGTGATATTTTCAGTTTAGAATGGGTTTATTGGGATGTAATTCAAACATAAATTGAGGCGCATCTTTATAGAAGTTCACAATCGACAAGAACAGGCACCTTGCAAACCACTTATGCTTTGGATTGAGACATGGAAGAGCAATGTGCTAGAATTAAGGGTAAATTCTAAATAAACCAGCCCTTTCATGGACTGATGTCTAATTTTTAATCAAATAAATCTTTTATTGGATTACAGTGATTTGGAATTGTTGCTTCTCTAGTCACCTGTCAGAAGAAAATATTATGAGAAAAGACAATGTTATTCAAGAATGCAAATATCCCTATGATTTTTGCATATACAATGTTCAATATACAATCAAAAACAACTATAAAATCGCAATTAAAAATCAAGGGAAACAATAGACAATAAAAAAACACACAAGAGACCAAGTTAATAAAATTATCAAACACACACTTTAAAATGAGAATGCTTAAAACAAAGAAAGTGAAATGTAAGACTGAAATTTCAGGCAAAGGCTGAAAAATATAAAAATAAATTAAAATTTGAGAACTTGCTAATCAGTAAATAAAAGTAAATTCAATAAATTTAAATTTTTAAAGCAGATTAGATTTAGTTAGATTTTCTTAGTCTGTTCTACTCACTGAATTATCTTCTTTTTGAATTTCAACTACGTGAACTTTAGACCTTTTTTAAATGATAGCCTTATGTCTCTATTCTCTTTTCTTTGTTTCTGATCTTTTTAAAATGTGCTTCGATTTACTATTTTCTTTGGATTTATTTTCTAGTTAACTCCTTCTCTCTTTAACTGTATCTAATCTGCCTTAATGTTTTCAGTGTTTGTGTCTGATGGGAAATCAATGATGCTAAAGGAAACAAAGAATAGTTATGTGCATAAATGAGAGTTAATATAAATAAATATGTATTGTAAACAACAATTAAATATTCATTATAATAAAAAGACATAAAAACAACAGAGAATAGGTAGAAAGACATTAGAGAGTGCTAAATATTCTAAGGTCCTTATATTAGCTGGGAATAGGTAAAATTATTAATTATATAAGGCTTTTGATATATTACAGATACACCTTAGTCTCTAGCAAAACTACCAAAAGAGTAATGAAATCATGTGTTGGTATTAAGATAATGGAGAGAAATAGAATACTAAAAAGCAATCTAGAAAAAATTACCTAGGCCGGGTTTGGGGTTCAGTCTGTAATCCCAGCACTTTGGGAGGCCGGGCCGAGTGGATTGCCTGAGTCTGTGGGTTTGAGACCCACCCAGGCAACTTGGCAAGACCTCATCTCTACAATAAATCAAAAATTAGTTGAGCATGGTAGCACATGCCTGTAGTTCCAACTACTTGGAAGACTGAGGAGGAAGGATCACCAGAGCCCAGCAGGTGGAGGCTGCCGGAGCTGGAGCGTGCCACTGTACTCCAATCTGGGCGACAGAGTGAGACTCCAACTAAAAAAAAAAAAATTATCTAAATTATTAATCTAGGTTAGTTATTTATTTATTTTGAGTTGAAGTCTCACTCTGTCTCCCAGACTGGAGTGCAGTGGTAGCTCCCGGCCACCGCAGCCTGGACCTGCTGGGATCTGGCGATCCTTCCGCTCAGCCTTCCAAATAGCTGGAACTACAGGTGCACGCTACCACGCCTGGCTAATTTTTTGATTTATTGTAGAGATGAGGTCTCGCCTGCCCAGGCAGGTCTTGAACCCGCGGGCTCAGGCAATCCACTCACCTCAGCCTCCCAAAGGCGCGGGATTACAGGCTGAGCCACCAAGCCGGCTGGGCAAATTTTTAAAAAATATCTGTCTGGGTACGCGGAAGCATCCTATATCAACAGGGTGCCTGAATGAAACGCAATTGTATACCTAACCCTTAACTGTACCCCACAACTTCACAATAAAGAAAAAAAAGAAAAAAAAAAGGTATGATGGTATATTTAAGCTGAGCTATTTCATTAGCATATCAAAAAGTGTAAACCGGGCTCGGTGGCTCAGCCTGTAATCCCGCTCCTTTGGGAGGCTCAGGTGAGTGGATTGCCTGAGCCCGTGGGTTTGAGACCTGCCTGGGCAGGCGAGACCTCATGCCTACAAGAGATCAAAAAATCAGTCGGGCGTGGTAGCGCATGCCTGTAATTCCGGCTACTCGGAAGGCTGAGGAGGAAGGATCGGCGGAGCCCAGCAGGTCAAGGCTGCGGTGGCCGGGAGCGGCCACTGCACTCCAGTCTGGGCGACAGTGAGACTCCAACTCAAAAAAAAAAAAAAAAAAAGTGTAAAAAACCCTTAATACTCCAATTAAAAGAGAGTGATTGTTATATTGATTAAAAAGACAATATCAATTGATACTTTTCAACAACCATCATACTGAATTAAAAACAACTGCTATAAGAAACAAACTAAAATGACAAAGCACAGAAAGACTGAAAGTAAAACATATAAAAAATATGTATTACATCAAACACTAACAAAACAAAAGTTGGTATAATCACATATTAACAAGACAGAAAGTTTTAAGGGAAAAAATTTCTAAATATGAATAGGACCATTTTGTAATGATGAGATTTAGAGTTGTTTTCTTTTTTTCTTTTTTGAGTTGGCGTTTCACTCCGTCTCCCAGACTGCAGTGCAGAGGCACGCTCTCAGCCACCGCAGCCTCGACCTGCTGGGCTCCAGCGATCCTTCTGCCTCAGCCTTCCAAGTAGCTGGAACTACAGGCGCGCACTACCACACCTGGCTAATTTTTTGATTTATTGTAGAGATGAGGTCTCGCCAAGTTGCCCAGGCGGGTCTCGAACCCGCAGGATCAGGCAATCCACTCACCTCGGCCTACCAAAGCGCAGGATTACAGGGTGAGCCATGGAGCCCAGCTGAATTGTTTTCTTTATTTTTTAAAAATGATGCACAAGTGGTTTTTTTGTCATCGTTTTGTTTTGTTTTTACTTTGGAAAGCAAAGTTAGCCAATCTTTATGGGATATCATGGAAGGACTGCATTTGAATATCAGATACTCAGATAAGCGGTTCATATAAAAAGGTTTCCAATTGTCACTACAATTATGTTTTCTGAAGGCACTTTTATACTTTATATTTTAATGTTTTAATTAATGGCTTCTGTTTTCTTGCCCAGACTGGAGTGCAGTGGCCGCTCCCGGCCACCACAGCCTCGACCCGCTGGGCTCCGGCGATCCTTCCACTTCAGTCTTCCAAGCAGCTGGAACTACAGGCACACGCTACCACACGCGGCTAATTTTTTGATTAATTGTAGAGATGAGATTTCGCCAAGTGGTTTCTGTTTTCGAGTTGATATCTAGAATCCCTGATCTTTAAGGGCTCTGGAGACCACTTGTGCCTTGCTAGCTCACCGGATTATCATTGAGGATGCTTGTCATTCTTTCTTGCAGTTCTCTGATGTTTAGCCCGCTCTAGCACTGACAGCAGGGCAAACAAGTTACATCCTTATATTTTTTTCTGGTGTTATTATTTTTTGGCAAGTTTCTTCCCGGGAAAATATTGTACCTGTTTAAATGCTATTTTAATTAAAATTTGTATTAATATAATCATAGATTCACATGTTACAGAGACTCCTGTACCCTTAACCCAGTTTCTCCCAATACGAACGTCTTGTAAAATTATGGTACAGTATCGCAACCAGGATATTGACTTTGATACAATCCATCAATTTTATTTCAGATTTCTCATTGTACTTATACTCATTGTGTGTGTGTGTGTGTGTGTGTGTGTGTGTGTGTGTGTGTGTGTATGTGTGTGTGTGTGTGTGTGTGTATGTGGTAGGATGTGTATGTGTATGTCTGCGCATTTGGTTGTATACAGTTTTAGCACATGTGTAAGTCCATGTATCCAGCACTACAATTGTCTTAGCTTGGGTTACTACAATAGTTGCCATAAACTGGGTGGTTTAAACAAGCAATATTTATTTTTCACAATTCTGGAGGATGAGAAGTCCAAGATTAAGGCACCAACAGATTCAGTGTCTCATTATGACCCTTTTCTGGTTTGAAGACAACAATCTTCTTGCTGTATCCTCACATTGTGAAGAAAGAAAGAGCTCTTGTCTCTTACTCTTCTTCTAAGGGCATTAATCCCACAGTGGGGGCCTCTGGCTTCCAGATCTCATCCAAACCTGCTTACCTCCCAAAGGTCCTACCCCTTAATATCATCATACTTGAAATAAGAGTTTCAATATAAAACTTTTGAGGGGTACACAAACATGCAGCACATCCCAACAGTCAAGATATAAAACTGTTTAATCAACACAAGGATATTTCCAGTTACCATTTTATAACCAACACCTGCCTTTCATTGGTATCTCCGAATTCTGGCAACCACTAATTTTTTTCTGTCCAGATTTTATTATTTCAAAAATATTGTATAAGTGTAATCATGCAATGCAACCTTTGGAGATTGGCTTTTTTCTCTTCAACATAATTCTCTAGATATTCACCTAAGTTGTTATCAACAGTTTGCTACATTTCATTTCATGGAACAGAATTTCATGGTGGATATTTGCCACAGTTAAACTATTTGCACATTAAAAGATGTCTAGTTTTTGGCTATTATGGATAAAACTGGTATGAATAGTCATGTACAGGTTTTTGTGTGTGAAAAATTGTGTGTGTGTGTGTGTGTGTGTGTGTGTGTGTGTGTGTTTGTGTCAGAGTCTCACTCTGTTGCCCAGGCTGGAGTGCAGTGGTACGCTCATGGTCATCACAACCTCAGCCTGCTGGGCTCAGGTGATCCTCTACCTTAGCCTTCCAAGTAGTTGGAACTACAGGCACGTGCCCCCATGCCCAGCTAATATTTATTTATTTATTTATTGTAGAGATGAGGTCTTGCCAAGTTGCCCAGACTGGTCTCAAACCTGTGGGCTCAGGCAATCCTCTCACCTCGGCCTCCCAAAGTGCTGGAATTATAGGTATGAGTCACCGCTCCCGGCCTGAAAATGTTTTAATATCTCTGGGGTACGTATTCAAGAAGGCTATTGCTGGGTCATATAGTAATTGCATATTTAATTTGATAAGAAACTGCTAAACTGTTTTCTAGAGTATCTGTACCATTTTATATCTCACCAAAAATGTATGAGTGATCTTGTTTCTCCACATATTTGCCGGCATATGGTGTTGCACCTTTTTTGTTTTAGCCATTTTAACAGGTATAGTGCAATATCTCACTGTGGCTTTAATTTGCATTTCCCTGATAGCTAATAGGCAGAGCATCATTTCATGTGTTTATTTACCATTTCTATATTTTCCTCAGTGAAATGTATCTCCCTGTCAATTGTCAATTTTCTAATTGGATTGCTTCATGTTGAGTTTTGGGTTTTATATATATTGTAGATATTATTTGTATGTTGGATTTTGTTTTGCAAATATTTTCTTTCAGTATTTTGCTTATCTTTTTAAACTTTTCACATGAGCTTTTGCAGAAAAAGTTGTGATTTTGTTAAGATTCAAATTGTCAATTTTTTTGTTTTACAGATTGTACTTTTGGTGTCAAAACTAAGAATTATTTGCCTAGTCCTAAATACTGAACATTACCCCCTATTTGTATAAGGTTTTAGTTTTACTTTTTACATTTATGTCTGTAACTCATTTTGAATGAATTTTTCTATGAGAAGCATTTTTTTTTTTAACATTGTAGGTCCCTCTCTGCAAAAATTCAATTTTAAGTTATGGTAATATATGTCTTTGATTTTTAAATAAATAAGTTTATAAATGCATAAATTAAAAGAAAGGCAATAACAAAGAAATAATGTGTTTTATACTTAATGTACTTGGATGCCTTTGTTTTTGCTGTGCATGATGCTAGAAATAGTACCTAGTACTAAGCACTTTTCTTTCTAAAAATCTTCACTTTCTTTCATGTTTATCTCTAAGTCCCATTTTCTTAAAGAAGTTCTCCCTGATCAACTTTCCAGATGGAGACATGGAAATATTTTCTTCTCTAATGCTCTGTAGCACTCATTGTACAGTTAGTGCTACATACAATGATATTCTAGTCTCTTTTTCTTCTTTTAATGCATTATGCCATCTTCTACCAGAGGGCTTTTGTACATGCTGTTCCTGGGATTCCACCCTCTATATCCATAACCAGGTTGCTTCTTCTTTATCTTCAGTTCTCAATTTAAGTGTTACTTTTGCAAAATGGAGCAAGTCCTCCAATCTTAAGCCTGCACAGAACTGGTGTGTAGTACCTTTTCTAATTAAGACTTATTTGTGTGATTATTTCACTTTCCCACCTGACTATAAACTCTATGAGAGAGGAACCATTTGGTTTTGGTCACCTTTGTATATTCTATTTATAGCATGATGCCAGGCAAATAATTGATGCTCTGTAAATGTCTCTTGAACAAAAAAAAGTGAATGAGTGAATTTTTGATTTGTAAATTTCAAAAGGTAGAAAGTATGACATACGACTTAACTACCTAGGATTTAGATGCTAGAAAGACTTGATTTCCAATGGAGAAAGCTGAGTACTTAATTTATCTACACAAGAAAGTGTTTAGGAGAATGGCAATATTTACCCAGATTATTTTTATTGGGAACAGAGGGCAAGGTGGTACACAAAACATTTTCTGAAATACTCGTGATTAAAGTTAAATAACCATAATAATTTAAACAATCAGAATAATTACTTAATTTGTTTATTTCCTTTTGAATATATAGTCATTGTCAACAAAGCCTCTTATTATATTCCTTATATAGCAAAATAAAATTCATTAAGAAATATAGAGATGGCTAGGCAAAGGAAGTTGTTAGTGGCCGAGAATTTGTACCAGAGCACTTTATAAAGACTAAATATAATTTTGCTGGCCTATTTATGAGTTAAAAATATACATTATTTTGTTTGGCCCATTTTTCAATTTACACTCTCCTAGGAGCTCAGTTGAACAGTGGCTCATTTTTAACTCCCTCCATAGTCCGTATTTTCCACCTACCCAGGCTGGATGGGAGTGAAAGTCACTTTGCTATTGTCAGCTACACTGGAGCACACTGACTCTGTCTCTCCCAGAAGCAGGGACAGTTAAAACCCCATGTAGAGGAGTTTCCATTCTTAGCTAAACCTAGTTGTTGTGGCCTGAGGGGCTAATCAAGTATTATAAACACTGATTAAATAAGGTAGGTCATTTCCATCACCGTTTTCCAGAGGGGGAAATGGAGGCACCACACATGGGAATGGTATTTGCAGACTCAGAAAGACAATGTGCTGTTGCTTAATTCCTTTCCCTTGCAAAAGGCAGCAGAGAGCACTGGAGGAGTTAGACAGAGTTTGAATACTATTCAAACAGGTCACATGTGGGGGCTGAGATGTCTCATTAAAACTTCCCGTTTTACTGCTGTATATCCCTATGCTGTATATCCAAATCCATGACAGAAGCGCTGTACATCTCCTGTCTTAACATCTAATAGTCCTTGCCAGACGGAATGAAAAAGTTGATTACACGCAGCTTTGCCAACGTCTCTTGACAGGAAAGAGCAAAAAAAAAAAAAAAAAAATCCTGAACAAATGAAATGTCAGTCAAAGCTCAAACATATTAAAGCCAGATATGCTATATTATTTTCCTAGATTAGAGATTAACTGGCTTCTAATTAATTTCTAGGATGTATAATAAGTTAGCAGGACTGTTTTTATGATTCAGGAATATCCTTTAATTCAGTTTTGTCGTTGTTGTTATTTTTTTCACACAGGTGCCTACTTTGTAAAGTGGGTATTATCATGCAACTGGGATAGTAGCTTTTCAGAAAGCCACTGCTGTGGGAATTGAAAGAGGAGTGGAGCTCTGAATTTCTTCTTTCTCTCTTAATGAGCTATAGTCTGTAAAGTGTTAAAGTGGGCCAAGATTTGAAAGAGGGGGGAAAAAAATCAAGTTTGAGCTATTTGCGTCTTGGCAGTCCCCTGCCCTCACTCCTGCTCTGAGCTCTGGTTTGCCTCACAGGGACTTTTCAAAGAAACTGGGTTGCATGGCAGTGTGGGCAGGAGGCAGGGAGGAAAAGGAGGATTTTAGAATTAAATAAGACTTTTGAAATGGGTTGCAAATTTTCATGGCAGGGAATGTGTCATTAGAAATCATTGGAATTGGTGCAAGTTCTATTACGTTCACATTCTTATTTTCTCTCCAATGGCTTTTCTTGGTAGTTGGATGAAGGCAGATCTCTCCAACTTCTACCCACTGACTCATGAGATTCGGAAGGAGAGACATTTCCTTGTTTCTAACTCTTGCTGTGGGGAGAATCTATGAAGCTATAAATCAAAGATTTTCAAATGGCCTCCAATCTCTTCTTTGGTTTAGAACTTTAGAGTTAAATGTTACCTTATAAATTTTTCTAGATGCTTGCTCCTGAATATGTGACACAAGAAAAAGCAACATTGCCACAACAGGAATCTTGTTAGTAATATAGAAGCTTTACAGATCAGACCTACTGAATTTGATCACACCTTTGTAGTAAGACCCTCAAATGATTCATAAGCACATTAAAGTTTGAGAACCATTGTTCTAGATCAAACTCCTTATTTTGCAGACTAGAAAACTAAGGGCCTGATCTGGAGAATTATTAGCTTTTGCATACAGCAACAAGTCAGAGCCTGCTATTCTGCCTTTTCCTGGCATACTGCTCTTCCCCACGGGACACTGCCTCTCTTGAACTTGAAGTTAGAGTTAATTGTGTATTTGTGATCACTAGAAAAAAAGTAAATCACCCCTCATTTACATAAGTAGATATTGTGTCTGGATATCCATGATCTGATATAATTGTGAATAACACTAAACACAGTGCCTTAGTATGTAGTTGATACACAATTGGCACTATTATAATGTTAGTATTGTTAGTACTAAGAATTATTATTGTCATCAGTGTTGTGTGTGGGGGAAAAATAAGAGAAAACAATGAATGTTTTTCACGGAGGGTTCCTTATTCACCCATGTTTGCAGACTGGATCAGGAAATGATGGAGGCTGCCATGGTGGGAACTTGACAGAGGCTAGGCAGTAATTAGCTGCTGAAACATCTACCAAAACCTCATAGCTCTTTGTAATCATAGAGGGATTACCTTCACCTGCTTTCCTTGCATTGGTAAGATAAAAAGGTGGAGTCATTTAAAGACACTCCAGATCTTTTATTTCTTGGGGGATGGGGGAATCTCTAAAGTCTTAGGCTAACTGCAGGCTGAGTCATTGGGATAAATGGGAGACAACTTGCTTCTGACCAGCAATCCTTCTTCTCCTCATTCTTTTCTTCCTGTTCTTCTTTTCTCTCTTCCTTTTTTCCCCCTCAATATTTATTGAGCACTGACCATGTGCTAAGTGCCTTAACAATATGTACTGGCAAAATATATAGTGTTTGGTTTCTGCCCTCAAAAAAAATGATTGTAGCTGAAAGGTGGTACCTATAGAAACCTAGAGGAAACTTAACCTATTCTTAGTTTAGTCTTTTTACCTCAGCATAACCATTAGAAAGTGTTCAGACATTCTATTGCAGGATAAGCAGCAGCCTACCCATCCCCCCTCCGCAAATCTCCATCCATGCAAGACCAGGACAACCCAACCTTTAGATTCATGGTTTAGCATAATAATCTCTGGCAAACTTTTAGGTTCCTGTCAAGGCCAAAGACCAAAGACCACCCTTTGGCTGTCCAAAGTCATGAAAGTAATAGTAAAACCACCTTTGGTCAAGGAGTTTGTGAATTGCAGATATCTGAGTTTGTGAATTGCAAATGTCTAACAAGTCTTTTGCCGGAAGCCCCCCAGGGTTAACCTCATCAGCCTTTTGTGACACAGATAAACCCCACCATGGCAGCAATCATGTGACTAACCCACCCACCCACTGCTGTTCATCACCTGACATCAGTACCTGCGCTTGCCTGCCCCTTTGTGATGATATGGAAGCAGACCACCACCCAATCACCTTAATGAACTTCCCCATCTAGGGGAATGGTTAAAAGGACTCAACCACAAGCAGCCAGTGGCCATTGCCTTGCTAGACTCTGGTGTGGCCATGTGCTCTTTGAGCTATGGCTGTCACCATGCTTCCTGGCTTTGGCCCCCTCCTTCAACCTGAGGAGGTGAATCTTCTCTCTCCCTTCTCTTTCTCTCTCTAATTTACTTGTAAATAAACTTTTCTTTCTTTGCCTCTTTGTGTTGCAAATCTTTGTGTTACCAGCGATGCACCTATCCTCGCCTCTCCATCCATCCATCCACCCTCACCCTATCTGTACCCTAACAGTAGCATGAGAAATAGACATATACAGAGCTGCCATGAGATGGAGAGCTATGAGAGAATATAAAGAAACACCACAAGAGCACAAGAAAAGGTTTGATTAAGAGTAAAAGAGCCCGGCTCCGCATCTTTAAAATAAAAAAAATTTAACCGGGCTCGGTGGCTCAGCCTATAATCCCGCGCCTTTGGGAGGCTGAGGTGAATGGATTGCCTGAGCCCGCGGGTTCGAGAACCACCTGGGCAGCGAGACCTCATCTCTACAATAAATAAAAGAATCAGCCGGGCATGGTAGCGCGCGCCTGTAATTCCGGCTACTCGGAAGGCTGAGGCAGAAGGATTGCCAGAGCCCAGCAGGTCGAGGCTGCAGTGGCCGGGAGCGGCCACTGCACTCCAGTCTGGGTGACAGAGGGAGACTTCAACTAAAATAAATAAAATAAATAAATAAATAAAATTTTTAAAAAGAGTACCTGATCTCAAATGAGGCAACGTGGCGACCAAAGGGAGGCTAAAACTTTACCTGTAAGATGCCCACTTATCTCCCTAATCCTGAATCACACCCCACATCTTTAAAATAAAAATTAAAAATTTTTTTAAAAAGGGTAACACTTACTGAGTCCCTATAAGAGCTGCACACTGTGATAGCATATGACATATTTGTTACTTGTTTTTTTCAAAGGGTAATTTGATGGAGAATTCTCTCTAGGCCTTACAGACCAAGCAGAGTTTCACCAATTGGTTAAACTGTTTCAACTTGATGTTTTCCAGTTTTTTGTTTGTCTGTTTGTTTGTTTTGTTTTGTTTTGTCTTGCAAGCCGTTTCTGCTGCTGCTTCCAGTTGATTTAGGATGAACTTATGGCAGATTTTACGCTTCTGCCCAAGCCATTTCTTTCTTCCTGGGTGCACATGCCCAGAGGTATTTGAGGTCAGTTGGCAGAATGAAGAAACGCCCTTGTTGGTAGAGGGAATAGTATAAACAAAGGCAGAATGAAATGAAAATGTGTCCAGAGAATAACAAATACATTTGTTAAATCATGGGGTACACAGAGAAGAATAATAAGGGTTGATATTGGAAAGGTAGATTGAGTTTTTATTTTGATCGATACTGTGTGTCCTGCTAAAGAGTCTGACCTTTCTCTTCTTCACTACTATTTTAAGAAGTGAAGTAATAGATTTGAGCTCTATAACTGTATCTTTGGCATTTTGGTTGTGAGGAAAAATTGGAGAACGGAAGACCAGTTTATAATGTCATTAACATAGTTCAGGCAAGAGCTGGCAAGCACTCATACCAGAACAGGTATAGAAAGAGCAGATAAGTTGCATAAAAGCATCTTCTCATGTCTTCCCTGTGTCTTTCTGGGAAAGGCAGAGAATGAGCTGCTTAGTCTAGGATCTGGACTTGTAGTTCATATAAGTCACCTGTTGTGGAGTCTTCTTTGTTCATGCATATTTATATATAAGAAAAATTATAAACTAAAGGACATGAAATACATACTTAGCTATACTTGGAAGATCATCTCCATGTATCCTTGGTACTTTTTTCCTACCTAGATTGTAAGTTGGGAACAATTTGCATGTTTTAACAAATCCCCTTACCTAGATTCCTATGTCAGAGCTGTGCTAACATGCTCATGCATGTGCTTGCATGCCGTCTTCCCACCTTGCTGGTGAGTTAGATCTGGACTCAGCCTTTGACACCTGTTATTGTGTTTATGGGATTTTTTTGCCAGAAGGTGGATGTCTTGTCTCTTTAGGCACTCTCACTTCTGGACATGGGCTGCTAAGGCCTGGCGGAAATTAGCATGTCTATTGTAGAAGATGTTCAAGCTCCTTTCTTCGGGGTCAGTTTTTTTGGGGGGAGGGACATAAATGATGTGAGGCAAGGCAATAGTAGGAATTTTTATGTGCTAATCCTGGGAAGGAGAGAACTAGGACAGTCCTAACTGAGCTGTGTCAGGGATCCACACAGACACGGATCACCACCACTCTCTAACTGCATACAGAGTAGTGTTTTACTTCAAAGACTTGAACCACTGTTACATTTTGTTCTTAAATCACAAGGTTTAAGTAGTAGTGCCATGATTAATTAGGGCCTGACTAAGACTTCTGCTTTGAGACAGAACACCCACCAAATGGATCCTTTCATCTCTGAAAAGGTATGTCATAATGTAAAAGCCTTAGCCATGTGCAATAAGCAAAGGTAGAGTCAATCAGAATTAGAGATGAGAATTAATTGCAAGATTTGGGGAAAGACTTTCTAGAACTATACAAAAAAACTAATTGTTAATAAAAGACATTTCCAAGTAGAAGTCTTACTGGAGATACTTTAATAAATATCTATGTTTTTAAAAATAAATAAATATCTATGTTTTATGTTGTAAATGTAATTTTGAAAGTGAGCTGATAGTTATTTTTTTAGTAGTGTTAATATACCTCCTTTAACTGAGTGTTGGAAAAGCTATAGCATAGTAACTGAACATATAGTCTTTGAAAGCAAACAAATGTCTTTTCAAATTTTTAATCCTCTGTTATCGCTAGCTATCTAATCTTGAACACTTCACTTAAGCATTCTAAATGCCCATTTCTCACTTTTACCGTAAGAATAATGAAGTCCAAACAATTGGAGAGTTGTATGGATTAGATGAGATTATCTGTGTAAAGAGTCTGTCCATAAGGGTATGTGCATCATTTTCTTTGCACTTTTTCCCCACAGAATACAATGTGCTTGCCTTCAGACACATCAAATGAATGTATGTCATTGATCTCTTGTCAGCAGAGACAAAATTTTAAAAAAAATTTATTTTAAAAATTAACATATAATACAATTGAATTTGGGGGGAATATACTGTTCTATAAATATCATCACATTTATAGGTTGGTATAACTATAGAATGCAGAACAGTTACCTCTCCCTCAAAAGACTCCCTTGTGTTACTTTATTTTTACTTTTATTTTGAGTCGAAGTCTCACCATTGCCCAGGCTGGAGTGCAGTGTCATGATTATGGCCGTTGCAGTCTTGATCTGATGGGCTCAGGCTATCCTTCCACCTCAGTCTTTCAAGCAGCTGGAACCACAGTTGACACCACCGAATCTGGCTGCTTTTTAAAACTTATTGTAAAGATGAGGTCTCGCCAAGTTGCCTAGGCTGGTCTCAAACCTCTGGTTTCAGGCAATCCTCTCGCCTTGGCCTCCCAAAGTGCTGGGATTACAGGTGTGAGCCATTGTGCCTAACCCTTGTGCTACATTATAGCCTTCCCATTTCTCCAATTCTTGACAAACACGAATACATCTTCTATCTCTATAAGTTTGTCCTTCTGAGAATATCATATAAGTGGAAGAATGCACTATTCAATCTTTTGAGATTAGTTTCTTTCACTTCACAAGCCTATGAGATTCATCCAGGTTGTGTTTATCAATAGTTTGTTTCTATTACTGAATGGTGTTCCATTATATGGATGTATCATAGTCTGCATATCTATTCATTCATTGAAAGATACATGGATTGCTTTCAGATTTGGCAACTATTAATAGAGCTTGATGCACAGGTTTTTTGTGAATAGAATATTTCATATTTCTATGGCAAAACACCCAAGACTAGGATTTGTGGGTCACATGATAAATATATATTTAGCTTTATAAATTTGACAAGATATTTTCCAGAGTGGCTATACTAATTTGCATTTCCACTAGCCATGTATGAGAGTTCCAGTGGCTCTATCCTTACCAGAACTTGGCATTAGCAGGATAGTGTTTTTTTTTTGTCCTAACCATTGTAATAGGTATGTAGAGGTATCTCCTGTGGTTTTGATTTACATTTCCTAATGGCTAGTGATGTTGACCATCTTTTCCTGTGTTTCTTTAAAATTTTTTTTGTCATAAATACCTCCTTTTAGGTAAAGTGTCTGTTTAAGATTTTGCCCATGTTTTAATTGGCTTTTTTGTTTTTTACTATCAAAATCATGTTGACTGTAGATCAATTTGAGAATTAATAGCTTTACCTTATTAAGTCTTCTAACCCATGAGCACTGTATATCTCTCCATTTATTTAGCTCTTTATTTTATCAGTTTCATAGTGTTCATCGTTGAGATACAGTAATGACTTTGTTAGCTTTATAACTATTTTGTGTGTTTCTAAAGCTGTTGGAGACAGTGGTTTTTTTTTTAAAATTTCTGAAATTTCATTGTCACTGTATAAAATTACCATTAATTTTTGTGTGTTGATTTTGCTAAACTCACATATAGGAGCTCCTTTTTAGATATCCTGGGATTTTTCTACATATTATGTCATCTGTGAATAGAATTGGTTTTATTTTATTTTTTTATTCTAGGCTTCTCCTAATGCCTTCTCTTTCCAAGGTTAGTGACACATCCTGGTTTTATGCTACAGTGTGTCCATACTGGAGAAGAGAGGAGGATTCTCCCTGGCAACTTGGTGGTACTACAAATTTTTATCTCTCCCCAACCCTCCTGCTATTGTTTACTATTAAGAGTCTTCAGAGAGATGCTTCATCCATTTTGTACAGATCTAATAGCTGCATTCAACAGGAGACACAGTGTGAATTGTACTTAGCAGTATTATCTGGAACCAACACTGAAAATTGATTTGGGGTCTTGTTTCCCTGGTAATTAAGGTATATTTGTATTTCTCCTTATTCTTTTTTCTCTTTCAGATGCGTAAATTGCTTTTTCTGACCTTAATCCTAGAAAGATAGTCAGAGTCTCAAGCAAAAAGTAATGTTAATGGAACAGAGTAAAATCAGGTGGATATTGCACATCAAGCTTTGGCTTCCTTAGCACTGTGCTCTAAGAAATTGAGTTAAATGAGTCTAGACACAGGGCAAGAGAAAACTTCACCTTGGCTTATGTTCAGATTATTTCAAATTAGTGAGTTAATGAACCCCTTAAACCACAGAAATTATCTGAATCAATTTACAACACAGAAATCAATGATAGCTCTTTTTGGTTGGTCAATGTGATTGTTGGTAATTCTGTAACATTTGCATTTTAAAATTTGAGTGTGTGCATGTGTTACGGGTGTGGGTAATAGGTTGCAATGAGAGGGAGCTTAGGGGACCCAGTTCATGGAAAGAATGAAACAGAGGAAAGTAGATGGCGACCAGAAGTTCTCAAGAGCTTGCTTTGGCTGGTTTTCCTGGTGTCATTGTGTTTTGTCTCTTGCTCTGGAGTCACTGTGCAAACCTTGGCTCTCTAAAAGTATCTTTCTTTTTGCTGGTGATCTGGCTGGTGAGGTTAAACTGATCTAACCCTGTGACAATGGCTTTGTAGCTTCCTGCTGTCTCACAATGAACTTGGGGAAAAAGTCATGTTCACTTTTAAGTTGCTGTCATTCATCACATTGCATTTGGTGTTTCAACTAGGGACAAAGACACCAACACATTTCAGGGTTCGCTTTAATACTTTTTATTCTTTTACTTCCACTACACCCAGAAGCTCAAAGAGCTGGTCTGCAACATCGCCATCTGGTGGCTCCAAAGCTACATGAATGAGGAAAATAAGTCCTGATGCTTTTCTATTTTTTTCCCCAGGTCTTTTTTCTGTTATTTTCAGTTGATTTAAGATGAATTTACAACAGATTTGTGCATCATTTTAGGCCTCTGCCCAAGAAATTTCTTTCTTCCTGGTTGCACATGCCCAGAGGTGTCTGAGGTCAGGAAGAAAGAAAGCAGAGAGATTTGGAAAGCAACAGGGTTGATGATAAGAAACTCTTAGAATTATACACAGAAAATGGTGCCACCGAGATGCATCTGATCTGAATGTAGCTGTATCAAGTTTTCTTCTCTGTTTGGGTAATTTTAGGAGATTTTAGTCTTTTTAGTACAGAAAACATATCTGGACTGGAAGATATTTTGCATTTATGGTTCTGGGTTTTGGGGTCATTGATAGAGAATGACTTCCACACCAAATTCCCGTTTGTCCATCCCCTCTCTCAACCTCTGATCCAGACTTAGCCCCCAAGAGTGCTTTATTGTTTCATGGGTTATAATTTTTCCCCTAAGCAAATCTGGAGAGTTTTTCTAGTCTCTGAAATTTTTAGTATTCTAGTTGAAAATGCCAAAATGAACACTAGCTGCTTCAGTAATCCTGATGGGAACATAAGTTTATAAGGAACAGGAATCTGTGCTGTGTTTCTAGTTTACTACTGTTGGCATTTCATCTCTCTTCCCCAAAATACTCACCTTAGGAACTACTCTTTTACTTTTCTTTTCCAATTTCTTCTTAATGTGACAATGTGTAGACTCATGTATATTTTTATATGTGTGTTTGTATACATCTGTGTGGTGTGTATGTATATGTGTTATATATATGATGCATTCCCTTTATTAAAATTAAAAGCCTGGGTAAGTGGGGGAAAAAACAACTGATTTTCTGCAGTGACTGTTCCTTAAAGAGTTTTAACTCTTTAACTCCACCCCCTCCCCTTAGAACACTGTCTATTAGAGCAGGAACTGAAGACTTGGTAACATCTGTTCCTGCCTAGCCCTCTCCCTTCATCAATTGTCCTATAGTTGTTTTCCAGACTCAACCTATTTGAGAGCTGTCAAAGAGTCAGCTAGAAGCTTAAACATTCGTATTAATACTGCAACCTCTTCACTCTGAGCAGTGAACAAAGACTGATTATTGGGCACCAGGAGAGATACAGTGAAGATGAAATGATACTAAATTATCTATATGTTGGATGACCAACCTTTGAAGAATTGAGTATCAAAGTGATTTATTATTAAGCATGAATTTAGAAACATTTAAAAACAGGGACTAAAACCATTTCACAATTCTCCCATAAAATCTTTAAAATGTAGAAAATACATACTAGTTCACTCAAAAATATACATAGAGACTTAATGATCAGTTGGGACCCAAGTGAAAATTAAAATTGGGAACATTATTATTAGGCAAACTCATGAAAAGTCTACAATTATCTGGATCACTGGCAATAGTTTAACCAAGTATATAGAGGTAAAAGGAAAAATTAAAAGTTTCCTGATGATAAAAAAATTATGGCACACATCCCATGTACCAAAACTTAAAGTTTAGGTTTTTTTAATTCATAAGTGACTTTTCTATATCTATGCTCAGTGGACATAAATGACTTAACTTGTTACAGAATTATCTTAATCAGCTTGGCTACCTGATTTTTCAAAACCACATTAAAAATACAAATTTTGACAGTAGAAGTCCTGTTTTAGGCAAACAAACTGACAACGCTAGGATGTTATAGGTAATAATTGGGGGAAATTTTTTCAATACACAAAAATAAAACCCAAAAGTCAAAGTTTCCATGGCCTGAGTCATTTTGTGAAGGAGTAAATAACCTCACTAATCACAATACTTCCAAGTGTTCTAATGTATTCTAGCACCCTATAAAATATTAACTGGACCCCAGAATCTAGATTATATTCCTTATCCTTTGTTTGAAAGGCAATAAATATGTATGATATATTTTAGAAATATTTCCATATTTTAATGGTTAAAAATATTTAAGATACATAAAAGTGAAACCTTCTGCTTTCTATAAATCAGACAAATCACTCACATTTCTGGTACTACAATGGCTCTGCCAAAGAGCCATAATCACATGTAAGTGCACAGACAAAAATGTCTGATAATAGCATTAACATCCTGGAAGAAATGAATTTGAATAGAACTGAAGGTAGGGAAAGTATATGATTTTCATTTAGGTAATTCAAAGTACAGAATTTGGGATAGAAAGGAAGTGATGGAAAAGAGGGATACGGGAGAGAAATTAAGAACTAACTCTTATATATTCATGTGCCATATTATTTATGAATTTAATATATATTTCTTGAATATCCTAGAAGAAAAAGACAAATATTGATGTCTGAAAAATTCTAGCATTCAAATTTCTTGGTTAATTTTCCAAATAAATATCTCATTTTAAGAAAATCAAAAGTCAATGAACAAGTAAAAGCACAAGCCCACAATGGCTGGTGGGTAATTTAGAACAATTTTAGATCCTTGTTACTCAAATTATGATCTATGAGTCAGCATCATCCTTATTGAGTACTTGCTGGAAATACGCTTTCAAGAATTATCAGCATATGACCTGTGTAATTGCACAGAGCCCTCTACTCAGAAGGGTTTTGTGCTTGATTTAATGTGTTGTTGTTACAATCTTGAAATTTTTAATTTTTGAACAAAATGTTCTAAGTTTTTATTTTGTACTGGACCTCACCTTAGAGCTACTGAATATAAATCTGTATGTTAAAAAGATACTCAGGTGATTTGCATGTATCCTAACATTTAAGAAATATGATTTTCAAACATAAAAAATTATAGTACATAGTGTGATTTTTTTCTCTTGCATTACATGTGTTTTTCACATGTTTTATTATTCCTTGTTCTTGCCTCAGATTATCAGAGGAGTCACTTGTCTAACTCTCTCAACAGATGATCTCAATGTTTGGTGTTTTGTATAGCGGCCAATAAATGTGTGTGCCCTTTTAAAGGTTTCTCCTTCATGAGAAAAGGTAAAGCAACATTTTCAGGTCAAAATTTGAGTAGCAGGATGAAGTCAGAAGAACATTTAAAATGGGAACAAATGGAAGAAGCTAGAGGAAATGATAAAAGAAGACATAGCAAAAGGTGGAAAAGGGGTATTAGAAGAGTAAGATTGTTGTATTAAAGAACTTGTGTGATCTTTGTCTTGGGTTTCTGATACTGAGTTTCTGAAACCCTTGGAATTTTCTGAGTGATAGAAGTGTCTTTGTTATTCATGAGCACCTTGGATCATACTGGAGTTTGTAACAATGAGGTGACCCAATGCTAGCTTCAGGTGGGCACTGGTGTTAGATTCAGGATGGAGGCTGGTCACTAGAAAGGCCACCCATATGATTAGAGAGTTAGTCCCAATCTTTAGAGTGGGGAAAGGGTTTGGAGATTGAATTAATCACACAATTAGTGATTTAATCAATCGTGCTTATATAATGAAACCACAGTAAATACTCTGAACATTGAGGTTCAGGCAAGCTTCCTAGTTGTGTGAATGCATTGATGTGACAAGAGGATAACATACCCTAATTATATAAGGAGAGAATACAGAAGCTCTGCATTAGAACACTCCCAGACTTTGTCCTATTAGGCTGCTACTGATTTGCATCATTTATAGTAAAAATGTAATCATGATTGTAGTGCTTTTTTGAGTTATATGATTCATTCTAGTAAATTTTCAAACTTGAGAGGGTCTTGAGAATTCTGGAATTTGTAGCCAGTTGCTCAAAAGTGCCAGAGACCACAAAAGTAAGTCTGACATATGAAATGGGGGTATTCTTACTAAAAACTGTAAAACTGTAAAAAAGTTAAAGAACTTGTGGAGTCTGCACTAAACCCACATGTTTATAGCTAGAATTGAATTGTAGTATCCCAGTCAGTGGACAGATAGTTGGTGTCAGATCAAAGGTAAAAAGGTAAATGTAAGACTCTAACCCTATTTGCTATTCTCCACCTAGGTCAAGGCTCTGGTCACATAGAAGCATACTGAACTGCAGTAAGTCATCTCAAAATAGCCAAGCCTGACCTCTGCTTAATACTCATGACTGAAGTTGCTGTTCAACACAGATCAGGAGAAACAGATTCACAGAGCAGATGCCTATTTATTCTAACAAAAACAACAACAACAACAACAAAAATACCCTCAAAGCTCATAAAGAGAAGATGCTGGGAGTAGCAAGGGAGGAGAGCAAAAGTGAGGAAAGCACGTTGTTCTTTGCTGTTGGGAGTTACTGACATCACCAAATGGGGTTAATGATGTCCTGTGAATCCTTGCTCCCTGAAAGTCAGGGGTCCTTAATCTTTTGGGATATAACTTAATAATAAAAGGTGTAGACTGTTACCTCAGGAAAAATCACACAAATGGAATTTTGTTTACAATTTCATAAGTTTCACAGCCCTTCTGAAACCTGTCCCTGGGTATCTGGTACACTGATTTAAGCTAAGAGTCCCTGTGTTATGCAATAGTATGAACTGGTGAATTCAGAGGTACCTGAATCCAAAATGCTAACTGAAGCAGTCAATTTTATTTAGACTTGCATATATTGCTTAATGCCTCAAGTTGTACCTTCTGCAGTTTTTGTGAAAATCACATTTGACATAAAATAAATATTTCAGTAAGTGATAGCTGTTTATTATATTCCTGAGAAATCATTTGATAACATGTATGTGTGTTAAAAATAGATTTTCAATAATTTTTTAAAAACACATCTAATATTTAAATATATAAATAATAAATATGCTTATTTATAAACAGATGTGCTTGTTAAATAAAAATCAAAAATTTGGGAAAGAAGGAAATCCCATCATCCAGAGAAAACCAATGCAAGTTCTACAATCTGTTTTCAATCAGCATTTTCTGAGTCAATAATATTGGTTTATATCATCATTTAAATGTTTCCATAGTATTCCATTTATATAATCCCTGAGCTATGAAACTAATCTACTATTGATATACATTGTTTTTAGATTTTAACTGCTGCAAATAATGTTCAAAGCTAATAAATAACAGCTTTGAAAAGGTATCTTTTCTTTCCTTAGAAAACAATTCTAAGCCGGGCTCAGTGGTTCAGCCTGTAATCCCGTGCCTTTGGGAGGCTGAGGTGAGTGGATTGCCTGAGCCCGCGGTTTCAAGACCCACCTGGGCAGCAAGACCTCATCTCTACAATAAATCAAAAAATCAGCCAGGCGTGGTAGCACATCCCTGTAATTCCGGCTACTTGGAAGGCTGAGGCAGAAGAATGGCCGGAGCCCAGCAGATCGAGGCTGCGGTGGCCGGGAGCAGCCACTGTACTCCAGTCTGGGCGACAGAGTGACACTCCAACTCAAAAAAAAAAGAAAGAAAACAATTCTAGAAGTACAATTTCTTCATCAAATGTTGTGCACATTCTGTACTTTGAAACATATCACCAAATACACTTTTGAAAAATTAAACCAATTGCCAAGTGTAGTGGCTCATGTCTGTAATCCCAGCACTTTGGGAGGCTGAGACAAGCTGATTGCTTGAGCGCAGGAGTTTGAGACCAACCTTGAAAACATAGCAAAACCACTTCTCTACAAAAACAATTAGCCCAGTGTGGTGGCACACACCTCTACTCCCAGCTACTCTGATCTCCTGAGCCCCAGGAGGTCAAGGCTGCAGTGAGCCATGATCATCGTGATCATGCCATTGCACTCCACCCTGGATGACACAGTGAGACTCTCACTAAAAAAAACAGAAAAAGAAAAGAAAAGGAAGAAAGAAAAAGAGAAAATAAACCAAGTTACCTTAGTAAATAAGACATAGAAACAGAACTATGGCTAAACCCTAACATAATGCTCTGTGAATCTTTCCAGTCTTTGCAAACTGATAGATTGAAGTTAAAAACAAAAACTCATCTTTTTCCATCTCTTAGGATAATTTGTGTTTTTGGAATTTTAGCATTTATTATTTGATATAATACTTGCCTGTATATTTTGTTACATTTTGTTGTTTTGGATATATTTTTGGGGGGGCACATTTATTTTTTGTCTTTTTTTCTCCTAGAGGTTATTATGCATTTGGGGATATACAGTTTTTGTTTGGCAAAAACAGTTTTGTTTTCTAAATTTCCACTTGCTTTTTGAATTTATGTGTGATATTTTTTGACATAGAGTTAAAAATAGACATAGTCTATAGTCAAATTTTAAATTGTAGTTTGTATATGTTAAGTGATTCTTAGAAAATAATCTTATTTTTCATGAGAACACTACAGGGTGTTACTTTACAAAGTAAAAATAATATTCCATAATGTAAGTAAATAATCAAATAATCATTTTTTAAATTTTAAAAATGTGGGGTACCAATCAGGATCAGGTATACAAATGATGATTATGCAGGTACCCTTGTTGTCGAGGTGTGCCACCCTCCCTCCCCTGAGAGTTTCCAACTACTATCAATACCTTTCATATAGTATTATGATAATTGTTCAAGGTCGGCTTATGAGTGAGAACATGTGTTACTCAGTTCTTTTTCTGTGATAGATCACTCAGCATTATAGACTCTTAAGTTCATCCAAATTGCTGCAAAGTTCATAATTTTGTCCTTCTTTATGACTGCATAATATTCCATCATGCATATGTATCACTTTTTTTTTATTCAGTTCACTTTCAATGGGTAGCATGGTCGGTTTCATGTTTTTGATATTGTGAATAATGCAATAAATGTGTGTGCAGGTATCACTTTCATAGAGTGATTTGAGATCCTCCAGGTATATTTCCAGAAGAGGGATTGTGGGATATATGGAAGGTTGATTTTTAGATCTTTTAGGAATTGCCAAACTGTTTTCCACAGAGGTTGTATTACTTTACACTCCCATCAACAGTGTAGAAGTGCCCCCTTTCTTTGCTTCTCCAGTAAATGTTGTTTTTTGAGTTCTTGATGATGGCCATCCTGACTGAAGTCAGGTGGTATCTCAGTGTGGTTTTAATTTTCTTTTCTTTGATGATTAGTGAGACTGAGCATTTTTTCATGTATCTGTTGACTGCTTGTATGTCTTCTTTTGAGAAGTATCTATTCATATCTTTTGTCCACTTTGTAATGGAACTGTTTGTTTATTTTCTTTTCAGCACTTTTGATATCCTTGTATATCCTGGATGTTAGGCCTTTGTCAGATAAACAGTTGGTAAAAACTTTTTCCCATTCTGTGAACTGTCTCCCTGCTCTCTTGATGGTTTCTTTGCCTTTTCAGTTTGATAAGGTCCCACTTGTCTATCTTGTCTGTTATGGCATAGGCACTTGGTAATTGGTTGCCAGTTCCAATTTCCATAAGGCTGTCTCCTGCATTTCCTAAGGTTCTTATAGTTTGAGGCCTTACCTTTAGGCCTTTGATCCATTTAGAGTTATGGTGATAGGTAGGGGTCTTATTTTAATCTTCTGCATGTGGTCAGTCAGTTTTCCCAGCACCATGTACTGAATAGGTTCTTCTTGCCCCATTGATTGTTGGTGGAGGCTTTGTTGAAGATGAGTTGGTTGAGAAATTAAGGTTTTGCTTCTGGAATCTCTACCCTGTTCCATTGGTCGATATGCCTGTTCTTGTACCAATACCAGGCTGTTTTGGTTATTGTAGCCTTATAATAAAGTTTAAAGTCTGGAAGTGTGTTACTTCCTGCTTTGTTTCTTCTGCTGATGATTGGTTTGGCTATTTGTGGTTGTTTATATTTCCATATTAATTTCTATATTGTTATTTCCAGGTCTGAGAAGAATGATGCTGGTAATTGAATGGGTATTGTGTTAAATCTGTAGAATGCCTTGGGTAGGATGGACATCTTAATGTTGATTCTTCCAATCCATGACCATGGAATATTTTTCCATTTGTTTGTGTCATCTTTGAGCAATGTTTTGCAGTTTTCGTTGTAAAGGTCTTTCATGTCTCTGGTTAGGAAGATGCCAAAGTATTTGTGTGTGTGTTTATGTGTGTGTGTGTGTGTGTGTGTGTGTGTGTGTGGCTATTGTGAATGGGATTGTGCTTTTTATTTGGGTTTGTTTGTTTATTGTTGGTGTATAGGAATGTGACTGTCTTTTGAACACTCATTTTATACCCTGAGACTTTGCCAAAGTCCTTTATCAGTGCAACAAGGTTTTTGACAGATTATCTTGGGTTTTCAAGACATAGGATCATGTTGTCTGCAAAGAGTGGTAACTTAACTTCCTCTTATCCTATGTAGATACCCCTAATTTCCTTCTCTTGTCTGATTGCTCTAGCTAGGACTTTCAGCACAATGTTGAACAGGAGGGGTAGGAGTGAGTATCCTTGTCATGTTCTAGTGACCAATCACAACCCAGGAATTAACTTTATCATAAGACAACTATCTACAAAAAAAGTCCTCGACCAGATGGCTTTCCAGCAGAATTCTACAAAACATACATGTTCTGGTTTTCAGGGAAAATGGTTCCAATTTCTGTTTAGCAGTATGTTGGCTGTGGGTTTCTCATAGATAGCTCTTACTGTTTATATCTAGGCTTAGGTGTTCAAGGGTTTTTTATCAAGAAGGGATGCTGGATTTTATGCTTTTTCTGTGTCTCATGATATAATCATGTGGTCTTTGGTTTTCCATCTATTGATGTATTTAATTATGTTTATGATCTTGTGAATGTTGAACCAGGCCTGCATCCTGGGAATAAAGCTTATTTGGTCATGGTGGATGATTTTTGAAATGTGATGTTGGATCTGGTTTGCTAGAATCTTGTGAGAATTTTAGCATCTATGTTCATCAAGGATATTGGCCTGTAGTTCTCTTTCTTTGCTGAATCTTTACCTCATTTGGGTATCAATGTGATGTCAGCTTCATGAAATGATTTGGGGAGAGTTCCATCTTCTCAATTGCCTGGAATACTTTCAATAGGATTGGTATTAGCTGCTCCTTGTATGTTTTGTATAATTCTGCTGGAAAGCCATCTGGTCGAGGACTTTTTTTGTAGGTAGTTTTCTTATGACAAACTTAATTCCTCGGTTGTTATTGGTCAATTTAAGGTCTCAATGCCTTCCTGTTTCAATCTGGGGAGGTTGCGTAATGTCAGAAAGTCTTCCATTTCATTTAGGTTTTCAAGTTTGTTTCCATACATGTGTACAAAGTAATCTCTGATAATTCCAATTTCTTTGGGATCAGTTGTGATCTTTTGCATTTCTGATTGTGTTTATTTGGACTTTTTCTCTCTTTTTCTTTGTCGGTCTAGCTAGGGGTTCATCAATCTTGTTTATCCTTTCAAAGAGCCAGCTTTTTGCTTCGCTGAATTTTTGCATTATATCTTTGTCTTCTATGTCTCAAATTTGGGCTTTTATTTTGGTGATCTTAATTCTTCAGGTTAAATGGGATTTTTGTGGTATTGCTTTTCCAGCTTCCTTGGGTGATATGTTAGGCTGTTGACTTGTGATCTTTCCATTTTTTTCCATGTGTGTTTGTAGAGATATGAATTCCTTTCTTACTACTGCTTTCATGACATCCCAGAGATTTTGCTAAGATGTTTCTTCATTTTCATTTGTTTCCAGGAAACTTTTAATTTCTGTTTTGAGTTCTGTGTTGACCCAGGAGTTGTTCAGCATCATGCTATTTAGTATCCATGCCTTTGTGAGTTTTGGGGGAACTTTGTTGATGTTGATGTTTATTTTTATTCTACTGTGGTCTCAGAAGGTGCATGGCAGTATTTCAATCTTATGAAATTTGTTTATGCTTGATTTATGACTGAGGATGTGGTTGATCTAAGAGTACTTTCCATGTGGTGATGAGTAGAATGTATATTCTGTGGTTGTCAGGTGGCGCATTCTGTAGGTATCAATTAAGTCCATTTAGTCAAGCATCTCATTGAGGTTCAGGATCTCCTTGTTGACTTTTTGTCTTGATGATCTGTCTAGGGTTAATAGTGGAGTATTTAAGTCCTTAGCTATGATAGTGTTAGAGTCATTAAAAAAATTACCTAAAAGCTGCTTTATTTCTTGTTGGATTGAACCTTTTATCTTTATGTAGTGACCTTCTGTATCTTTTTAAATTTTTGATAGCCTAAAGGGTATTTTGTCTGATATTAAGATCACAACTCTTGCTTTCTTTTGTGTTCTGTTCACCTGAAAATTTCTTTTCCATCTTCTTACTTTGAGTCTGTGAGTGTCCTTTCTGGTGAGATGAATCTCCTGAAGACAGCATATTGTTGCATGATGACATTTTATCCAATTTGTCATTCTGTGTCTCTTCAGTGGTATATTTAGTCCGTTCACATTCAGACTAATTTTTAAAGTTTGTGGTTGTTGTTAGTTTTTTGTTTTTTTTTTAAATTTGTTGTCTTTCTTTTAATTTTTGGGTTGATTTATGTGTGTGTTCAAATCCTTCCCTGCCTTCTTGGGAAAGGCATAGTCATTCTTTTTTTTTCTTTCTTTCTTCTGCCTTTAATATTTTCTTAAGTGTTTTTTTGTATAGCTGGTCTGAGGGCGGCATAAACTCTTAGGGATTGAATATCTGGGAAGTATTTTAATTCTCCATCACTGATGAAACTTACATGGGTAGGTAATTATTGGTTGAAATTGTTTATCTTTGAGAACTTTGAAGCTTGGACACCAATCTCTCCCATCCTGAAGTGTTTTCTAATTGGTCTTCCCTGGTAGATAGTCTGACCTTTCTCTCTTGCTGACTTTAGCATTTTTTGTTTTATACCTATCTTGCATAAGCAAATTACAATGTTTCTAGGTATTTGTCTTCTCATTTGAGTCTTGCAGGGGTTCTCTGAATCTCTTGTGTTTGAATGGTCATGTCTCTGATGAGATGAGGAAAACGTTCTTGGGTAATTTCATGGAATGTTTGTTCCAGGGTGGTCTCTGGCTCTCTATCTGCCTCAGGGATTCCAATTAATCTTAGGTTTGGCCTCTTGATATCATTGCTCATCTCTTGGAGGCTTTGTTCCATCTTTTTAAGTTGCTTTTCTCTGTTTTTAAAAGTTTGGGTTAGTTCCGTATTTTGGTCCTCAAGCTTAGAGAGTCTTTCTTCTGCTTGGTTAATTTGCTATTTCATTCACTGCATTCTTTATTGCTGTCATCTCAGTTATCAACTCCTTTATTTTAAATCATTTTAAAAGTCTAGTCTTGATATAAGACACACCTAAATAGAGAATATTAATTAATATTAAAGACTTTTCAAAATTTCCAAACTTTGGTCTTGCATTTTTTTTAGAAGCAGACTATTTATCAAAGTAGAACAAAATCTTTAAAAAATATGTATAAAATATTTGGTTGCCACTTAGCAATTAGGCTATGTGGGTAAAACCACTTCTCTGAGTCTCAGATATATTAAATAGGTTAATGGTATACTAGTTACCTAATTGTAAGTTGTTTTTTCTGGCACATGTTAATCGTTCAATAAATAGTTTTTAAAAGTGTTCAATATGTTGTTTTTAAATTTCCTTTCTCCCACTCTCCTTCTCTTCCTTCCTTTTTCCTTTTTTTCTTGTAACTTCCTACAATCATATTGTGCTATTTGTAACATGATATTAAACATACTATTTAATTTATACAGAAATCCTTGATAGGTATATAGGATTTAAAAACAATAAAATGATTACCTTCAAATAAAATTAACTTACTTGTACTTTGAAAGTCTGAAAGCATTTTCTGATCCATTCTCATCCTATACCCCCAATCTGCAGACCAAATAATTATAACATTTCTGTACTGGAATTTGTTTTATGTTTTTCTTATTTTCTTTATATTTTGCCTCATATACATGTTTCTGAACTTATAAAACTGAGGTTATGTTGAATATATTCTTCTCTGCCTTTATTTCATTCAGTGTTGCTTTGTAGTTCTGAGATTTATCATAATTCAAGTTCATTCATATCTGTTGCTTGTATGGTATTCCATTGTTTGAATGTACTAAAGTTCATTTATATATTTCCTTAAAGATTTCTATCATTCTTATGTGTGTCTTGGTGTATGCCAAGAATGAGAATTTCTGGATCCTAGACAAAGTCAAATTGTTTTCCAAAATTATCAATTTACTCCACCAGAAATATATGATTCTTATTTCCTCTTCTCTTCAGCACTTTAAATTGTCAGACTCTTGAATTTTTACCTATTCAGTCATTGTAAAATGTCATTGTATTATGGTTTTTAACTTGCATTCACCTTCTTGTTAACAATATTGAACATATTTCCTTATGTTCATGGCTAATCATTTTTCTCTTCTGTGAGATGCTAATGCAAGATCTTTGCCAATTTTTAATTTGGTTGCCTTTTTATTATTGATTTATAGTCATTTAAAAATGTTCTCTATATTAATCTATGTTGAATATTGCAAACATCTGCAAAAATAAGCTCTTCATTTCTGGCTTGTCTATTCATTTTCTTTATAGAGTATATTGCATTTAAAAAATTGTGTAATATTTAATCCAAGTAGTATAAAATGCTATGTATGATGAGACTTAAAAAAAATCAATCTTGTTTCCTTCAAATAAAAAATGTATCATGGTAAAATCATTGATTTAAAAGTCCATCCTTTCTTCACTAATTGGCAGTGCCAGTTCTGACATATATCAATTTCTCATTTATTTGCGGGTCACTTTTTGGGCTCTCGTCTGTTCTATTTGTTTATTGATCTATTACTGTACAGTTTTATCATGGTTTATAAGCCTTGATATCTGATAGAAGTCCTCCTAAATTACTGGATTAATTCAGAAATATTTGTCTATTCTTGGACCTTTGCTCTATCAAAAAATTTAGAAGTACCTTTAGTTAAAAAGGTTAAAAAGTTTAAAAAGTTAAAGAATACTTTGGGAAAGTATTTTGAACTATTGATTCAATTGCATAAATTGTAGAGTTGTTCTCAATTGTCTTTTTAAATTCAGTGAATTATGTAGATTTTCTTTTTCTCAGTAATTATCCATTTTATCTAAATTTTCAAATGTATTAAATATAATTACATATTTTTTAGATATTTTAAATGGCTACTATAGCTGTGGTTGCAGTCTCATTTTAATATTCTAATATTGCTTGCTTGTGTCTTCTTAATTTTTTTGTTGTTAGTCCAGCCAGTGATTGGTCACTTTTTCCATTTTTTAAATGAACTCTTTTTTGTTCTATATTTTTTTCTCTTTAGTTTCTCAATTTCTTCTCTTATATTTTTTTCATTCCTTACCTCCTTTCTTCTAAGAAGTGTCTTTAATTGTATATTTGACTCATCAAAAATAATTTCTTCTACTCTAACACAATAATTTATAACTTTGCTGTATTAGATCACAGGCATTTTGGTTATTGCACAGTTTATAATAAGACTGCACAATAATATAATAAAAATATAATAAGACCATATCTTATTGCCATTATGTTTGTGTCATTGATGACTGAACCATGTAGAAATATTTTTAAATTTCTAAAAGAATAGTTTTTTCCAATTATCTGTTTATAATTAACTTCCATTTTCATTGCACTATAGAATTTCTTATTTTTTGACATTTATTGAGGTTTGGTTTATGGGCTTTTATGTTGCAAATATTTGTAAATGTTTCATGTATGCTTAAAAAGAAAGTATATTTTTCAGTTGTTTGCTGGTACTTTATAAATGTCCATTATACTAGACTGACAATTCTATTGCTTAAAACTTTTTAGCCTCACTAGTTTTCATCTGCCGACTCCTAAGAAGGGCATTAAAATATCCCACAACAATGGATAAGGCATCAATTTTCCCCTTGAGTTTTGTTAATCTTTGCTACAGACTTCCTCATACAAAGCTATTAGTGTCACAGAAGTTTTAAATTATATCATACTTGAAAATGGATCATTATGAGCTGACTATATTTCTTTCTAATAATACTAAGCCTTAAAGTCTATTTTTCCTGATATTAAAAGTCACACCAGTTTTAATTTTTTTTGTCTTTTTGACAAATATCTTAAATTTTAAACTTTTAATATTTTTCTGTTTTAAGTGCATATCCTATAAAAAATTAAGAGGTGAATCTCATATTTTTGTCCATTATGGAAATCTACATTTTCAACTGGAAAATTAATACATTTCACATTTACTATAATTGTGGATATTTCTGTTTTATTTTATACTTTATATTATCCTATTTCATTGTCTTTATAGTTACTATATTTCCCTTCCTTTCTTCTTTCTTTCTTTCTTTCTTTCTTTCTTTCTTTCTTTCTTTCTTTCTTTCTTTCTTTCTTTCTTTCTTTCTCTTCCTTCCTTCCTTCCCTCCCTCCCTCCCTCCTTTCTTTCTCTTCCTTCCTTCCTTCCTTCCCTCCCTCCCTCCCTCCCTCCCCCTCCCTCCCTCCCCCCTCCCTCCCTCCCTCCCTCCCTCCTTTCTTTCTTTCTTTCTTTCTTTCTTTCTTTCTTTTTCTTTCTTTCTTTCTTTCTTTCTTTCTTTCTTTCTTTCTTTCTTTCTTTCCTTCCTTCCCTCTATTAATTGAATGTATTACCTGGCCTTCAAAATAGTCCCATTTCCTGGCATTCTCCTTTCTGGGTAATCCTTTCCCACACTGTACTAATGTTGGGGTATGTGACCAATAGAATATGGCCAACATGATGATATGTCACTGCTGATAGTTGGTTATAAAATACATTGTGGGAGGCTGAGGTGAGTGAATTGCCTGAGCCCGCGGGTTCAAGACCCGCCTGGGCAGCGAGACCTCATCTCTACAATAAATCAAAAAATCAGCCGGGTGTAGTAGTGCATGCCTGTAATCTCGGCTACTTGGAAGGCTGAGGCGGAAAGATCGCCAGAGCCCAGCAGGTGAGGCTGCGGTGGCTGGGAGCAGCCACTGCACTCCAGTCTGGGCGACCCAGTGAGACTCCAACTCAAAAAAAAAAAAATACATTGCAAGTTCCATCTTGTTATTTTTTATCTCATGCATGGAAAGCAACTCTGGGGAAGCAACTCTGGGGAAGCTATGTTGTGAATAGTTATATGGTGAGGTTTATGTAGCAAGGTCCCTGTGCAACAGTTAGCAGGGAACTGGGACTATTTGCCAACAGCGTGTGAGTGATCCTGGAAGCAGATCTCCCAGTTCCAGCCAAGTCTTCAGATTATGACCCTGAGAAACATCTTGACTGCAATCTCGTAAGAGATACAAAGCCAGAACTACCCAACTAAACCACTCTTAAATTCCTGATCTATGATAACTGTAAAATAATACATAATTATTGTTTTAGGTTTAGTTTTGGGTGTAAACTTTTATACAATAGATGAATAATACCGTATGTTTGCGTATAAATATAAATATATATGTTTCTTTTTTATTTCAAGTTTTTTACTCCACCTACTGGTTTAGACATTGTATAAAATATTACTACTCTTTTAGTCCTTACCCATTAAATTATATCATACATAATAATTAAAATCACTAAATTTAATATATAACTTTCTGATCAATAAAAGTAGTTTTGAACACTTTTTGGTCATTCTCCTTTTAAGTGATATTTTTCTCTAATAATTTATTCTTTCAATATATTTTTAAATCCAACAGATTACAATTATTTGTACTGTCTTATTCAATAAATATTTGTTTTGATTTAACCACTTATTTACTAACTTCATTGCTAATCTTTATTTATTTCATTTTAAATCTTCTATCTGGGATCAATTTACTTCTGCCACATCAAAATCCTTAGAAATGCCTTTATACAAGGGGGCATCCCCAAAAAACAGAATAATTTTTTTTGAGGTTAGGTCCTTGTAGCTTCCCCTGCTAGGTAAGTGTTCTAGGAACCCACGGATGTCAGGGTACCAGCTAGCATTGTTGTGAGAGACTGTGTTTGGTTTCAGTGAAATTTTTTTTGAGAGTCTTTCAATATGTTTGTCCATTTCATGATGGGTGATTTACAAGTGCACCTGCCCATACCACACTGAATGTTCAGCAATCTTTTCAACCAAAAACGGCATGACTCCATGCCCCACACTCTTATTGTCCAGAACTCTCTCCAAGCAACTTTTTCTGTTGTTTCCTCAGATGAAAAAAATCTTCAAAGGGAAACGTTTTGTTATGTTAAATTGGTGAAACAAAAACAGCAGAAGCACTAGAAGGAATCAAAATTGACAAGTTCAAAAACTGTTTTGAATAGTGGAAGAAAATGTCTCGATAGGTGTATTGCAGTACTTTGAAGTTGACTGAAGTTTAAACATGTAAGAATAAATACACAATTTTTTATAAATAAATTTTGGGTTTTGGGGTGTCTTTCAGTACATGATCTGTTGGTATAGTGTTCTCAATTTGGCTTGTCTGAAAATACTTTTATTTCAATGTTGTTTTTAATTTTTTTATTGCAATAAATCATACTTACAGAGGTGCCCAGTTTGAAAAAAATCAGAGGTACCCAGTTTGCAAAATAAAAATTAAGAGGTGAACACACTCCTGTATACAGCATCTAAATAAAAAAATTACGGCATTACAGCCCCCTAGAGGTTCCTCTATGACTCTTCACTTAAACTAACGTTAGTAATAACCATAGTGTGCTGTTTGGTAAACTTAGTACATCAGTACTCTATAATATTTTATGTCTGGCTTCTTTTGCTCAAAAATGTGTTTATGAGGTTCATCATATTGTTTTTTTGTTAATGTAGTTTGTTCATTTTTATGAAGGTAGGATAGTCCAAAATTTTTTGTCTATTCAACCATCAATAGACATTTGGGTTCATTTTAGTATCTTGCCTATTACAAAGGAATTCTATTCATTTTCTTGCATATGTCTTTTGGTATAATATGTATCTGTTTCTTTGTAATCAAATAGACCTGCTGGTTAGACCTTACCAATATTTCCCCAAAGTTTTTGTACTGGTTCTCCTTCCAACTTCTCCACATCCTTTGACTTAGGATTGCTTGCTTTTTTAAAATTTTGACCATCTGGAGACTGCAGACTTTATGGTTTTAATTGGTATTTCTTTGGCAAATAAAGTTAAGCCCGTTTTCATTTTTCCATTGATTGTTTAGCTATCCTCTTTTGAGAAATGCCTAGTCAAGATTTTGGCTCATTTTTCTTTTGAGTTCTTTGATTTTCATATTGACATCTAGGAGTCTATTAAACATTCTATATGCAAATACTTTTTATTTTATTTTATTTTATTTTTAATTTTTTATTTATTTTATTTTTTGAGTTGGAGTCTCACTCTGTCGCCCAGACTGGAGTGCAGTGGCCGCTCCCAGCCACCGGAGCCTCGATCTGCTGGGCTCCAGCGATCCTTCCGCCTCAGCCTTCCAAGGAGCCGGAATTACAGGCATGCGCTACCATGTCCGGCTGATTTTTTGATTTATTGTAGAGATGAGGTCTCGCTGCCCGCGGGCTCAGGCAATCCACTCACCTCAGCCTCCCAAAGGCGCGGGATTACGGGCTGAGCCACCGAGTCCGGCTATATGCAAATACTTTAATGGATTTTGCAAATATTTTCTCCTACTCTGTAGCTTACCTTTCACACTTTTAATAGTGTCTTTTGCTGAATAAAATTTCCTAGTTTTAATGTAGTATAATGTATCAATTGCATTTATAGGACTGGTGGTTTTACACATTATTAAATAAATATTTGCTTGCCACATGTCATTTGAATATACTCTTATGTTTTCTTCTCAAAACTTTATTGTTTTACTTTTCACCTTGATAGCTGTAATCTATGGTGATTATCTACAAATTCTATGGAATTAATTTTTACATAGTGTGAGATTGGGTGTAAAGTTTTGTTTGCTTGTTTGTTTTAATATGGCTGTCCAATTGAGCTAACACATTCTTATTGAATTTTTATTGCATTTCTTTTAAAATGGTTTAATTATACATTTATTTAGATCTTTAAAAATTTCTTTTAGTAGAGTTTGTAGTTTTATTATAGAATATTAAATAGCTTTCATTAGACATTTGAATTTTTATGCTATTATAAATTATTTAGCTGAGTTTAAATTTTCACTTACATTTGTATTAATACAAAGAAATAAAATAGATTTTTGTCTGTTGATTTTATTCAGGTATCTTGCTAAATTCACTCTTAATTCTAATAATTTATTTATAGATCAATTTTTCATTGAACATAATCATACCAGCTATATCTGAATCATTACAGTTTTATTTTTTCTAATTTTTATATTTTCTTTGTTTCTTTTTCTTACTACTACACTTGCTAGGATCATTAGATTGGTGCAGAATAGAACTTGGAGTAGCATGCAGTATTGTTTCCTTCCAAATTCAAGGAGGAAGCTATCAATATTTCACAAAGGAAATTATATTTACTTCTAGCTATTTTAAAAATATACCATATATCAGAATAAAGACATTTCTTTCTACTCTTAATGTGTTAAGTGCTTTTTATCATTAATGGGGATTAAAATTTGCCAATTTTTTTGCCTCTGCTAAAATAATTATATTATTTTCTTGTCTCCATCATGGTGAACTTTGCAGACCTGCAATAAAATCCACTTTGTCCATGATGTGTATTATCATTTTCATATGTCCCTGGATTGTATGTTTTCTACATTTTATTACTTATTTTTGTATCCATGTTTATAAGACAGATTAGTTTTAATTTCCCTTATTATATCTTGTTTATGATTTGTAATCCAGGTAATGGTGGTTTTGAAAAATGAGTTATGGGGTAGGTATTCTTTTCCTAAAATAATTTTTGCAATATTGAAAATGTTTCTTTCTTAAATAATTTAGAAATTACTGATGAAATGAACAAGGCCTGAGGACATTTTATTTGAATGATTATTTTATACTAAAATCATACCCTTCTTTACTAGATAAGATACAGGAATATTCAGATTTTTTTTTTCAATATCAGTAAATTGCCCCTATCAAGCATGTGCTAGTCAAAACTGCCTGCAAGAATGCTAAATAACCTTAAAGCTGAGTGACTTGCAGTGAACTTTTGTTTTGTTGTTGTTTTTCACAGTTCTGTGGGTCAGTCAGATGTGGCTTGGTTGAAGGTTGTAGATTAAGTTTGGGTCAGTGTCACAAACCTCTTTTAGAGTGTACATAGGTAGTGATAGAAAAAAAGATAAGCAACAAAACCAAACCATGCAAACACATTCAAAACACAGGATGGCAGTTCATGTTTCACTGTGCAAATCAAGGCACAAGGCCAAGACCAAACTCCATGTGTTTTATGCATATATTAAGGGGGTAGACGACATCGAAGAGAAAGGGAAGTAAGTATCTACCACCAAGAAATTACCTATGGCATCAAAAGTTTCTTATTTATTATCACAACATATACTGTATTTTATGTACTTGCTCTCTTAAAATTTGCTAGTGATAGTTCCCTTTTTATTTCTGATCTTGTCAATCTGTGTTTTTCTTCTCTCTGTTTTTGATCTTTTTCAGTCTTGCAAGGGGTCTGTCTACCAATTTTATTATTCTTTTCAAAGTACTGAATTTTAGTTTTTGTCATTTTTTTCTTCAGCATATCTTTTTTCTTTTTTTTCACCTTTAAATTATTTAATTTAAAATTGTGGGGTACAATTCAGGTTTATGTATACAAATATTCATTGTGCAGGTACCCTTGTTGATGAGGTATGTCCCCTTCTCCAGGCAGTTTCCCCTACTGCCATTTCCATCTCCCCACCCCTCCCCCACACCCCCGCAGTTTCCTGCTACTGTCAATCCTTTTCTTATAGTATTACAATAGTTGTTCAAGGTCCACTTATGAGTGAGAACATGAGATACTCAGTTCTTTGTTTCTATGAAAGATCACTCAGTATTATAGACCCTAAGTCCATCCTGGTTGCTGTGAAGTTCATGATTTTGTTCTTCTTTATGGTTGCATAATATTCCATTGTGTATAAGTACCACATTTTAAAAAATTCAATCCTCTTTTGATGGGCAGCATAGTTGGTTCCATGTTCTTTCTATTGTGAGCAATGCTACAATAAACATACATGTGCAGGTATCTTTTTTATAGAGTGATTTGAGTTCTTCCAGGTATATTCCCAGTAGGGGGGATTGCGGGGTCATATGGAAGGTTCATTTTTAGGACTTTTAGGACTCACCACACTGTTTTCTACAGAGACTGTACTAGTTTACACTCCCACCAACAGTGTAGAAGTGTTTCCTTTTCACCACATCCTCTCTAGCATCTGCTATTTTTTGACTTGCTGATGATGGTCATTCTGACTGGAGTTAGGTGGTATCTCAATGTAGTTTTAATTCGCATTTCTCTGATGACTAATGAGGCTGGACATTTTTTCATGTATCTGTTGGCTGCTCACATGTGTTCCTTTGAGAAGTGTCTATCCATATTTTTTGTCTACTTTGTAAAGGGGCAGTTTGTTTTTTTTCTTTTCAGCACATTTGAGTTCCTTGTAGATCCTAGATGTTAGGCCTTTACCAGACATACAGTTGGCAAATATTTTTTCCCTGTCTGGGCTGTCTCCCTGCTCTCTTGATGGTTTCTTTGACTTTGTAGAAGCTTGTCAGTTTGATGAGGTCCCACTTGTCTATCTAATCTCTTATGGCATGCACACTTTGGGTTTTGATCAGGAATTGGAATTGCCAGTTCCAATTTCCATAAGAGTGTCTCTTGCATTTTCTAAGGTTCTTATAGTTTGAGGTTTTTGTGTGGGGATAGGTAGGGACCCTGTTTCAATCTTCTGCATGTGGTCAGCCAGTTTTCCCAGCACCATTTATTGAAAAAGTTCTCCTCACCCCAGTGGTTGGTGGTGGAGACTTTGTTGATGATGAGTTGATTGAGAAATTGAGGTTTTGCTTCTGGAATTTCAATTCTTTTTCCATTGGTCTATATGCCCTTTCTTGTATCAATATCAGACTGTTTTGATTATTGTAGCTTTATAATAAAGTTTAAAGTCTGGGAGTGTGATATCTTCTGCTTTGTTTTTTTGGTGAGGAGTGTTTTGGCTATTTGTGGTTGTTTATGTTTCCATATGAATTCCTGTATTGTTTCTAGGTTTGAGAAGAATGTTGCTGGTAATTTGATGGGTATTTCTTTGGCATATCTTTTTAAATGTTATTAATTTATGTGTTTATACTTACTATTTTCTTGTATCTGGCATGGGTTTAACTTACTGTTCTTTTATTCTAATTTCTTGAGATGAACTCTTAGATAATTAATTTTTCAGATATAAATATCTTTCTAAATATATTTTTAGGATATCCCATATGTTTTGAAATGTGATATTTTTATTATCATTCAGCATAAAATATTTTGAATTTACCCTGTAATTTTTATTTGACCTGTAGTTTATTTTTTTATTTTTTTTTTTGAGTTGGAGTCTCACTCTGTTGCCCAGACTGGAGTGCAGTGGCCGCTCCCGGCCACTGCAGCCTCGACCTGTTGGGCTCCGGCGATCCTTCCGCCTCAGCCTTCCAAGTAGCTGGAATTACAGGCATGCGCTACCACGCCCGGCTGATTTTTTTATTTATTGTAGAGATGAGGTCTCGCTGCCCAGGCGGGTCTCGAACCCGCGGGCTCAGGCAATCCACTCACCTCAGCCTCCCAAAGGCGCGGGATTACAGGCTGAGCCACTGAGCCCGACTGACCTATAGTTTATTAAAAATATATTTCTTAATTTCACAATAGGAATTTTCTAGCTATCTTTATTCATTTATTTCCAGCTAAAACTCGCTATGGTCAGGCAATGGATTCTGAATGATCTTAATTTACTGAAATGTATTGAGAAGTGTTATGATTCAGCATTTGACCTATTTGCAAGAATTTTTTCAACATGAAGTTGAAAAGAATGCATATTCTAGTCAATCTTAGTCTTTAATTGGATTTAATTGAATTAATGTTTAGTGCCATGGCTAACATCATTAAGTGTATATTCATCATTTGGCTATTTGTTCTTTGTCCCATGTTACTTTTATTTATTTAGTTTAGCCTGTTTTTAAATTAATCAGGTTTTTTTTTCTTTTTCTTGTATTTGATCATGTATATTTTTGTTTTATATCTGTGGTAAAAACAGATTGCAGTATGCTTTCCCACAGTTTAATAGAACTTTTAAAAAATCATTTGACAAGGCATAAACCATATGACACTTCAAATCCATGTAACTCTCCTTTTTGTTATTATTACCTTGCAATTAACTTCTGTATATATATTTTTAAGTCATTCAAAACTTTTTTGCTATTATTTTGTACCATCTACTTTCATCTGGGTTGGGTTTGTCCTTGCTCCAGGTTTCCCAAATGACAGCCTGGAATGTACACTAGGGCCTCTTCACCCTGGCAAGTCCCCAAACCTGATCTTTTCCTTCTCAACAATGTGATACCACTGAAAATGCCTCTCTGCTTTTACAGGGGCTTTTTGCTTGATATTTTAGCTCTCCTTCCCAAGTAGCTTCTATGTCTTGAAGAAAAAACTAGTACTATTAGGTTCAGATTTTTTTTTAATTTTTAGATTTTTTATTTTAAAGATGTGGGGTACAATTCAGTGTTGGGTATATAGATGCTCATTATGCAGATACCCTTGTGGATGAGGTGTGTCCCCCCGCCCCGCCCCTGGCAGTTCCCCACTACTGCCAATCCTGCCCCCTCTTCGCTGACAGTTTCCCACTACTGCCAAACCCTATCTTATAGTAATATGATAATTGTTCAAGGTTCAGATCTTTACCTCTCCCTTTTCACTGAAGCATCTGGCTCCTCAGCTGTAATTTTTTCTTTCTGTTAGCTTACTAGACTGTCAGAAGATGCTCTGTTTTCTCCACTACTGATAGTGTTCCTTTGCTGAAGCTCTCTGGCAGGGACATGAGGCTATTGTTCTGCACCACAAATTAACAAATACAATGAGGAAAAAGCTATGCTGCAGGATATTGATTGGTTCATTTCTTCCTGAGATATTCCCCTTTCCAACATTTTTTCCCTCGCAAACCTGACTACCTTATTTGTTTTAAGGCTTCTTCAAATGGATGGTTATATGTATTTTATTCTCTTTTTCCACGTGCTCTTGGCAAGAACATTGCTCTGCCACAGGCTGTTTTATCATGCTTGAAACTAGTTGGATGTTCCACTGTGGTATCATAAATTTCAATTTTGCTTATTTTTCATTTATGAAATTTCATTAGATGTTTTAAAAAATGTATTTGTCAGACTTTCAGCACTTTGCTTTCTTTAAACATTCTAAGCACACTTAATTATCTATTATTTTATTTTAACTGCAGTGTCTGAATTGTTTACAATCTGATTCTGCTGTCAGCTGTTTCTGCTGTCTCCTCATCAGGGTTCCTTGTTTTCTTGTGAGTTTTGGTGTTTTTACTATGAGCTCATGCTCTTTGGAATTTTATCTGTGGGAACTTTTTGATGCCTGAGTTGAAACTATGCCCTTTCAGAGGAGAGTTTGAGTTTCTTCTGACAGAGCTCTGGAATACTACCAATCTAGAGTTTCATGTCGCACTCAAAACAGAGAGGTTTTCAGGACATCAAGATTCAGCATTTGCCCTCTGAAAGACTGGGCAAGAGGCTGAAAGCTGATTTCAGTCTTCTTGACCTCTATAAATTTTCCTTTTAGCCCAGCTTTGTACTTTCAGAATTTTCTCTGCTTTATTACCAAATCAATGATGCATTTAATATATTTCAACTTTTTAATGTAAAGTAAAAAATAAACATAGAGGACCATATAAAAATGTACAGCTTAAAGTATAAACATCTTTATACAACCCCTTAGGATGAGAAATAGGACTTGACCACCACTTTTATCTGCTCTGTATCAACACAAATCCTTCTTTCCCTTCCTAAAATAGCCATTATTCTGACTTGTGCAGTAATCAATTTTTTGGATTTCTATGTAGTTTAGTAACCCCAAGGTACATTCATTGATATTAAAATCTAGTTGTACCTATTTTATATTTGATTTTCCTTTTAGTCTTTAATTTACAGCTCCCTTCAATTTTTTTGTTTTCTTTATAATTTATCTATTGAAAACAAAAATTTACAGAATGGATTTTGCTCATTGCCAATTATTCATGGTGATGTTCAACATGTTCCTCTGTCCTCTGTATTTCCTGCAGGCTGTATATATTAGCTGAGTACAGAGGTTGCATCCCTTGTGCAGACCTGTCTGTCTTTTTGTGATTTTAGCATCTGTTTATGCTTAATGCATTGATTCATTCATCAGGGGCTGTAAATGGCAACTTTTTTTTTCATTTTATCATTTTGTTTGCATTATAACATGGAATAATTTCATAAAGAGATACCTCTCATTAATTAGGTGGTTATCTAGTGATTTAGTTTGCTTAGAAGAGGGAGAAAAAATGCTTCATTTTAGGTATACTAATCTTTACTGTAATGCATTAGTTTCTTACTCATCTGAAGGTGATTGGTAGTACACACATGCATATGCATATACACACAAACATATATGAGCTGTTAGTGTGTGTGTGTGGTGTGTGTGTGTGTGTGTGTGTGTATAAACCCATAGATTTAAATACATTTGATAAATTTAAATCCATTAAAAACACTTTCCTTACTGAATAAAAAATCTCTCCATCTTTGGCCACTGAAAGTCACTTCAAGTTGTCTCTAAAGCCCTTTCAAAAGGACCCCAGATGCTTCAGGTTCGTCTTGTACATTTCCTGCCCCAGACTCAGAATTAGTTGTTTTCCACAAGGCTTTGTTTACTTTTAAAGGGAAATCGTAGCTTAAGATCACAATCTAAATAATATAAATGCTCGTTTTATTTGGTTGTTCATTGCTTATACCATCTTCACAAGATATTTAGTATCTATTTTATCCAGAATTAATTTTTCTGTGGGAGGATTGTTCAGCTTATTTCTACAATATGAATATGCATTTAAAATTTGACATGCAAATTCATGGCTAAATCATAATTTTTTAAAGACAAAACAGGTATGTTATTTCTTAAAATTTTTTTTTTTTAATTTTAAAGATGTGGTGTACAATTCAGGGTTAGGTATACAAATGTCCATCATGCAGATACCCTTGTTGATGGAGTGTGCACCCCCACCCCTTGCCCAGGCAGATTCCTACTACTGCCAATTCCACTTCTCCCCTCCCCTCCCGGCAGTTTCCCACTATTGCCAATCCTTTTCTTATAGTATTATGATAATTGTTCAAGGTCCGCTTATGAGAGAAAACATGTTAAATCATAATTTTTAAAGATGATCCTCTATTTGTGGACATTTCCCCCCAAATATTAGATTCCTATAAGCAACACTCCCTGCAACTGAATATTTGTATAAAGTCCTAATGATTTTCTTAGTTAACTTTCCTTTAGGTAGAATTGCAGGTTTAAATTTTCTGAGTATTCTAATGATTTTGAAATATAGATTTCAAGCCAAAATAGATTGCCTCTTTCTCTCTTGAGAGTAGAGAATAGAGAAGATACAGATGATGAGACAAGAGTACTCTAATATTTTTCATTGTAAAATAAGGTATTGCAGTCTGGTTTATCTGTAAATCAGATAGGAACTTGGTTAGTGCATCAGATGCCCTTAGAACCTCGTCAGCATGAAGCAAACTGACAAAAGTCAATTTCTGAATCTTTAACCAGAAGAAGCAAGCCTTGGATCTGGGTTGACCTGGTTACAGGAAGAAGCTTAGCCTGAGCTTCTAGACAATACACAAGGTGTTCATAGCTGGGGCAAGAATCAAAGAGAGAAATATGCTGAAGAAACTCCTTCAAGGTCGAGGCTCCAGAGTCATCTAAGGAGACTAAAACTACACTCCCCTCTCCCCCGCTTCCTCACCACCAAGAGGCAGCTGGGCATCATCGCCCCCCTCCTCATTCCTATTTCTAACCTTTGCCCCTGTTGGGAACACAGACTTCATTCACTTAGTTGCTGCTCCCTACACAATTAGTAAGTAGTAGTGTATGCAAGGGTTTGTGCACACAGCAACTGGGACGAAAATCTCTTTGTCCTTGGCATGGCGTCCCAAGCCCCGGGTGTTAAGAAAGGCAAGGTTTTCTCAGGAACAAGGGGGGCATGGACTCCACATCTGACGGCCATTTCACAAGGCGCGACATCGTGAAGGAAGGAGGTCAGGCATTAACACAGCTGGCAACCCACAGTGTTAAATTGTCCGTAAAAGCGGTTGTTAAAGCCAGGGGAAAAAATAAAAAAAATATATAAAATGCAGCCCTTCTGCAGACACTCCATGGGCTGCTTATTCAGGAATTTTACAAAAGCTCAAGGCTGGTAATGAGGCCTCTGGTAGTCCTCAGCGGCCGGCTCAGCGTGACCGGCAGGCCACGTGATCCCTGTACATTGAGGCCTAATTGATGAGGTTTTGATGCTTAAATGGAGCGCTGATTGCCAGAGTTTCAAGGAACTGCTGCCAGTGAGGGCTCTGAGGTGAGGGGAAATTTTTACACTTCATTCCCAGAGCTCAGCTAATGACTGTTATGAAATGAAAACTAACTTAGGGAGAAATGGAAAAGGGGAGAGGAACGAATGCCTCAGGGCCAGATTCTGTAATCTGATAGTCTCTTACCAGGAGGCTGCTGGAGAACAAAATGCCCCTGGAATACCTTTTGCTCATTCAACTCCTGAAGAGTCCGCAGCTTGTTTCAGTTCAGATTGTGGATGGTGCATCTGGTTCTGGAAGGTTACATTAATCGGTAAAGCAAATGCCTTAAAAATGGGGTCTGTAGTGCCATTTCGGTAAATTGTAAAATGCTTCTCCTGTGGTGTGAAAGCAGATAGACTGGTTCCAATCCTGACTCAGTCACTTACTAGCCCTGGATAAATTTCTTCCTTCTCTAAGACTCATTTTCCTCATCTGTAAAATTTGGGGTGAATTGGTGCCTTGCAGCATTATTATGAAGATTCGAGGAAATCACAAATGCATGTGAAGGGACAACCGGGAGGGGAGTTCAGACACCTCACCTTCTTCTCTTCATAACCCCTTCCTTTTTGCTGTTAGTGATGGTAGATCAGTTGGTTGTTCTGTATAAAGAACAATATCAGCCACCAAAACAACAACCACAACCGACTTTTATCTTACACTTGCTGAATGTAAGGCACCTGCTCAAATTGGATCATCTCCTGTAATCCAGGTAGCATCCCAAGATACCACCCTGTGGTAATGCCCTTTGTCTTAGACATACCCCTTTCTCCCATTTGCTCCCTCCCCGTCTTATCTTTCTTCTCTCCTGGGCAGCACAAGGGTTAGCCTGCTGTAAGCCTGGGTTCTAGAAGCCAGGGTTGCTATGGGAATGGGGAGGCGCCTGCTACCCTGGTGCTTGACAGACAGGGCTGTGGATATCCAGGTTTTCAATGAAGGTGAACCAAGAAGCAGGGGAAGCTCTGAAATGACAAAATAAAAGCATAAGAAGGTTCACATCTGAGGCTAAAATGTCTGCAATATTCAATTGTCAAGCTAGCTCAAAGGGGATTCAAGGGAAAGATCCTAGAAATATTCCAGAAGCCAGCTGTGTTCAGGGCACAGGAGTATTCACAGTGTTTCTGTGGCTGAGCATGTGAGGAGGAAAGCTCTGAGGCGTTTCTGACAAGAGCAAGCTCTCAGACTCCTTCCCTGGTGGGATGTGACTGTTCTTCCCTATGCTTTTGTTTAGTTATGATTTGTTTTTGAGAAAACTTTAGTTCACTGTAGGCATATTGCATGGGAAGTGAGTTTCTGTCATCTCTCCTTTAGGCTGAACCTTTCTTAAGTAGACTGTGCGTTATGATGGACAATGAAGTCACACAGATTCATCGTGTGCATAGTATACTCCTATTCACACTTAACAGCCTTAGAAATGAAATTTTAAAAAGTAGTCAAAGGTCATTTTCTCACTTTTTCATTTGTCAGCCACTACTTTGCCCAGCTCCATCTGGCTTCTGTCCCCATAACTGCTACGAAGCTTTGCTTGCCAAGTTCCTAATGACCAACAACCTGTTAATTGCTAAATCTAATGATTGCTTTTCCATCTTTATTTTATATGTCTTTGCTGCAGCATGAGACCACTAAAATGAAGTTATCTACCTCTTTTCCCTTCTAGTGCTTTACTAGTTTTTTTTTTTCTCACAAACTATCCTCTCAACTCACTTGTTCAAAAACCTTCCTGCCCCAATTACTACCCTCTATTTTCACAAAGGCCTCTGATCCAGCAACCTAGCTGTCATCATCTGTATTTGTACTTCATGGATTGGTTCTCAAATTTCTTCATCCTTGGCTTTCCTAGTTCCATCTCTTTTTTTTCTTTCTGCTCATATTCTATAAGACTTTCTTAGTGCTGTCTTCCAAACTACTCTTTAGTTTTTCCTTCAGTGTTCCTCTCTTATGGTTGTAATTTTTCTGTATTTAAAAGCAGGGAGATAAGATTTTTCTTCTTCTGGCATAATCACTGCTTCCTCTAAATTGTGTCTAACTTATTTGTTTTGGTTTCTAATGCAGTCACAACTTTGTCTATTGCACAAAATTATTAAAAGTATTGTATAAAACTACCTTCAGGCTATGTGTATAAGGTGTTCATGAAACAAATGAATTTTGTGTTTAGACTTGGGTTTTAGTCCAAAGATATCTCATTATGTATATGCAAATATCTCAAAGTTAAAAAAAAAAATCAAAATCTGAAACATTTCTAGTCCCAAATGTTTTGAATAAGATATGGTCAGTTTGTATACACTATCCTCAAATGTTTGCTAGTCCTTAGTTACCAGATCTTGTTTTAGAGTCCATGTTGCAAAGTTCCTTGGAGTGTGGCTGTGGACTGTAGACTTTGGGAGCTCTAGTTAAGTCGTTAGTGAGAAAACCTCTTGAGTCCGTTGCTTTAGGCCTTTTCTCTTGGCATAGTAAGATTCCTCAGAGAAAACTATACTCGTCTCTTGCTTCATGACTGAAGAGCTGACTGTCATCATTCTTGGAGATGAATAGGAAATAGGGCATGGGTTATCCATGTCCAGTACCCATGCATGCACTAAAGTTTCCTGTTTTTGTATACTGACTTCTGTCCTAACTATAGTTGGTATCCACTAGTACAGAGAGCTGCTGTTTTATTCTCCCAAAAGACAAATCTCCAGTTCGTTACCAGGTTGAAGAAAAGACTGTCAAGCAGTTAACCTGATTTGGTGAGAGGATCTCACTACTTCTTAAACCAATTTTCATTGACTCCTCATTAATTTAGCTCCTTCCCGTGAAACAGGCTTTTAGCATGCTTGGTTTCTCCAATTATAGAGTATTTTTTAGATTCCAGTATAAATTGTGTTTGCTGTTAATGTCCCTTCTGCTTGTTTGAGATTCAGTCTTCTCAAGCCTTGAAAATATTTTATTTATTGTCCATCTGAGTTACACCTTTCAAATTTTTGCTATAGTTTCTTATTTTCCCTATATCTGGAGGAGTTTTCTTTAAAAATACTCATACAGTTATTTTAGTGAACTTTAGTAGAAAAGTATCTGTGGGTGGCAATCTACCATCTTCACCTCATATTCTTTGATTTTTATTTACCTTAATCAGTTGTACACACTCAGAGCAGCCAATTTCCTGAGACTCTCAATTTCCGAAAATAAGTTTAGTTCTCATATTTGACTGATAAGATGACTAGAGATAGCATTTTTTGTTCAAAAATTATTTTCCTTGTTATTTCAGAGATAATCTCTATTGTCTTTCTTGAAACAAGTGATGCCAATGATAAATCTTTTCATCTCTTCATTTCTTTGTAGGTAATCTCTGTAACTTATTATGATTTTCCTTACTTGATGGTGTTCTGACAGTTCTCTAATTTCCCCTTCTGAATTCACCATTAAATAAATCACTCCCCCATGTCTCCTAACTTTTCCTGCATTGGGGATAGTTCCTCAGCTGGGGTTTCCAGCTCACTCATTGGCTCCCCAGCTTTGTCTACTCTGTTCATTTCCTTAATATTACTTTTTAATTTAAGTGCCCTAACTGGTACTTAATATTTCATGTCATGAATCCTGTCTTGTCATGTTGATATGTTAAAAATATCTCCATCTGCTGATTTCTGTTGAAATGTCTGTCTTTCTGGTATTGCTCTTCCTTGGATATTGATATTTCATCATGAATTTCTCTGTATTGTGTTAAAATGTTGATTTCCTGTGATGACAGGGAGGTTATGCTACTGGGTGGATATTCTGGTAGCTACTCTGTGGGGAGTTGATGCTTCTTTTCCTCTTGTGTCACCAGATAAAGGACACTGCTTCTTCCTGCAGATCAAGACCTGAGGTAGAGAGAGACCAAACTGCCAGGCTGTTCTTTTTTTGGTTTCTCAACCAAACCCCAGCCACTCTTCTTGCATCTGCTTTTAAAGTTCACTATCTTAAAGCATATAACAACTCTAGGTACACTCATACCTTGCCTATCAGCCTTCCTTTCAGCCTGAATGGGCCTATCAGCCTGAATGGGCTGAGCATGATATTTTTATTTAGTCTAATTCCATCTCCATTCCATTTTGGAGAGACTCTTCATAATTTCTGATCAATCAGGGCAGCCTTTCTCATTTCTGGAACTATTATACATTTTAAAATAAATATTTTTAAATAAATCTTTTCTAAAATGTATATAGATTTGTGGTAAAAGTATAGCCTATAGCTTATCTCATCCCAGCATCTTGTACCCATGACAATATCTTTATTCAAAAACATCTTCCTTATTCACTCTTCTGCCTACATCAGTTTGGCCTCCACTACACCACCCAAATTGCCCTTGCAAGGTCACCAACATTCTCCATATTGATTTTAGCTCTCATTTATCAGACTCCTCAGTAGACTTTAACTTAATCAACTCTACCCTTGCTCTTTTCTCTTAGTTCTTGTGACACCCTAGTGTCTATCTTCCTCCTATTCCTCTGATTATATATACTTTGTTAGTTTCTTCTGCTGGTCACTCTACCCCTTTCTACCAAACCTGTTGGAATCTTTCAGAACTCTGTTCTGAGACATGTTTTCTCTCTTTCTTGGTGACTTCATCTGTTTAAATCATTTTTAATCTCACCTAGAATCTGATATGGTGACTCCAAAGGGGAAAATACACACACGCATACACACACACTCTTAGAGATCTTTTTTCTGAACTTTAACTCAAATATCTAACTGCCTATGTGATATAGTCTATAGAGTAAGTCTTGCCTTTCTCTTCTGATAACATCAACCAATCAGTGATGCACAATAGGAAATTATCCCTTTTCTTTGTGTCCAGTCTTTTTCTAAATCCTGTCAATCATATTACCTCGTCTCTCCTGAATTTGTGTTTTGCCTTCCCCCACTTCCCTAATGCTCTGGTTCAGGGCTTCATTCTTATTACTATAGGCATGTTTTCTTTCTTCTTTTTTTTTTTTTTTTTTGAGTTGGAGTCTCACTCTGTCTCCCAGGCCACTGCAGCCTTGACCTGCTGGGCTCCAGCGATCCTTCCACCTCAGTATTCTGAGTAGCAGGAATTACAGGCGCGCTCTACCACGCCCGGCTAATTTTTTTTTAAAATTTATTGTAGAGATGAGGTCTTGCCAAGTTGCCCAGGCGAGTCTTGAATCCACTCACCTCAGCCTCCCAAAGCACAGGATTACAGGCTGAGCCACTGAGCCCGGCCTATAGGCATGTTTTCTATGTGTCCTCAGAGACACAGAAACTGAGATAAAGATGAGCAATTAGTACGTGGATAATTGACTAGGGATGCTTTGATATCAATAGTGTGGGAGAAAGCAGAAAGAAACAGGACAGGCAGGAGCAGAAGCTGAGTTGCAGTGCGGTCCCAACAAAGGCTGCATCTCATTCCACTGGAACCCTCTTGCTGGGATGCTCCTTTGCATTTGTTCCAAGTTGGGGTGGAAAAACTGGACTTTTGTACCCTACAGCAAGCAGACATTAGATGTGATTTGCTCCTGAAAGCAGGTGTGACATTGGTCATGGCAGCCTCCTCAGCCAAGACAATCCTCAAAGAAGGATGACCACTGAGGCTTGTCTACTGGCAGCCCTTTTGACCCTTGAGGACACAAATTTTTTGTCCCCACCAGGGGTTCTGGCACTTCCTAGACTCCACTGTGCTTATTATTTGGATGGCTGAAACAACAGTCTATCTGGTCTCCCTGGATACCCAGTGTTCCTTCCCCCTCCAGATCCATTCTCACTCAGATGCTGTAATGAGTCTTTTAAAAAGATATTTGGTTACATCATTTAAGTGGCATCCCATTGCCTTCCAATTAAGGGTGAAGTCTGTGAATAATATGGCGTAGAGCTCCTTTGCAGTTTGTCACTTACCTACTTCACAAGCCTCATCTCTCACCACATCCACATTCCAGCCATTTTTCTGATCATTTCATTGTGTTTCACATTCCTGTACATTTAAACATTGTTTTTGCTGATACCAGTGATACTCTTCTCCACCTGCCTATCTTGTTTTCCTTCCTTTAAAATTCAGCTGGGGTACTGTTTCCCCTAGTGAAACTCACCCTGCTTCCATATCTGATTAACTGTTCCTCCTCTGTGCACTCACAGTCCTCTGTGATGACCGCTTTTATAATGCCTATCATAGCATATTTTGTTCCTATTTGTCTAATTCCTTCAATACAATGAAATCTTCTCAGGGCAGGGGCCAAGTCTCTTCCAATTTGGTATATCAATTCTAGTACAGTAACTGATATAAAACATATACTCCCTATTTATTTGTTGAGTTAGTCACCACATGGATAAAGGTGTCATAAACATAGTGAGTCCATAGGTAGGTTAGCAGAGCAATGTGACATTTCTCTTGAGTCAGTTCAGTTTTGCTTGAAAAAACTATTCTGAGCTGTCTGAACAGAGCTTCAAGAAGCAAGACCCAGACAGAGAATTCAGGGTCCCAAGTAGAAGACTCTGGGTTACAGTGAGGAAATATACAGGATTTTGATCCAGATCTGGTATTATTTCTTCCTTTTTCATTTATTAGAGATGTGACCTGGCATGTACGTTAACTTACCCTGGTTCCTTGTAACGTAATCTGTAACAATATGAGATTGGATTATATCATCCCTCAGGTCTTTATAGAATCAGATAATTGGATTCTTAATCCAGAAAATGTCTGATTGTTCTCTGGAAAGTTTCATTCTGAACTCAACTCCACACTGCAGACTTCTGCTTCATCTTGCTCCACAAGGGGATTGCTTCTATCTTATCTGACAACCTTTAAGTACTTTTCTCTCCACTCATCCAGTCTGCCTCAGGATTAGGACATGTACATGTCTGAATTCCAGATAAGTTATTTGCTGGTGGAGAAGACACGGCGCCTGTCCTATGATGGCCTGGAAAGACCTCAGGTTCCAGGAAGTGGAGCCAAGAAATCTGTAGATCAGCAGCATCACCCAGGACACTCTGAGTGACTCTGGAGATGGCAAGATGTCACTGTGGACTCTTGTAGACTTTCTCTCTCTCTTAAGTGAATTTTATGTCTGTTAAATCCCCACAGCACGTGTGTGGAAACTAGTGTGCATTGGAGACTCAAGATGATATTACAACAAAATTTGACTCTCTTACATAATTAAATCAAGAATGGGAATTTGTAATTCCATATTACAGAAGTGTTCAAGGGTTTTTTAATTTTAAAAATATCTTTCTAATATAAATATAACATATTCTTACTTAATGCTCAATTTATTTGCTGTTATATATAATGTGTATGACACATAGATCATCTTTCCCTTAAATTTTTAAAAATGGGAAAAATTTTTACAGATGGAGAAATAAAGAAAGAAGACGAGTTATGCATCTTGCCTAGTGTCTCAATGTTTGTTATGTTAGAGATGAGAGCATTTCAATTTACTAAAATGAACTGTGCTAACGGGTATGTATTCTTTCCTTAGAATTTTTCTCTTTCTTGGGAAAAACAATCCTTAAATAACTTTGGTCCAGCAGATTGCAAAACATGTTTTTGGCTGCATATTTTGAGTATCACATCAAAGCACAATTCTGGTAAAGAGAAAAGTTATGGGGAAATCAAATTCTGCTCTTGATTTACTTTACATTATTTAAGCAACATGTCATGGGTCTTTTGATAGCCTACAAGTGTCATTGCTTATGTTTAACAGTATCTGAATCTAATGAATGGACCATCTACCAAATGGCTGCTCTGAGACTAAAGGTTATTATGTCTTTCCCCTTTACTGCAACACGTCTTTTTGTTGGCTCTGTGTCTGGTTCTGCCAAGTGAGTAACTGTGGCCTACAGATGCATGGTTTGTACCTGGAGAGCTCAGCTTCTGATGACCCTTCAAGGACATAGCCACAGGCAATATCTTTAAACACAGCATATAGAAAAGTGGTGGTTCCAAATCTGAGAAATTCTTTTTTTTTTTTTTTTTTTTGAGTTGGAGTCTCACTCTGTCACCCAGACTTGTGCAGCCTCGACCTGCTGGGCTCTGGCGATCCTTCTGCCTCAGCCTTCCAAGTAGCTGGAATTACAGGCACGAGCTACCACGCCCAGCTAATTTTTGATTTATTGTAGAGATGAAGTCTCGCCAAGTTGCCCAGGCGGGTCTCGAACCCGCGGGCGCAGGCAATCTACTCACTTCAACCTCCTAAAGTCCTGGGATTATGGGCTGAGCCACCGAGCCCAGCTCCAGGGATTCTTTTATTTTATCTGCCTATCTCTTTCTCTCTCACACATCTGTCAACTATCTATCTAGCCATCTACTGTCTGTCTATCATCTCTCTCCTCTCTCTCTCTCTCTCTCTCTCTCTCTCTCTCTCTCTCTCTCTCTCTCTATCAATATCTATCTGTCTTATGTGCACACACACATCCAGCCATAGTTAGGCTTGTAATCAGGGTTGGATCCAGAAGGAGAAATGACAAAGAATATAGATGCCATTTTTCCTCACACATAGGAGGCAGGATTATTAAACTGATATGCTGGAAAGGGGATCATGAACCCCAGCTTAATACTGTGTACAGAAAAAGCACAGTTATTAAAATGTTGTGTTGGGGAGAGGGGGTTATGAAGGTAGTGCTTCTATAAGAAGAAGAAATTCTGAAATAACCCTGTTCAGGATATAGTGACAGTATTAATTTTTGGAAATGTCCTCTGAGATCATGAATAAAAGGTCTGAGATAAGTAGCAATTATAAAAATAAGAGTGCATCTTCAATGTAATGCATCTCATGTATTAGAGCTGTTTAATAATATCTTGACTGTGTGTCTCCAGCACACAAAGTCTAGAATTCCCAAATTAACCATTGAGTTTTTCAAAGAGTTTTCCCAGACACCTTTATTTCCCTTTATTAGTATGCTGGCTAGATTATTCTTTTGTGTTATTCATTTTGTAGAAAGAAAATACTTCTCTACTGTATGACTAAGAGACCGATTTGTTACATGAAGTGAAATTACCTAAGATATTTTTCTGCCATGCACACACTAAACCTTCCTAGGATGTTGATTTGATGTGTTTATAATGAGCACGATCTACTTTAGGAATATTCCAGCAGGTTGTGGGATGGAGGCACCTGAAAAACAGGTCCCTTCCCACACTGGGAATCAAGATACTTTGTTTCAATTACATTTAATACCTATTACTTCCACAATCCTTAGTCTGTCCTCATTAAATGTTGATACTGTTCTTTTAGTTTGGGCTTCTGTGTTACTTTTTACCTTTGTTACTCATTGTGTTTCAGGGGAAAGGATGCTTCTTTTCTCTCTCTCCCTCTTTTTTTATATAATTATTTTTCTGCTTATTGTATAGGTGAGGTCTCACCATGTTGCCCAGGCTGATCTCCAACCTGTGGGCTCAGGCATTTCTCTTACCTCAACCTCCTAAAATGTTAGGATTATAGGTGTGAGCTATTGCGCCTGGCCAGATGCTTCTTAAATTCTTCCCTCCCTCATTCCCCAAATGATATAAATGAAAGTAGGATGCTGATATTTAGTTCCTTTTTTTTTTTTTTTGAGTTGGAGTCTCACTCTGTTGCCCAGACTGGAGGGCAGTGGCCACTCCCGGCCACCGCAGCCTCGACCTGCTGGGTTCCGGCGATCCTTCTGCCTCAGCCTTCCGAGTAGCCGGAATTACAGGCATGTGCTACCAAGCCTGGCTGATTTTTTTATTTATTGTAGAGATTAGGTCTCACTGCCCAGGTGGGTCTCGAACCTGCGGGCTCAGGCAATCCACTCACCTCAGCCTCCCAAAGGCGCGGGATTACAGGCTGAGCCACCGAGCCCTGATATTTTGTTCTTTTAAAGGAATTGACAAAGACATCCTTATAACTGCCCCCACCTGTAAGTACCCCCATTCTGTATCATGCTAGTCAAGGTCTGTGTTTAAATGTAAAGTTCTTCATGGCAGGACCATGCCTTATCTTTGTGTCTTATCTTGGTATGCTAGCACAATCCCTTGAAAACAGCAAATAATCAAAAAAAATTTAATTAATTATAAAAAATATCCAGTAACTCTCTTCCATCTTCCTTTGTCATTATTCATACAGACATTTCCACATCACATACATAATAGCCAGTTTAATATTTCTGTCCTTTCAGAAATGAACTAAGTTACCATGATGGTTAATTTAAGGTGTCAACTTGAATGGATTAAGGGATACTCAAATAGCTGGTAAAACATTATTTCTGGGTGTGTCTGTAAGGCTGTTTCCAGAAGAGATTGATATTTGAGACAGTGGACAGAGAAAGAAAGATCTGCCTTTACCCAGTGTGGGCAGGCAACATCAAATCAACCGAGGGCCTGGATAGAACTAAAAAAGTAGAGGAAAGATAAATTCACTCCCTTGTCTGGAGTCAAGACATTCATCTTCTCCTGCCCTTGAACATCAGAACTCTGGGTTTTCTGTCTTTCAGACTTCAGGACTTGCATCAATGACCCCCCTCCCAAGTCAGGTCTTCTATCTTGACTGAAAGTTAACCATCAGCTTCCCTGGATCTCCAATTTATAGACACCATATCTTGGGACTTCTCAAGCTCTATAATACTGTGAACCAGTTGCCCCAATGCAACATTTTTCATATCTTTCTCTCTACATAAATGTCCTATTGGTTCTGTTTTTCTGGATGACTCTGACTAATATAGCAACTTTCCCACATTTCATATAAATAGTTAATGCTGGTGTTGGGGCTAAAACTCAGGAGACCTACAGCGCCAGAGCTGCGTTGCTGAAGTCTAAGACATTTATTTGTTTACTAGGCATCTACTCTGCACCAGTCTCTATGCCATGGATATTACTCTAATGAAAGTGGCACCCAGTGGATAAATACACAGTAATCATTTGTTGATTAGATCATTTCAAGTGCCTATTTATTACAGTTGCATCTTGATGTAAATACCAGCATATCTTTTTTTTAACTTGACTTGATTACACTTTGCAGATATAACTTTTACTATATATGCACTAGGAAACCAAAAAATTGTATGACTCCCCTTACTTTGAAATTCACTTTTTTGCAGTATTTGCTTTATCATGCTGATCTGAAACCAAACCACAGTATCTCTGAAGTATGCCTGTAGTTAGTTTGCTTTCATTTCACAAAGAGGAAAGTGAGACTGGAAGGAAAATTGAGAGTTTATTACACAGAGCCTGTGGTCCTAGAGGCACAACCAGGGACACGGTCAGTCCAACAGAAGTAATATGATAGGTATGTAAGTAATTTCTCTAGAGTATCTTTTGCATCTGGGATATTTTCAACGTTTAGAGGCAAAGCAGAAGTATTACAATCATTCTAATTAAAATTAGAGAATCATATGAACATAGCTCAAAACTGCATGAGAAAACAAAACAAAACAAAACAAGAAACCAAAACTCTCTCATCATAGTAGGCCAGCCCTTTCCCACCTCTGGCTTCTGTAGCAGATCATATTATAGGGTCACTATTCAGCAGAAAGCATTTCATACTTCTCTGTTTTTATCAATAGCACTGAGCTGTTCATCAAGACTTATCCTTGGCATTCCAGAAGGATTAACATCAACTCATCAAACTGCCAGTTGCCAGTTCACTTCTGGAGACTCTTTAAATGTTTCTCATCTAAAAGGCAAAGCTGAACATTTTATTTATTGCTTCCTCTAAGAAGATATAGAAATAGGCTTATTTGTAACCCCTGTTCGTTCTAAATTCTCCCTTTAGCATGGAAAACATAGCACAGTGTTGTACAAGTTTTACTTTTTTCTGTTTTGTTTCCTGTGCCCACATGCTAAGTTTGGATTGAATTTGTGTTAAAAGTGAAAGATCAAGCATTGTGGCTTTGGTGCTTGAACTGTATGCCAAATTGACTTATATAGGTGTCACCTGCTTAATATGCACAATAGAATAAAATAAATCACAATAACCAGCATCACTACCGTATTAATACCTGAAAAACGAATTTCCCCATTAATTTAAAAAGTTTTCTTTACATAGTCATTTTCTTTAAATCATTCACATGTCTCCTAATAGATTGCAAATAATCCACAGGAAAAAATAGTGGACAGAGATGTTTGAAGAAAAAGGGTTAGGTGGCACTTTAAATAAGAAATCAACCAAAACGAAGCTAAAATGCCTTTGCAAATAAATTCAAGTCAATGTGAAGTAGAATTTGATTTGCTGAAATTAAATTACATTCAGCATTTTTTTTTCTGACTGGATATGCTCTATAAAGGAAGGTGTCTATATGTGCATATCATTTTTTCTAAAGACAAAAAAGAGAAAAAATTCCTGTAGTTGGACTATTGATTTGAAACATAGTTTGAAACTAATTTATAGGGAAAGGGGCATCTCCAAATAATTCACAACACTGTCTGTTCCTAGCGAGTGTAAACAAACTAGAGCAGTAATGAATTCTTGGTGGTTACTGAAGTCAGCTTGCTGTGGAGAAGCAAAATGATTTGCTTTAGTGGATTCCTGACGTGTTGACCAGCTGCCCAGAATTGAGATCCAGTTGCCAGAGGGGTGTGAGGAGTGGAGAACTAAATCTCAGCCTTCTGTGGTCCATAAATGTCTTGTGCAAAGATAGGTAGGAAAAATTTGCTGTCCTGGTGAGATGGTCTGTAATGAAGGATTGAGAGTGTTGTGCCTATATCCAGAAATACAAGACTTGATTTTTAGAGACCAGCCATCACCTAGGTACTCCTTTCCAGATGCCAAGCAGTGAGAGAGGGTCAAATGCCTCTCCACCTGGCCAGCTGGGATGAATGTGTTTCTGGTGAGCCGATCTACCAGTTTTCAAAGTGTCCTAATGTGACTGGTCTCTTTTTTACTCAAATGTCTCCTTAAGAGGAGCAACTCCTGTGATTACTGAGATCGCGTGAAGGAACCAAGGTTATGTTCCTAGGGTCCTTCCTTTCTGCCTCTTTTGGATGAATCTGGTGGGTGTTAATCCTGAAGGTACATGATCATCACCTAGAGAGCTTTAAAAAATGCTCAAGTCCAGATTCTCTGCCAGAGATCATGACTTAGTTTGTCTGGTTTAGAGTTTCTGGGTATTCATAGTTTTAAAGTTCCCCATCTGGTTCTAATGTGTAGCCAGTACTGAGAAAACATGAGCCAAGCTGTCCCCAGGACAAATGACATCTCTGCTTTTTCTTACAGTTGTAGCCTGCACTTGCTCAGTGCTGTCTGTGGTGTTCTCCCATAATAGGAGTAAGTATGTCACTTCAGGGAAGATTCTAGCAATTCATTAGAGTGAATTCTTAAATGTGTTTTACCAGTAATAAGGCTGATTTTTTTCCCCTCCATCTCTGACTCCACATGTGAGAAATGTGATCAACTTTCAGTCTCAACTCTGGGACAGGTATTTGCCATATTTGGCCTAACTTCTTCAGTTGCTATTAGTTATTTTCACTCTCAAAGCTCTTCACAACCTGCCTTGCATATCTCCAAAGGGACCAAAGAAGCCAATCCTAGAGAGGGCTTGGAAGTATGTCAGTCTTCGTGCCAAGAACATTTCTCCCTTACATTTAAGATGTATAGTAAAAATGCAAGTAGCTTCTGCATATTTGTGTTCAATTTATCCTGAAATCTTTACAATGTTAATCCATAGATATCTATAAAATATTTGTATAATTGGAGACTGTAATCTAAGAATAAATTAAAATCAAAGAGTCTAATAGCACATCGTGATTCTGATTGCTGTAGAAGGAGGATTAGACAAGAGTTCTTGTCCTGTAAGAGATGTCAGGATACATTGTTACCGATCAGAAGCCCTGTGTTTATGAAAACAGATTATTTGAAGAAGTTATCATTCTATTTTCTGTTTTCTTGGGAGAGTCAATGAAGGCCATCACTTTTTTAAAACTTTAACAGAGAGCACCTATAAATAGGCTTTTTTAAAAAAATTATTTATTCTGGAGCTATATAGTAAGTACCAACTTTATAGGAGATATTTTCAACCATCCAGTCTATACAAAAAAACAAGATTGTGTTGCCTGTGCTGTAGAATGATTGTAAACAGTGCACCAGTTCACTACAGCAATGCTAGCCCCTAATTCCGTAAGTGTCTGTAGATGCTTTAACCAGTCAGCACTGAGCAGTGTGTCTAATCTGGTATGCAGCTGCAATGTTAATAGGCCAACTGCGTTATCTCACATTTGCCTGGAAGGAACAGTGGTGCCTAAATGAATTGCTATGATTTCTAATACAGATAGAAGGGCCAGCTACCACAGGCCATGTTGGCAACTGACAGACCATACACAATGATGAGGCATTGTGTTTATCTTGCTCCTCCCAGACCCTGGAGACTGGCAGGTTTAATGCAGGGAGATAAATGAGGAAAAAGCAGATTTTGAAAGGGAGAAAGTTGTAGAGTTTCAATGAGGAAACAAGGTTCCCATGTGTACTGACTTTGCTACAGGACAGGGCAATGGTCATCAAGTGTGGACGGATCAGGACATCAGGTGGAAAAGTAAAAAGGGATTTGGAGTCAGGATTCAGAATTTGCTGATGATTCTTAATGGTAACTTAGGATATTGCTCTCACTTCTTTTCCATATTTGAAGACAATACTTGTCTCTTATTAACTTCCAAAGAAAGACTTATGCTTCGAAATTAATGTTCTTTCTGAAAGTTCAACAGAGGATGACTCTCAGGTTGATTCAACACCATCACCTGCATGTCATTTCTGAGGTCTCATCTGTTGACTGGGGCTGGAGTGCAAACACAGAGCCTAAACTTAGTCATCCTAAAACTTTTTCAATTTTATGTTTCACTTTAACCCATCTTCACAAGCAAGCAAAACTTGTCATTCTTTTTCAGTCTGTATTAGAGGAAAGTATACAATTATTTAGGGAAGACCTTGAAACAAAAGTAAGTCGCCGATGACAGAACGCTGAGAAGTTTTTATAGGAGGCATGAATGAAGACTAAGCCATCTATGTTTTGTTTTGGTGTGAGGGCCAGTCTTGCCTACTTGAAGTATAAACATCAAGAAGAGAGGCAGTCAATACTGTCTTGCCAATGGGAACGTTTTAGCCTATTCCTTGGGCCCTTAATGAGGAAAGAGTTAGGATCAGTGTTGTATGTTCTGATGGTACATTGAACCTCTCCTTTACAGTAATTAGTAAATATATTTTCAAAATACTGTTTGAACTAATTCATATGGCCAGATAGTCTTTTTAAAGTATTAACCAATTTATTTTTTCTTCCTAGGCAGTCCTCTTCTCTTTTCCCCCATTCAAGCATTGTCTGAGGAGGGCTTCTGAGAGAGTTGGGATAAAGGAGTCTTCCTAGTTTTTGGTTTCCAAAGGACAAAGCCCTTAGGAGAATGAATGGTTAAAAAAGGAAAAAATATATATAATTTTAGGGCATTGGTAAAAATATTAAAAAAAGATGGAGCCTCTAATCTGAGATAGGTAATAAGGGAGTAATCTAAGATAGATGAAAAGAGAAAAGAAGGGTGACAGATTAGGTGAAAATAGATGATTGATGGACTCCAAGTCTCAATTAGTTCAAAGAACATGAATAATAAGAGAATAGTGAGAGATTCTGAGATAGAGCAGTTGTGAGTGATAATAAGGCCCAGATGTAATTAGGGGAAGGGGTAGCCTAAGTGGAATGGCAAGTACCATTGAATATGATGAGTTTTAGAGACTCAGAGGCTTTGATGTGGGAAGAGGTGGGCCACATGAACATTGACTTCTACTAGCTTCCTAGCATTGCCTGAGGTAGATATGAAGACAGGAAAAAAGTTGCTTAATCCCTCAATAACATTGAGAGAGTCATGAAAATATTATTGTAGCCTACATCAATGTATCTAGTCTCTTTCTAAAAGACCTGTTTATTTAAAACTCCTTCCATAAGCCTTCATCCAGGCCTCTTTGATGCCTGCACACCCCATCTTTTTGCTTCCATAATCTCCAAAGTATACACATGAGTCCTAAGCCTTTTAAAGCAACCAGTTATAGAGTCTTTCAGTAACTTGGTTCTTAACAATGGATCAACAACACAGTAAGATAGACCTTCCCAAAGTAGGGTACCAGGAGTGGTCATGATCACTCTGATAAACTGAATGTATTTTGCTCGGCTCTTCTAGACAAGAAAATTTTAAATATGTCCCATTATTAGCTTAATGTGAACAAGTTTTTAAAAGCCAAGATTCTTTCACACTACTCTAACCTTAGCAAATTGTCCATATTCTTCCTCCTGTGTAACTGATGAGGCAACATGTATTTTCCAAGAGTGGCCACAACAACCATATCCCACAGCTTTTCTCCAGTGGAACTGTGACATTCCTCCCATTAGGTGGTGGTGTCTATATCCCTCCCTTTGAAACTGGATGAAAATTTTTGACTTTTGTCAAAAACCAAGAGAGTGTATCAAAAGTAACACTGTGTGGTTTCTGAGGCTAGCTTTTTAGAAAATAAAGCTATGCATTTATTCCTTGTTTTCTTAGAACACAGTTTCCAGACTGTGAGGGAGCCTAAACTAGCCCATGCAGAGGGACCACATGGGGAAGCCATGTATAGGTGTTCCAGTTCAGTCAAGGTCCCAGCAAGCAGCCAGTGTCAAGCCAGATGTGTGACTGAAGGCTCCTCCAAGGCTATTCTCAGCCCTAGACAACAAGCCACCCCAGCACTTGAATTTTTATAGTTGAGGTCCCAGACATCATGCAACAGAACAAGTCATTCCTGATTCTTACCTATAAGATGCAATAAGCATAATAAAAAAGTAAATTTTCTGTTGAATTGTTACACAGCAGTCGATTACTACAACAAGGCACTAATAAAATGTTTAGAGTTAAGTGCTTACGAGTTAATGTGTATGTATATGTATTCACACGCACAAAATACAAGTCTCCTCCTGATTTAACCAAATTCACACCTACCCAGCAATTAACCTGCCTTCAAAACTTTCAGGGTGCAGGTGATGCCTTGAGGATGCCATTGAGCTGCAACTTTTTGGAGTGCACCTTTAGGATAGAGAACCAAATTCAGGCAGATTATACTCAGGCACCAAAAATTTGCCTCCACAGATTCTTCTAGTATTTTCCTAGTTATTTGTCCTCAGTTTCTTTTTTTCCTAGCAAAAGATCTGCTTAACTCAGGTTAGTTCCGAGAGAACTTATAATATTTGATTTTCTCTGCCAACTCCCCTTTAGTCCCTCACTCTATCTATATACATCTGATCTCAGATCTCAGGCTGCACATCATGATTAATTCTGGCCTTTTTGGAACCAGCACATCCTGTCTCTTCCTGGCTTTTATCCTGCCAAATTTGTATGTCATATTATACACAACTGAAACTTGTTTCGCCATAAAAATCTCATTTATCTGTATCTTATTTTGACCATTCTTTTCGTATCAGATGTGTATTTGTCTCAGTGCCTCTTTGTATATAAATGCATAAATTACACAAAGAGACATGTGGGTTGATTTGTTTTATAATTACCTTGAGCACTTCATTTGATAGGTTATACAAAACTAAAATTCTTTGGAATGGATTATAATGTCAAGACTCCTTTAGGAATGGAGTCTCATGTATTATTATCTTTAGAGCATAGAAGGCTTTCCAATTGTCTAGCTTAAAGATTGTATACTAAAACTTAAATGTATATCCTCTTGACTTGCCCTGAGTGGATACAGAGGAAATGAAGATGAGCATGTGTCTATTCCTTTGAAGAACTCCCCCTTACACAGTGTTCCTACCTTGGATGCATATAATGTTGCCACAGTATTTCCCAGTCATATTTTCCCACTCTCAGAACATATACAAAATATTCTTAGTCCCTCACATTTTTAAAATAAATAAAATGTAAGAGAAATAATTTTTCTTTTCCTTAGAAAGAAGTGCATCACTAGAGTTATTAATGATATGTAAAGAGTTGAACAGGAGAAAAAGCTTTATATTGTGACCAATATGTTTTTGAGAAAAATTCCTAAGAGTTATTGCTTATCTGTTTGTTTTTTAGGGGTGGAGGACTGTCATTAAAAGGAATAAACCCTAGCAGAAAAAACAGATGAATATTTCAACCTGGTGCTATTTTGTTTTCAGCCCAGAAAGGCAAAACACATTTTGCTAATAGATTTTTTTTTCTCCTTTCACACGTACGGCAGGTTATAGAACACAAATTATGGTAAATATCCTGCTCTTTGCATTAGAAACAAATAAACAAAAAAACCCAGCCAAACAAAAGAATATGATTTATAATTCTCTGCAATTGCATCTCTTTTCAGCAATATATAATCATACTGCATCTCTCATTTTACAGCTTGGGAGGGATGGGAAAAATCACAATTTTTAAAAAAAAACTATGCTGATAAAAAATAATAAGTAGAATAATAAAATCCATTCATTTTATGGAGTGTACTGTAGAGAAAAAACAAAATTCTGTCGCTGTTTATTAATCAGTTGGATTTGTAAATGCAGAGTATTTGACTTAAGCGCAATCTGTTCCAAAACAAATACCCCCACAGCAGGTTATGCATTAGAGTCATATTTCTCAGATTAAAATCTTCCAAGTGTAGCCTTCAGTACTTGTCATCATTCAGGATCCTGAAGGCTTACTGGAGACTTTTGTTCGGATGGAAGGAGTACTTTCCTCCAATAGCCATTCCCTGGGGTTACCTCAGGCTCATCAGATGCCCAGAGTGCCCTGCTCTGTGCCTTCATCTGCAACTCTAGTTGGAAAGAGCATCCTCTGATTCTACTTCAGAAAGGGACTCCACTATTTGTAAAAAAATTGGGGGTCAACTGAAAACAAGGTCAACTTTCATATTTAGTATTTTGTAGGTTGTTCATTTTTGTCAGATACTATTAAGGAATTTTATATGCCAGCTTTATAGTGTGTTCCATCTACCTATATATCATTAATTCATTCACTCATTTCAATCAATCAAAATATTTATAAATTACTTATTAGCTATTTGAGAAGTTATCCAAATATAGTACTGAGAAAGACAGACAAAATTCCTATTCCTTTAAAGCTTATTTACTAATGGAGAGACCAATAACTAAACACACTCATGCTTAAATAGGATATTTATAGATTGTGATAATATTATGAAGGCCATAAGGAACTAATGAGTTAGAGAATAAATGGAGAAAGTCATTTCAAATAAAATGGTCAGTGATGGCCTTTGGGACAAGGCACTAAGTGAGTCAATATTTGAAGAAGGTACCAGCCCTGCTGCATAAAGCTGGAGGAAAAATATTTCAGTGATGATGCACAAAACATGTACATTTTTCAGAGCTGCTCAGAAATAAAAGAAAGGCAGTAGAATCAAAGTCTAGTTAGTGAAGAGAGGAAGAGGCCAGATTTGAGAGGAGAAGGAAGAAGTAGGGATTTTATTCTAAGTGCAATGGGATAGTGTTGAGAAGTTTTTTGATCCAGGGAGTGAGACCATCTGATTCACACTTCTAAGAGATCATGTTGGTTGCCCTGGAAATAGATGGAATAATACAAAAGTAGATCAGGAAGATTATTTAGGGTCTGTCACATAAATCTGGAGAAAAAATGATAGTGGCTTAGACTAGAGTGATGACCACAAATTTAGAGAGGATTAAATTTGCTTAAGATATATTTTGAAACCGGGCTCAGTGGCTCAGCCTGTAATCCCGCGCCTTTGGGAGGTTGAGGTGAGTGGATTGCCTGAGCCCGCGGGTTCGAGACCCGCCTGGGCAGCAAGACATCATCTCTACAATAAATCCAAAAATCAGCCGGGCATGGTAGTGCGTGCCTATAATTCTGGCTACTTGGAAGGCTGAGGTGGAAGGATCGCCGGAGCCCAGCAGATCGAGGCTGCAGTGGCTGGGAGCGGCCACTGCACTCCAGTCTGGGCGACAGAGTGAGACTCCAACTCAAAAAAAAAAAAAAAAAGATATATTTTGAAAGCAATATCAATGAACTTTGATCATGGAAGAAGGGTGGAGAATGAGGACACAGTACATTTATGCATGATTAACAATGGTATTTGACATAATGCAATGTTGTGCCATTTTTTTAAAATGGGAAAACTGAAAGGAAGAAGGCATCAAAAAGATATTTGGGTAGGGATGGGCTATCCAAAACTCTACATTGGGTGAATTCTGCTTGATGTGCCTATTAATATTTCCATACTTATTATTTTTTATCCGCATAGTTTTTTTTTTAAATTGTGATTTTTTTCCCACCTCTCCCAAGCTGTACCATATAAGTTTGGTATATAGAGAGGCCAACTTGGGAGTTTTAGATACAAAAGTCATCAGCATGGATATGGTTTTAAAAGGCATCACTGAATATGAGGGCCTAAGGAAATAATGTAAAGAAAGAAGAGAACAGGGCCCAGGACTGAGCTCTGGGACCTTTCAATATTTAGAGGCCAATTGGAGAAGCCTCAGGGGGGCACACAATGGTGAGTCAGTGAGGTACAAAGCCAATCAGAAGAGTGTGTGGTCATGGAATCCTAGAGAAGTAGGCAGTTCAAAAAGGCAGAAGTGATGAACTGTATCCAGTGCCAAGACAGTCAACAGGGATTTCCCAACGACTTTCAACAAAGCTTTAAAAATGGAATTTGGAGATGGGAAAGCCAGATGGGAATGAGCTTCAAAGTAAAATGGTGTTGATAACAATGTGGATAACTTATGCAGATGCCTAGGTCCATTGCTTGAAATGGCTATGAATTCAGACTTTGTAGTGAACTATGTTTAGAATAAAGGTTTCAGGCTCCTTGTCTTTAAAATATGGATGTTGATATTGCCTTTCTCATGGAGTTATTTTGAATCTTACTTTAGATACTACATCTACAACATTTATGACAGTTTTTGACCCATAATATGTGCTCAATAACGTTTTGTGTTGAATTAGAACATTTGACTGAAGCAGCAAGATACAATAGATATGAAATTTCAAAGTAAGACAGTAGCTCACTGTGGGGCATTTGCAAAGTGGGATTTTTTTTTTTGTATTGCTCTTGAATTTTCTCTACCCACAGAGTCATTAGAAAAGAGTTGCATATTTAGGAGGTTTTCGTAAAAATAATTTTTGAGAGAGCCATGGGAGTCTTGTCAGGCCCATTTCCAGGGGCTTCCTTTTGATGGTCCCTACAAGTCTTCTATAGTTGCAGGGTATGATGGGCCATCTTCTACTCACACTTAGAAAACCCAGAGGGCACAAGGAGAATGTTCGTGAGCTGATTCGAATAAAGCAGAGCTTCAGCTGTTGCATGGGGATCATGAGCCAGACTGAAGCCCCTTAGGTTGAGAACTAGCCTAGAGTCATTGAAAATTCTTCCCTAGAGGATCCTTAAGAGTTTAGATCCCAATAGAAAAAGTCTTTGTGGAGTGGGCTGTTGAATATACCTGGGCTAAGGAAGAGCAGAATACACAGACCTCATCATGGGAATTGCACTGTAGGGGTCAAGCAGGACAGACTCTCAGAGCCCAGGAAAACAACTGTACACTAGAGAGTCAGCTAGACATTCACCACCTTAAGACAGTTCAGTGAAGTAAACACTTTTCTGTATTTATAAGTTTACCACTCATTTCTTCTCCCTATCTCCTTGCTCAGCCCTCCATAGAGTCAGAAGCAACAGCAGTGAGTAGGAGACATGAACAAAGGCACAAAAGCAGTGAGCTACCCTGCCTTCTCGGATGGCAGTTAGACCACCTGCCACAGACAGGTGAGGAAGAAAAGAGAAGTCTGATCTTTGCGTGGAGACTGAAGTGTTGATTATCATATTGGATTTGACTTCTGTGAATAATCTGACCAGTCTCTAGGATAGCCTGCCATGGACACATCTTCTTCAGGGACTACAGCAGCCACTGACAGTCTTAGCTCTTGCAACTGTGTGCTGTATAGCTTTATTAAGAATGTAGGCTCTGGAGTAGACTGACTGGATTAAGAACTCAGCTCCTTCATTTATAAACTATGTGGCCTCAACCAGGTTATCCAACCTCACTGTGTCCCAGTTTTCTCACCAGTGATATGGAGAATAATAGCGTTTCCAACCTCTTGGCAATTTTATGAGGACTAAACAAACAAAAAGATGGAAAAAGTTTAGAAAAGTATTTGTTACAATAAATAGCTGATGAACATTATTGTTATTTCCTTTGATGACAAAGTTCAACAAAGGCATATTAATAAATCATCAGGCTTTTTTTTTAAAAGCCATGGTTTCACTCAAGCTGGAGTGCTGTAGCATGATCACAGCCTTGATGTGAGGGGCTCAGGCAATCCTCCTACATCAGCTTCTCAAGTAGCTGGGGCTATAGGTATGTACTACCACACTTGACTAATTTTTATGTAATAGAGACACAGTCTCATTATGTTGCCTAGGCTGACCTTGAACTCTTGGGTTCAAGTAATCCTCACTCCTCGGTCTCCCAAAGTGCTAGGATTATAGACATGAGCCACCGTGCCTGGCCATTCGGGCATTTCTAACTATAGTAATAATCTTAAAAGGATTAGAGAGATTTTGATGAACTAGTATCATAAAGAGGGGTTATACAGACTTAGTGGCCAGTGTAGGAAGAGACCACATTTTCTAGATGTAGATGCCTACAGTGGGAAGATAGTGGCTTGTGTCAGCTCCAGGGTTCCTGTTTCTTCCCTTGTGTTTACCCCATCTCCATCTTCAAAATCTCCAAATGACATAAATCAATTCCCATTTTCCTTTCTTGCCAGGTAATACATTTGTTCAGATTTTATTCCTCTATTCATGATCTCAGCCCATGTTGTAGATGACAATTTCCTTGAAGACAGGACCCTAGGACCATATCTGTTCACCAACAAATATGTTGCTGTTACATGTGATTCTCTGATACCCTGAACTTGTTGACTCAGCAAACATTTCTCCCCAAACACTTGAAGCTTCAAAAGAGAGGCCAAGGGCTAGAGTAGTGGTTTGGGGATTCAATTCCCCTTTCATTCCTATAAATAGCTGTTTTAATTTGAGACTGGGGCCTATTTCTATGGGAACCTGGCACTCTCGCTGCCTGTAAATCAATGATGTCAATCTTCCCTGCTGTCAACATTTAACCAGCACCAGTTGCACAGGGATTTGTGTTGACCACTTCAGTGTCCTCGGGCTATTTTCTTTCTGGTTTGTCTGGCCTTGGCTAAAAGTTCTGTACTCACATTCCAGGCAACATTAAACTTCCTCTCCTATACATGGTCATGCTCACAACCCCTTGGAGTTTGACAAATTGTTTCAGTTCCCACCAAAGCCAGCTTAGCTTGGCAAATCCATCAGACCTGCCAACATTTCACAGAGTAGGTTTAGAGGGGAGGATATCTTGTCTCAACTGGTAACTCCTTTAGGCCAAATATCCACACATTCCCAATATCTCAAGTCATGATGAGTGCCTAGCACACTGTGGGCAATAGCAATGACAATAATTATTATCATAATGTTTTGGGCTATCTATCCTAGGAAATGCTCTAAAATATATCTCCAAGGAATCATATTTAGCTATATCTTAAGCTTTATCATTTTACTTGTGACTCAGAAACTGGTTCTAACAGATATTGCTGCATTTGGTACAACAGTTTTACAAATTCATTAAGTATTTATGGAGCTTATCATGTGAAGATATAGCGCAAAGTTAGGAGGGAGTACCAAGATGAACAATGAATGAATAACAAATCTTCTAGTCCTAGAGAGATTTATAATCTAAAAGATAAGTACACGAATCACTAACCACAAGACTCAACTAGAACAAAAGTCACCAGAGTTACAGGTGGTGGGTTCTGTGAGTTCAGAACAAGGAGATTCCACAACTGGTCCCCAGAATCAGCACTTCTTTTTTTTTTTTTTTTTTTTTTGAGTTGGAGTCTCACTCTGTCGCCCAGACTGGAGTGCAGTGACCGCTTCCGGCCACCGCAGCCTCGACCTGCTGGGCTCCGGCGATCCTTCCGCCTCAGACTTCCAAGTAGCTGGAATTACAGGCATGCACTACCATGCCCGGCTGATTTTTTTTTTTTTTTATTTATTGTAGAGATGAGGTCTTGCTGCCCAGGCGGGTCTCGAACCCGTGGGCTCAGGCAATCCACTCACCTCAGCCTCCCAAAGGCGTGGGATTACAGGCTGAGCCACCGAGCCCGGCTAGCACTTCTTTTTTAAAGTGGTTACACAGGAGTTAGACTTCAGAATATGACAAGATCTTAACCTGAGATACAAGAAGAACTTTTAGGTGAAGGAATGGACTTGGTAAATGATATTTAGGAAGGACTTCTTTTTTAAAGGGAATAAGAGCATATTTGAGTGAGTGAAGAGTATTGAGAGAAAAAATAAAGAATTCCAGACTGAGAGTTAAGATACAGTTTGTTTCAGCCACTAACAAACTATATGAGCTTAATAATGAGTTACTGAAGGGCCCAGGCCCCAGCTTTATAAAATGAAAAGTTGAGGTTTTGTAGTCTTAAAGGCGAGTGATCTTTTGGTTTTCCCTTGTTAAATAACCAGAGTTCTCTGTGCTCTCTTGTTAGATATGAATTTCTATGGAGTGGTCAGTAGAATATTTATATTATCTAATAATGGGAACTTCCTATCCCTTCTCCCTTCAGTTGCATTTTTTGTCTTATTTTAAGGTCCTAGTTTTAAAAGCATGAACATTTTAGTTTGGCTTCAGCAAACCCATCCAGAATTAAACTCCCCAGCAGACATTTTCCCCAGAGTAGACTGGCCTTCTTGCCAGTTTGTTAAGCAGTTCATTAACCAATCTCCTCCTCACCTTCTTACTGGTTCTCATGTTGTGATGATCCATTCATAATACTTACCACACCCAACTGCCATACTCACCACACCCAACTGCTGCAGCTCAAATTTCACCTTCTCTCAAATCTTCACTTATTTCTGCAGACCGATGATTTCTTCCATCTCTGCTCAAGTGGAGAAGCAGCTTTCACTTCTAGGCAATTGAGCTGTGGGAGTTGCCATTTTTATATTCTGCTTCAGGAGCACAAGTCTCCCAGCACAAAGTCTGCACACTCCTCAGTGTGTCGTACTCCACACTTGCTTAGTGTCAGCAGTACCATATTTCGTTCTGGAAAATCTCTCTATAAATGCTTACTGATAAATTAATGTATCATAGAAGCCAGATGATTTCTCCAACTTAAAGTGTAAATTTAATTAAGCAAGAAGATTCTTCAACATGGCCATGTTACTGTGAAGAACTGTCAGTCAGTTTTCTAGGGACACCTTGGCATTTTTTTAATCTCTGAAGAGAAGGAAGAAAAAGAAAAGTTCAGACGTATTTCCTCAGGAAGCTCTTCCTAGTATCCTCATATTACGTGACCACTATATGAAGATGCCAAAGCATCTTCCTGGGATAAGCCCACTCTGAGAATTTAAGTCCACCAAAATGAAGCAATCAACACTCAAGGACTTTCACAAATTTTCAGTTAACGGGAGGCAATCTTGTCTGGTTCACTGAATAAGTTATGAATAAGAAAAAGCAAAATGGTGGAATATGTTAATAAAGCATTGTGTAAAAGGATTCAAGGCACTGAATCTGGAAGTCCCAGGGCTCTTCCAGGAAGTTTGTTCTTATAGGGCTGAAAACCACAATGGCTAGAAATCCCTACAAGAGTTCTGTGCATTGGGAACAATGAAACGAAAGCCCTGAAAACATCTATTGCTGAAAGAAAAAACCTCTTAAAAACAATTTAATGCATATTTAAGAAAGGAATTAGCTTCCCTGAAGGAGGCATAATAAGTAGTGAAATTCAACCATGGAGTCTTGGCCCTAATTTATGCTAAGTGGACAATGATTGATGCCAAATTGCAGAGGAATACCTAAGAAATTACCTACCAGAGTCACACAAATATCAGAAGAATTTATCATAATTAATGGTATTGCTTTGAGAACCAAAGGAAGGGTGAGGAGTTTGCATTTCTTATAAAGTGCTGACTATATTATTTGCTTCGGGTAATAATTACAGCACCCATGCTTGCTAAATGGCAATAGTTAACATGCGGTGGTTGTAAACAAGACTAGCTATAGGCAGGTTCAGTTTAATCTTCAGCCTGGATGCAAGCTGCCTGATTGTATAACATAAATGTGTCAGTTAGCTCAAGCCTCCTATGTTTTGGAGGACTAGAGGTTAGTAGGAGCAAGATAGTGCAAATTCCTAATGCTATACCACATCATGCATTGGGGGCTGTCCTAAAGAGACCTTTTGAATATTAGAATAAATTGAGAGTCCACTTGCTTTGGATTTCTATAAAATCTATCATTCAGGACCTCAAAGCTTTGAGGTCAGGTCTGGGGAGGTGTACACATTTCTTTCAATGAGAGAAGGCCACTGGAATATTTTTATTTTTGTGTGTCATCTGAGATACTTTACACCCTATCTCTTATTTATCCCTAATCCATCATCCTATGATGATAGATTTATTATTTCCTTTTTATAAAAAAAGAACTGAGTAGAGGGAACATTTGGTAAATTTCTACTAGGTTATGCACTTGGTAAATAGCAGGGATAGGACTAGATCCAGATTCTAGGACCCTTGTATCCTTCAGTTCTAGAGAGATCAGCCAACTGCTCAGGACAGAACTACTGTTTTCTTATTCTTGGGCCACCTATTGGTGGCGATATTTCTGCTCTTATTTTTGAACTATGACAGAGCCTTATGGAAGTCATGCCTATGCTATATGACTCATTGCCCTTATTTGTTCAATGAGAAAACACCCTTATTCCAAATATAAATTCAACAGGACAATTTGGCCAGAGCATTGTAGTTAGTTTAATACACATAGTGCTATGCATCTAATATTTGTATGATATACAGTATGAGTGTGTGTGTGTGTGTGTGTGTGTGTGTGTGTGTGTGTGTGTGTGTGTATTTCAAGAGTGGTCAAGTTGCACTGATGCTTTCACACTCTCTCATCTCACAGACATTTGCATAGAGATACCGAATGTCTTACAAAGTGGTTATGGGTAGCAGGACATAGTTTTCTACAGCTGCGATTTTCCTAGGAATCAGGCTGGGGATCTGCACTGGTCCTCACTAACCTCACTAACCCTAACAGGTCTTTGGAAGAGGAGCTGCCAGCATAGGCTAAAGTCTACTTGGAGCTTTTCACGCCAGATGCCGAGACCTACTCACCTGAGCTACTTTTAGTTGAAATTCCCAGGTTGTTACATGGATTTAACTTTAAGAGTTCATGGAATTAGCCACAGCAACTCTAGAATGTTTTCCATACATGTCTTATGGAAGGACCACATCATATTTAGCAACATGTATCTCTCTGTGTATGTATGTGTATGATCTCAGGGCATCTGCCACACTGGTGAGGCCCAAGATTCTTCACCACACAGCTAATTCACCTTCTGAGGATGCTTCCATTTTCTGACAACTGCCAAGGCTGTGAGATCGCTTCTCTGGGCTGCCATCAGAACACTTTGATCCTTCGTCCACCAATGGCTTGTTCTGTCTGTGTTACTTTACTGTCATAGTCATCTTTCCATTAAGCTGTGAGATCCTTCAGAGTAAGAACAGACACCCTTTTATTTTGTGTATTGCCTTTCACTTGTTCTGGCACCTAGTAAATGTTCAATAAATGGCTACGGAGTGAACGGAACGGGACAAAGCATTCTTGACTGGGCACCACTGGTGACAGTGCCCCAACCACCAGGGCTAACCAGTCATGACCAAGAGACATCAGTCTAATTCCCAAAAAGAGCAGGATCCAAAAGAAATACCACAGAGGTTAGAAATGTGGCATCTTGTATCAAGTTAGAATGCATTCATCTTAGTAAAAGGTTGCCTTGTGTTTCCTTTGCTAATTGTACTTTGGTTTGGAAAATGAGCAGAGAAACTAAATGAGAAAATGACTTAATTTTTAAGGTTTTTGGATTTTCCCCCCAAAAACTAGAGCTGCCACCACTGTCATCCTGACTATTGTTTTGTTTCTCTTATAGATATCACGCAGCTCCTTTAATGGAGCGTATACTATATGCAGAGAGTTGATAAACCTAATGACCAGGAAAGGCACTGTTGGCTTTCTTGACTTTGGACTGACTTCCAGAGCCTAGAGCCTAAAGGAAATCAGGCAAAGTTTAAGTTTATCATCAGCAAAACTTTGCCAGCAGTTTCCCTAAAAGTTAGGAATAGATATAGAGAGAGAATTTACATGGTTCTAGCATAAAGAAAAAACTAGTATTTACGGGGATTTGTAAAGATCAAACAATGATTTGTTCTTTACAAACTACTTGAGTGTACACTGAATTATCACATAAACCCCAAAACTATGTACATCTATTATGCATTAAAAATAAGTTAGAAACAATGATCAAGGGAAATAGAGACCTCTATTAGAGATGACATCCCATCAGAAAGGAGTCTGATCATCCTGGGCCCCCAGAGCTTATCTGGAGAGAGTCAAATTGTAGGCCACTCCTAAAAAAAATTGAACTTTTTGCTGTACTATTGGATGTATGGGTGTTGGAAGAAAGGAGGGGAGAGCAAATAAATATATTTACCTTTTAATTTTGTTTCCCACGAAAAAGGATCAGAATTTGAGAAAGTTCTACAAAATATGAGACAAAGGAGTACCTATAGTGATAATGTTAGATAAACTTTGAGCATGGTTTTATTTCCAACCCAACTACTAGTGTGTGACTTTAGGCAAATTACTGATACTCTCCAAGCCTCAGTTTCCTCCCATGTCAAACGAAAAAGCATTAACTTATGTATTGCATTGCAGTAGGAATAAATAAAACAATGTGTACAAACTCATAGCACAATACCTGTTATATAAGAGATACTCAATATATACTTAGTTTCTTGTACCCACATATAGTTGTGAACATACAACTTCATATCTTTTCTTCCATGAATAATCTGCTTTTGTGATTGGTGTCTATATATCTATCAAACTCTACATAGGAGGATCTCCATCTGTACAGCTTTCTTGGTCCTCAAAACCAAGTTACTCTCCTTCCTCAGGTCTATATTCCAGATTTGTTATCATGTTTATATTACTATATGCAACACAATGTATTACAATTATTATATTTCTGCCTTTACTTATTATGCATTCTTTGAAACAACAGTCTCTTGTCATTTTCTTCTCTATGACCTAAGGTAAATGGTAGGGGTTAGATTACAAATACTCTGAGTCATGAGTAGGAGACAACTTGGTACTCTGATTGTTAATTCAATACAGAAAATTTTGTGAAAGTGTAATGCTTTTTGTGGGGACTGGTATGGAATATTGGAAGATACTGTGATGGTCAGGACCAAGGTCAGTCAAGTCAAATATAGCACTTCCAAAACACTGCAATTGTAGGGAACTTGTTGTACTTTCACTACTGAAGTGAGCTATTCATTCACATCAGGCCTCAGATTATTAAAACAATGACAATAAAACTTGTATGTCCTATTGGTAAACAAAGAAAAATAATTAAAATATATAAAAATATGCCCTGCCCTTGAAAACTAACTCAGCAATATTTATGGGTAATTAGGCAAGCCTAAAAGAGGAATAGGAGTAGGGAATGAGTTAAGTAGTTTCCATCTGTGATTCAGGTGAAAAGGTTGTGTGGAGAGAAATAGGGGATCCATCTGGGGTCCTGGGGCTTTGTATAGGAATATCATTGTTTTATGAAGAAATAAACACACCTGTGCTCTAAGCTTGCCAGTAAAGCCAATCTGTTTCACATTTTAAACTCCACTCAATTATAAAATCTATGGGTCTCCCTGGAATAGAAGTGTGTCAGGACCACATCCCCCTTCTCCAAATTAGTGTCAACAATCCAATACCATTGCCCAAGTGAATACTTTTATTTATTTATTTATTTATTTATTTATTTATATCAAATATGTGTGTCTGTAGAGCTTGCCAGCCTGGATAGCAGCATGAGGATCTTAGCCTGGTTTCCATCTCTTCCCATAGACTAGGTTTCCATTTCTTCCCATAGACTAGGACCTAGTATCCTTAGCAATGTGAAATTGAAACAAAACCAAAGTGAATTAATAAAAAGACCTAGAAGTTTTCAGTAGTAACTGTCTTTGAAAGTTTGGAAAAACAAAGGCGGGGGAAAAAAATCATCCTATGTATCTTTTCTATAAGAATGAAGCAAAAGAAGAAATTAAAAAACCCACCATGTCATTTTTCTGAACTTTTGCCATTAAAGTATGAAAAAGTCAATGTCTGCATGTGTATGTGCTTGTGTGTGTTCATGTTGGAAGGGCAGTGGGCATGGTGGTAGTGGTCTCTAAGCCCACAGTTATGTACCAATACAATGTGTTTATTCTAATACTCATTTAGCAAAAGCTCATTATTTTGAAAGTTCATTTTCAAGAATTTTTATGCAAAAATTTAATACTGACTCCTTGTTTGCTTTCTCAACATAATGTGGTTTTCTTAAGGCTGAGTCCTAGACTAGAAAATGGGACTAATATGGGACTAAGTTGGCGTCTGGACCATGATAGCGTCTGGACCATGATAGCAAATAATTGGGTACTGAGTAAATGAAAGATCAGGAGGGAAAGGGAGAGTGGGAAGAGGAGAGAAAGAGAAAAGGAGAAAGAGAAAATGTCAATAACTATAATCTTTATTTTTAAATATATTTATTTTAAAGATGTGGGGTAAAATTTCTGGATTAGGCATATAAGTGGATACCGTACAGGTAAAACTTGGGCCTCCCCTTGGTCTCCATTTTGTCTTCTGTTAATTTTTAAAGTTTATTTGCACTCTTGGAAGCAGCTATCTGGAGGAAAATTATTACTACATGCCCCATGATCTAGGATAAGGGTTGAAAACCTACAATGCTAGTGGTGGCATTTAGACTAACTTTCACCAATGTATAGTCTGGCATTTACTACATGCGCAGCATGTATATACAATTAAGTTTGTGAACTCGCCAACGTGCACTTATGTTGACAGCATTGTACAAACAACGTGGTAAGGTTTCATAACCTTTGTATATAGTGTCTCACAGCTGTGTTTGTGTAGACATGTGGTAGTCTCTTGCTGAGTGATGTTCATTATTGTTGTTGTTTTTGTGTGTCATTGCAAGAATATCAGAGCTTGAATTAGAGCAATGAACAAACATTACATTTCTTGTTAAACTTGGCAAAAGTGGAAGTGAAATCAGGGGAAAGTTAGTTTAAGTTTATGGGGAAAATTCCATGAAGAAAGAGGCAGTGTGCAAATGGATTAAACATTTTTCTGAGACAAGAGAAAACGTCACTGATGAAGAGAGATCAGGATGGCCAGTAACATGCAGAACAGATGAAAATATTGCAAAAATTCATCAAATTGTGTATCAAAATCATCAGTTGACTAGTAGAAGCATAGCAGACCAAATAAACATTGATGGAGAAACAGGAAAATCTTAACTGAAAATCTTGGTATGCAAAAATGGTCTCAAAGGAGCTCTTGCATCATGACAATGCACCAGCTCACACACACTATCTGTGAGGGAGTTTTTAGCTAATAAACAAATAACTGTATTGGAAAACCCTCCCTACCCACCTGATTTGGCCCCCAATGATGTTTTTCTTTACCTGAAGATAAAGGAAATATTGAAAGAAAGACATTTTTATGACATTCAGATCATCAAAGGTAACATAACGACAACTCTGATGGTCATTCCAGAAAATGAGTTCCAAAACTGCTTTGACGAGTGGGCTAGGTGCTAGCATGGGTGCATAGCTTCCCAGGGGGAGTACTTTGAAGTTGACTATAGTGATATTTAGCAATTCTCTATGTAGCATTTCCAAGATTCAGAATGTGAGCTATATGACTTCTCTCAATTTGAACTTCCCAAATCTCCACTGATCCATTTTGCCCAAGACTGTGTTTCACATTTGGTACCACCTCAACCCACCAGTACATATAAATATGTGTTTCTTTGCATATAAGTCATGTGCAATCTAACATGATACTTCAAAGACAATGCCCACATTCTTTATTGTGTAAACCAAAGGGATGACTCTAGAGATGTCCATTTCAATCCAAGATGTGAAAAAGAAGCATTAAGATTTATTTGTATTTGTTTAGTATATCTGAAGTTATTAATTTATTAATGAAGTAGAGTCAGAAATTGCTAGAGGTACCTGCCTATTCAGATGGTTTTTGAAATCGGAAGGTCAAGTATGAAGCAGAAGACAGCCTTTCCCCACTAGCTAAGTTGTTTTGATATTATTGTGAACTATCCAACACGGTAATCACTACCCACATGTGGCTACTCAGACTTAAATGTAAGTGTATAGAATTAAATAACATTAAAAATTTAATTTTCAATAGCATCAGCCATATTTCAAGTACTCAATAGTCCTGTGTGGCTAGTGCTTCATACTGGAGATAGCACAGATAAAAAACATTTTCATTATTGCACGGAACTCTATTGGATAGTGCTGTAGGACTCACATAATTTGGAAAATTTGAAAGAAAAATAGGTTACCTTCAGGGGCCACCGTAATATTTTTATCATCTACAACATCATTGGAAGCAAGAAACAATTGTTTTTGTATTTGTGCTAGGAGATTATTCATGCTTGAGACCTCTTATTGTGAAAATGGCTTCTTTAGGATCGGTGAAAAAATTAACAGAACTATCTAATACGTGGGGTAGAAAACTGTGGCCAAATAAACTTATGCTTTTACTTTGTATTTTTTTTTTCAGCTCATTCTGCTATGACTTTGTTTCTATTTAAATATTTGCAGTGTTGGTCCCTAGGCCTGAAATTCCATAGAATGTAGAGCTGATTTTACATTCCCTTGTTTACCATAGTAAGTGCAGAAATGGCAGGCCAGTAGCACGTACTAGGGTAAATGGGACTTAGATTATAAACTGCTATTTATTTTTTGTATGGGTAAAACTCTGATGGGCATCATGTGGTCCAAATGCGTATACAATTTATAGAAACAACACATCTGAGAAATATTTTATCTGTATAGTCACTCATGAGGAGCCATGAGTTGTCCTTTTCTCTCTTATTTCTTTCTCTCTTTCAACATTTCTAGTTTCCTCCCCGAACCCCTAAGCACATATTTGTTGAGTGTCCATTAGATTCTGAGAAGAGATCAAAGAATATGAGAGATACAGTTTCTATTCTCATGGAGCTTATGGTCAAAGAAATAGACAACAAAATTACCTGCAAAATTAATTTTTGAAAAACATTCTGATAAGTGTAATAGAGGAAGAATGCAGGATGATAAACAGACAAAAAGCTCTAATAACAGGGAGACTCGACCCTTCCTGGAAGGTAAGAGATGGAAGAATAATGAATACTGATAGGAGGATCTGCTGTTTGCCCTTTATTAATTAGTGAGCCTTTTTTTCTTCTCATGTGACAGGCCAAATGAAGTGTTGTGCAAACATATAGCATTGTTGATGTTTCCTTCTTGATGTCTAAGCCCCTCTGAACCTCCTGGCCCAAATTTCAAGGCTGGTTTCGTGAAGCTGTTCTCAGAACAAGAGTGAAGAATTACTGCAGGTGAGAAGATTGGGAAACAGTTGGGAATGGATGAGGAGTGTGAAGGGGCTACTTTGAGCAATTTTCTATAACACAAAAATAAATTTGTTCTACCAATCGCTCAGGAGGGGAAAGACGAAGGCACACACATATTTATTTGTGGGTATCTACGTTTTCTTGGCAGCTTTGTTACTCTAAACTCATCAATGTCAACTCATTGATCCCGATTTAACTTGTTGGCTCTATCTACTGGATTAAAATTTTTTTCCTAAATTATATCGGATCTTATGATAAAATATATTCAGCTGTCCCTATTGCCGTGGGCTTTTCCTGGCTTGTATGGTTACATTATGAGCTGTGCCTTTGTCTCTATTCATCTCTTTTTGTCTTTCTCTATTATTGCTCTTTTTATCACAGCTTCTTCATTTTCCACCTCCATTCTCCTCAGATTCAGACTGATGATAAGGAATGTGCTGTTAGTTGCTGATGTGATGAAATTTGGAGTGATTGCTTATTAAAATGTTCAGGGCATTTCTTTGATGACATTGGATTTAAGAAATATGATAATTGTTAAAATATACATGACATCTTTCTCTGATTGTGTGTGTGTGTGTGTGTGTGTGTGTGTGTGTGTGTGTGGGTGGTGTATGTGTGCATATGGCTGGTCTTTTCTCAAATGTGCTCATGCAGTGTCATTTTTGGAATGCGGTTGTCTCCTCAAAGTGGCTATCAAGGGAATTAGAACTCAAATTAAGGATTATTAAAAAGACATTCACACTGAAATATGTTATTACTGCAAAAGCTGTTCTTGCATTAGCAAAATGAAGTTAGCGGAACAACTGGCATTTACAGCTGAGGCTCTAAATCAAAATTCTGCAAAGCAGTCCTGTTTTTCCACTCCAATAGCATTCTTCCTTCCTCTACAATTCTGTCGCTGTGAACTTTGCCAAGTACCTTACTTTATAGAAAACCAGGAGGGCTCAGAAACCAGTAAATGTCGGATACTACTTCCTACATTTTCCCCCAACACTGGTTTTTATTGAGATACAATTCATACCATATGATTTATCCATTTAAATTAATTGTACAAATTAAGTGAAGTACAATTCAGTGATTTTTAGCATTTAGAGTAAGTTGTGCAATCATTACCACAATCAATTTTAGAACATTTTGCTTAGCCCAAAATGATACCTCCAACCCCATTAGAAGTCACTTATCCAAATCCTCCAACTCTACTTCTGTATCTTGTCTCAACAGATTTGCCTATATTTGCTTATTTTCATATAAACAGAATTATCCAATATATGGTCAGTCTTTGGTTACTGACTCTTTTTAGCATGAGGTTTTCAAGTTTTATCTATGTTCTAGCGTATGTCATTTCTTTTATGTCTAGCGTATGTCTAGTGTATGTCAATTACTTTTAGATTTAAATTTTACACTGTATGAATATGCCATATTTGATCTATCCATTGATCAGTTAACAGTTATTTAGGTTCTTTTCACTTTTTGATGATTATGAATAATGCTTTTATAAATAGTGATAGGTAGGTTTATCCTTGATACTAGGTGATTATTAGATACATGATTAGCAAATATTTTCTCTCATTCTGTAGGTTTTTTCACTTTTTGATAGTACCCTTTGAAAGTTATTTTTATTTTATTTTTATTCTGCGGTGCTGGTATTTAGAGCGCAGCGGCTAAGGGGCCAGGTCGCCTTCGTTGCAGCTGCTCAGCTCTTCTTTGCGCCCGCCCGCTGCGACCAACCAGTCCTCGCCCCGCTTCGGCCCGCAGAGCTCGCCCCTGCCCCACCCGCAGACATGTCTGAGACCAAGAGCAGTCCCGAGTATGCTTCGTTTTTCGCGGTCATGGGCGCCTCCGCCGCCATGGTCTTCAGTGCCCTGGGTGCCGCCTATGGCACAGCCAAGAGCAGCATCGCCATCGCTGCAATGTCTGTCATGCGGTCGGAGTTGATCATAAAGCCCATCATCCCAGAAGTCATGGCTGGTATCATCGCCATCTACGGCCTGGTGGTGGCAGTCCTTATCGCCAACTCCCTGAATGACGGCATCAGCCTCTACAGGAGTTTCCTCCAGCTGGGCGCTGGCCTGAGTGTGGACCTGAGTGGCCTGGCAGCAGACTTTGCCATCGGCATTGTGGGGGACGCCGGCGTGCGGGGCACCACCCAGCAGCACCGACTATTTGGGGCATGATTCTGATCCTCATCTTCGCCGAGGCCCTCGGCCTCTATGGTCTCATCGTGGCCCTCATCCTCTCCACAAAGTAACCCCTTTCAAGTTCACCAGCCACAGAATATGATGTAAAGACCACCCCCTCCTCATTCCAGAACGAACAGCCTAACACACGCACGGGGCAACTGCCCTCAGTAGTTGGTCTTGTAGTGTCCTAGTGCCCGTTGTCTGTGGCCCTGGCCTTGCCCCCACCTACCCGGTGCCGTGGACATCCAGGCCCACTTATCACCCATCCAGGCCCTGCCTCGTGAGGACGCAGGCCTCCAGCCGTCCCCACCCACCTGCCCTAGAGTGCTCTGTGTATAAGGATGAATTAGAGTTGTCATTTTCTCTTCACTGGATGTTTATTTATAAAGATTTGATCTGTTCATACCTCTGTGGAGCAGCCCTTGTCTCCCAACTATATAGTAATCTTTAGGTAGAGTGTCACCTTGTGGGGTCCCGTTGCCGAGACTTCCTTGGATGGAACCACCCTGTCCAGCTGGGCTGCCAGGCCACGAGTCGGAGCTGTTTCCAATGAAGTTCTCGGATGTTTTAAAAAAAAAAAAAGAAAGAAAGAAAGTTATTTTTCAACTATGATAAACTCCAATTTATCTAATTGAACTTTTATGCTTGTGCTTTTGGTGTTGAAGAAACCATTGATTGTCTAATCGAAGGTTACAAAGATTTACTTAAACATTTATTTTAAAAGTTTTATAATTTTATCTCTTACACATAGGACTTTGATCCATTGAGTTAATTTGTGTGTGTGTGTGTGTGTGTGTGTGTGTGTGTGAGATATAAGGCAGGAATCTAACTTTATTTTTTTACATGTGGGTAATCAATTGCCTGGCATCATTGATCAAAAATGTAATTCCCCTCACCCTATTGAATTGAATTGTGTTGACACTCTTGCTGAAAATTAATTGACCATAAATTTAAGGTTTTATTTCTGAATTCTCACTTGTTGCCATTGATCTATATGTTAATCCTTGTGGTAGTACCACCCTGTCTTCATTCCTGCAGCTTGGAAGTAAGTTTGAAATTGAGAATTGTGAGCACTCCAACTTTGTTTGTTTTCAAAATGATTTGGGGTATTCTGTGTCTCTTGCATTTTTACATACATTTTAGAATTAATAGATCAATTTTCATAAAGAAGTCAGTTGGGATTTAGAGAGAGATTTATGGAATTTGAAGATCTATTTTGGAAGAATTGTTGTCTTTTCCCAACCATGAAAATGGAATGTCTTTCAATTTATATAGGTTTTCTTTCATTCTTTCCAATGTTTTGCAGTTTTTCTTCAGAGTATATATTTTCAATTCTTTTGTTAAATTAAGTACTTTTTTGATGTTATAAATAGAATTGTTTCCCAAATTTCACTTTGGTACTATTCATTGTGAGGGTATAGAAATTTGATTAATTTTTGTATATTAATCTTATAGCCTACAACCTTGCTGCGCTTATTTATGAGTTCTAATAGTTTTTTAGTGAATTCCTTAGCATTTTCTGTATACAAAAACTTTTTATCTGCAGATAGAGCTAAATCTCCTTCTTTAAAATCAAGATTTTAAACATTTCTCTTTCTTGCATCAATGTTTTGTCTAAAACCTCCAATACAGTATTTAATAGAAGTGGTAAAAGCAGACATCCTTATTTTTGTTCTGAACTTAGGGGGAAAGCATTTTGTCTCTTCATCATTAGGTATAGTGGTATCTGTAAATTTTTTGTAGATTTTTTTTTATCAGTTTGAGAGAGCTTTCTTCTAAGCATAGTTTGTTGAGGGCTTTTATTATAAAAAAGGGTTAAATTTTGCCAAATACTTTTCCACTGTCTATTTAGGTTGTCATTTCTCCTTTTTTCTATGAGTATATTATATCATATTGATTGATTTTTATTTGTTAAACCTATTTTGATTTTCAGGGATAAATTCCAGAAGGCGATTGAAAGAATCTCTAGATCACTAAGTCCAACAACAGGTTCTTAGGCCTTATTTCCTGATGTCCCCAAAAGGTTCTTGATTTAGGTCCACTGTCAATTTTAGAAATTTGTCAATTTTATCTAGGTTATTGAATTTGTTGGTATATAGTTTTCATAACATTTTCTTATCATTTCTTTTTTTATTTTAGTAAAGTTTCCAGTAATATCTTTTCTATTCTTGATTTCATTAATTTGAGTCTTTGCTATAATTATCATCAGTTTAGCTAAAAATTGTAAATTTTGATCTTTTCAAAGAACCAATTTTGGTTTTTGTTGATTTTTCACTATTGTTTTTCTTTCTCTATTTTATTAATTTTCATACTAATATTTATGATAGCTATTCTTTGTTTGCTTTAGGTTTGCTTGTTCTTATTCCTTCAGAACCTTATTATGGCATATTAGACTATTGATTTGAGACCTTTATTCTTTTTTTAATGTAGCTACTATAGCTATAAATTGAAAAGAATGCTGAAGTATACGTTACATTGATTTTTTAAAATTACAAAATTAACTTTTCTTATGTTTTTTATTTATGTGGTTGAATGTGCTTTCTGGGGTTTGTCTTTCTTGACAAGAGTGAGATTTCAGCCTGAAGAACTTCTTTTAGCATGTCTTGTAAGGAGGGTTTGCTAACAAAAAAATCTCTCAGATTTTGTTTACCTAGAAACATCTTTATTTTGCCTCAACTTTTGAGTTGGAGTCTCACTCTGTCACCCAGGCTTGAAGGCAGTGGCTGCTCCCGGCCACTGCAGCCTCGACCTGCTGGGCTCCGGCGATCCTTCCGCCTCAGCCTTCCAAGTAGCCGGAATTACAGGCGCGCGCTACCACGCCCGGCTGATTTTTTTTGATTTATTGTAGAGATGAGGTCTCGCTGCCCAGGCGGGTCTCGAACCCGCGGGCTCAGGCAATCCACTCACCTCAGCCTCCCAAAGGCGCGGGATTACAGGCTGAGCCACCGAGCCCGGCTTGCCTCAACTTTTGAAAGTTTTTTCTGCATATACTATTTGTGCTGACAGTTCTTTCAATATTTTTAATATGTCATTAACTACCTCCGAACTTTGTCTCTGATGATAAGTAAGATCTCAATATTGTAGAGGTTTCCTTGTGTATGAAAAGTTTCAGTTTTGCTGTTGTTGTTTTTTTTTTGAATTAGAGTCTCACTCTGTCGCCCAGACTGGAGTGCAGTGGCCGCTTCTGGCCACCACAACCTCGACCTGTTGGGCTCCGGCGATCCTTCCGCCTCAGCCTTCCAAGTAGCTGGAACTACAGGCACGTGCTATCACGCCCGGCTAATTTTTTGATTTCTTGTAGGGACGAGGTCTCACCAAGTTGCCCAGGCGGGTCTCGAACCCTCGGCTCAGGCAATCCACTCACCTCAGCCTCCCAACGCGTGGGATTACAGGCTGAGCCACCGAGCCCGGCTTCATTTTTGCTGCTTTTAAGATTTTTTTCTTTGTCTTTTTATTCTAGTAGTTTTACTATTATGTGTTTGGGCATAGATTTTTTTGCATTAAATATAACTGGAATTTTAAGCTTCATAAATGTGTAGATTCAAACTTTTTATCAAATTTGGGGTATTTTCAGTCATTATTTCTTGGAATATTTTGGGAATTTTGTTTCTGCTTCTTTCCACTCATCTACTTCTGCTAATCCCATTGGAAATATCTTGATGCACTTGATAGAATCACACATTTCTTTGAGGCTTTTACTCCTTCATTTTTTTTTTCTGGTCTTCAGATTGTATACTGCGTATCTATCTTCAAGTTTGCTGATTCTATCTTCTACCAGTCAAATATACTATTGAGCCTCTCTAGCGCATTTTTAAATTTTTAAAAATTTTCTTTATTTCAATAGTTTTAGGGAGTGCACGTAGTTTTGGTTTCATGGTTGCATTGTATAGTGGTGAAGAAGTTTAGGCTTTAAGTGTACCCATCACTCCCACCTGTGCCCATTGTACCCAATATTTGATTTTTCATCCCTTCACCAAACACCATAGCCCTTCTGTGTCTCCAGATCCTAGTTTAGCTGCTACTCATAAGTGAAAACATGTGGTGTTTGGTTTCCTCTTCCTGTGTTAGTTTACTTAAGATGATGTTCTCTACTCCATCCAAGTTGCTGGAAAATAATAATTTCATTATTTTCGATGACTGAATAGTATTCCACAGTGTATATACACTACATTTTCATTATCCACTGATCAGTTGGTAGGCATTTAGGTTGATTACACATCACTGCAATTGTGAATTGTGCTACAGTGCACCTACGAGTGCAAGTATCTTTATATACATATATATCACAATCTCTATGTCTTTGGGTAGATACCTCATAGTGGAATTACTGGATCAAATGGTGGACCTACTTTTAGTTCTCTGAGTAATCTTTATACCGATTTCCGTATAAGTTGTACTAATTTACACTCCCACGAACAGTGTATAAGAATTCCCTTTTCACCACATCTGCACCAGCATCTATTGTTTTTTCAATTTTTTAGTAATGGTCCTTCTGATTGGTGTAAGGTGGTATCTCGTTGTGGCTTTGATTTGCATTTCCCTGTTGATGAGTAATGGTGAAAATTTTTCATATGTTTGCTGGCCATTTGTAGGTTTTCTTTTGAGAGGTGTCTGTTCATGTCATTGTTCCTCTTTTTAATGGGATCATTTGCTTTTTACTTGTTGATTTGTTTGAATTCTTTATAGATTCTGGATGTTAGTTTTTTGTCTGATGCATACTTTGTGAATATCTTCTCGCATTCTGTAGGTTGCCTATTTGTTCTGTTGATTATTCATTTTGCTGTGTGGAAGCTTTTTAGTTTAATTAAGTCTACCTTACTTATTTTTGTTTTTGTTGCATTTGCTTTTGGGGTTTTCCTAGGTCAATGGCCAAAGGGATTTTCCTAGGTTTTCTTCTAGGATTTTACATTCTCAGGTCTGACATGTAAAAGTCTGTAATCTATCTTGAATTAATTTTTGTATGTGGTGATAGGGATCAAGTTTCATTTTCTGCATATAGCTATCAAATTTTCCCAGCACTGTTTGTTGAATAAGATGCCCTTTCCCCAGTGTATGTTTTTTTCTTCTTTATAGAAGATCAGTCGGTTGTAGGTGTTTGGGTTTATTTCTGGATTCTCTATTCTGCTCCATTGATCCATGTGACTGCTCATGTGCAGTGCCATGCTGTTTTGGTTCCTATGGCCTTGTAGTATAATTTGAAGTCAGATGGTGTGATGCCTGGACTTGATAAATGAATTCAGTGAAGTTTTAGGATGCTGAATTCATTTATCAAATCCAGGAGTCTTTTGGAGGAATCTTTAGATTATTGAGGTATAAAATTATGTTGTCAGCATAGACAGATAACTTGATTTATTCTTTTCCAATCTGAATATGTTTTATGTTTTCTCTTGTTGGTTGTTCTAGGTAGGACTTCCACTACTATGTTGAATGGGAGTGGTAAAAATGGGTATCCTTGCCTTGATCCAGTTCTGAGGGTAATGCATTCAACTTTTTGCCATTCAGGATGATGTTGGTGATGAGTTTGCCATATATGACTTTTATAATTTTGAGAATTGTTCCCTCTATGCCTATTTTGCTGAGGTTTTCTTTTTTATCATGAAGAAATGTTGAATTTTATCATAATTTTTCTGAGTCTATTGAAATGATCATATGATATTTGTTTTAAATTCTGTTAATGTGGTAGATCATGCATATTGATATGCATATGTTGAATCACCCATGCATTCCTGGGAAAAAAAAACCCACATGATTTTGGTGAATTTTTTTAAATGAGATGTTGAATGCGGTCAGCTAATACTTTGTTGAAGATTTTCACATCTATGTTCATCAGGTATATTGATCTGTAGTTGTCTTTTTTTGTTGTATCTTTTCCTGGCTTTGGTATCAGAGTGACATTGGCTTCATAGAATGAGTTAGAGAAAATTCCTTCTTCAATCTTATGGAATAACTTGGTACCAGTTTTTCTTTGAAAGTCTAGTAGAATTTTGCTTTGCAAAAGTTTCTCTCTTATGGTATGGACAGCTTAGGGTATTGATCAGGAATTGGTTGCCTACTCCAATTTCTGTAAGGGTATCTCCTGCATTTTCTAAGATTATTTTATTTTGAGATTTTACATTTAGGTATTTGATCCATTTAGAGTTGATTTTTGTGTGTGGAGATAAGCAGGGTCCTGTTTCAATCTTCTGCATATGGTCAGCTAGTTTTCCCAGCACTATTTAATGAAGAGTTTCTCCTTCCCCCAATGGATGTTGATGGAGGCTTTGTCAAAGATGAGTTGGTTGAGAAATTGAGATTTTGTGGGAGATAGCCCACAGAATTGGAAAAAATATTTGCCAACTGTATATCTGACAAAGGTCTAACACCCAGGATCTACAAGGAACTAAAATGTGCTGAAAAGAAAAAGACAAACAGCCCCATTAAAAAGCAGGCAAAAGACATGAACAGACAGTTCTCAAAAGAAGATATACAGGCATCCAATAGATACATGAAAAAGTGCAGCCTCACTAATCATCAGAGAAATGCAAATCAAAGCCACAATGAGATACCACCTAACCCCAGTAAGAATGACCACAATTAATAAAACAAACAACAACATATGCTGGTGAGGATGCAGAGAAAAGTGAATGCTTCTATACTGTTGATGGGAATGCAAACTAGTTTAACCTCTATGGAAAACAGTGTGGTGATTTCTAAAAGAGCTAGAAATTGACCTTCCACATGACCCAGCAATCCCCTTATTGAGAATGTACCTGGAGGAACTCAAATTATTTTACAAAAAAGATACCTGCACACACATATTTACTGCAGCACCATTCACAATAGCAAAAACATGGAAACAACCATGCTGCCCATCAAAACTGGACTGGATAAAAAAAGCGGTACATATACAGGATGGAATATTATCCAGCCATAAAGAAGGACAAACATATGCAGCAACTTGGATGCATTTAGAGACTATAATACTCAGTGATCTAGCACAGAAACAAAGAACAGAGTATCTCATGTTCTCACTCATAAGAGGACTCTGAACTATTACCATAATACTCAAAAAAAGGGATTGGCACTAGCAGGATACTGCCAGGGTGGGGGTGGGGACACATCATAAGGGTACCTGATCTCAAACCAAGGGAAGTGGGGACCAAAGAGAGGCCCAAATTTTACCTGTGTGATGTCCACTTGTATATAACAATCCTGAATTGTACCTCACCTCTTTAAAATAAAATAAAATAAAATAAAATAAAATAAAATAAAATAAAATAAAATAAAATGAGAAAGAAAGTCTGGTAGAATTCAACTGTGAGTCCATCGGGTCCTGAATTTTTTTTGTTGTTGAGAGACTTAATTTCTTATTCAATCTCACTACTTGTTATTGGTCTGTTTGGGGTTTCTATTTCTTCATGAATCAAGGTTGAAGGGTTGTCATGTTTCCAAGAATGTATCCATTTCCTCTAGATTGTCTATATTGTGTAAAGGCATTCATAATAAATGTGGATGATTTTTTGTATTTCCATAATATCAGTTGCAATGTCTCCATCTTCATTTCTAATTGAGCTAATTTGAATCTTCTCTCTTGGTTTCTTAATTAATCTAGCTAGTAGTGTATCAATTTTGTTTATCTTTTCAAAGAATCAACTTTATTTTTCATTGATCCTTTGTATTTTTTTTATCAGTTTCATTTTGTTCTACTCTGATTTTGTTATTTCTTTTCTTCTGCTAGGTTTGGATTTGGTTTATTCATATTTTTCTAGTTCTTTGAAGTGTGACATTAGCTAGTCAATATGTAATTTTTCAGTCTTATTAATGTAGGTCTTAAAACACTATAAATTGTCCTCTGAGCACAGCTTTGGCTGTTGCCAGAGGTTTTGATAATGTTTAATTTTCATTCATTTCAAGGAATTTTTACATTTTCATCTTGATTTTATCATTGACCAAAGGGACATTCAGGAGCAGATTGTTTTACTTCCATGTTTTTGTTTGGCTTTGTGAGTTCTTAGAGTGAGTTTCTAGTTTTATCCTGAGAAAGGTGCTTGGTATGATTTCAATTATTTTGAATTTATTGAGAATTGATTTGTGGCCTATATATGGTCTATCTTGGAGAATATTCTTTGTGCTGAGGAGAAGAATGAATATTCTGTAGTTTTTGGATGGAATGTTCTGTAGACGTCTGTTACCTCCATTTCTTAGTGTCCAGTTTAACTCCAATGTATCTTTGTTGACTTTCTGCCTTGATGATATATTTATTGCTGTCAGTGGAGTGTTGAAATTTCTCCTATTATTGTGTTGGTGTCTACTTCTTTTATTAGGTCTAGTAGAATTTGTTTTATAAAGCTGGGCTCTGGCAGTAGGTGCATATATATTTAAATTTTTTATGTCTTCTTATTGAATTGATCCCTTTATCATTATATAATAACCATCTTTGTCTTTTTTTTTAACTATTGTCAATTTAAAGTCTGCTTTATCTAATATAAGAATGGTTACTTCCTCTCATTTATGGTTTCAATTTGTGTGGAATATTTTTCCTCACCACTTTACCTTGAGTCTGTAGGAGTCTTTGGGTGTTAAATGGGCCTCTTGAAGGCAACATATATTTGAATTGCATTTTTAAAAATCCATTCTGCTAGTCTATACATTTTTAGTGATGCATTGAGACCATTTACGTTCAGGGTTAATAATGATATTAAGGTGCTATTCCATTAATCATGCTGATTATTATCTGGTTGCTTTATTTATTGACTGATTTTCTCTATTGTGTTTGTGTTCTATTAGCCCTGCGAGCCTTATGATTTCCATTGTGTGTTTACTGATTGTTTTAACCTTTCGTTCCAGTATTTAGAACTCTTTGGAATGTATCTTGTAGAGCTGGTCTAGTGGTAACAAACGCCCTCAATGTTTACCTGTCTGAGAAAGACATTTCTCCTTCATTTATGAAACTTAGTTTTGCAGGGTATAAGATCCTTGGCTCTCTGTTATTCTTGTGGAGGTTGAATATGGGGCCCCAATAACTTCTGACTTGGGTAGGGTTTCTTCTGAGAAGTCTGCTGTTAGTCTGATAGGTTTGCATTTGCAAATTCTGTCTCATTGCTTCTATAATTCTTTCCTTCATGTTAGTTTTGCATAACCTGATGATTATATACCTTGAGGATGACCTTTTTGCAATGAATCTTCGGGAACTTCTTTTGGCTTGTCTAAATATGGATGTCTAAATCTCTGGCAAGGCCAGAGAGGTTTTGATTAGGTTAATTTGAAACTTCTATCTTCAAATTCTGAGATCTTTTCTTCAACTTGTTCTACTCTACTGTTAAAACTCTCCATTGCCTGTTGCACTTTCCTAAATGGTTCTTCCATTTCCAAAATTTCTTCTTCTTCTAAGTGTCTATCTCTTTTAAAAATTTTTCATTCATGCCCTGAATAGTTTGGGTTTTTAAAATATCTTTATGTTGGTTTTCAACTTTCTCCTGAATCTCATTGAACAATTTTATTATCAACCATTGGAATTCTGTCTCTGGATTTTCAATGATTTCATTTTGGTTAGAGTCCATTGCTAAAGAGTTAGTGTGGTCTTTTCGGGGTATTGGAGAACTCTGTTTTTTCGTATTGTCAGAATTATTTTTCTGGCTCCTTATTTGGGCAGACTTTTCTGATTTGAGGTTAACAGGGGGCTAATGTAGGCACTATAGGGTTCCCTTGGTTATTTATAGCCTTGATGTGGTGAATTTCTCAACTGTCACCTGTTCCAGTTCTGTTCTGGGTACCTGCACAGGCTCAAGGCATCCTGAGTGGCGGGGGTAACTTGGATAGTGGTGTTAGTTGGGGTGTTGGATCAGACTTTCCCCAAAGCTGATATCAGATGTAATATTCTGTGCTGTTGACCTCCAGTCAGGAGGTGGCACTTGTGGGAAAGTACCAACTGTGATGGTGGCTATGGGCTTTCTGCTTGGCATGTGTTGCTCCAAGGAAGTGCCCACTCAAGTTAAGTGGTGGGTAAGGCTGTGTGGATTACCCAATTATCTGTCTGCTTTGCACCTTCAAAGGTGTGCAGGGGAAAAGAGCTCAAGTCTTGTGTGAACTCTCGTTTGCCTTGGTGAGGATTAGGAGGGAGTACTGGGTCACTGGGGTAATGCTATTGTGCCTGGGTTGCATAAAAGAGTTTACCTTGGGAGTGGGAGGTTGCTATGACAGTGAGTCCCACTCAGCTCCCAGCCTTAGCCTCAAGCAGTCTGTGTTCTGAATGTCAAAGTGCAGCTGGCCTCAGATATCCTCTAAGCAGTCTAACCCAGCCAGGAACTTTCAGCCACCATGGAGTTTGCCATTGAGGGCTGTCCTCTCCCAGGCTGGCTAGAGAGCAGATGTCAGCAAAAGTTGAGTTCCCTGGATATGGCAGATGGAGCTGCTCATGGCTTTTTTCCCCCCACATCATTCCACATGATCTTTGACAGAGCATTGTTGTGGGTAAGGCAACCTCCCATGATGGACTGAGTCTTGAAAATCTCAGGGGGCCCTCCAAGTCTATAGCAGGAGCACAGAATTTCTGAATTCCCCTCACTCACCTTCCTCACTGTGTACACAGGCTGTCATTGTCTTTGTCATGATCCAGCCAAGAGTCTGGCTAGTTCCAACCTAGGGCAACGGATTTTTCTCTTCTTTGTACTATGTGGCTATTATAACTTTTAAAAATGAGTTGTACAGCATGCTGCCAGTCCTGCTCCTCTCTGGGTGCTGAGGAAACTCTTTCAATCTTGGTTTGCTTTGTGAGAGAAACACACTATAGCTGCTTCTAGTTGGCCATCTTAATCTTATTCCCTTTAATACATTAAAAAAAAATTTTTAGCTTTTGTACTTTTAAGTTTAGATTTTTCATTTGTTTTTTTTTGGGTTTATTTTGTTTAATTTATATCTCTTTATTTGTATTGTCTAATTGATTATTTATTGTGATAATTTCTTCTTTGTCTAATTTAAGCATGCTTTCCTTTAGACTTCAGAAATACGTAGAGACTTTGTATGTTAAGTCCAACATCTGAGCCCCTTCAAAAACATCAAAGGCAATTTCTGTTCTCTGTTTATCTTAAATATATGAATTCATTTTTCTGTATTTTAAATTTTTTAAACTGGACATATTAGATAATTTAGCAACTCTATATATTAATCCCTCTCTTCTAAGTCTTCCTGTTGTTTGCTTGTTTTTTTTTTCTTAGTGATTTGACTAAACTATTTTAGTGAATGCTATCTCCCCACAGTGTGAATCCTCTTATGTCACTCTTTGAGGATGCAGTCTTGGGGATGTGCACCATCTCCCTAGCATGACATTGCATTAGTAGGGCTTCGTTTAGTGGTCTCTTTCCTTATAAAACTGTCTGACACGCTTGGCATTATACTTAGCTTCAAGCACCACTAATTAGTGGTGACTCGTTCTATTGTTTTTGACAATATCTAGGGACATAAATTGTTTCACAGTTTTATTAAATTAAATTTTGGAGAGAAAATAAGAGCTACTAGTCCTTTGGCCACTTTTCTCTGGAATTTGCCCTATGCAACAGGAAGCTGTGTGTATTGAGGAATATCTTTGCACTGCCCCTCCCTGAGATTGTACTGTAGCTCTTAACTATGAGTTGCAGAATATTGTGCTCTTTGTTTTTGGCCATCTTATAGAGTAGGACTTCCATCATGCTGATATGGGTTGAAGGAGCAGAGTGAATGCATTACGGGTCACGTGTCACAATTCTTACTATTCTTACTGAGATTTAGTCAATTTTCACGAATACATGCTTCTTCATTTGCTATATAACCTTATCACAATTTCCAAATGGCTATTTTAAAAATGATTTCGACAGTTATAATTGTTTCACTGCAGAGTGGCTTCTCAAAGCTCCTCAAATCATCATTCTGGACATTGTATTTGTATGTGTGTGTGTGTAGTGTGTGTGTGTGTGTGTGTGTGTGTGTGTGCATGTGTTTCAGAGTACACTTTTAGAATGCATGTTTAGATTCTATCACTGTTTTTATTTTTAGTGTTTTTTTATAGATGATAAATAATGCTGGGAATGATTTATGATACTGATATAGAGTTTACTTTTAAAAGCAAATTAGTTTAAAGTATATACCTATGTTCTAGGCTTAGTTATAATAATAATCAAAAAACATAGTTCTCACTAAAGTAAAGAACATTAATTATCATGGAAAATTTCAAAAAAGAAAGTAAGTGAATGACTCTAAAAGGAGCTGCCTTTTTGGCTCTGACTTTAAAATGAACCAACCATAGCCACAACACTTTTGCCTGGCACCAGCATTCATGTTCACTCCTAGCAGGCAGATTTTTCTCCGAGTTTCCCCACTAAAGAAGAATCAGAACTTTTAGAAAAATAGTTCGAGGTAAGAAAAAAATTGATATAGCTCTGGAAAGTCTATTATTGACAAATGGTAAGACTATTTCTAAGAATGATGAAGGCAGGAGTAATAACAAAAGCTGGCTTAGAGGAGATTTACTGGGTAAGTTATGATAATTTTAATACTAAAGGGAATAATAGTTATGGTTAATTATGAAAGGTTTGAAAGGCTAGAATGTTTTTATGCAGAAGAAGAATAAAATAGAAAAGTTTAATTGTACTGGGTTAATTAGCAGACAAATATTATCACATTGAAGCGGCTTATTTATTCTTTTAAGTGCATAATTACACAGTATAGATATGTGCTTGCTTTTATCTGTGTAAATAAATTTGTAAATACAAAAAACTTGGAGTAAGTCAGATCATTCTAGACAAATTGGCAACTGTACCGGTAACTCACTAAGAACCAATCTATAAAATTTATTGTATGTATCTTGGTAAATTATCAGCTAGAAAAGTCTCCTTTGGTTAATCAGCACAATTATTACTTACTACCATATTTCAGTTTGTTTAAAGATAACACATGTGTCAAATAACCTATGCCTCTGAAAGAAATCTAAATGTGCTATAAATTACATGTCTACTATGATATACAGCCTCTAACTGGCACTTCTGATTAGAATAAGATGTAAGGAAGGCATATAATTGCTTTTAAAAATAAAACAAAAGGAGTATATTATGATGACAGATGACTATATTATGATGGCAGGACAGCCAGACAGTGCCAGGTAAATAAACGTCAAGAGAATATCATTCTGGAGAAAGGCTACAAGTGGCAACATGCTTAAAGAAAAATAAAAGACATGAATCCCAAAAGCTTTATTGATACAACTAGTGAAGTTAAGACATGAAAAGGAATATCAATCTGATATTATTATTATTATTTTGAGTTGGAGTCTCACTCTGTTGCCCAGAACTGGAGTGCAGTGGCCGCTCCCGGCCACCGCAGCCTCAACTTGCTGGGCTCCAGCGATCCTTCCGCCTCAGCCTTCCAAGTAGCTGGAACTACAGGTGCGCGCTACCACGCCCGGCTAATTTTTGATTCATTGTGGAGATGAGGTCTCGCCAAGTTGCCCAGGCGGGTCTCGAACCCACAGGCTTAGGCAATCCACTCACCTCTGCCTCCCAAAGCGCGGGATTACAGGCTGAGCCACCAAGCCCAGCTTCAATCTGATCTTATATGACTTAAGTTGTATTTGTCATATTTGGAAAAACCAACCTCATGTTGCACCCTGACCACTATTTTGGTAATTTACAATGCTGGTCCTGTAAACTTGGTTGGTCTAAAATGGTATTATTTATACTTTTTGTCTGGTAAAATTACTACGGTGTTGGGGAAGTATTTGAATGAGTTTAAGAACAATCTTAGATAGGCATCATAATGAATATAACTATAGTCTAGGTAAGAATAAAAAATGCATAAATAATAACAAAATAAACTAAACTCATGGTACCTATAATTTAGAATACTTATTAGAATAAGCCTGGTTGATTTTTCTGGAAAATAACTATACTTGTGTATATTTTACTTGCTATTTAAGGTATATGAAACATTTAAAAGGGTCAGTCATACTAAATTTGTAAATGTGGATTACATTGTTTAAGAATTTTTTTAAAAGACATATCCATCCATATCTATGTGTGCATACATTTATTTAAAGTTTTTTAAATGTGTTTAATATGTTGAAACATTCTATAAAGCACAATTGGTACATATTTTTGTTTATGCAAAATAGATCATTTTGACATAAATCTAATCAACAGTGAAAAACAAATTGATTTATAGAAAAATAAGTAAATATTGATAAGGCAAAAAAATAGTGAAGGCAATATGTTGATAAATGATATTTGGGAAATCCTGTTTTATGCATTAAACAAAGCTCTTGGTGTTGGATAGATCTCGGTTTGATTCCTTGGCACTCTATTTATCTATCAGTTGTGTGATTTGGGAGTTGGTTATCTAAAATTCCAATTCCGTATTGTACTCATCTGAAAAACTGGAATTACAATACTTCCCTCACAAGGGCAAGGTCAACTTGCTTTGCATAGTAAACGGGACATGGTGAGATTTTTGATAGATGGGTGGTGTTATTTTTACCACTATGTATATTTTTTTGAGTCAGGGTCTTACTCTATCACCTAGGCTAGAGTACAGTGGCACCATTATGGCTCATAGCAGCCTCAAGCTCCTGGGTTCAGGCAATCCTCCACCCTCACTCTCCCATGTAGCTGAGACTACAGGCATATGCCACCATGCCCGACTAATAGTAGAGATGAGGTGTCGCTATGTTGCCTAGACTTGTCTTAAACTCCTAGGCTCAAGCAATTCTCCTACTTCAACCTCCCAAAGTGCTGGTATTACAGGTGTGAGTCACCACACTTAACCTTTTAACCATTTTATAAAAGATGTAAGTATACTTGAAAAGGCTAATATAATAAACCAAACTAATTTATGCTTTCTCTTATTCTCCCATACTTATTCCTCTTTTTTCTTTCCCAGTCCAACCCTTTAAAATACTTCCATATATGGTGTGCCCCTTTCTTTCACATTCATTCACTTGTCAGTCTACTGCAATCTGGCTTCTAGTCTTATGTTGATGAAATGTCTCCTACACTTTTAAGGCTTTATTAAAAACTACCTATTTGTAGCATTTGACAGTATTGACCATATCCTCCAACCTAATATAATTTCCTTTCATCAAGTCCTTGCTGACATACTCTGCTATCTTCTCTCTTCCTCTATTTAGTCTTTAGTCTTGTTGGCTGGGGCATTTATTTCTACTAGTTGTAATTAAGGGGATTTATCAGGATTCCATCTCTGACTTTTAAAAAAATAATTCAGCCCACTTTTATTAATTAATCTCATCCAATCCATAGAGATTCTACAATTGCCATTCATGGCTTTGACTTCTCACAAGTTCCATACCTACATAGCCAAATAACAAGTAATCTAATATATGAACATTTCTATTTTAACAAATTAAAACTCAAATACATTATTTTCTCTGTTTCCTTAATTTGATCAGTGATAGCACCATTCAAAAGTAAAACTTGGATTTTTTTCTCTCCTCTTTTCCTCACAATATTAGTACCCACTGTGTATCAACCACTATGCTAATTGCTTAGTTTTCATTGGTGCGTGCGTGTGTGTGTGTGTGTGTGTGTGTGTGTGTGTGTGTGTTGTACGTATGCACAAGAGAAAGAGAGAGAAAGAGAGATAAGATACCATTTCTGTTCCAACATAGTTTTCAACTCTGTGAAGGAGACACACAAATCTATAGAAAAAAACTAATATTGATAATTGACTTAGAAAGTAAAGAAAGGTTTTGTTAAAAAATAAAACAAAACTTAATGATTGAGTTGAGTCTAAGAGAAGCATTGAAGTTAGTTAGGCAAAGTGAATGACATTTCAAGCTTAGGAAACAGTATGTGCAAAAGCCATAGAAAAAGAGGGATTATGGTGGTCCAGGACATTTTTTAAAGGCCAATTATAGCCAGAATAGAGAAGGTTCTAGATAAAGGCTAGGATCTTGGTCTTTATCTAAAGGTTAACATGAGTGGCATAGAGAGAGCATGGAAATTTTTTAAAGTTTGTGTATTGATAATTTTATTTTTAGCTGCAGAATGAATAATGGCTTTGGAGGAGGACTGGAGTAAATGTTAGGACCAGTTAGAAGTCTGTCTCATTAGTTCAAGGGACAGGTGATGACTGCTTAGATGGAGTCAATGGATACAAATTAAAAAAAAAGACGTGAATAAATTCCATGGAAATTTTTGGGTAAAATGAAAAAAATGTTTGAAAGACTGGCTGTGGGGAATGAAAGAGAGAATTACTAACACTGGAAGAAAACCAGGCTTTTTTGTTTGTTTGTTTTTGTTTTTATTTGTTACATAGAGGACACAAAGTGGGTGCAATATGAGTTTGGTTTTAGATATTTTAAATTTTTCATTATTTGTATATTTAGTAAGTCAGGTTAGATGCTGGGCACTTGTCTAGGCTCTTGGGATATATCAATTAAAAAATAGAAAAAATATCCTTGCCCTGTTGGAGCTAATATTCTTGTGAGAGGAGACAGGCAGTAAAGATTAAGTACAATAAATAAGTAAATCATATAGCATCTTCAAAAGTGAGTCCAATGGAGTAGAAATAGAGAAAAATAAGAATTGAGGCTGTCAAAGTGTGTAGGATACAATTTTTATTTATTTATTTATTTAGTTATTTATTTATTATTTTTTGAGTTGGAGTCTCACTCTGCCATCCAGACTGGAGTGCAGTGGCCGCTTCTGGCCACTGCAGCCTCAACCTGCTGGGCTTGGGCGATCCTTCTGCCTTAGTCTTCCAAGTAGCCAGAACTACAGGCGCGTGCTACCACACTTGGCTAATTTTTTGATTTATTGTAAAGATGAGGTCTCGCCAAATTGCCTAGGCAGGTTTCAAACCCATGGGCTCAGGCAATCTACTCACCTCAGCCTCCCAAAGGCGCAGGAATACAGGCTGAGCCACCGAGCCCGGCTAGGATGCGATTTTAAATAGGGTTGTTGCAGTAATCTTCATGGAGAAAGTAACATTTGAACAAAGACTTGAACAAGGACTTGGTCAGTCATGTGGATAAATGGGAGCGAAGTATTCTAGCAGAGGGAAACTCAGAGTAAAGGTCATAAAACAAAAGCCTGCTTGGCATGTTTATAGCCAAGAAACAGCAAAGAGACTGCATGCTTGCTGTAGAGTGAGTGAGAGAAAAAATAGTAGGGATTGTGTCTGAAATTAATTAGTGGTTGTGCATGTCATATAGGGCCTTGTGAGACATTATGAGGAATTTAGTTTTAATCATAAAAACTTGAGTTTGTAGTTCCTTTGAACTGTTCCAGTGAAAATATCAAATCTCAGCCAGGAACTTAGAAGAGAGGTTATGAATGTAGATTTTTTTATTCATCTTGAGGTAGAAGTTGAAGTCATAGATATGAAAGAGATTATCTAAAGCAGGGATTGGCAAGATCCCTAGGACACATTGAGCCTACTGCCTTATTATGTAAATACGGTTTTATAGGAACATAGTCATGCCTATTAATTTGCATATTGTCTATGGCTACTTTCATTCTGCAACAGAAGAGTTGAGTGATTGTGATAGACACTATATGACCCACCAAGCCTAAAATATTTACTTTCTGACCCTCCTCAGAAAACTTGGCTGACCTATTGTCTAGAAACACAAAACAGTTTGAAAGAAAGCCTGTGACTAAGTTGACTAAGTCTTGGGTGACTCCAACATTTTCTGTACCAAAAATGTAAGTTGAGTGTGTCCCCAAAAAAGAAATCAAGTAGGTGAAAAAAATAGCACCGATCTCACAAAAGTTAAGGAAGAGAGACTTTCAGCTTTTAAACTGATCAGTCAAGAGGACAACTAAGAACTCTTCTTTGGATTTAACAACTTGAAGATCATTGGTTTTCTTAGCGCAAGCTGTTCCAGGAGAGAGTTAAGTGTTAGAATTATAGTCAGATGGAAGTGGCTTGGGGATTGAATGAGACATGAAGAAATTATACATAGGGATTATAAACGTCTCTTTAATATGTTTGTCAAGAGAAGGATAAAGACAGCACTTTAGCCAGAGATAAATGTGAAAGTCAAGAGAGGGTTTTTGTTGTGTTTTGCTTCTAGTTTGTTGTTTGGATTGGAGTAAATTTATCTTAACTAAAAGTTGGTAGCCGGGCTCGGTGGCTCAGCCTGTAATCCCGCGCCTTTGGGAGGCTGAGGTGAGTGAATTGCCTGAGCCCGCGGGTTCGAGACCCGCCTGGGCAGCGAGACCGCATCTCTACAATAAATCAAAAAAATCAGCTGGGCATGGTGGCGCATGCCTGTAATTCCAGCTACTCGGAAGGCTGAGGTGGAAGGATCGCCGGAGCCCAGCAGGCCGAGGCTGCGGTGGCCAGGAGCGGCCACTGCACTCCAGTCTGGGCGACAGAGTGAGACTGCAACTCAAAAAAAAAAAAAAAAAAAAGTTGGTAGAGAAGGCCAGGCTCGGTGGCTCAGCCTGTAATCCCAGCATTTTGGGAGGCTAGGCGAGTGGATTGCCTGAGCCCACGGGTTCGAGACCTGTCCGCACAACTTGGCGAGACCTCGTCTCTACAATAATTCAAAAACTAGCCAGGCGTGGTCATGCACGCCTGTAGTTCCAGCTACTTGGAAGGCTGAGGCAGAAGGATCGCTGGAGCCAGGCAGGTCGAGGCTGCGGTGGCCAGGAGCGTGCCACTGCACTCCAGTCTGGGCGACAGAATGAGACAACAACTCAAAAAAAAAAAAAAGGTTGGTAGAGAAATTTTGATTTACTTTCACAGATCTGCTAAGGTATACTCAGAAACTAAGCGTGATTCAAAAATATTCACTCTAATACTCCCTAAAAAAGAATTTTGAGGAGTTTGAGGAAGGTGGCCATTGTGAGATAGCTAGAGTGTGGTTTTCCTATGGAGTAAAACAAGATAGAATTTCCTCAGCCTCCAGAGAGTAAATGGACTGGCAGCATGCCCAACAAGTCATTTTTTAAAAGGGATAATAAACACATAGTGCAAAGAAAATAAAAATCCATTGACCTGGGCTGGAACTACCTAGACCCATACCTGTCCAGCTGCATTGATGGCTATGGGGTTTCTCCTTAGTGTGTGTTGTTCTGAGGAAATGCCCGGCCAACCTAGGTTGATAGTGAGGCTCTGGCAATTATCCAAGTTCTCTGTTTTGAGCCTTTCAAAGACGTGTGAGTAGAAAGTGTCCTAAGAACCCAACAATGCACACTTCTGGCCACTCCAGTGGAGATTAGGAGGGAGTCCCAGGCCACCAGGCCAACACTGCCATGTAGGGCTGGCATAGAAAAGTTTACACAGGAAGTGACAAGGTACCACCAGCAACCTCCAGACACAGTGGGAAAGGTGAGTGAGGGAAATTCAAAAGTTCTGTTCTCTTGCCATGGGCTTAGAGAGCCCTTGAGCCTTTCAGGACAGGAAACTGCCTTACCCACAGCCGTTCTCTGTCAAAACCCATGGGAGTGGTGCAGCCCCAGCTAGCATAGCCCAGTAACTCAACCCCTGTGTGGCTGCTTTCTAGACAGCCTGGGAGAGTATGAGCCTCAGAGGTAAACTCCACATGCAGTCAGTTCATGGCTGGGGCAGGCTACATGAGAACACCTGAGCCCCTGAGGCCCACATTCTGACATTCAGATTTTAAACTGTCAGAGGCTGAGGATGGAGCCAGGTGGGATTTGTTTTCAAAGTACCTTGTCACACCTTGTGTAAACTTTTCAGTGCCAGCCCTACATGGCAGTGTTGACGCAGTAGCCTGGGACTCCCTCCTAATTCCCACTGGAGTGGCCAGAAGTGTGCACTTGCGGGGTTCTTGGAACCCTTTCTACTCACACTTCTTTGAAAGGCTCAAATTAGAGAACTTGGGTAATTGCCAGAGCCCCACTATCCATTTAGGTTGGCTGGGCATTTCCTCAGAACACACACTAAGGAGAAACCCCACAGCCACCAATGCAGCTGACTTTCTCAGACAAGTGCCACCTCCTGTCCAGAGGTCAACAACACAGACTACCACATTAGATATAGTACCTCAACTCTAGGGAAGGCCTGATCCCAGAATTCAGCTAACACCACTTTCTAAGCCCCTCCGGCCACTCAGAAGGCCCTGAGCCAGTGCAGGTACCAAACACTGCACTGCCACAACTGGCAATTGAAAAACTCACCACGCCAAAGCTATATATAAGTAAGGGAACCCTACAGAGTCTAAGTCAGTCTGCTGCCAACTTCAAATAAGATTAGGTCTACCCAAATGAGAAAGAGCCAGAAAAAGAATTCTAACAATATAAAAAACATAATTCTTCAAAACCCCCAAAAGACCATAATAACTCTTCAGCAATGAACCATAACCAAAATGAAATCATTGAAATTCCAGACATAGAATTCAAAAGGTTGATTATAATATTGATCAATAAGTTTCAATAAAAAAATGAAAATTAATATAAAGAAATTTTAAAAAATATTCAGAACATGAATAAAAAATTCTCCGAAGACATAGACCCTTAAAAAATGCTGAAATTCTAAAAATAAAAGAATCGTTCAGGAAATTACAAAATGCAGTGAAAAAATTTAACAGTAGACTAGGTCAAGCAAAAGAAAGGATCACGGAATATGAAGACAAGTCTTTGAGTTATCCTAAGCAGACAATAAAGAAAATCAAAATCAATAGAATGAAACCAAATCTGGAAGAAGTGTGGGATTATGTAAAATATTCAATCCTAAGAATCATATATGCTCCTCAGGAAGAAGAGAAAGCAACTGGCTGGGAAAAACTTTATTTAAGAGAATAAAAGAGGAAAACGTCCCTGGCCTTGCCAGAGATTTAAACATCCAAATATAAGAATTCCCCAACCCCCTAGAGTACTCATTGCAAAAGGTTATCACCAAGGCATATAGTCATCCAGCTATGTACAGTTAATGTGAAAAAAGAATTTTAAGAGCAGTGGGACAAAAGCACCACAACTTGAAAAGGGTAGACATATTAGACTAACAGCAGACTTCTCAGAAGAAACCCTACAAGTCAGAAGGATTTGGAGCCCCATGTTCAACTTCCTCATAGTAACCGTCAGCCAAGAATCTTGTACCCTACAAAACTAAATGAAGGAGAAATGAAGTCTTTCTCAGGGAGAAGTGAAGTCTTTCTCAGATAGGCAAACACCAAGGAATTAGTTACCATTAGACTGACTCTACAAGAAATACTCAGAGGAGTTCTAAATACAGAAACAAAAGGTTGAAATACACCAATAGAAAAACATCGGAAATTGTGACGTTCTCAGACCTTATGGAGCACAACACAATAGAAAATAAATGAATAAGTAAAACAACCAGATAACAACCAGAATGATGAATAGAATAGTACCTCACATATAATTATTAGCACTGAATGTAAATGGTCTCAGTGTCCCACTAAAAAGATACAGATTAGCAAAATGGATTTTTTAAAAACCCCAAATATCTGCTGCCTCCAGCCAATCCACTTAACACACAAAGGCTCCTGTAGGCTCAAGGTAAAAAGATGGGGAAGAACATTCCATGCAAATGGAAATAAAAAATGGGCAGAAGTAGCCACTCTCATATCAGATAAAACAGACTTTAAATTAACAGCAGTAATGAAAGACAAATATGGTTATTATATAATGATAAATGAGTCAATTCAATGAGAGGACATAACATTTTTAAATATATGTGCTTAACACCAGAGCCCCCAGCTTTAGAAGACAAATTATACTAGAACTGAAAAAAGAGACAGACAGTAATACAATAATAGTGCAAGACTTCAACACTCCGCTGACAGAAATAGATGGATTATTGAGGCAGAAAGTCAACAAAGAAACATTGGAGTTAAAACAGACACTAGAGCAAATGAAATTAACAGACATCTATCCCCAAACAACAGAATGTACTTTTTAAAAAAATCAGCTTATGGAACATTTTTTAAGACAGGTCATATGATAGGCCACAAATTAGATCTTAATAAATTCAAAAAAATCCAAATTATATCAAGCAACTTCTCAGACAACAATGGAATAAAACTAAATACTAACTCCAAGAATAAGTTTTAAAACCAAACAAAAACAAGAAAGTTAAACAATCTGCTCCAGAATGATTCTTTGGTCAACAATAAAATCAAGATAGAAATTTAAAAATTCCCTGAAACAAATGATAACAATGAAACAAGTTATCAAAACCTCTGGCACACAACCAAAGCTATGTTCAGAGGAAAATTTATGGCACTTAAGGCTCATATTAATAAGACTGAAAAATCACATATTGATAACCTAACATCAAAACTCAAAGAAACAGAAAACATAAACAAGCAAAGCCCAAAGTTGGCAGAAGAAAGGAAATAACAAAGATCAGAGCAGAACTAAATGAAATTGAAATTTAAAAGAATACAAAGGATCAATAAAACAAAAAGTTGGTTATTTGAAAAGATACACAAAATTGATAGATTACTAGCTAGATTAATTATGAAACAAAAAAAGACTATTCAAATTAGCTCAGAAAAGAAAATGGAGACATTACAACTGATATGATGGAAATACAAAAGTTGATCTGAGACTATTATGAGCATGTCTTTGCAAACAAACTAGACAATCTAGGGGAAATTGATAAATTATTGGAAACATACAACCTCTCAATCTTGAATCAGGAAGAAATAGAAACCCTAAATAAATCAATAACAGGCAATGAGAGTGAGTCAGTTATTAAAAGTCTCCCAACAACAGCAAAAAATCCAGAACCTGATAAACTCATGCCCTAATTCTACCAGACTTTCAAAGAAGAGCTGGTACCAATTTTACTGAAGCTATTCCATAAAATTGAAGAGAAGGGAATCCTGTTTAACTCATTCTACAAAGCCAGTTTCACTCTGATACCAAAACCAGGAAATGAAAACTACAGACCAACATTCCTTATTAACATAGACACAAAAATTCTCAACAAAATATTAGCAAACTGAATTTAACAGCATATAAAAAAGTTATATACCACGACCAAGTGGGTTTGATCCCAGGGCAAAGGTGGGTCAACATATGCAAGTCAATAAATGTGATCCACCACATAAACAGAATTAAAACCAAAATCACATGATCATTTTAATAGATGTAGAAAAAGAATTTGACAAAATCCAGAGTCCCTACTTGATAAAAACCCTCTGCAAAATAGGCATAAAGAGAACATCTCTCAAAACAATAAAAGCCGTATATGACAAACCCACAGCCAATGTCCTGAATGGAGAAAAGCTGAAGACATCCCCCCTCAGAAATGGAACAAGGCAAGCATGCCCACTTTCATCACTCCTATTCAACATACCACTGGAAGTCCTAGTCAGAGCAATCAAATGAAGAGTCAAATTGATAAGTGTAATTTCATTTACAATAGCAGTCAAAAGCTAAAACAGCTAGGAATACATTTAACTAAGAAGGTGAAAGATCTCTACAAGGAGAACTACACCACACTAATGAAAGAAATCGTAGTGGATACAAGCAAGTGGAGAAATATCCCATGCTAATGATTTGGAAAAATCAGCATTGTTAAAATGACCATATCAAAACTATTTGTTTTTTTGTTTGTTTGTTTTTTAAATCAATATATTTTTATTTTAAAATTGTGGAGTACAGCTAAGGGTTAGGCATACAAATATGCATCATTCAGGCACCCTTGTTGATAAGGGGTGTCTCCCCATCCCCAGACAGATATTGACTACCGTTAATCCTACCTCCCTTCCTCTCCCTCCCCCCCCCATAGTCTTCCCACCACTGTCAATCCTTTTCTTTTAGTATTACGATAGATGTTTAAGGTCCACTATATGAGTGAGAACATGTGATACTCAGATCTTTGTTTCTGTGAGAGATCAGTCAGTATTACAGACTCTAATTCCATCCAGGTTGCTGCAAAATTAATGATTTTGTTCTTTTTTATGACTGCGTAGTATTCCACCATGTATATGTACCACATTTTTTTAATCCAGTCCTCTTTTGATGGACAGCATGGTAGGTTCCAGGTTCTTGCTATTGTGAACAATGCTGCGATAAACATACGTGTGCAGGTATCTTTTTGATAGAGTGATTTGAGTTCTTCAGGGTATATTCCCAGTAGGGGGATTGTGGGGTCATATGGGAGGTCGATATTTAGAGCTTTTAGGAATCGCCACACTGTTTTCCACAGAGGTTGCACTAGTTTACACTCCCACCAATGGTGTAGAAGTGTTCCTTTTTCACCTCACCCTCTCCAGCAACTGTAATTTTTTGAGTTATTGATAATTGCCATTCTGACTGGAGTTAGGTGGTATCTCAGTGTGGTTTTGATTTGCATCTCCTTGATGATTAGTGAGGTTGAACATTTCTCCATGTATCTGTTGGTCGCTTGAATGCCTTCCTTTGTGAAGTGTCTGTTCATATCTTTTGCCCACTTTGTAATGGGGTTGTTTGTTTTTTTCTTTTCAGCACATTTGAGTTTCTTTTAGATCCAAGATGTTAGGCCTTTGTCAGAACTGGAGTTGGTAAATACTTTTTCCCAGTTTGTGGGCTGTCTCCCTGCTCTCTTGATGGTTTCTTTGGTTTTGCAGAAGCTTGTCAGTTTAATGAGGTCCCATTTATCTATCTTATCTCTTATATCCCGTGAGTTTTGGGTTTTGTTCAGGAATTGGATGCCAGTTCCAATTTCCATAAGGGTGTGTCCTGCATTTTCTAAGGTTCTTATGGTTTGAGGTTTTACATTTAGGTCTCTGATCCATTTAGAGTTAATTTTTGTGTATGGGGATAGATAGGGGTCTTGTTTGATCTTCTGCATATGGTCAGCCAGTTTTTCCAGCACCATTTACTGAATAGGTTCTCCTCTCCCCGGTGGTAGGTGGGGGGGGGGCTTTGTCGAAGATGAGTTGGTTGAGAAATTACGGTTTTGCTTCTGGAATCTCAATTCTATTCCATTGGTCTATATGTCTGTTCCTGTAACAATACCAAGCTGTTTTGATTATTGTAGCTTTATAGTAAAGTTTGAAGTCTGGTGGTGTGATACCTCCTACTTTGTAAAACTATTTGTTGATAAATAAAAAGAAGCTGTTGAAATAAAATGAATAAATAAAGTTGGTAGAATAATTTGAGGAGGTGATGACAATTATTCCAGGGGAAAACATTAAAAATAGTGTTTTTTCAGTTTGCATTTTTTTTTCAGAAGGTCAGAAGAGATGGGATTGAAAGTACAGATTACAGAAAACTGGACAAACTTTTGGCTGCAACAGAAAAGGAAGAGGGGAAGGACATACAGGATGAGATGTTTTTGTTTGGGAAGGGAAATAATGAAAAGGTTTCTGTTTGATATTTTTTGTATTCTCTTTGAAATGGGAGTAGAAGGCTGGAGAATGAGGCAAAATTGAATAGAGAAAGAGTATTCTTGACAGTTGATGTTGAGAACTCAGTTTGTGTAAGAATATGAGTTGGTGATGTTGGGTGCCTTTTTATCGGTCTGTGGTCAGCAATTTAGGTGCAGGCATGGAGAACATATTTTTTTAGGTTCATTCAGTGTTGGGGACTTGAAAGAAAGAAGAGAGGAAAAGCATTGAAACAAAGTGAGTTTAGGTTTTATGGACAATGTTATTTAAATGATAGATTACTAAAATAAAAAGGGAATAATGGAGTAGAGATGACCATAAGTTTGAAGTGGGAGCAATTTAATAAGGAATATGGAAGGAAAATGTATTATTTATTGAAATGGCTGCTTGACTTCAAGATTTTGGAATGGAGAAGTTTTGAGAAATAAACTTGAGTGGATTACAGACAATAATTTATATATCAGGCTAAGGAAGCCAACCAAAATATTCAATAAATCATTCTTGGAAAATCTGAGTTAATGAGAGTTGATGCTAGAATTTTGGCAAAGGTTGGCTCAGCCATAAAGAGAGTGAGATGGAATATTTAATGACTGAAAAATTATGGGGAAGACTACTTACAACTGAAGGGAAATAAATTGGAGGCCAATAGATAAAACTATTTAGAAAATAATGCAGTTGAAGGGCAGAAATTTCAAAGGAGACAGTTTAATTTTTATAGAGCATTAAGATGCCACAGGGAGTCAGAAGGATAGTATTTATATTTCTTTATCTACAGTTGAAATAGATGTGAGAAAACAGTCATTCATTACTTAAAAGTGCCTCAAGGGAAATAGGGTGCCAATTGAGGCAAAAAGATAGTGTGTGTGAGCACACACATGTGTGCACACACACATTTCACACATATAGTTCCAAAATTTATTGCAGAATGGTTTGTAAATGAGAGACTGAGTAAAGCGTAAGGATAACACAGGATTATGTGATGATGGTACAGTGGAGGCATGTACCACGCACAATGGAGGATTTAGACTCAGGGGTCACTTTGAAATAGGTAAGCATTGGACCTGTATCCAGTAAGTCCCTATCCTATGCCAAAACAATATCCTAACCTAAAAATTAAAAAACAAAACAAATCTCCAATGTCTATCATTATTTCTATCCCTAATTTTACTCTCTTCATCAATCTCCATGTCTCCATTCGTGATCATTTTAATCTATTCTCTACAAAGATTTCTAGACAATCCTTATATAATGTAGTTTGATCATATAACTCCCCTTTAAAACGCCTCTTAGTAACTTCCTTGCATAAAGTTATGCTTAATAGGGTGCTGCTTGTTCTCAAATCGCTTTTTTCCTTTCATTAGGATTGTTATGCTTTATCAATTTAGTACCATGTATTCCAGAATTTTCCAAGCTATGTTATACCTCAGAGGCTTTGCCTAGGCATGTTCTCTGCCTGAAGCTTCTCTTTTATCTCTTCTTTCAGACGTTTTATTTCCCAGGTCAATATATCAAACTCAAGCCTTTCTTGTTTTTAGTTTTCCAGGAAGAATTGATCAATCCCTCCTTTGTATCTTGTGTATGTGTCTTTTCAAATTGCTTTGACAAATGTTTGTTGAATTTATTTTTTTAACAATTATTCCTACTAGACAATGAAATCATTGAATGACCAAGGACCTAAAAAGATGTCTGAAGCATAAAAGATTCTTAATAAAGGTTTGCCAAATTGAAGTGGATTTAACACACCTGCTCTTGCCATAAGCACATTACTTTCAAGTAAGTTTTCTCTCTTTTGCCTCCACTCTTGAAATACAAATTGACCTCTCAGATTTTTTCCTCTAATGTCCTTGTTGGAAAATGTTAATAATGGTCAGTGACAAGTGTGATTAAGCCTTCCCTTCTCCCTTATTTAGATTGGTGTCACTGCACTGGCTTTGAGAGAGCTGTAAAGAACATTAACACTGCATCCACCTTGACAGAACAAACCATTCCCTAGAAATTGATAAGAGCCTTTCTCTGGAAATGAATTTGATGGTGGCAAAACAAACAGTTGTTTCAACTACCATCCATCTCCCTTTCTTTAATAACTTTCATTTATTTTACCATGTCCCTTTCTCCGATTAATATAATGAATGCATTTATCTTTGAAAGATAGGGGTTAGCAGAGTCTTTTTAACACAGAGGAAAATGATGTCCCTTAACCAAGCCCCTTTACATATTTTAAAATATCATTGTTTTTAGAACTTTGATTAACCACTGGGAATTCTGGCTCCTATTCATCTAAATGGAATCAATGATCCTGACAAAATTTGTTTTTTTCTTATTTTTTTTAATTTTTAGATTATATTATTTCAGATACAAGGAGAACATGTGCAGGTTTGATACATAGTTATGTTGTGTGGTGGTAAGTTTAGGTCTTCTATTGATCCGGTCACCCAGATAAGAGCATGATATCCCATAAGTAGTTTTCAGTCCTCATCTCCCTCCCTCCCTTTCCTCTTAGGAGTCACCAGTGTCTATTGTTCACATCCTTATTCTGAAAAAATAATTTAAGGGAAAATTTTAATTCCTTGTCAGGCATAAAATATTCATACTTAACAGCATTAAAGACACCATCAAGATAATTTCATGTGATTGTTATTGGATGATATGATTAAAGCATGAAATAAACTTTCCCTTCTGGTTCTGTGGAAAAGTAAAATGCAACCAGTCGGTATTTTAAAACCATGAGGTAAATAAATCTGGCAAATACATATCAGATAAGCATTTATAAACCCAATATTAGACAATGTGGATCTTTTGTTCCCTTAAATTTTGTCAACAAGGAGTTAAGGGAAAAGAACAAACCAGCACAAATGGTTAAAGTGACAGGTTTGCCCTTTTTCACCTTGATTTAAAGTTTTTTGTTTTTTTTAGCAAAACTTAATGGTTAGTAAGCCTCAAACATCTTTTTTTTCCTCTAGAAAATGAGAAAATTTAGGGCTCAGCAGAAAAATGAAAGGTTTAAAACTATTGCTTATTAAAAAAAAAAAAAAAGCAACTCTGCCTTAGTTAGATTCCTTTTAGTCAAATAATTTGAAAAGTAATTGAGCCGGGGAAAAATACATCAAAAAACAAAAGAATAAAGCAAACAAACAATAACAGCAACAAATACACAATCTTTGTATTCCCCCAAATTAATCCAACTCTGAAAGTCTTCTGTAGAACTTGTCAATGAAATGACTGTTTTAAGATCTTAATGTTTATTTAATATTTTTTGAAGTAATCATAAAAAGTAGTCTGGGTCACCTACTAGCTCTGATGATCAGCCACTTAAAAATAATTGTCTATGCCCTATAATACTTTTTTACATCTAGAAAACAGGAATATCCAAAGAAATCAATTTTCCAAGTCATTCTTCATTATTAGTATAACATGTTTTTGATAGACAACTAGTAAAAATGTACAGTCTTATTCTGAAGATTAGAAAATGCATAATAAATGAAGAGATTTTGGTCCAAGGTCACTTATTTATACTAGGAACAGAGGCCTGGAACATAAATATTCAGATGAATTGTTTCATGGGATTCATTATTACATTTATTTAATAGGTAATTCCTACATTCCTATGCTACCTCATGAATAGAATGCAACAATGCCTTATTTATTAAGAATGATCAGAGATAAAATGTCATATGGGAATTTTCAGATGATCATAATACCTAACACTTGTACAATGTTTTCCACATGCACAGGGCTCACATTCATTGTTTCATTTCATCCTGCAACTTCTGTCATTGCACAGCTGTGAGAAATATAAGATTAAGAAGCTTGCACATGTTTACAAAATTACTTGTCATCAGGGTGGGATTTGAACCCTGGTATTTTAACTTATCATCAGATGTTCAAAAAGCACCTTCAAGGAGCTATCAAAGGTAAAATTTATTTGCACAAATGCCAAAATAAGTTTTAGTTTAAAGTTGTTTTACAAACATCTTTTAGACATTTATTATGCCTTTTCTGGTATTTGCAGAGAAAAGGTACTAAATATAATTTAAACGTCTTTTTTTTTTTTTCTGAGTCGGGATGGGTATTATTACTATCCATTATTTATTTTACTGTAATAAATATAGGCCTATATCTATTTTTCAGTGTTTCTTTCATATTTCTCAATAGCAGTTTGTCAGATATCACCTCTCCTGATATGTGTGCTAGCTTCAAAGAGCCTTTCCTTTTCTTTCCCATTTCATCTTCTAATGCTATGCTTCTAATATACTCTTGGCAGCAAGACTAGGCCATTAATCTTATTAACTGTGTTGGCTATGGTAATAGGTAAAGCAAATCAGTGAGAGACTAAAATTCTCAAACTTTAGTGTATGTAAACACTACTTGGGAAGTATATAAAGTACAAGTTTATGGACTGTCCTCTCAGAGGGTCTGATGTGGTAGACCAGGATAGAGCTCAGGAATCTGCATTTTAACCCATGCCCCATGTATTTCTAAGGGAGGCTTTCTCCTGTTTATAGTTTGGTAAACACTAATCTAGAAGCAAAATACATGTTTATTGCATGATGTATATGACATCAATTTCATATCTTTAAAAATGTTTGCTTCAGATCCTAGGGGAGGTAACATAGTCCATGGGGAGTGCAAAGAATTTGGAATTAATCACACATGGATTGAAATACAGTTCTCCTACTTTCAAGTTAAGTGACCTTGGGAAAGTTTCTTAACCTCTCTAACCACCCATCACATCTTCTGGAAATAACTCCTTGTCTTCTCCCCTCACATGGTTGCTGTATCTGACCAAGTGAGATGGTGTCTGCAAAAACATTTTCATATGCCATACAATTCCATACTGTTGTTTGGAACTTTACAGTTTACTCTTGCCAGAAGACATATTGATTGATCAATAATTGCTTTTCTTCAGCTCAACGGCCTTTCAATCAGAATAGCCAAGTTGCTGCCACACTATAGTAACTCCTGTCTGCATCAGCAATTAACACGCAACATTCAAAAGGCGTAGACGTAGGCTATTAGCACTTCAGGACACATCAGGAGCCAAGTTTGTTCAAGATCCTGCTAGAAAGTGGAAGGGAAAAAATGAAGAGTGGGCAAAGAAGAGCCTGCTACTAGGAAAGTTGGAAAGTTTTATTGCCGCTGATTCTTCCTCCAGGTTCAGCACCTGCTCAGTCACCCAACCCTCCCAATTTGAATAAGTGATTAACAACTCATTAACAGTTCATTATCTAAATCAGCTCAGCGCAGTGAAGAGGACCCAGGTTCAATAATTCCCCTGGATTATCGCCAAATGGAGGCCAAAAATTAAATATGTCTGATAAAAGTGCTGGTATTTATGCTATTTTTATATCAGAATGGAGTAAAGTGGTTTGTGAAAATGACTCCTTTCTTTACATCCAGGAAAGTACAAACTTATTCCTGTATTTATTACCTTCCTGAATACAGCTCAGAAAGAGTCTTATCCCCTAAAATCTCAGATTTTCCCAAGTTGCTGAGTGAAGGCATGATTGCTGCTGAACCATTAGCAACTTTAGTTTTAAGTTTCTCCTCCTAACAGCTCCTTGTGCACAGATCAGATGTTGGTTTAGGATGCTCAATGACTCTTCTCTGTGCTTCATCTACAAATTTTGTCCCTTGTTTATAGTCTGGTGAAGGAATGATACACAACACAAAATAAGTCAGTCAGAGATTTCCTTCCTGAAGACAGTCTGTTCAGCAGATATTTTAAAATACTAAAAATGGTTGCCATTTCATTTCATTCCAGAAATTGTCTCTCATCAGTTACTTGTGATTCCTGCCTTTACAAGTGCCTTGCCTTGGTTTTCGCTTGTTTCCAAGCCTAGGTCTCAGCTTCCCCTGGATTCGTTGAGTACTGATTTTCTTTCCCACGCATTATCCTGGCCTAAGATATCCTGAGTCCATTTTTCTTGCTTTCAATTAAAGAACTCTAGATGATAATGTGGGCACCTGGGTTTCTGCTTTTCCAGTGGAGAAGAAAAACTGAGTTAATTCTTAAAGTTGAAATCAGTGATCTCATCATTCTTACTTAGATGACTTCCTTCGGAAACTCTCCTCTATCACACAAATTGCCACTGCTATCCACCCATTGGTACATGCCAGAAAACTGGAAGTCATTCTTGATTTCTTTTTCTGTCAACCCCACCTTTAGACATCAGCAAGTTTGGTCACTTTACCTCTCAATTATATATAGACTTTGTTCATTTTTCTCAATCTTCATTGCACTGTTTCCCTTCTAACAAAATGTTTTACACACAACAGCAACACAACCAACATTTCCGAGGTAAACTGGATTATCTTTCTAGACAAATTAAACACCTTTTATGGCTTCCTATTGAACTTAGAATAAAATCCTGTCTGACCTACTCACTGATTCCTCTTTCTTGACTCCTCTCATATCATTCCCCTTATGCGGTGCTCTAATAAAACTGTACCCCATTCAGATCCTTAGACTGGCTGAGCTGTTTCCAAGCTTAAGTTTATTAAACTACCAAGCTATTGCCTCTTCACATGAACTTTTCCTTTTTGTTGTTTAGGTCTTAGTTTAATGCCACTTCCACAGACAGTCCTTTCCAGATCATCCTATTTAAATAAATTTTGTTTTCTTTAAGGGAATCGTAAACTTTTAATTGTATGTGTATTTGTTCCTTTACTTATGAATTGTGTATATTCACCATTCGTTGGAAGAGAATAAATTATAGTTTGTTTGAAATAGTCTATGTTCACTGTCTATGTTCACTGTCCCAGCAAATTACTACAGGTGTTTATTTTTAGCCTAAAAGTGTCCAGGTTTAGACACTAAATTAAAGAGTCACCCTACCTTTTAGACTATAAGCGTTATAAGAGCAAGGACTAATTTTTTTTCCTCTCCTTTAATTCCCTTAGTGCATACCAAGTTCCTAAAATAAAAGTTATCTTGAGGACCTTACTAATCCATAATTAAATTATCACCATCAAAAACCTCAAAAAAAGGATCTTCTAGAATATTATACTCTGTACTCTCCACTTCTATTTTATTGTAATCCATGAGATTTGTTTCCCTCTTTCTCAGTGAAAACGTGCTAGGAATATTCATATTTCCTAAGCTGCTAAAATTGAGTAAATATGATCACTTGATGAAAAAATTGTCACCATTCTTCTCTTTTTCCAATTCACTATTTTTCTCTCCACCCCATCTTTCTTTAGGCAACCTGAGTTTTTTCTTTTTTTATCTTCCAAAATGTACTTATCTTTCTATCCTCTCTTTAAGATTATACTTTGACTTTAGGTCCACACTCTTGCTTTCTTACTGACTTCAAGCCCACCACCCTAATTTCCAGAAACTGGGGCTTTTCAGCAAGGTGATTAAAAGCATGAATGGATTTCATAATACAAAGGTCTAGATTACCATCTTTACTGTCTCACTTTCCAGCTTCGTGACCAGTCTCAAATTCTTAATTTTCACATTAAAAAAATTAACATAGTAATATCATAGGGTTATTCTGAAAATTAAATTATATATGTATATCGTTCTGGAACTAGCTAATAGTATGGTTGGTGACTGCCATCATCATCATCATCAATCTGTCATGTGAAGCACTTTAGCACAGTGCCTGGGATGAGTAGACCCTCTATAGTTGCTATCATTATAGTTCTGGACTTAGCATCCACCCTGATCACCAGGATGCCACCCAAGAACTCTAAAATCAGACTCCAGATTTCATCTTTACTCAAAACGGCCCTACAACACACACTTAATTTTTTTCTTTTCTTTTGTTCCCCTTTCTTTTTTGTTCTTTCCTTCCTACTTATCCATTCTTCTTTCTTTCTGATTTTATACCTATACTATCCTACTTTCAAGGATAAATACAGGCACTCACCACTTAACAAAAGCGATACATTCTGAGAAATGATTAGGTAACTGTGTCTTTATGCAAATATAGAGCATACTTACACAGGTCTAGCCTGCCACTCACCTGGTTATATGACACAGCCTATTGCTCCTAGGCTGCACACCCTTTTAGCATGTTACTATAACACAATGATGAGTATTTGTGTATCTAAACATAGAAAAGATACAGTAAAACATGGTATGAAAGTTGAATCCTGTTATACCAGTATAGGCCACTTACCATGACTGGAGCTCGCAGGAATGACAGTTGCCCTGGGTGAGTCAGTGAGTGAGTGGTGGGTGAACATGGAGACCTAGGACACTACTGCACACTACTGAAGACTTCATAAATATTGTGCATTTGGGTTACACTGAATGTATTAAAAATTTGTTCAATAATAAATTGACCTTCACTTCCTATAACTTTTTACTTAATACTTTTTTTACTCTTTTGTAATAACACCTACTTTAAACACAGTCACATTGTAAAGCAGTACAAAAATATTTCTCTCCTATTCTAAAAGCTTTTTTATTTTTAAAATTGTTTATTTTATTTTTATACTTTCTGTTAAAAAGACACAAACATTAGTGTAGGCCTCCACAGGGTCAGGATCATCAATATCACTGTCTTCTACCTTCACATCTTGTCCCACTGGAAGGTCTTTGGGGATAATAACACATGGAGCTGTCATCTCCTATGATAACAATGCCTTCTTCTGGAATACCTCTGAAGGATCTGACGCTGCTTTACTGTTAACTTTTTTTATTGGTACACTCTAAAATTATGATGAAATGCATAGTAAATACATAAACCAGTAACAAAGTCATTTATTATCATTATTGAGTATTATATGCTGTACCTAATTGTATGTGCTAGACTTTTATAAGACTGAAAACAAAGTAGATTTGTTTATACCAGCATCATCACAGACATGTGAACAAGGCATTGCACTACCATATTAGAATGGCTACAGAGTCACTAGGTGATGGGAATTTTTCAGCTCCATTAAAATTGAACGGGACCGTTATCGTGTATGTGCTTCACATACATTGTTATACAGCATGTGATTGTACCCTTTGTTTCAAACCCCAAGGAATTAATTAACAAAAAATTCTTAAGGAAACAATAATACTCAAGAACCCATATTTACTGTAATCCTGTTGGAGTAGATAGTAACTGAGATGGCTCTAGTGATCCTGCCTCCTGGTATTCACACCCTTGTTTAATCCCTTACTTTTGAGTGTGGGCCGGACCCAGTGATTTCTTCTAACCAACAGAATTAGGGAAATTTGATGGAATATCAACTTCTATGATTCTGCAACAAAAGATTATGACTCTGTCTTGCTAGTCAACTCTATCTATTGTCCTCTTGTATTGTATACACTTTAATTACACACGCTGTCATGCTCTACAGATCCACATATAGGGAAGTGAGAGCACACTTCGGCTAACATCCAGCCAAGATCAGGGGACCTTCGTTCAACAGCCCATGAGGAACTGAATCCTGAAAAAAAAGCCCAAATACAAACAAACAAACAAAAAAAACAGGGCCCTGAAAGTAGAATCTTCTGGCTAGGATCGGTGACTCAGGCCTGTAATCCCAGCACTTTGGGAGGCCAGGGCGAGTGGGTTGCCTGAGCCCACGGGTTTGAGACCAGCCCAAGCAACTTGGTGAGACCTCAACTCTATTATAAATCAAAATTTAGCTGGGTGTGGTAGTGTGTGCCTGTAGTTCTGGCTACTTGGAAGGCTGAGGTGGAAGGATTGCCAGAGCCCAGCAGGTTGATGCTGGGGTGACTGTGAGTGTGCCACTGCACTCCAGCCTGGGCGACACAGTGAGACTCCAACTCAAAAAGAAAAAAAAAAGAAAGTAGAGTCTTCTCCAGTCAACACTTGCAATGACTATGGCTCAGTCAACAACTTGATTGCAGCTTGTGAAATACTCTGAGGTGGAAAACTCAGTCAAGCCACACTAATAAAGTATGACATTTTGAGTTGCTAAGTTTTGGTGGGTAATTTGGTACAGAGCAATAGATAACTACTGTACCTGGGTAGCCTTTTCTATGTTTTTTTTCCATCTCAAATTCAAGGCACTGCACACCAGATGTTTTTAAATCTTGCTACCTAGATGTTGTATAACCTAGTACAATCAAACCTTAATTTTATCTTCATCTTCACTGTTTCCTGGATAGAATCTGCTTTTTCATAATTTTCTTCCTGTGCCTCTATACACCTTACAAACTCACTCCCACCACCAACATCCTCAGTTGATAATTCATATTCTGATTTTAGTGAGAACTCTAATCTTACCCAGCCTCAGCTCTCCTAGATCCTTTCTTTTAAACTAATGTTTTCTGTGCTGCACTTTTTCTTTCTTTCTTTGTTCCAATTGTTATGTTTCTATCCATTAAGTTCTACCCCTTTGACATAGATGTAGTTATATCGCATCTATCCTGTAAAAAATAAGAAGAAACCCCCAAACAAAACAACAGCAAATGCAGACATTCTTTTACTGTAAGTTTTCCTTTCGTTCTTCACCAGGAATCACCCATAATTTATTGCCCTGTTTCCTCATCATTTATTCAATCACTTACAGACTTTTAGCCTACTTTCACAGTGTAGTTATTGTCCTAGTGAAATATAATTGTCTTTCAACTTCCATCGTTTCAAGACTACATCTCCCCACCGCTTTTTTGAAGCTTAAAACAACATATTTATGTCCTCTGATCATTCCTTCGTTATTTCCAGTTCTGTGCCCTCTTCCTTCCACTCACTAAAAGGGGAACCTGAGAGAGACTGTCTTCAGTTTCTCTTTTCTTTAAATATTCTTTGAACAAATATTTATTAAGTACCTACTATGTTTTAGACATTGTGCTAGTTGCTGTGTGTTGTCTTAGATTTTCTCCTTCTCCTTTGCTTCTGTCTTTATTTTAGTTTTCACTATTGCCTGGAAACCATTGGATGGATGTCTTATTAACTCCTCATGGAATCTGAAATAGCTCATTTATTTATACATTTCCTTTCCTTCAAACTTGTACTTCTTCATCTCTCCCAGTTTAATGCTAAATCAGTATATTGTATGCATGATTTCTTGCATCCATTTCCTCCATTGCCTCCCACTGCTACCACCCTAAATCAGGCCCTTGTTATCCTCTTTCTAAGCTACAGGAATAGTCACCTAATAGTTTCTCCTCTTCTTTTCACCTGTCTCTGCTCTGTTCTATTCTGTCCCTTTCTTTTTCTTCTCTTTCATCCTGCCTTCCCCCCGCCCCTTTCCTTTTCCATGATGACCATTAGGTAAATTTGGTTTGATCTACAGTATCTCTCAGAGGATTTGTTCTCAATCTGATTTACCAATGCGTGTCTTCATCTCTAGAGATTCTGATTTAATTGGCCCAGGGTGGAACCTGAGCCTTGGTATTTTTCAGTTTTAGTATGCAGCCAGAGTTAAACAAAACAACACTAAATTAGCTCACATGAGAAGTTTCAGTGTTTTCCCTTCAATCATTGAATGAGGCCCTGATTTTTTAAGGCATTTCAGAAGGGCCACACTATGGTTCCAAACACTTTTAAAATCTTAGTTCTTAGTATATTCTCACAGAGAAACTAATTCAGTTGAACTACCTACTATACTGGTATGTTCCTTGAGGTCTCATTTTTGTTCATAATGTTTCCATTATCTAGTTTTTGCAATTATAGCAAGTTTGACATTACTGCCCTGTGAAATCCTAGTTAATACATTCAAAACTCTTGCAAAGTGTTAAGAAACAGACTAAAACTCCAGCACTCAAACATTTGGGCAAAGAACACAAACAGACAGACATACCTAAAAGATAAACTTTTCGCAGCTAGTAAACATAAGAAAAAACTTACTGATTCAGATACAGATTTAAATGGCAATAAGATACTTGCTAATTTCAAACAAAAGTATAGTGTTTTTAAAAACAATATTTAGTTCTGGGAAAAGCTTTGAGACTATCAACTACATTTACTGCAGTTGAGAATGTAACTTGTACTTTTGTTTTTGCCATATGTGGCAAAGTATAATGAGAATCCTAAAATCACTTTGGATATAGTAATTCTACTCACAGAAATTTATCCTAGGGAAATGATCGGAAATTCAGACGAAGATTTATATGTAAAAATATTTATCAAAGTAAAGCACTGAGAAAAATTAAATGTCCAATAGAAGGGGAATCGCTAAATAAATCATTCACATGTTTTAGTGTTTGCATCCATTAAAAATAGTGCATACAAAAAACATAATGATGTGGAAAAATATGGATGATGCAAAGTGAAAAATTATCTAACAACTTATATATGCTATTGTTTGGGGTGGACACGTATTCCTTATTCCTGACATTTTCTTTCTTGCAGGAAATAGAAGGCACATCCATTAGGGTTACTTCTGTTCTTTTCCTGTTTCCTCATGCATCCCACCCTTTGAAAGGAGTAACTTGACAGATGGGTGAGTTTGCACACTCAGTTCTTCCTTCTGCTTTTCTATTTTCATATCGTTTTGGCTCAGAGAACTCACATTCTGGACTTTCTTATATGCAAAAGTTTTTCAATGGCAGTTTCTAAACTTGGGAAGCCCACAGTTGCCCAGCAGCACTTGTCACTGTGTGGGTAAATCTGCCAAATTTTGTGTCCTAATGTGCTGGCTGATATACATGTGTTACTTCATTTAATGTTCACAAAAATTAGAAGTCACCATTCCCACTGTATTGATGGGCAAATCGAATTTAGGCAACTCATTTGTTTACCCAGTTTTCCTCAATGAGAAAATCAACTGAAAGAACATTAGAATTTAGGTCTGACTGGCCAAAGGACTTAAGCTTTTAACCATTTGTATCACTGTCTTCCTGCTAGATCAGGTTACATCTCACTTAAAACAACTACTACAACACTTAAAAAAAAAGAATCCTGACTCTACTTGCAGGAAAAACCTTGATTTCCAAGTACTTTTATTTTGTTCTTTCCAGGAACCTCCTGGTATAAGTTGAAGTGTCAAAAAAATTACACAATAAATGTCCAATTTTCAGCCCGTGATTCTGAGGGAGTGAGAAACCTGAACTGAGAGAATGATCATGTGAATGACTGTTCTTTAACGCCTCTTCCCCGAGCCACAAGTGCCCATGCAAGAGCACAACTCTCTACGAGCTCCTGCAACAACTCCACATTCAGTAAGATGCTCTCTAATGTGCGTGCTGCCTTCAGAACTCCAGTAATTGCTTATAAATCCTACTAAGCCCTGGAAACTTTTGGTCCTTTTGTTCAGCTCTGATGTGTTTTGGACTAATAAACCAGGATGAGACACAGTACTTGGGAACATCTCTTGGAAATTAAACACCCCAGTAATGCTAGCTTTTTCCCATCATATATGACAGCTGACAGCAAACATTTGTTGTATGGTGAGCCAACATACAAACGTGTGCACAAGATGTCTCATTTCTAAAAAAGCAAGAAACACCTGGAGCCTTCCTCAGTCAATGATGGAGGTTAGTGGGCCACCGATTAGAGATTAAGTCCAGGAATAATCACAACTTCTCTTAATTGCCAAAAGACATTTGCAAAGTGCTTGTTTGACTGTATCCCTGGGCTGGACCCAGAGCCTCAAGAACTGTACAATATTCTTATCTTAAAGTTTACAAACTGTGTTTACATTCTCAATATGCTCTTTGTTTTCCCACTGAGAAAACAGAGGGAGAGCTCCCAGATACAACTCTTTATACCCTTTGTCTTCATATTAGGCACTGTGAGGTCATACACAGGAATCCACCTTCATCATCTCCCATCTTTCACTTGATACTATGTATCCACATTCTGTTTTAGATGTGAAGTCTCACTGAAACAGTTTCATAACTCTTTGCCTATTTTTTTCTTTACATTCATTCCCTAGACTTGTAACTTAAACCTATATAATTTTTGCTGCGATCTGAATGTTTGTGTTTTTGCTAGTTCATATGTTGAAATCCCAACCCCCTAGGTAATAATTTTATAAGTGGGGACTTTGGGAAGAAATTGGGTCACGTGGGTGAATGGCATTTGTTCCCTTAGAAAAGAGACCTGGAAGTCCACTATGTGAGGTTATAGTGAGAATGTGAACAATGTCAAAATAAAACTGCAAAACGAGATGCCCCTGAGGATAACAATGACCGAGAGAAGCATCATGATGCAGGTTCTATCTGGTATTTTCAGGAGAAAATGAGGAGGTAGGAGATCAAGATCCTCTGTTTACTAGGAAGCAGGTTTTCGCCAGACCCCCGAGTCTGTCCTTTTTAATCAAGGACTTCCTAGCCTCCAGAACTTTGAGGAATAAAGTTTTGTTGTTTATAAGTTTCTCAGCCTATTGTATTTTGTCATAGCTGTTTAAAAGAACTAAGATAATTCCTGAGAAAGTCTTTCAAAAACATTACTTCCATTAAACATGTCTTGTACTCACAAGTTATCAAATACCCAAAGTTTGTCTAGACATATCAACTAGCATACAAGCTTGGAAAATCATGTATGGATACACCTTATGACCAAGCTTATTTCTGACTACTGTTTAATACAAAGTTTTCCAGCAAAGCTAGATTATTTTATTGTCTCCCAAGCATACAAAGCTATTCTCATTCTCTTCTCTCTCTCTCTTTCTCTCTCTCTCTCTCTCTGTGTGTGTGTGCGTGTGCATGTGTATTTGTGTGTGTGTGTGTCTTCATACATATACACACGTACATTTATATCTTCTTTGCTATTGTTAAGGCTGAGGTCTGAAGTGATACACTGTGAGCCTTGGGCATCTGCATAGACCTCAGATGCACCTGTGCCTCAACTTTGTCTAAGGTTAACCTGTTCTTTTTGATTATCTGCCTTGACTTTCTTCTTTTAACCCTCTCCCCGTTTAATGCGAGGATGCTCACCAGCAGTACTTGCTGCTGCAGTGATTACCTTGCGATTAAAAAAGAAGAAGAAGAAGAGAATGACTATATTTTGTAATTTTCTTCTTCTTTTTTTTTTGAAATTCTTGTTAGGATTAGAGACAAGTTCTGTTTAGAAATAACTCCAAGAACAGTTTTTTTAATCAATATTTTTTATGATATTGTGGGGTACAGTTAAGGGTTAGGTATACAAATATGCTTCATTCAGCCACCCTTTTTGATAAGAGGTGTCTCCCCGTCCCCAGACAGATATTTACTACCGTTAATCCCATCTCCTTTCCCCTCCACCCCCATAGTTTCCCACCACTGTCAGTCATTTTCTTATAGTATTACATTGGATGTTCACGGTCCACTATATGAGTGAGAACGTGGTACTCAGATCTTTGTTTCTGTGAGAGGTCACTCAGTATTATAGTCTCTAGATCCATCCAGGTTGCTGCAAAATTCATGATTTTGTTCTTTTTTATGGCTGCGTAGTGTTCCATTGTGTATATGTACCACATTTTTTTAATCCAGTCCTCTTTTGATGGACAGCATGGTTGCTTCCAGGTTCTTGCTATTGTGAACAATGCTGCGAGAAACATATGTGTGCAAGTATCTTTTTTATAGAGTGATTTGAGTTCTTCAGGGTATATATCTTATTTTCACATTGAAAACCAGTCAGACTTGCTTCAGCCTCCAAGTGTGTGCGTATGTAAAATTAAAATATTAAATGAACATGGCAGTCAGCTGCTCTTTTTTTTCTAAATGGGTAAAGGGTTAAAAGTGTCTGATTGACTCACATATATATATATGTATATATATATATATATATATATATATATACACATGCATACATATATGCATAATATATGTGTATATGTATGCTATATAGAGAGAGGAGGAGAGATATATCAAGTTAGGCTCCTTTCTCCCATTCTCTCTGTCCACGCAAATTTCATCCTTTTTACTGTCTCAAATCTTAGTAAGAAGAAAAGTTAAAAAGAACTTTATAATGAAACTTCTTTATACTTAATGATAATCATAAAAATCTTTCCAAGGAAGGTAATGTAGTGTCTTTGGAAAGAAATGTCCTGTGCTTCACAGGATAATTTAAATTATACACAAACACTAGCACAAGGTGGTATCCTTTATTATCTCCCAATAGGAAAAAGAGAATTAAGATAGTCAATCTCTTTCTTCCTCAGGAGACAGGGATGACTGAAAGGGTAGCATGGCAGGCTCCTCCTCATAATCCCAGGGGATACAGAAATAGAAATTTGTTCAAATTCATCAAATTCATTGACTTTTACTTTTCTGCTGGTTAACATTGGACCAAAATGATACAGTCAGAGCAAAACTGATCACATGTATTTTTAATACTTCTGGAGTTCTGGATATAAGATTTTAAAAAATATATAATAGCCGATATAATAAATGTTGCTTTTTCTTCTCCATTTCCAATTGGAGACTGTCAATTTGGCAGGGAAAGTAAGATATGAATGTTGAACAGCTGGCTGTATAGATGGTGTCAAAGCAGAATTTGTTTTCCTGGACCATAGCTTTCCAGAACAAAAAGCTCCTGGCAAGAGATGGTGTTCATATCACAGGAGACATGGGAGGAGAGTTGTTGACCTGACCAAAGAGCTTTAAAAATGAAATTTGTGGAAAAGAGTGAAAAACGCCAAGATAAAACTGCAAAACGGGGCGCCCCTGAGATAACAGTGGTGCAGAGAGAAGCATCATGATGCAGGCTCTATTCTGGCATTTTTCAGGAGAAAATAAGAGGGCAGGAGATCAAGATGCTTTGACTCTAGATGTGTCTATTTTAGTGCAGGTCAGCCCCTGCTCCCTTCCCTTGTGTTTGCTGTTTGCCAGTTCTCTGCAGCTCAATATAACAGTGTGTGTTGGCTGTAAACTCTGACTGTTTGGGCTCCTGATTTAATTCTGATCTGAGTGGAGGGCAAATCATACATCCAAGATGTCTCAGCCTTAAACCAAATGCATACTGTGCCTGGTAGGCCTGCCACCACTGCCAGGCTCCTAAGTATCTCTGCTTCAGTTCTATTTTGCTGTTGATAAGGCTGAGGTCTGAAGTAATACACAGTGAGCCTTGGTATCTGCATAGACCTCAGGTGTAGCTGTATCTTGGTTTTGCCTAGGCTAACCTGCTCTTTTGAATTGAGTTTCTGCCTTTATTTCTTCCTTTCAAACATGTCTGGTTGACTCACCTAATACTTTAGTCTTTTAATAATCAGGGACATATCCTGAATTCTAGAAAGTGACTGAGCCGCTATGATGCAGATGCTCAGATTGAGAGATTTGGTCAGACAAACTGGAATGGAATCCCGCTCACACCATTTACTGATATCTGTAAGTGTCCATTTCCTTACTTGTAAAATGTGGATTATTATATGGTTTACAAATCTTGAGAAATTGAATGCATATGATAACTTAGTTCATTGCTTAACTCATCATAATGGCCCAGTACTTATTAGTTCTTATTCATTTTATTATTCTTTTCATTATTATCATCATCATCATCATCAAGGCAAGGTTCTACCAGGTATCCTTCTCTAGAGGTAGTCAGATGCTGGAAATCCAGACACCTGTGTATGAATCTCTTGTAGTTTCTCGAGACCCCATCAACTGCACATTGGCCTGCCACTTGGAATTTGCCTATCAGGTATCCTTCCTGCCATGGGACATTCTATACTGCTGCCCACTAGATCCATTTCAATTTTAACAATATGTAGAGAGCTACAGCTCAAACTTGTCAACTAGGGAAGAGCCACCCAGAATTTCCCTACACCCTTCTAAGCAAATCTCTATCAACACTAAGCATCTTTCTCTACTCTGCTGGCCTCATTATGTCAGCTCACAAGCGTGGGAAAAAAAAATCAAAATCAATGAAATGTTTTCCCCCGAGACAAAGGATACCATTTCATATTCATCCCTGAGGTTTTAATTGGATGATATTAATGACTTGAATGTGGTGAGGAAAGAAACTATTTATTTGAAAAGAAAACAAATCACATTAAGAGTATCAGAGATTTATTTTCTAATACTTGAAGACTTGTCATGGAGACTTAGTAGTATGTTTGTTTTGAGTTATTTCAGCCAGTGGATCTAGGAGCAATGAATAGAAATTACAGAGGGACTAAAGTCAACTAATTAGAAGTGAGCTTTCTAACAATTAGAATTGTTGAAGAATACAATAAGAGGCTCAAAATCTGTGCCTTTCTTCAAGATTCAAGCAATAGTAACTATACTAAGTAATTTCGTGCTAATAATTAATTACTCTTTTTTGAGTTCAGGGTTCATTTAACAGCATGACCTTCACATTTTGTCTTCTTTGTCCAACTCTGAGCCTTACACACTCTAAAAATAGTTATTTTTAAAACTGAAGGCATTCCTCTCGCAAATGCAAGCTACAGACACAAAAATAAAAGTGGATACAACAGAAGACATTAAAATACAGGCCAAAGTGTTAGCAGAATATCCCAAACCCTAATATATTTCAAGGCTTCCTTAAAACCTCAAGAAAGTACTCTTACTCCTCTCCCTACTATGTGGTTTTGCTTCATTCATTCAACCTAATCTCAGGACATGACTGACACTGGTCTAGCTAGGGGAATAGTTAACATGTTTTGAGATCAAAAGCCAGATCCACCCACTAGGTGAGACAATTGCTAAAGGAAGAAGGTCAACTCAGCAGACAGAGCTCAGTGTCCTAAGTTAAAGTTACAGAGCATTCCCTGCCCCAAGCCACAGTAACAAATCCAGCACAGAACTGGCTCAGGACTTGCTAACAGTGAGGCTCCCTGGCATTAAGGAAATCCAGGAATGGGCAGAATTCAGAAGTCAAAATGGGCAAAAGTCTGGTATCAGCACCACCCTACTTCTCTTCTCTAGCCACTGGCATGTGGTATTAAAGAAAAAAGAGAGATATATATATAGATATATGATACTTGTTAAAGAACACTAAGAAAAACTTTATTCAGAACTACCATGATAGTTATAGGGACCACTGTAATGGGATTTTGCAAGTGGTTGGGAGAGACTGGGCTCAACTCCAATACAGCATGAACAAGGAGAAGTGTTATAGCCCAGAGGTAGGGTGGGTGTCTGGATAGAAAATTTCTAAGAAGAAACATCACAGGCAAGGGAGATTCTGGTTAAACCAATCTAAACAGTGTTCTTGCTGTATATAGGACCAGGTGATCAGACATCATCTTGGGGATGGTGGAAGATAAGGAATCTGAGCAGGTACCAAGGGTGATCAGATATGGGGTGGGGAGTTCTTGGTAAACTCATTTAAGTTCTTTGTTAAAATTGGATTTTACAAAGAGGTGCACAGATGGGCCTATGAGAAATTTCAGAAGACTGACTAAAGTTTTACCAAGCAAAGAATCTTTGTCAGTGAATAAAGTAGTAAAGGAGAAAGTCAATCCCCAGAAAAGAATATGAAAATAAAGCAAGATAAAGATCAGACTCAGAGGCAAGGGAATTAGGGAAATTATGATAACAGAATCAGGTACAGTACCAAAATTGCAAAAAGGTACCTAGACACAATGTGAGGGGTAAACAGGAGTGGAGGACTTGGGTTTGAAATACTAGGTAGAATCTTAGTTATCAGAATCCAAAACTGAACATAGATATGCATGTGTTTCCCCAAGTCTCATTCTCTCCCTGTCTCAATGCCCATTCCTGATCATGGGGCTCATGCAGAACTTCAGCCAATGAATCTTCATCCCACTTAAACCGGATTGTTTAGGCAATGTTCTGAAGTGGTTGAGAGCACAGACTCTGGAGCCAGATTGTCTGTATCAAATCCCAGCACTGCAATTCACACTCTGCATGGCATCAGGAAAGCTACTTAAACTCTATGTAGCCCATTTTCCTCCCTTGTGAAATAGAAATAATAATATCTATATCATAGGGTTGTCTGGAGATTAGATGGGTTAATATAGTTGAATCTCTAAGAATGTTGTCTGACACATCGTTTTAAATGTTGTCTAACAAATACAACTAAAAGTGGAGAGTGTTCCTTTTGAAAGTGGTTGTGGTGCAAATGTTCAGGTCTTCAATGGACTTTGATGAAGACAGTGGTGTTAGCCAACACTTTGCCATTAACATCAAACTCTCTGAACTCTATCTGCTCCAGGATTCTCTTCACTTTCTCTAGATGGTTGTCCCCCCTTTATAGTTTTACTTAATCAGAAAAGTTTGACTATGTTGCCTTAAGAGATTCTTAGACAGATAACATCCTGCTTTAAACGAGATCAAATATGTGGGAGCCTTGAGGAATGCACCGAAGAGGGTGGCACTCTGAGGATAACCCATGTTACTGATTGCACAAATAGGATACACTTCCCTCCAGCCACCCTCAGTGATGATAAATGCAGAACAGTAATATAAATGCACTTCTCTTTATGTTCCTCAGTGGTCACGACTGAGCCAATGGGGTGTAGCAGAGAGAGCATGGGCCCAGCTTAAGTGCTAAGTCAATCCTAACTGGTATTCTTGGGTCAATTAGCTCATATTTCTGAATCTTCACTTCCTTATCTGACAAATGAAATTAATATTACTTATTTCAGAGTTGTGACTCTTAAATTATATCAATTATGTAGAGTTAATAGTAAAGCTACTTCTGCTAGACAATATGCCAACATTTTTCTTCTATTTAATTATTATAGAAATCTATGTAGAATAGCATGTAATTCATGTGTTTCTGGCTCCATGCTTTCCTATAGCAAGTCTTAGTGAAAACATCCTGAAGAGGAGTGGATTTGATTAAATAAAGGCAGCTGACATCTAGGACACTTACTAACTGAGTACTTCATATTTTCTCTGAATCTTCATGCATTTTCTGAAACAGAATTAAGTACAATTATAGAAGGGCCACTTCAGTGATCAAGGAGGTGGAAAGATTGACAATGAGAAGAAACGCATTATACATGAAGGCTACAAAAATAGGTATATGGGAACTATTGACAAGGCTTCTTGGCTATAGAAGAACTATGAGGCCCCTCTGAAGAGGCAATTTAGTAATATCAAGAAAATTTAGTGCACAGTAGGAAGAAGTCTTGTGGAATTCATTCCCACAGAAGGTGGAACAGGCTAAAATGTTAAAGGTTTAGCTAGGGTGCAATAGACTCATTGCTTGGTTTTGGGTAAAAATGAGGTTTAAGGGGTTCATATTTAATCACATGATAATGTCCCTGAAAGACAAAATACTATTTATAGATCCCAGGGCTGATGTAAGTCTAGTCTTTGAGGGCTTTTGTCATTGGTACTATAAAGGACAATATTCCCACAAATTTTCATGCAGTGCCCAGCACTGTCCCATCCAAGGAAGAAGTCAATATAGAAGCTCAGAGGGAGGGAATAGAGGGTTATCTCTACAAATATAATTTTGGGAATCTGGTTGTTCAAGTTTCTATCAGGGCTCTAGCACATATTACAAATGTGACCTTGGGCAAGGTATTTAGCCTCTCTGTGCCAGTTTCTTCATATAAGACAAGAATAGCAATAGTACCTTACCAATATATTTGCTATGAGGGTTAAATGTGTTATCTCATGTAAAGACTATCATAACATCCACTATGTAAGCATTTCATCAGTGTTGTCAGTTGTTATCAATATGCTTGTTATGATAAAGATTGAGTCAGGTACTAGATGGCAGAGCTCAGACAGAAAAAGAAAGAGATTCAATATTACCCTACCTCCCAAAAAAAGTTTCCAGCATAGTCTCCAGGGTCACTACCTGTTTTGTTAGGTCTGCTCTAAGCTCTATGTACCATGTAGAAAACTCAGACTGAAAACACCTTGCAAAAGTAGAACCTATAAACAGAGTTATTTACATGGTTTGCCCTGTCTGGGAGCCAGAAGCTTGACTCTTGAGAGTCAGGTAAGATTTCAGAGAATGACCTTTAAAAAACCCTCAGCTTTATGATCATACACACAAGGATTTTATGAGAATATATGAGTCAACACTGGTACCCAAGGACAATAGGGGGGACCCCAAAAAAACCCTGGAATTTATCTATAAAAAATTGTGTATTTTTATATGTGTATACTTCAGTCACCTTTAAAGTATGCTCCACTTGATGTAATACACCTACTGAGATGCTTTTTCCACTGCTCAAAACAATTTTTGAACTCATCATTTGTGGTGCCTTTTAGTGCTTCTGCCATTTTTTGTTTCACCTCTCCCACATCAGCAAAACGTTTCTCTTTGAGAATTTTTTCATCCAGGGAAATAATAAAAAGTTGCTCAAGGCAAGATTGGGGGGAAAGAATGGTGGGGCATAGGGGTCATGTCATTTTTGGTCAAAAACTGCTGAGCACTCAGCATGATGTGGGCATGTGTGCTTGTAAATCACCCACCTTGAAATGGACAAACGTGTTGAAAGAATCTCCAAAAAGAATTTCACTGAAGAGGATTGCAGCCTCTCACAACAACGTTAGCTGGTACACTGATGCTGATGGGTTTGCACTCCAAAAAAAAAAAATTCTGTTTTCTGGGGGAATTCCCTTGTATATTTTATTATACATTTAATTTAGGCATAGACCTGTCCCATAAAGTATAAGTTTCATATAGGGGTTGGATAACAATTTTCAAACCTCTCCCTAGTTACACCCACAGCCCTGATTAAGAGGACAGTCCCTGTCTGACCTATTTGAAGTCTGCTTCTTCAAGATTATTCTTTAGAGTCTTCTTGTATTGACTACTTCCTAAGGTCATCACTCTAATTACTATCTGCAGATAGTTTTTTGTTTATAGCAGTTTCTCAGCCTCAACACTATGGGTGTTTTAGATATTTTTTTGCAGCAAAAGTATTATCTTCTCAGATAATTCTTTGCTGCTGGGGCTGTCTTGCTAGTAGCATTCTATCATATTTGACCTCTACTCACTAGATTCCAGAAGCACATGCTGCCTCTCTCTCCCAGGTTGTGACAACCAAAAATGTCTCCAGACATTTTAAAATTTCCCTCAGAGTGGAGTGGGAGGATCGCCCTGATTGACAACCACCGGTCTAAAAATATTTACCCGAAGAACACTCAAAGAAAATAAAACTAATGATATTAGGAAAGAGGATGACCCCTATTGAGAGCTGTATGGGCCAATGCTTTACATATTACTTTTGCAAAGTTTCAAATGTATATTTTCAGTGTAATATAGTGGTTGCATAATATGAGACCAGGATTCTGACCTCTTAGACTTCAAAAACTTTTATGCTAGTTTTCTCATTTGTAAATGGGGATGGGGATAAGAATTAGAGAGTTAGAGAGAGAGAGAGAGAGAGAGAGAGAGAGAGAGAGAGAGAGAGAGCAAGTCTGTAGAGCTCAGAACAATGTCTGGCACATAAAATGTGCTATGTAATATTTGCTATTATTATCTTATTATGTTTGCAGAAACCTCAATGCATGGCAGAATTGAAATTATACCCAGGTCTGTCTACCTACAAGTTAAATATTTTTACTCCTTCTTCCCTCTCTGCTCTCTCTACCTCCCCACACCACCCCAACTCTTCACCACTTTGTTATTTATAATACTTTTTTCTTCTGTATGCTCTTTCTAATGTGTTCTGGGTTCTCTTTTAGCCTTCTATTCTGTAAGCCTCTTTCAAATTCCTTTAGATGAGTACCTATGCCTAGTTTTGAGGAATTAGATAAAACAGCATCTTTAAAACACCAAACTCAGTGTCCAAATGCAGTCAAATGCAGTAAATGTTGGCTATTTATTGACTGGATGGCTTTAACAATAAATGTTTATATCTCACAGTTATGAAGGCTAGAAGTCTAAGGTTAAGGAACCAGTAGAGTTGGTACTTGGTAAGAGTCCACTTCCTGGTTCATAGACAGCTGTCTTCTTGCTGTGATCTCGCAAGGCAGAATGAGTGATGGAGAACTCTCTGGGTTTTTTAAAATAAAGAAACGAATCCCGTTTAAGAGGGTTCCAACCCAAGACCTAAGTTACCTGCCAAAAATATCTCACCTCCTAATACCATTACTTTAGGGGCTAAGATTTCAGCATATTAATTTGAGGGAGTCACAAACACTCATCTCATAGCACTATCACTATTGAAATGACTCTTCAGTGGGAGTGAAATGAACTGAAGATGAAACTTCCATATTCACTGTAGCTAGATTCCAGGAAGCTGCCCAGTCTCCTATACTTGTGGCAATGTATCTAGTTATATGGTACTAAATAGGTATATTAGACTACACAGGTATATTGAACTAGATCAGAAAAAATATAACCTTCATTTCCACTGGGCATTGCTTATTGCTTGAGACCACATTTCTAACCTCCTCTCTTTTCTCCTTTCATACAGAGGCAGATAAATTAAAGACAACATCCCCCTGAATCTCTTGCATCTAGAGGTGGTGCAGTCCTTTAACATAGTTCTGACCTATGAAATTCAGGGGCAATCCCCTGCCTCCACTCTGAGGGTTAATTTTAATATGTCTGGAGACATTTTTGGTTGTCACAGCCTGGGAAAGAGAGGCAGCATGTGTTTCTGGAATCTAGTGTGTAGAGGCCAAATATGATAGAATGCTGCTAAACATCCTACAAAACACAAGATAGCCCTTGCAGCAAATTCATTGCCTTTTGGGGACAATGGGAAAACTTTTAGTTTTTCCAATGAAAAGGAAAGGCACAGTTACCACCTCTCTGCTTCCATCTATAGGAAGAGCTTACATTTGAAGTTGCAACCACAGTCTCGCTCCATAGAGGAAAGATGGAGGGAATCACAGAGATCACAACCCTGACTCATGGAGTTTCTGAAACAATGCCAGCAAAACCCTCTCCCTGATTATTATGTGAGAAAACTAACTCTTTATTTGCTTAAGACAGTAAATTGAGATTTCTTTATTTGCAGCCAAATGCATTCCTATTTCATATTGACATGAACTATGCATTTTCTTAGGGAGGAAAGGCAGTGAGTTGGCAAGTATGCATGTTGAGGGTGAATTCCTTTTACTTGTGAATGATGAAGCAGGGAGTGGGCAGGAGGAATCCAACAGTTTTGCAGTTTGGAGCAGGCATGTAGTCGTTTTATCATTGTGGACTCATTACTCAACAAGTCAGGTATGATTTTCTCTCTTTAACAGAGTGAGAAAAGTGAGGCCCAGCGAGGTTTATAACTTGCTCTAAAATCAGCTAGTAAGCGGTACAGCTAGGATTAAAATTAAACACTTCCACGTGTCAGCACTGAGAGCCTGAAAGTCCTCTTAAAACCTTTCTCCAGTAATTGTGATTTGGGAAATCTATGCTAGGGAACTAACTAAACAAACAAGCAAACAAAGAAAAGGGGAATAAAGGTACTCACTGAGGTGTTGTTTAAAATATCAGAATAGTAACTAAAACCTAGTGCCTATCATGGTTCTAGAGCTACGGTATACACACGGTAATTTGCCAAAGTTATGTCTTACTCTGTAAAATGTCTTTGATAAAATAATTAAAAAGCCAGTATCAAACTGTAAACATCTCATAATTCAATAAAGCACCCAAACCTTCATATGTACAAAGAAAATGGAAATCCACAAAATCATACACATTAGGATTTAGTATATGGTCTTTGGATGTAAGTTTTCCTATGTGTTCTATTTTCCCAGTTTTCCAATATGAGTATCTATTACTTCTATAATGGAGATGTAAACAAATATATTAAAAGGTACCAAAGAAAAGAAAGAATTAAATAATGCTGAAGCCTATGTAAAAATATACTTTTCCCACTACATCAGAATAAATGCCCTAGTCTTAACACTGGTGAAAGAATTAGATCACTGAAACACCTAGACCTAAATGATTGCCTCTATCAAGAGTGGGGAAGACCGTCCTCTCTCATTTCAAGCTCATGTTTGCTCACCTCATTCCTTCAGTGAACTCTGTGAAATCTGAGAATCTATATCAGTTTGAAAGGCAGCAAGATTTTTTCGGCTCATGTTGCTGTCCTCAGAACCATTTTCCCCCATTCCTCCCTTGGAGTTCTTGCTGAAAACCCTTCTTTTCCTGGCACCTCCAGTAGATATACTCTTTTCTGATAAACAGAATGCATATACCTAGAGGCTTCATATCCAGATTTCCTAACAGTCTCAAAAAAATGATTTTGACAGCTGAGTGATGTCAACCAACTGAGAAATGCAAAATAGAACACAAAGAAAAAAACTCAAGGGATGTTGTGCCTGAAGAATCTCACCAGCTTTATTAAACCCCAGCAAGCATTTCAGGACGATGGGCATGCGGCCAGCATTCAGGTAACTCTTGCTGCTCCTCCCAGATGACTGATCATCACCCTCTTCTTGACAACAGATGATCAGAATAAATAGGAGATCGCAGCCCCTTGAGTGCCTACTTTGGGGGGAGGGGCTGAAAATTTTAGCTACAGCTTTGCAGAATTACAATGGGTGCAGGTGGCTGGGGCTTAGCGGGGTAAAGTTGGGGGTGGTAGAACCTAGTGAGAAAGGAGCAAGGGTTGGTTCTCTTGTAAGCTCAAATCTAAGCAGCGTCTGCCAGACCTAAATGGAAGCTGATAGCTTTCAAATGTCATCTTGAGCTCAGGGTCAGCCTATGATTGTACTTGGCCAGAATGCCAGAATATGCCCTTCAGAAGCAGCCTGCCACTAACTCTGCTCCTTCTCTTTTGTTAGTCCCTGGTTTCAGCACAAGCCTCTCTCAGGCCTCACGTGTGGAAGATGGTTGCCCTTTCCTCTATTCCCATCTGACACCACATTTTTTTCCACATGGGTTAAGCTTGGTGGGATACCAGCTTGACTTTGGAGATCACTTCTCACGTCAGTAGTCCCAGGACCAATCTCCAAGAAGCGATTGTGAAAAGTACAAACAACAGAGTGAGACTGACTGTGAAAGCTTCAATATTTTAAAGCATTCTAAGGCAGAGTTCAAAGATTCTCACTGTGTCAACTTGACTTGGTCACCCTGGCAGCTCCATAAATATGTGAGGATATCTAAGTCAACTTCCTGGGTCCCTGCCGACAGTCTAGCAGTAACCTCCACGATATGCTGAGTTTTTGCTCTAGCATGGAAGCAAATATCTTAAAAATAGAAAGGTCCCTCATAAGCCATCTCTCCTCTAATTGGAGAAACCCTTCTACGAAGCTCACAACAAGACATCCAGCTGGAACAGGAATACCTTCAATACTAAGAAGTGTCAAAGAGAGACTTGAGGAATGCCCTAATAATAAAAATGGCATTGGGAGTGGGGCCAGCACTGCACTGAGCTTTTTGCCTCCATGTGATAATATGGAAAATTGTTTTAGGCATGTGAGATGAGGAATAGGCATTTTATTTGGCCATAGACCTTATATGGCTATGAGTTTGTTGTTTTTTAAAGATACAGAGTTTGCAGAGGGTATTAAGAAAACTGGTGTCTTTTCCTTCTATTTATATATTGCTGCAAATATTTTCCCTGTCTTCTGCCCAAACTTCCTACTTCACTTCCTGCACCACTCAGACCTAACACCTTCCCTACCAGTCACAGTATGGACTCAGTGTCAATTATTTAGGGCTCTGGCATTAGAATGGGACGCAGAAGAGACAAAAGAGACAAAAGCAGAGAAAGCATCAGGGGAAAAAAGAAAAGGGTGGAGGGACATCTCTCTCTGCTGGGTCATCTCCACATACTTCAAGTCAGTAGTTCTCAAGTGTGGTCACAGACCCACAACATCAGCATCACCCAAGAACTTGTTAACAAGGCAATATTTTAGGTCTACCCCAGGCATAGTGAATCTAAAACTCCAAGAACCCTTTCTCTAATGCTTTTGATGAGAAGTAGCTTGCTCTTTCCCCAGGCAGCAAATTCTATCTTTGTATAACTTTCTTGTAATAGTTTTCTTTCTCCTTATTTTGTGCTGAATGACACCATCTTCTCTGAAATTCTCATCCCATTGTTTCTAGTTCTTCCTTCCTTTAATTTGGATAACTTAAACAAACACATATACTTTAATTTAGCCATTGCAGGTAAGTCCTGCATTGGGCTTACCTATCTTCACAATACCTTTACTATTCCCATTTTAAAGATCCAAAGACTGAGGCCTGGATAGATGTTTCATCTGGGAAGCAGCCACTAACTCAGAGCACTTTGCAGCAAGTGATCAGAATTTCTTATAATGCTAGCTGAAGCTGGTAGTCCTTACAGGATATAAACACCTAGCAAACAAAAATCTTAAGGGGAGAAATACACGTTAACAGAAGAAAATATTTCTAGCCAATATGGTGAGAATAAAACTGATGCTTGGTGAGTGTCACTGAATGAAACTATTAGCTGAATAAAAATGCTAACTATAGCACAAATATTAACAGCTGAACATAGCTGGTAATGCACAGCAAATAATATTTGTTGAAAGAAAATATATTAACTGCAGGGGAAAGAAAAGAAACAGAGTGATTTATAACAAACACACACCTAGAGTGGAGGATGCTTTTTAAGATAATAGATTGTCGTAGCATTCATAGCTCCAGTGTCAAAACACCTCAGCCTGACTTGGCACCTTTTTTTTGTTCCGTACTCTTGCAAGAAGGCTTTACGTTCCAGTCACCAACAGCATGTATTCATTTTTAAAAGGATTGTTCCCCACGCTACTCTGGATTGTTTGCCAAATTGCTCTCCTGTAGCTCATACACCTGGCATCACACACGTCCCTGACACCAGTTCTCACCTCATGCAATATCAGTGGGATAAGGCTGCAGACACAGAGGTCCCTAGGCGTGCAGTAGCATGGTGGCCTTTTGAAGAGAAAGCTAAATTGAAACGAGGTTCCCACCTTCTGCAAACAACTTTCTTGATCACTCTGCTCAAAGGAAACTTAAAAAGGAAAAAAGTATGTTGCCAGTCCCCATCTAAAAGAGGTAATTGTTTTGACACGTTAGCTTAATTACATGAATGAAATGCAAAATTACCTACAAGTCACCATTGCAAATGAAAAGAGCCCTTTTGTGCATGTCTACCCAAATTGACTTTGCAGTGCACTGTGGGAAGTGTCAACTGATATGAGTGAGCTGGATTTCTTTTCTTTTCTTTGTTGCTGTTTGTTCTCATTTATTTATTTATTTATTTTTGCAACAAGCCTGAGATTATGCATGTCAGTTATAGAATTTGTCTTTCTTCCAAGTATTGCGTTTATTTTATCAATCTGATTTCCACACTTTCTCTGAGCCTTATCATGACTTTAAAGTTTCAAATAGGTGGATAATAAATTACAAAAGGAAATTGTAGCTGCCAACCTCAGTACAAGTTTTTGACAAATATGTACCTGGCACATAGTAGGCAGACGGTGTATTTATGGAATAAATGAATGAAATGTGTCTACAGGTAGGTATTTTTCCTTGCTTTCATTGTCACCCCCAACCTGTCAAAACACTGACAAGTGACTTTCACACATCAATGTACTAGATTGTAAATTGTGGGGTTTACAGTGTGACTCCTTCAGTGGACTGTTGACTTCATGAATGCTTCCTGCACTCACCACCTTGTTTAGTTATAGGATCTGAAAGGGTTAATGTCTGCAGCTTGCTTGGAGAGTGGAGGGGAATGGCTAATGTTGTGTGAATAGCAGAGTAAATAATGACTGCCTTGCTTTTATGAGATGGCTCATAGACAGAGAGAAAGAGCAGGAGGCTTCCACACAGTCTGTGAGGGCTGAGCAACCTGGCCCTTGGCCTTACTTCTGGGCACATGTGCTGGGCATGCCTCCTGCAGCACCTGGATCCAGGTCGGAGATGGAAGCTGTGGAGGGTTTCTGGATGGGAGGGTGTGGGAGCTAAATTCTGTTAGCTGCCCACAAAATTAACCCCTTACACTTCTCTCAGGTACAGGTAAGCAAAGGAGCAGAACTCTGGTAGTGCAGTTCTTATCTTCAGAGGCTTTAGGATTTTTTTCCTAGCTTTATTTAGGTATAAATGACAAGCAAAAATTATATATATTCAAGGTGTATAACATGATGATTTGATGTATGTGTGCATTGTGAAATTCCTACCTCAATCAAATTACTTAACATTTCTATCACCACAATTAGTTATCATTGTGTGTGAGGGGGAGGACACTTAAAATCGACTCTCTTGATAAATTTCAAATAAACAATGCAGTATCATTAACTATAATCACCATGTTGCATGTTAGAGCCCCAGAACTTATTCATCTTATATCGAAAAGTTTGTATCTTTTGACAAATATCTCCTCATTTCCCTACTCTTGACCCCTGGTAACCATGGTTCTAATTTCTGCTTCTATGAGTTCAACAGTTTTTTTAAAATTCCACATATGAGTTCAATCATATAGTATTTGTCTTTCTGTGTCTGACTTACTTCACTTTGTATAATGCCCATCAAATTCATTCATGTAGTAGGAAATGGCAGAATCTCCTTTTTTCAAGATAAATAAGATTTCATTGTGTGTGTGTGTGTTTGTGTGTGTGTGTGTGTGTGTGTGTGTGTGTGTGTGTGTGTGTGTGTGTGTGGTGTGACCCAGTCCTGGCAGTATGATAATTACTCCTTGCTGTGTCCCCTCCTTCAGAGCACACCCAAGTGCTGCCTTGGGCTCATGGAGGCAAGGGAGGTGCTGTGAGCTGATACTCTTGATGTCCCAGAGGAAACTGGTCAGCCAACCACAATTTCTTTATTCATTTATCTGTCAATGGATAGTTAGATTGTTTCCATATCTTGACTATTGTCAATAGTGCTTTAGTGATCTCTTGCAATAATTGTGTGTGTGCGTGTGGAGGGGTACAGATATATTTTGGAGAGACTGATTTTATTTCCTTTGGTATATACCCAGTAGTTGGATTTCTAGATTATATGGAAGTTCTATTTTTGTTGTTGTTGTTTGTTTTGAGGGACCTCTATAAATTTTCCATAGTGACTGCACCAATTTACATTCCCATCAGCAGTATGCAAGTGTTCCCTCTTTTCCACATCCTTGCCAATACTTGTTATCTCTAGTCTTTTGCCATGACTTGTTTTGACAGGTGTGAGACACTCTTTCATTGTAGTGTTGATTTGTATTTCCTTCATCATTAATGATGTTGAGCACCTTTTCATTTACCTGTTGAGGCATAACACTTACTGATTTTAAACTATAATACACACCTATAGTAATCAAAACAGTATGACACCAGCATAAATACAGACATCAGACCAATAGATCAATCAAACAGAATACAGAGCCCAGAGGTATACTTGAGCATATAAGATAAACTAATCTTTGACAAATGTTGCAAGAATACGCAATGGGTAAAGGACAGTCTGTCTGATAAATGATATTAGGAAAACTGTTATCCATATACAAAAGAATGAAATTCAACTTTTATCTTCCACCATAAACAAAAATTAACTTGAAATGCATACTTAAATGTAAAACATGAAACTATAAAACTTCTAGAAGAAAACATAGGTAAAGCATCCTAGAATAGAATATATGGAAAAACCTCCTTGAAACAGATCTTGGCAATGATTTTTAAAAAATATGACACCAAAAGGGCAGGCAATCAAAGCAAAAATAAACAAATGAGACTACAGCAAATTAAAAGGCTTCCACATAGCAAAGGAAACTATCAAGAAAATGAAAAGGCAGCCTAAAGAATGGGAAAAACTATTTGAAAATCATACATCTGATAAGGTATTGAGATCCAAAATATATAAGAAACTCCTACAATTCAATAGCAAAACCCATGCAAACAAAAATCTGATTAAAAAATAGTAAATGAATAGACTTTTTTTCCCCCACAGAAGATATATCAATGGTTTTAGGATTATGATTTTACCTCTATTTCCCTGACCTTACAAAAATGGGTAATAATAGCTGCCTTCTGATCTATGGAGGGCTGCTGTAAAGATGAAATTAAAAAATAATTGGGTAGGGCATGGTGGCTCATGTCTGTAATTCCAGCACTTTGAAAGGTTGAAACGGGAGGATTGCTTGAGCCCAAAAGTTAGAGACCAGTCTGGGCAACATGGCGAAACCTCGTCTCTACAAAAAAAATCACTGGGCATGGTGGTGCATGCTTGTAGTCCCAGTTACTTGGGAGGCTGAGGTAGAAGGATGCCTGAGCCCAGGGGGTTGAGTTTAGGGTGAGCTGTGATTACACCACTGCACTCCAACCTGAGCGACAGAGTAAGACACTGACTTTATGACACTAATAATATGATGATAACGATGATAACAATAATTGGGAAAGTGTTTTGACAGGATGTGAGCAATGAATAGGTATAACAGGCGGTGTTTAGCAGTTGTGATTCTGTGTCTTTGGATAAGGATGAAAAGAACTAGTGAGGCAAGACAGACTGTTAGAGACAGGGAGGGAAGCCCCTTGCCAGTGTTGAAGGTGTAGAAGGCAGCAGTTGCTGGCATGAAGTGTAGATGGCAGCACTAGGATCCCGGGGAGACAGAAGAGACTCCTGAAGGAGAACTCTGCACCCATCGCATGTCTGTACTGCGGACAACCATCTGCACCAAATCCGAACCAATCTCCCCATGCCAGAACTTTGAGAAAGGTCACAGAGTATAACAGAAGCTCGATACCCAAGCCCTGAGTCTCTTACTCATGATGTTTTGCTTTGTTTTAATTTTGTTTGTGTGTGACCCTTGGTGAGGTCTGCTTAACTTTTCTAAGCTTTGGTTTCCTCATCTATAGATTGGGGGTGATTTTAGAGCCTGCCTGATGGAGTTGTAGGAAGGAACAGAAGCAGTAATTTGTGAAACTTGTGCATTTTAAGCGTTCAACAGGAGTTGACTGAGTCAGTGATCCACTAATTCATTCATTTATTCCCTCACTGATTCAGGACATCTCACAGTCTTGGGTTGGTGCCGTTGCCCAGGAATCACTAACAGTTAAGAACTTTATCGGTGGTAAAAAGAGCTGCCTCATAAACATCATCACCAGCAGTAGTTAAGAGACATGAGAATATGTTACCGCACCTTTCTCTGTATATCAGATTATTCTTTATTGCTCCCATAGTACTGGAGGTTCAGGTTTCTTGGCTGGCTCAGGAGGCTCTCCCTTTTGTTGTCTGGGTGTGGGGAGAACTCCACGAAGCCAGACTCACCAAAAAGAAAAAAAAAGTCCAGTAGGCTTGTTGCCTTTTCCTCCGTGAAAATGCTCCCGGAGGTACCATATAATCAGAGCAGGACTGTGGCAGTCAGCCTGTCTCTGTTCTCCTCATATCCCAAACGTAATACAACATTAAAAGCAATTAGAGCTTGTTCTAGGTTGTTTGTAAGATGATTATTATAGCCATTGCAGGGACATTTCAAACCAGTGAAGTTAAGGATTACAACATGTTCCACGTTTCCAAAGCTGCTAATAGGGTGGTGCTGAGAAGAGCCCGAGAAGCAGGAACAAACAAAGCCCAGCACAGCACCCTGCCAACAAGGCTGGGTCTGAATGTTCTCTGTGGGGAGCACCTGAGGGCAAGGGTGGCAAGTTTTATCTTCTTTACAGAGCAGCTCAGCAGGGGAGGCTGGGCATCAGGAGGATGGGCCTTGCCTGAGCTCAACCATGCCACCCTTCTGTTTCCCAGACATGTCAAAAAGTCCCTCGGTATCTGGCATTCAAGCATCCGAACCATAGGAGATTTCTGGCCATGGTCCCACTGTTCCATCAAGAGCCCCACACAAATGCTTGACTAAACCTGATTTGAGAACTCTTCAACCTCAATCTTCCACAATTGCATTCAAGCCCACTTTTGTTCAGAGGAAACAAAAAACAAGCGGACCAGTTCGCTGTTTAAACTAGTTCACCTGTTTTTCCTCTGTAACTATCTGCAAACACCATTCTTCCAGCTCTGCAGGCATGGAGCCACGGGCTTGCCTTGTCCTATTCTCTTTCTTTTCATTCCAGAAATCATTTATTTCAGGTATGCCTACCATGTGCCAGGCAATATTCCATGTGCCTGAATAACATCAGCAGACAAAACACAGATTTCTGTCCTCACGAAAATGACTTTATAAATATGTAAACATATAGTGTGGTTAAAGCTAAGAAGTACTAAGGAGAAAAGAAAAAGCACAGAGTAAGGAGTATCAGTTACTGAGGAACTAGCCAGGGTCAGGGTTCTCTTTCCAGGGGTTTCCCTTCTTTACCTAAAGCCCAACTCTGCTATCACCATTGACATAAACAAGTCTTTTGTCTTCCCCTTGCCTATACAATCAAGTTCCAACCCTTTAGAGTAGCCCTGCATGTATTATTCATATCCTGTGTCTTCTTGGTGTTGTCTTCCTTCATGAATCCTGTATTCCAGTCAGAAAAACTCTCCATGATTTCCCCCACATACCCTGCCCTTGGTTGCCTTATAGATAATATTTGTGGGGCAAAGGAAGCGAATATTCATTGAGCTTTGCTAACAGACCGGCATTTGTACAACCTCTTACTCCTGTCTTCTTCTTTAGATTTCATAATAACTCTGGGATGTATACAGTGGGAGAACAGAGGTTGTCTTCACTGGCATCACATAGTAGAATTTGCCAGGACCACCATTCAGAGCTCTGTCTGTCTAAATTCAAATCTGATGCTTTTTCTCCCAGATCACACAATTCACCACGAATCTGTTTCCCAATTTCACGTTGAAATTCATCTGAAGAAGAGTTGTACCTACTCACTTTCATGACCCCTACAGTGACTGGCACAAAATCTCACACAAAATAGGTGAAAAATATTATCTGAATTAAGTACTTTTTAAAAATAAAGTTGAATATGTCTTTATAAGGCTATTAATTGACTGATCTTTTTGTGGCTTCCTGTGTGGATTTTAATCTGCCAGCTCTATTATCAGTCCTTTGATAATCTCCATGTCTCTCTCCCGGCTTCCACACTTGCTCTTAAAATTCTCCATGGCCCAGAGTATGCCCAGCAGGGAGCCCTTTCAAGGCTGATAATGGTAGATTTCTTTGTCTTTTCTTCAATTGTCTTTTCTTCACATTTTCCTTACCTGCCTCATATTTTCACTGGAGATCCCCTATGAACAACCTTTCTGTTGCTCAGATTCTATTCATCCCAGTGCTTACAGAATCCTTGAAGCAACCGTAAAGCTAGGCCTCAGGAGCCTGGAGCTCTGGTTTTGTCTCTGGTCCTCCTTAGCTGGGGAGGTGGGATGGGCTTCAGATAAGCTCATCTTCTTTGGGCCTCAGTTTTCTTATAGAGAACTAGAAATATGATTTAAAAAATCCCTACCAGATTGACCATGTGCAATTCTCATTGTTTAATGTACCATAACTAATAAGTCAATGTTTACCTGTATTAATAAGTACAATTTAGATTCTACTGGCTGTGAAGTCACTTCGAAGGCCCCCTCCAGAGTGCTCTGTCCGAGCAATAGCTAGGCAGCTTTCTCTACGCCCCCTCAAAGCAACTTTGCTTTTCCTCATAATCCCCTAGTGATCGACACACATCTCCTCCAAGACAGGGCTCATAAGTGGAGAAGTAGACATCCCGGCCTTTTAAATGAAGAACTTGGGAAAGAGAAGAAAGTAGAAGCAGTGGCATCTGGGGCATTTCTATCACATGCTTTTTGCCTCTGGATGTGAAGGGCTTGCCACTCCCCTCTGCCATAGACCTTTGATCATCCTAAACTCCAAGTTCTATGACTTTTAACATCCTCAAACACCCACCAAGTAAGCCTGACTGCTTCTCATACTCCCTGCCTCAGTAGCCGTCAAACCACAAAAAGCCACCAGTGGCATGTGGCCCCAGATTCAACCTCACAGATGGGACTTTTGGTAAAGGAGGACGAGTCGCTAAATAAATAGAATGCATTGTAAGTGTTGATAGATTTTCTGTTCTGTCCTGGCATTGTGCTCAGTGGAGGATTACCGCTGTGTGTGTTTAAATGTGACAGCTGTTTCATTCACTCCCTGGTGTGTTGGAGAAGCCGTGATAAAGCCAGCGATACGCCTTCAGAATCCTAAAATGAAATCCTCCAGAAAATAAAATCAAATCGCCTCCCAACCCCCTCTGTCCTCATCTCCTTGCTCATTTCTCACATGCCTTTTCAGTTATTGGATTTTATCTTTGATTTTTAATGTTCTAGATGAGAAATACCCCTGGAAGACCTTCCACCTCTGGTGGCTGGGCATCCCTGAAGCAGTCAGCTTCATTTTGGTACCCTGGGTGCAGAGGGAATGCAGAGCATTTAGAAACCTTAATTAAGGAACGTTTAGGAAGATAGGCTGATGAGGGGCAAGATTAGCAGTGGATTTCACCGTTGCCTGCCTACGACTTTCTGTTTAATTATTGCAAGGAGAGCTGCCAGCAATACAGGAGCAGAAGGTTTGATAGTGAACTGCACTGACCTGGATTTCTGTTTCATTAGATTTCATTTAATTCAGGCAAAGGAGGCAATTTCTTAGACCCTAGGGTTGTTGAATGTTAACCTTCAGGCCACAAGAATGAGGGGGAAGGAATGTATTTTATCCTGAGTTCTGCAGATTCTCAGAGACATAATCCGGCTTCCATCTCAACACCTCTTACTGTTTTGGAAAATAGAGAGAGTAGAGATCTATTGTGTCCCATTGAGGGCTTAAATGAGCTGAATAATTGGCTCAAGATGATCCTCTTTGAACTAGACAGGGCCCAAGAAAGTCTTCCCCACTAGATTTAAAGAAAAGAGCCTTCCTGTCTCTCAATTCTTCTGGTTTTTCCTGAAACATCGGCGTTTGTTTCTGGTGACCCCTGGGAATCATTTAATTTATCATGCTTATGGTTGAGAAGAGCTATGGTTAAATCTGCTTGGTAAGGCAGGAAGTGGGCTGAGGGACTAGATAAGGATAGGAAGACCGATCAGAATTCTAGATAGGCTACAACCAAGCCACTGTGTCTATATGTATGTGTCCTGATGCGATCTTTTCTACTTCTTCCCTGTTCTAAGTCAATGATCAAAGTTGGTTGAGGCATTCATTCTGAATATTCAAGAAAACATATGGAACCTAGAGTCAGAGAACTTGGGTTCTGCCACTTGTCTATGCCGTGAGACTGAGTTGATCTCTCTTAGCCCCCTCGACTAACAAAAAAGGAGTACACATTTCTACTTCACAGGACACTTATAGAATTAAATAGGAAAACATCTCGTGTAACATATAGCCTTTAATAGTTCTCAATAAATGTAAATCAAATCAAAGCCAGTTCTACTCTGTGAACAAAGGGGCAGTAAGAAAGACCTTTTTGTGAAGAAAGCTAAAGAAAATCCCACTTCCATTTTGGCCTGTATTAAGCTAAAACAAGAGAATGATAAAGATAAAATAAAATGCATTACTAAAGAAATAAAAAGTGAACAAATTGTGGTATATCCACAAAATGTAATGCATTTCAGCACAGAAGAGGATTGAACCATTGAAACATAAAAAAATGCATAGGGTATCATTCTCTTTAATAAATAGCAAACTACTTATATTGACTTGAGGAGAAGCCTCAGGGACTGATCTCAAGGTGTCACCTTCCATGTCCATCCAAAGTGAAACATTCATACAATAACTGTTACTTTTGGGGATTGGCAGTGATGGGAAACTGCCAGGGGAGGGAGGGAGGGAATTGGCAGTTGAGGGAAACTGCCAGGGGAGGGGAGGCACACCTCGTCAGTCAACAAGGGTAACTGCATAATGAACATTTGTATACCTAACCCTGAATTGTACCCCACATCTTTAAAATTAAAAATTTAAAAGTTAAAAAAACTCTTACTTTAAAAACTATTTTTCTTTAGAAAAGATAAAAAGCATTGTGCAAAATGAATACAGATACAAATAACTACATACTATATGGGTCAAATTATATGATATCTGAAAACAACAAAACGTTGGAGACAAAGCTCAGATCGTAGTTGTCTCGGATTGTAGTTGTGAAGGCATGAGAGGAGGTGATTGATTGCAACAAGGCACAAGAAATTTTCAGGGTTTGGTAATATTCTGTATTTGATTTATGATGGCGATTATACCTGAAATGTACACCTAAAGGGTGCATGTTACTGTCTATAAATTGCATCTCAGCATACATGATTTTTCTTAAAGTTGTCAAATACAATTTTTTTTTTTGAGTTGGAGTCTCACTCTATCACCCAGACTGGAGTGCAGTGGCCGCTCCCAGCCACCGCAGCCTCGCCTGCTGGGCTCCGGCGATCCTTCTGCCTCAGCCTTCCAAGTAGCTGGAACTACAGGCATGCGCTACCACGCCCGGCTAATTTTTTGATTTATTGTAGAGATGAGATCTTGCCAAGTTGCCCAGGTGGGTCTTGAACCCGCGGGCTCAGGCAATCCATTCACCTCAGTCACCCAAAGGCGTGGGATTACAGGCTGAGCCACCGAGCCCAGCTAAAATACAATTTTTGTATTTTTTCTATTCCTCTTTTCCAGAAGGATATGACTTGTTCCCACTGAGAGATGCTCAAGGTCCCACAGAGTCAACCCTAAAACTTGGGACCCACTGAATCTCTGGGGAGTCCCTGAATGGACATGAAGGTTTTTAAATCACCTGTAATTACATGCAAATGTGTACAAACAAATGTTTTTCTGGGGAGATGTCAGACAGTTTTAAATGAAATATCAAAAGTTACTGTGGATCACATGTAAGAACAACAACCCATACAAGAACAACAACCAGGAGAAAAAAAAAAGGAAGGAAAGAAGGGAAACAATTGATCACTTTTAAAAGGAGAAAAGATAAAATAAAGTAAGAATTAAATTAAATGAGTTTGTCACCAGAGATAAACATGGGAAGGCAGAAGTTTGAAGTCAGTCCCGAGCTTTATCCTTAGGTTACTGTCACTAGCGGGTTATTCTTACTAAAGAGAATGAATGATACTGTATATGCTGGCTGATTTCTATGGAACTATAGTGTCATTCACTCTGATTCCCAAGCTTATAGCAGAGAAAAAGGAATGAGACTTGCATAAATTCTCCCTAATTCAGGCCACTTAATAGGTTCCTTGCACAGTGCCTGCGGAGGTTTGAAAATGGAAACAGGGAAAGGAGGTCACCAAGGATAGGTAGAAAACAGGATGCCAAGCACAGCTTAATGGAATCTGTGGTATTGATCCAAGTGGCAAATGCATAGTGTTGTAACAGTACTGAAAGCTTCATGCTGGGCACTAGCTCAGAAAAGGCCACAGCTGCTAATTTGCAAGAATATCAGGGTCTCAAAAGTTACTGGGGGACCTTTGGGAGATAAATCACTAGGAGTCCCTTTTATTAACTGCAGCACATTCTCATGCCTTCATGAGATATTTCTATCATCCAGGAAAGTCGGCCCTGAAAACGTACTCCTGCGAGTGATGCTGTTATATGACAAGCTTCTAGACAGGAACATTATTTTGTGCCTCACACACTGTGAATAATTAGTCAATTTGAGATGCTGATGGTGATGACAACAGTAATAAGAAGCTGCAATAACAGGCCAGCTGTGCCCCTCGATGGGCCTGAAAGAATGGGTCATTTTGGACAAGGCATTTCCTATGCTGGGATGTTCACCTACAATTCCTGGGCACAGAGGTCCAATTCATGGTAATGAAATGCTGAGAAATGGTCTCTTCTAACACAGACATTGCTGTAGCAATGATGGGAGCAGCGCTGTTTTACTGAGTCATGTAGATCTCAATTTTTAAAGAGACATTTGCAATGATTAACAAAAGCCCCCTCTCATATGCCTGGTCACCCCCTTGGATATGCTGTCCCCTTAATGTTGATGATACCTGGTCCATTAACCCCAGTGTTAACTTCTATTTTTAAACTGGAAATTCTGACAAGATGTCCTCAGGTCTGACAAAGTTCTAATAAGCATGAAAGGCCTCCTTACTCTCTCACTGTATTTTTGTAACTGCCAATCCTTACATATTCCTAAACAGAACAGTTAATATGTAGGATAGGAACGAATGAAGGACAGTGTTGGAGAGCCAGCATGAGCTACATGATGAAAAGTGGGTTGGAAAACAATCCCTCACGGCCTCCGATGCCTGGAGAGAGATGCAAAGAGTCTGTGTAAGTAAAAAGGAAAATAGACATTATAGAATCTGGTGATAAAATGCAAATTTCTCAAATGTCCTCAAGGCTTGGTAGTGAAGGGATCCAAGGCTGAAGAACCATGATGGGAAAAGATAAAAAAAAAAAAAATCAGAAGACCCAGGCTGTTTGTGGGGATGTCAGGGTTATTTAGGTTAAATTGAGTGTAGCTTAAAGCTGCCCCCTTACATATTTTATGTTTGAAGATTTCTCCGTACACAGTGAACAGTCTGTCACCTAACGGGATGTATAAACAGACTGCAACCTACTCTTGTACTACTCACTGGGTTTCAGCCAGTCAAAGGTGGCCAGCTCTTTAAATTGTTCAAATAAGTAAAACACTGAGCTGTAACCAATCTAGCTGTTTCTGTAGCTCTCTTTCATTTTCTATCAGTCACTTTCCTTTTTCTGTCCATGAATCATTTCTGATCATAAGTCATCACCGGAGTTACTCGGCACCTATTCTGGTTTGGGGGCTGCCCCTTTTGCAAACTGTTCATTGCTCAATTAAACTCTGTTAAATTTAATTTGCCTAAGTTTTTGCTTCTTATTTTTTTTTAACAGTTATATACACCAGAAAGACACACTTGCCAGAAAATGCAAGACGCTGAGGATAGAAACTCCTTGGATGTGAGAATATAAGAATGGTAATTTTTAAAGAATATAATAAAAAGATATCTTTGTGGAAATATATTACAGCTTGCCTCACCAGTCAGAAAGAAGTAGGAATGGTAGACTTTTTAAGTTAGCAACTAACCTAGCACTGTAGTATGATGTCCTGTCAAGAGGAAACTTAAACAACCACGTTGATTTCTGGTAATTTTCTGTATAGAAACCACAAATGGTATGGTTATTGTACAGTATTAACCAACAAGAGTAACTTACTATTGGCATGGAACTAATGGAAATTTGGGAGCGGGTGACCATGTCATCCTGGTGTTCTTAATGTCTAAAGGATAAAAAGTTGGGCAGAATCAAAGATGTATTCTAGATGCTAAGAAGAAAGCTATCAAAACATTCAGATTAAAGATACACATAATCATACAATAGGAGACACAAGATGAAATTGTGGAGAAGTTGTTAAAACACAACAACAAAAAGAGGCACTTGAAATCACTGTTGTTGCACAAGGAGCTCTCGGAACATACAATGGAAATAAAGAAAATGACTAGCAATGAACATACAGAGGTGACATACATAAATGCTAGAAAGGTTAAGTTACAAAAGGAGTTGTGAACAATGGTGTCTCTTTGGAGACAAAAAAAAAATGTATTGAAATAGGACAAGACAACTTGATCTGATCATCCAATGTACCTCATGGTAAAATGCTCTCATATTTAACATTGACAAAACTTCACAACTCTTTTAATTCTCAGATTTTCTACTTTTGTCGAAAAGAATGAGCTCTATGCTAAAAATGGCAGACTCAGTAATTTTAAGAGTGAAACAAAACCCATAAAGAGACTTGTAAGGGAATGTATGCCTACCTTTTATCCCAAGCAATTGAGCAATTTATGGAAAAGACATTGTAACCATGGTCAAAAATCTTTGAAAATTTCTGGAGAATGGGGAGGATGCTGGAAAACAGAAATAATCATATATGCTTGCAATTTTGAAAACTAAGATGTTATCCTTGGTAAATCTAGAAAATGCTGTAATCTGTGTATCTGGACTTCTGTATTCTCTGGTCCAACTCATATAAGAGAAAATTGAGTATTAAAAGATCTTATTCTGTTAAATATTTTAACAGTGACTTGGATAAACATAGAGTATATGCCTGTTTCACTCTAGAAAGTTACATGATGTATTGAATGGATAGAATTGAGATCCAAAGAGATTTTAAAAACTGATATTGGTGTGTCAACTCTAACGAGATAATGTTTACTGGATGTGAGCTTAAGGTCTATAAGCTTACTACAAAAATACAATCTCACTTATTCATGATGGATGAGATAAGCTTTTTTAGGGATTTATGAAACAAACAAATAAACAACAATAAGCTTAGAGCTATCTGATGTCACAAGTGCAATATTAACAAAAAGGGTGAGTTGTCTAACCAAAAATTCCTGACAGAATCTTAGAAGAAGGAAGATGTTGACCCTATTCTATACTGATCAGAATATGTCTGAAATACGAAGTTTTCTTTTAGAGGACCATGTTTTAAGTGATACATCAGTAAATAGAGTACTTTTAAAGACTAGAGTACATTTTATGTTTTTGCAAATCTTTTTAATACCAGGCATAATACAACAGTATTCTCATATCTACTTTTACATGCAATCACAAATTAAATTATGTAGCTGTAAAAGGAAGGAATACTTTATATGCAGTCTTTTAGTTAATTGTGGGGATATTCTTTTTCGATAGGACACCAAAATTCAAAATGTTTTAGTTTCTTAAAGGTTAGTTGTGCCATAAAAATCTGAAACAATATCAATGAATGTTTCATAATCTGTTACATTAAAATCCATTGATCTAGTCTGTCTTGTAATTTAAGGAAAGCTTTTACCCACACGTGATTTTATGACATCATGCATTGGTCATTTAGAAAATACTGGTTTGCTGACTTATTCAGATCTTCCAAAATGTTGACACATTTTATAATAAAACATTTTTTTAAAAGTCTCACTTCTTAGTATTGTGGGTATACTAAACCCTAATGAAAGACAAAGTTTTCAAAATTCGATTTGCATTTGAGTGTTACAGTTTTATCATGGGCAACAAATACTGTCAATTGTAACAGCCCAGTGGTATCTGTAACCCCTGATAAAACTAGAAAACATGATATTACAGGCTTGTTTCATTCTTTTTTTAAAAAGTCTGATACCCAAATTTGAATAACCATAGTTTACCTGTTCATCATTCTTTCAAGGAAAAAAAAAGATATTTCATATAAACAAGTGACTAGTTCAGCACACAATTCAAACAACTGCACAAATGTTTTTCGAAGGAAGCCATCAAGCTATGGTTATGCAGCAGAATTCCTTTGTCTGTACTTCCTATTTTGTCAAACATAATCTTAAAAAAAAATCAAAGAGACAGGCAATAAAGAATTAAGAATTAATGCAATTAATATTTTTTACTTCTTCTTTAAGAAGAGTATTATGTGATACTGGCTTTTTAAAATTTTACTGCAAGCCTATATATGACAGTGAGGAATACAATAGCTACTGTACAGCTTGGTGCCAGTGCCATAATTCTTGTTAAGGTGCCAGTGTTGCTTTTGACCTACTGGTGCAAATGTCAATACAATGTATGAGGCAAATAACATCTTGGTAGTTTTATAAAAATAGTTCTGATCTCATGGACCCCTGAGAAGGTCTCAGGCACCCCCAGGGGCCTACAGACCACACTTTGAGAGTTGCTGCTATTTTGTTATGTAGCTTTGAGAGTTGCTGCTATTTTGTAATGTGGCTTCAAAATCTTGAATCAGATAAATTTAAAAGAGTTTTCTACTATGTTATTCTGTGATTCTAAAGCTGTATCCTCATAATCTGATCATACACCTCTTACTCTGGTCATGTGATTTAGGCTTTCCATTTCTGAACACAACATTTTATGTTTAATTCTGCTCCAGTCCTGAGAAGTGCAGTCTGTCTGTTCCTTTTGTTTGGGAGGGAAAAGTAGGGATTAGAAAAAGGAAATGTAGGAGGAAATCTTAGGTATAGTTGCAGCTGCTCAGAAAAAGAGAGGCAGCCTTGTGCAGAGACGCAGCAGGTGAGCAAAGCGAGCCACACTGTCTGCTCTAGGAACATGAGGAGAAGGGCTCTCCCCTGGGGCAAGATGGGGTATTATTATCACTTAAAGAGGGCTGTACATCAGAAAATCCTGATATTTTTTATAAAATGTGAATTTCTGAGTCATGCACTTGGAGCCTCTGAGTTTTTAGGGGTGAGGGCTCAGGCATGCATGGTTTGCAAAAAAAATCAAGTGATTTTTGTCTGCATATTGGTTAGAAACCACTTTCCTGGGGGTAAAGTGAACAAAAGTATCATTAGGTAAGCACAATTGAGCCTGGAGAGAGTGGCTTTATCTGTTTGAATAGTGTTAAGTAAAGGATGGAGGATTCATCTCCGATGGTTTGGGGGGAGAGGGTTCAGGGTTTAGAACAGGGGTCCTCAAACTACGGCCCGTGGGCCACATGCAGCCCGCCGAGGACATTTATCCTGCCCACCGGGTGTTTTTGCCGCCTTAACTTGTCACGACTAGCAGTGACAAATATGGAACCGGACATTGACCATCTCATTAGCCAACAGCAGGCCCATAGTTCCCATTGAAATACTGGTAAGTTTGTTGATTTAACTTTACTTGTTCTTTTTTTTTTTGAGTTGGAGTCTCACTCTGTTGCCCAGACTGGAGTGCAGAAGCCGCTCCCGGCCACTGCAGCCTCAACCTGCTAGGCTCCGGCGATCCTTCTGCCTCAGCCTTCCAAGTAGCTGGAATTACAGGCATGCACAACCATGCCCGGCTGATTTTTTGATTTGTTGTAGAGATGAGGTCTCACTGCCCAGGCGGGTCTCGAACCTGTGGGCTCAGGCAATCCACTCACCTCAGTCTCCCAAAGGTGTGGGATTACAGGCTGAGCCACCGAGCCCAGCTTTGTTCTTCATTTTAAATATTGTATTTGTTCCCGTTTTGTTTTTTCACTTCAAAATAAGATATGTGCAGTGTGCATAGGAATTTGTTCATAGTTTTTTTTTTAAACTATAGTCTGCCCCTCCAACGGTCTGAGGGACAGTGAACTGGCCCCCTGTTTTAAAAGTTTGAGGACCCCTGGTTTAGAAACAGTTCTGAGTATAGTCAAGGGAGCACATTCACAAATACAGTTTGAATCTGAGTTGGTTGGTGGAGGACGAATTTTTCAAGCCCCAGGAGCTCTTTCTTTTGTTGTCAATATCTTTATTCAGTATTACTTCACTCTTCAGCAAGATAGAAGTAAATGACAACTAAGAGTCTTTTTTTAAAACGGCATTGGAGACCAACATCTGTCCACAAGAACATGTCTGAGTAGTAATTGCTACTTTCCTTTCATCAGTGTAACTTGCAGTCACTCAAGTAAGAACACTTGGAGTGGAAAATCTATTAATACTGAGGCCTGGGATTGGCTGGAAGCACAAACTGTGCAGAGTAAGGTATTACAGATCCCTGAATTTTCAGTGTTGTAACTTAATCTACTAAAGACATAGCAAAGAAACTAGAAAGGCTCTTCTCTTGATTTTTACAAGTGACACCAAATACCCTGTTCCCAACAGATACATGGGCCTAGTTTATTTTGGAAAAGACATCGAATGATGGGTTCTAATGGGCACAACCCGATGCATTTAAACACAGATGAGCTAGGCCAGTCCACTGCCATTCTCTTTAGATTGCTTAAAGAAGTCAAGAAAATGGTGCTTTTAACTTTTCTGTTTCTTATAGAATTATGTAGTTTGGTTAATGGCCACTTGAGGTGTGACCACATGATTGTTTTTTCATCCTAAGATCGCTCTTCTAGAAAGCTGCAATTCAACCATGCAGCCACCAGGGAGTGGTAGTGAGCAAATTTTATGTGGTCCGAAGTACACGGAGTGTATTTTTTTCCAGAAACATAAGATGTCTGTTCTAGTACATCACAATTTGTGTTAAAACATTCATTTTCCACACATTATTTAAATACCTTGTTGCAACAGTTAAAACAAAACGTGTCAAAATAGATAATACCTTGCGAATACCGTGAAATGACTCTGAGCTGATGATGACTAACATCTATCAAAAGCATGTCATTTGACCTGGCATCAGTCAAATGCTTTGAAGTAATAGTTCATTTAAAGATCTCGATAGTCCTGAAATAGGTACTATTAAGGTTATGGTTTTTAGATAACTCACAGATAAATTAAATACAGATGGTCCTCAGCTTGCAATAAGATCACATCCTGACAAACCCTTCGTAGGTTGAAACTGAGTTTAATAAACCTAACCTACTAAACATTATAGCTTAGCCTAGCGTATCCTAAATGTATTCAGGACATTTACATTACTCTACAGTTGGGAAAAATTACCTAACACAAAGCCTATGTTATAATAAGATGTTGAATATCTCATGTTTTGCTAGCTTGGAAGAGATCAAAATTTAAAATGTAAAGTTGATTGAGACTGAGACGGCTGTGCACCATCGTAAAGTTGAAAAATCATAAATCAAATGATCTTTAGTTGTGAACCATCTGTAATGTGAGCAAATTACATAGCTTGCAAGTGAGGGGATTATGACAGGTGTTATGGCTACAGACTCTCTACTATTAACAATGCGACTTTGCCTCTATTTTACTTCTATTATTCTGATGACTATTATTTATTTTACTGCATATTCTAACCTTAGTCTTATGTACTAACTAACTGTATCATTTTTGTTTACGTTTGTTTTCTCTCAATTTTCCCATAGTAATAATCTTCATGGGATATTATCCTGAAACAAGGATACTTGGAGCATCCAAAATGTGAGAAAAATGCTTCTAATACAAAGTTATATTAAGGAACTTACTTAATAGAAAATACTATACAACTCATGTGTTAAATGTCATATTGGTGCTATATAACATTGGCTGCCTGTTGATAGGAGAATCTGCTGGGTAGCCTTGGGCATTCTGCACAGCATTGAGGCACTCTATCCTTTCCATAGGAGGTGTAGAAGGCTGGTACTATATATACTTTTGGGTTTAGTTGTCTGACATTCATGGGACACCATAAATTATACAGTCTTATAAGGATCCAGTGTGCTTTTTGTTTTGTTGGTTTTTCCTTGGAAACATTACCTCTCTGCTAGGATGGGTTGCTCCATCCTGGCTTCTCAGGCTGTCATCCTCTTGCTTTCTGTCATATGGAAGCTGTAGACTGTCTATTAACTTTTGTCTAGCTTTTAACTACTCTAGCTTTTAGTCTTCTTCTCTATCAGAGGCATCATGTGACCAAAACCCTCTTGGGTGACTCCAGAAGGAAAAACAACAACAACTATCTCTATCTATCTATCTATCTATCTATCTATCTATCTATCTATCTATCTATCTATATTTTTTTCTCTCTCTTGCTGGTAGTTCCCATTTACTTTTTTCTATTTGCAATCTCTTTTCTTCACTTAACCCATTCATTGTGAGGGCTTCAGGAATGTTTGTGACCACTCAGTCCTTCAACTCCCTGAAACTATACCCTTAAGTTCCATAACTAATATAGGATGCAAACGGTGTATCTTATCCACATATTCAAACCATCCAGATTTGAACTACCCTGGTATCAAAGTTTCACATGGCAGTGTACCTTCAAGTCTAGGCATGGGCACGGCAGTCTAAGGAATCTATTCTGTGACTGAATGAACATTTCATACACTGTTTTAAAATAATTCTGTCATAGTGTAACCCCAGTGATCCTTGCCTCCTGGGAGTTATGTCCTTGTTTAATCCCTCCCACGTTGAATAGGGCTGGCCTCTTCACCTGATTGTAGAGTGTAGAAATGAGGATGCATGACTTCTGAGTAGGTCATAAAATATATTGTGGCCTCTGCCTTGCTCTCTCTTGGATCACTCACTTTGGAGCAAGCCAGCTGGAGCAGCCATGTAATGAGGACACTTGAGCAGCCCTCTGGGGTGACCCACATGGCAAAGAACTGAGGCCTTCTGTCAACACCCTACACCAACTTGCCAGTCATGCGAATGAGCACCTTGAAAACAAATCCAGCATCCCCAGTCAAGCATATGGATGACTGCAACCGCTGGGCTAAGCTGCTTCCAGTTTCCTGATGCACAGAAACTGGTGCACAAATTTGGAGGTAATTGTTTATGTAGCAATAGATGACTCATACATAGAGAGTTCTTCATCATTCAGTTTCTTGCTGTGAGAAGCTGTTTGGCAATCCCTATGATTAGTTTGCTTAATCACAGAAGAATTTTCTTTGACTTCTTCCTCTAGGAAAAGGGTTGAATAGACTTTTGCCTACCACAAAATCTACCTCTCAGGCCTGTAGCTACTAGACTGATTTGCATAAGATACTGAGATTACTTATCTAACAAGTTTTATTCAAGTTGCCACTGGCAATAATCTTGGATGCTAACTTATTTTTAAGCAGTTTAAAGAGGTCATATCCATTGTAAAAAATACAGGTGGTAAAAGTTTCTGCTGCATAGTGGAAAAAAATTTCATAAGTTTGGAGTCAGACATGTCTGTTTTGAACACAGGACTGGCCATTTATTGGCACTCAATATTAAATATGTGTCCATGGAAAAGTTGCCTTGCACAAATTATATAATATCTTTGAGTTTTGGTTCTTCCATTGTAAAACAAGAATAGTATTTATCTTGTAGGGTTGTGTGAAGAGTAAACGATACACCTTTTAAAATAAATCTCACAAAACAGTGCCATACAGAAGATAATGAGAATTCAATAAATGATAGCCCTATTAATAGTAAAAGAAGACCTTAGACAACAGATAAAAATGGAAAACCTAACTTATTTTATGACAAAGGTCCTAAGGAACTGTGGAGTGGGATTCGCGAGTGGGAGAGAAAGAAAAACCTCCTTTCTTTAGGGATAGGGCTTGAAGAACTGCCAGTATCTCAATAGTACAGTGGGGAGACTAGAATGTTAGGCCTAGTGTTAGAGAGATGGAAAAGGATCACATATTTTGGAATGAAGTGGAGCAGAAGGTAGTTCAGATAGGCTAGGGCGTGGAAAATATAGAGAAAGCAATAGTGAGAGAAAACAGGAAATGACATTTGTCATGACCTTGGCCTTGGCTTTTCAACCTAGGCATTATTGACATTTTGGGCTTGGTAAGATCTTGTTGTGGACGACAGTCTTGTGTGTTGCAGGATGTCTGACAGCATCCTTAACTCTTACCAACTGAAAACCACTAATACCCATCCCCCACCATTTGTGATAGTTAAAAGTATCTTCAGACATCAGTAAATGTCCCTCCAGAGGGCAAAAAATCGCTCCTGATTGAGAACCACTGCCCTAGCTCAGCATTCTCACCTTTACTGAGAATGTCATCAGCTCTCAGAAAAGACACCTGCCTGGGCTAAGGACACACAGCCGAAACTGCAGAGCCAGGTCCAGACCCTTCCAGAGCCTCATCTTTAGCTGGACATTTGAGAAGCAACCAGATAGTCTCTATTGCAGTAAGGAGAAGGAGTAAGAAATATATTATTAAAGGGCCTTGGGTGTAAAGGAGCAAAAGGTAACATGAGGCTGCATCTCTGATAGAAAGAATCGTGTATGCTACCTTATTTAAAAAGCGTTAATGTGTGTATTAAGCAAGTTGACACCAGAAACTGTCCAGCACAGTGTGTGGTGCCTTGTAAGTAACCAGAAATGATGTTTCCTCTTTCCTTTCCTGATAATAATTTGAGCTTAATTCAGTGGGCCATGGGGAACTGTGGGATACTTTTCACAGGCCAGTGACATTGCTATGGTGGGAAAGTGACATTCTCGCTAAAGTTCCTGTCTTTTGCTTTATCCTGGGAAAGTGTCCTGTCTCTGGGGGACACATGCCCCCAGGGACTGGCACTGTGCCTGCTCCCTAAATGTCCTCAATTACCATTTCCACCCACCAAGGAGGCTACTGTCTCCAGAAGAGATCAGGACATAATGAGCCCAATGCCCAGTGATTAAAACAAATGACACTGCAGTCCAGCAAGGTGGCAGGGCAGTGGGGAGGTGGCTGAAGTGATTGGCTCCCCTTAAATACAGTCCAATTTTGAATAATACAGCTGCTTACCCGATAGCTGCCTGAACGCAAACCTTTGGCAGCTGGTCACCCTCCAGTGCCTCCGGGATGGGGTCACCAAGGGCTGGAACACACTTTCTGAATTGAAGCAGTGGACTGTGAAATAGGAATTACTGACAGCTCTTAAGTATATCAAGAGAACAGCCCTATTCCTTAATACAGAGCCACTAATAGACATCTAGAAACCTATAAAACAGACAATTCCTCTATATCATCCTAGTTAAATCAATGTAGTTATATTACCCTCATCATTTTCCCTTTAACGTTTATTACATTTTGCCACAGTAATTTATTTTTTCATATCCATCAGCCGATTAAAGACTTTATTCTGAAGATACACACATCCTTGTGACCTAGTTGAAACTGACCTAAACTGTTAAGTAAAAAAGCAATTTGGTATTTGGTGGGGAAAGTTATGTTCTCTCTTTCTCTTTTTCCCCAGCCCCCACCTTCTTCCTTCTCTTCTCTTTCCCTTCTCTGTCTAGCACTTCTGTTGTTCCCAGGGGGTTAGTTTTTTTTAGCATTTACAAAAAAGTAGTGCAAGCTTAAATTTTTGTACCCTTTTTTCTAGGTATTGAGATGCTTGTTAGTCCCCCTGTATGTCTCTTTTCCCTACTGTCAGTTCTCTTCTGGTGTGTCCCTTTCTTACTTTCCGCCCTCCCTTTTCCCCTCCTGCACTGACCCTTTCTTTTCCTCCTCTTCTGAATGGCAGGAGAGTTCCCGATTAAGCGAATATTCAAGCCGGGCTCAGTGGCTCAGCCTGTAATCCCGCGCTTTGGGAGGCCGAGATGAGTGAATTGCCTGAGCCCACGGGTTCAAGACCCGCCTGGGTAACTTGGCGAGACCTCATCTCTACAATAAATAAAAAAAATTAACCGGGTGTGGTAGTGTGCGCCTGTAGTTCCAGCTACTTGGAAGGCTGAGGCAGAAAGATCGCCGGAGCCCAGCAGGTTGAGGCTGCGGTGGCCAGGAGCGGCCACTGCACTCCAGTCTGGGCGACTGAGACTCCAACTCAAAAAAAAAAAAAAAAAAATTAAAAAAAAAAATAGCAGATATTCAAGACTTGAAAGACCAACTCGAGGCGAGGATCCAGGGGCTCCTCACCTCGAGCACCTCCTGCCCCTGCCGGCAGCAAGGAAGACACCTCAGTGCATCTCTGCCTTAGGAGTCACAGCCAGAACTCACCTGTTATAGACAGAGGTGGTGGCTGCTTTCAATACATCATTTAAACCACCCTTCCCACAAAAATGCCCTATGTTTCAAATGCCATGTTTTTACTTCTTTGAGGTGAAATTGGCAATCAACAAAACAAAGCACACGTGCTCTCCGGGAAGGGTAAAATGTGTCATTATTTGCTAACACCATAATTTATCATTAAGTTAGACCAAAAAGCAGAATTGTCTACTTTTAGAAGAAAATGCTTGGATGCATAAAGTAATTTGTAAATGGAGTGAGGTTGTGACAGACATCGATGTAGTTATTCAAAGACAGAAGGATCAGAGAGATCTGCGCGGTTGAGGAGAATCAAAGGAGCTCTGATCTGGACAGAAGTGAGGACAGGAGAACTTAAACTCAAATAGATGACCCATTTCTTTCCTAGGGTAAGGATTTCTTAAGCACTATGCCATGGTTCTTAAACCTCCTTTAGCCACAGTATTCTTTTTTGAATTGGAGAAGAAGAAGTAGGCACAGGAGCCGGAAGGGAGCTTTATAAAATTTGTAAGCTGAAAACCCTTGAAACTTTCTGATGCCCTGGTTACCTCCCTCCATGTCCCATATGGAAAGTTTTCCAGTCAAATCTTAATCTCTTTCTACTAAGAGAGAACTCTTGTAAATTTATAAGCATAATGAGAAGGAACCTCAGCCTGTTAATTACCGAGCTTGGCTGACTGAGCGTTTTTTCATACCTTGCACTCACTCAATCAGGTAAACTGGGATTCATCCTTCAAATTCAATTCAAGCAGCATCTCCAGAAATCTTGCTCTCAAACCTGAGTCTGATTAAAACAGGTGCCTCTCTTCTTTGCTGTTATAGCACCGTTGTATGAAGACTTATGATACCTCATGATACCTTATGATACCTTACTGGAGTCATTATTTTATATGTTCATCTTCACCCTTCGACTGTGGGCTTCTTGAAAAGAAAGACAATACATGTGTTGGTTGACTTGGTGTTTCTGGTACATAGTGTAGTTTATGGTCCTTTGCTGGTTATGAGTAAAGTCTTGTGAGAAAATGAATGACTGAGCAAATGTTTTGTGACTGTATTTAATTTTACCACTTTATGTGATGGACTAATAAATAGCCCACTACCTCCAGATCCTGACCCTACATACAATTTCTTTTTAAGCCAGACACTCATGTCACCAGTGTGCTAAACTATCCTGTATCTTCCTTCAGTGCACCACATCTTGCTCACTCCTAGAGCAAATACTTTGCCTGGTGGTATTTGTCATCAATTTTCTATGGCATTTACTTCCAAGTGGGGCATGTTCCAAGTGGGGCATGTGTGTTGTGTAAACACCCCCTTGTCATATACATTTCCTAGTGATAGTCCTTCATGATCATTTACAAACCATAATTAATTTGTGCCAGAACTTTGCTGAGGTGAGATGTTCACCTTTAATCCTTCCTTTGCACATGGAGACTGGAGAGATGAAATGATTTAAAAGCAACCATGTCTTAGATCAGTGTTCAGGATTGGTAAAGGGATTTAGTGCTTCCTAGACTTATGCTTTAGCCTCTAGGTCCTGCTGCCTCAAATAAATTACATATTTGTTCAGGGAAACCATAGTCATATAATTTTCCTTACACAAAAATCCAGTCCATAGTCAAAATTTTCCATAGATAGCCTAGATTCTACCACCCACATCCTTACTCCCCAAATGCAATGCTTTTCAGAGTCCTCTAGCTCTTTTGTCCAGGATTTTACCCCACAGGGATTCTTCACAATTAAGTACATAACTGAATCATGCCAACATTTTTCATATGCTCTTAATAATAAGAAAATTAAGTGACTGGAACAGAAAACAAACACACAGTTTGTTTCTTGGTTTATCCTGAAACAAAACTCAATCTCAAATCTTAACCCTAACGAGAATAGAAAAAAAATAAACAAAAAATTTTGAAAAAGAAGTTAAATTGGTAAGTTAACATTTTAATCAATATCATCTGACTTTAAGATCATCCAGTTAGTGGTATTAACAGTTTAATTTTTACCTGGGAATTGACCCATCTTGTGGGATATATACATTCCTAATTATTTTCTGGTTTATATTTGCATTCATGCCAGCTGTTATGGATATGGATACTCGAGGAAAGCAATTAACAACCAGCTGCCTTAAATCATTCTCTAAATAAAGTAGCATAAATAAACATGCATTCCTCAACTGTGGTTCCCAGACACCTCATAAAACCTCCCACTATTTCAGTGGATGTTTAAAAAGACTACCCTTAGAATAATAACTGATAACAACAACCTCATAACATATATTGAGTCCTCACTGTGTGCCAGGAAATGCTCTGTGAGCCCTGAATACGTACACTCATGTTTCCTTAGAATCACATGAGAAATGAAGACCCAGAGAAACTGAAGCTTGCGCAAAGTCATATTTATGATAAATAAAAGATCTTAGATTTGAACCCAGGAAGTCTAGCTATAGAACCCCTGTATCAAAATAGTATATAATAATGGTAATCTTAGAACTGGAAGACTTTGGAAAACTTGTTCCTCAAAGTGGGGTTTCTAGAGCAACAACATCAGCATCACCTTGCTAGAAATGTAGCATCTTGGGTCTTGCCCCCATCCCTACCAAATCATAATCTCCATTTTAGCAATTGTATCACCTAACTTTCTGATTTTATCAAGATCCCCCAAGGGGTGCCTATGCACATTCATGTTTGGGAAACACTTTTAAATCTGCTCTGGTTGTGCAACTCATAGCCACACTAGGAGTCATAAGGGCCCAGGAGTATTTGGAGGGATTTTTTTTTGAGTTGGAGTCTCACTCGGTCGCCCAGACTAGAGTGCAGTGGCCACTCCCGGCCACCGCAGCCTCCACCTGCTGGGCTCCAGCGATCCTTCCGCCTCAGCCTTCCGAGTAGCCGGAATTACAGGCATGTGCTACCACGCCCAGCTGATTTTTTAATTTATTGTAGAGATGAGGTCTCGCTGCCCAGGTGGGTCTTGAACCCGTGGGCTCAGGCAATCCACTCACTTCAGCCTCCCAAAGGCGCGGGATTACAGGCTGAGCCACCGAGCCCGGCTGGATGTTTTCTTTTTAAAACTGCCATACGTACATGAACCCTAAGTTTTCTATATATAAAATGCTACACTTAACCATGAAGAATTTAATGAGCTATCTAAAAGCACATCATGTTAGCAGATGACTTTGGGGAAAACTATCCTTCAGTTACACATTCAGTTTCTGAGCTTCTGCATTTGTTTCTTTGATTCTGTCATTCATTATCATGAATAAGAATTGCCTGAGAAATGAGTTTGTTGGTGACACCAGTGTCTGTTGTTCAAGAATATTTGTCATGAGTATATCCACGTAATGGGGTTGAAGAGCAAAGAGAATTGAGTTGAGTCACTTCAATGTTACTTTACTAGTGTGGATTCTGGGTCTTGAATACTCCAAACCAGCCAGAGTCAGTTGTCACTTCTATAGGAAGTAGCAATTAAAACTGGAATATCGAGGGTTTTCCCTAGATATCTACTATCTTGATGTGTAAACAAGATTCCCTAGATATCTAGTATCTTGATGTGTAAACAAGATACTGCTCCTGAATCTGTTTTAAATATTGCCTTTGTATCACTAAATCTCTTTTTTTTTTAGATGAGAGCAATTTTAAATTAAGATTATAGATTAGGAAGGATCTTTAGGGATCATCAACTCCATCAATGTCCTGTTCTCTGAGTGACAGGTGAATACATGAGCTCATGTTTATCTGACTACAAGCCCTGTGCTCTTTCCTGTTTGCCTTTCTTCCAAGTATGAGAGAATTACTTTTTTTTTTTCTTCCTATGAAACTGCTGTTTATATCTCTTGAACCTCAGGCAAGGGCAATTGGAATGTACAAAGTGATGGAACAGAGCTGAGAGGTGGGTTGGGATGAAAATGAGAAAAAAGGAAACACACATATTGTTTCTCCCTCACTTAGGTTTACAAATAGGGCTAAACTCTCAAAGTTTTTAAAAAATATTTTTTAGTGTAATCGTTAAATTTGTTGAAAGTGGAGGAGACCTCTTTGATCACACATTACAAACAAAAACAATCACACAGTTGCAAAAAGGGAAACCCAGGGAGGTCAAATTACTTGCCAAGCTAGCTTGTGGCAGAACCAAGCCTAGAACTCAGATCTTCTTACAGGCAAGGCTTTCCATTAATTAGCATTGCCTTTCTGCTTCAAGTACCTAAGGCTTCACTTTAGTGATTCAAGGTACTGGAAAAAGGGCCAGAAACACTTCGTTTCATTTTCTAATCATTATTAAGTATGTGTGAGAGACCCTCCAAGGGTCGGTCTGTCTCTGCCGAGCTTGACCATTTCTTCTGGCTTTGTGCATCCCTGGTCACCCAACTCCTTTGAACTCAGAATACTTTTCAGACTCCTAAAACATTTGTTAGAGTTGGAAGGGAATTTAGAGATCACCGCTCTAATGAATTTCAATGTGCATGCTTCAGAAGCTAAGGTTTCAAAGGAGAGGCTTTAGGATGCACCTGTCTCTGGTTACTTGAGTGGATGAGTCACACTTTAACCAGAACATCTTCACTTTCATCGGGGTTATAGATTGTGGTTGTATAAGACACTATTAAAAATGTGTTCTAATGCTAAGAAAAAAAAAGATATGATGAACCTCGTCAGCGCCCTTGCTTTTTCAACATTTTTCAGATAAGACAACTAGGTTTAAGGAACTTACACAAGCAAGATTACACACCTCCATTTTATTACAGATGGGGTGAGAAAGAAGAACAAAGAACATATTTCCTTGACCCCAAAATCAGGACACAAGGTCTGACAAGTCCAAGTACACTTATGGGGACAACAGGACAGAATATTTGAAATTGAGACTGTCCCAGAAAGCCTATAATATATGGTCACCCCAGGAATAAAGCAAGAATATTTCCTGACTTCGAGACTAGCTTGAGTGACAGGTGAATGAACTATGGTATAAAGTCACAGAGGGTGACCGCTACTTCTTTCCTATTTTCTGCATTCTTTGATATATGATAGGACCTGCCAAATCCTATTGATTTTAGTGATGCTTTCTGTATTAAGATTTATGCCCTAATGGCTCCTTTGGACTTCTTGGGCTGGCTAGACTTTCAGCTTCTGAAATGCTTTGGGAAAGCAGAAGCCAAGAAGACATGATTCAGTAACTAACCTGACTTCTGATAAATCGGGTAGGAGCAAGCTTTCTGTGGTGTGGCAGTAACTAGAGGTTTAATGCCAATAGTTGTGGGCAGGTGTAGACAATATATGCGTCCCATAAACTTTGTAAGAGATTCTAGCTGCAACAGCTTGAGACACACAAGGAAGCTGTCCTGTAAAATAACTGAATAAATACAATAGAGAGAATGTGTTGTATTAGCACAATAGTCTCTCAACCTGTCTGGCTCCGCTCAACACACAGTGCTGTTGTGCATTGGAGATGTTACTTACATAATGATACACAGCATCCTTAAAGCCCAAATCTCAGCAAATGTAATGACTTTTAGAAGGTAGTGAGTGTGCTTTGGGAGATTGTGTGCTGGTCCAGTTCACAGGGTGGTTTAGGCAGTGAAGAACATCATTTTTCCTTGGCAGTGTTCAGTGTGGCTGATCCTGCTTGTCGGAAACGTGTTGCATTTATTTATCTTTCTTGTAGTGTTTATTTTGGTTTTTTTTTTTGTTTTTTTACTTTTTTTTCTTTCTCTCCTAAGAGAAATCCTGTTTAAGAGACTGTTACACTGAAGCTCCAGTAACTGTCATTACTTCAGAAGCCTGGCTTTCTCTGGATGATAGGACTTGGTCCAATTTTTCTGTCTACTGTTTGGGCAAGCCCTGCTTCCTCCAACTTAAGGATGCAAATGAAATCACTAAAAGAAAATTAAGGAGATTAAATAAAAAGAATCCAAACTTCATAATTAGGAATCATGTCCTTGAGGTCGTTAAACCCATGGGATACATTTTGGATGACTGAATCAGAAAACCAGAACTGGCTTCATGGGCACATGACCACTGCAGTCACAGAACCCTACACATAGAAGGGCATGGTGCTTGGTTTAATGCTCTCTGGTTGTCATCTTGAAATTCTTAACAATTTATAAATAAGAGTCTTGCATTTTTGTTTTGCACTAAGCTCTGCAAATTAACTCTCCAACCCTGCAGCAAAGCCCATGGATGTTCTTCAGGTTATTCAATTACCATTTCAACACTGCATGATTAAGAACCCATAACCTGGAGTCAGGAGCTCTGTCCACATCCTAGTTCTTTAATTAGAGACAAGTTATTACTTCTTTTGGAGACTCAGTTTCTTGATCTTTAAATGGGTAAGGTAATATGATCTATCACATAACTTTGTGTGAAAGATTCAATTTAACAGTGCATCTACAGCGCTCCCTTTAGCAACAGTTAAAAGTATGATCTCAGTAAATATTTGTTGAATAAATACAGGAACAGGGACCAAATCATCTCACAGTGTCCTGGAATTTCTGTAGAACTTTGATTGTCAAAATTTTTTTTAAAAAATGTAGAAACTCTTGAATTCTCAGGAGACTAATATGTATTTATTTCATTGTGCTGTTAGCATCTTTCCACTTTATGTTTTATACTTCAAGGACCTTGGTGAATGGCAAAGTAATCAGCAGCCTTGGCTTTTAAAGATTAAAATTGTGAGAGCCTAAAATGTAGATTCAAACTGACCATTGAAGAGCTCTTGCAAAATGCTGGCATCTTGAAATTACTTCTACCTTTTTTCCCCCTCCATGCCAGTTGCATCAAGACCAAAGACCAGTCCCTACATGATGAGTGGAACTGCCATACTTTTATGGGTAGGTATGCCTGTGGAGAAGCATTTATTTTATAGAATTAACATTGCTTTAGTTTGTTTCTTTGGATCTGTGTGTTCTTGATCACATTATGAAGATGGAAGGATTTAATAGAATGCATCATTTAGTCACATATGTTGCATTTAAACTTTTGTAATCTACAATTTACAGTCTTAAACCAAGGAAGTAATCTCAAAATAACTCAAGACCTTTAGAAGGGAATCTATATAGACAATGACCATGCTTGTAAGTGCTAGGGGATGCAATGACCACAAAAATAATTCCCAAATTGCTTTTTCTCCCCCATGAACTTCCGTTACTTCCTGCTGCCACATGTATACTTCTCCTCCCAGTCTTGCCTTAAGTACTATTTTTTTCTCTTCCATTTCTCCTTGTCTCATAATTCTTCACTAGAAGAAGTCCAAAAGAGTTATAGTGACAAAGCATGACTTTTTTTGGAAGACTGGGAAATAAAAGTATTGAGATGGCAATACCAGAATTCACACCCTAGGTCAGCGGAGAAAAATGCCAATGATGTGTTAAAATTTTATCCTGTTACATATAACTAAAATAACAAATAGTACTGAAGCCAAGACTGGGAGGAGAAGTATACATGTGGCAGCAGGAAATAATGGAAGTTGATTGGGGGAGAAAAGTCAATTTTGTTCACCCACTATGTGAAAGACACCAAAATTGTTTTTTAAAAAATTCATCCTACTTATCTTCATAGCTATTTCATAAAGCTAATATTGGGAGAGTTGCAGAGTTATTTACCACTAGAGATAACAGTTAAGTCAAATCCGAAATAAGCTGACTTCAAAGTCCATGGTTTAGTCATTCAGCTTGCAGAAGTCATTCAAGAAACACTACCTGTGTGGCTACTATATGTAGGACTTTTTAATGGGCCCTGGAACATTTCACAGAGATAAGTAAGACATAGGCCCTGAGATAAGTAAGACATAGGCCCTGACTTCTAGAAACTCAAAATCAAATACAAAAGATTAGGCATGAGCAAAAACATCTGCAATATAAGAAGGTCATAATAAGTTCAATAATGAGTGGTGCAGACAACAAATGCCACACGCAGTGATATTCTTTTATCGAAGAAATCTAAGCCAAGTCATTTGACATGTCTTAGAATTATGCAGGACAGAATTGCATTCTGGAACCAGAGTTTAAGAGATGTCTGATGACAATATAATGACACATGCATGTACCAGTGTCACTTCATACAGAAAGTAATTTGTCCAACACTATTTTTAAAATCTGGTTTATATCCTCCTTTATTATAAAGCAAAACACATTTTTTATCAAATGTTTTTAACCCGGTCCAAGTATAACTTCTTTCAACTTTTGGGTTTAATACAAGGCCAGCTCATTTCACAGTTTACACCTCCGGAAATACTGGAAAGAAGCTGGGAAAACAACAGGCTTAGTATCTGCAAGTTTGCAGTGCTCTATGGCCCAAGGTAACTCTATGACATCAAGTTGATATTGTGCTTCTGCTGCACTGAAGCTGGGTGCAGGCCCTGGACTCGGCATATTGAATCCTTTCCACATTGTCTCAATAAATTAGGAACTGGTAGGGAGGACTAGCTATGCTTTTGAAAGAATTTAAATTTAAGTGGAGCCTTAAAGGATGATGATGTGGATTAGACAGGCAGATAGAAAAGGAAGGTGAACAAGGACAGTCAGAGGAAGACACAGCTTCAGAAAAAGGCTAGATGAGGAGGTTTGTATTCTAGTCACAAAACAGTTAATAATAAATTTATAACATGGGGGTGGATATAGTAGTAAGATAACAAATTAGAGAGGTAGATTGAGAACATTTTTTGAAAATTTAAATGACAGGATGTGGAATTTTGCATTATTTTTTTATTTTAGGCAATGGAAACATTTAATTTTTAAAGAAGGAACTGATAAATATGGTCTGTTTCAAGGAGATAACAGCAATCAGCAGTGCGAAATGAAGTTGGAAAACGGGACAGAGGGTAGGGCTTACTAGGTAAGAGTTTCCTACAAAGTCTGAGTAAGTGATGCGTGAGACTGGTTTAGGCCAATTGTTGCTTCCTAGCTCTGCCACACTCTAGAGAGAGACATTGGGGCATCAGCAGCACAGGCTGGCTCAGCAGACCTTAATGTAAAAAGATATCTAATTTGTTAGGCAAAGTTGGGGTGGCAATGATAACAATAACAATGGCACTACTGGTAATTGAAATATTGTGCTCCATAGCATGCCCCAGTCACTTTGCAAAAGTCTTACTTGGGGTATCTAATTTATATGAGTCATGGGTTGTTATCTCTGAACAAGTAGGAAAAGCAGAACTTGAAGTGGTTAAATGATCACTGTTATTAACCCAAGCGTCTACTGCTGGAAAGTGGAAGAACAGGAAGCTAAACCCAGACACATGGAGAGAAGAACCTGTTTTCCACCCCTGCATTGTGCAGCCTTCAATAGCTAAAAGCCATGGCATCATGGTTCTGTCATATTGGCATGGTTTTAAATCCCAGTCCTTTTAACACTACCAGCTGTGATGCCTTGGAAGAATTATTCAACTGCATTGAGCCTCAGTGATCCTATCTATTAAATGAGAGTAATTAATAATTACTTTGTAATGATACTTTAGAAGTTAAAATGCTAATGAGTGTAAAATAAGCAAGATAAAGACTTCAGTCTATCAGATGAGGAACCAACTTCAGGATTCCAGGCAGTAAAAAAATACCCAAATCCTGGCATCATGATAGTAGTTGATTGTTTCATTCATCACAATCCTCCAACAAGGGGGAATAGAGAAAGAAGGTAGGGCTGTGTCCAGTTAGCTGAGGGAGGGGCTGTCCAGGGACAGCCAGGCACCATTACACCAGCTTACTTGGCTGATGTACAAGAGGGTTTCTAGTCAGATAACTCTTTAGATCAAAGTTCAGTCTTACAGAAAAATGAAACAGCATTATGAGACAGCCATGAAGCAATGAAGATTTGAGGGTTGCATTTGCAAATATGCAAGCACACGGATACTCAAGTCCTTTTTATTTTTAATTATTTAATTTTTGAGATAGGTCGGGTGCAGTGGCAAAACCACAGCACACCACAACCTCAAAATCCTGGGCTCAAGTAAGCCTCTTGCCTCGGTCTCCCGACTAGCTGATACCACAGGAGTGCACCATGATGCTCAACTAATTTTTCTATTTTTTGTAGAGATGAGGGTCTCGTTTCGTTGCTTAGTCTGGCCTTGATCTTCAGGCTTCAAGTGATCCTCCTGGCTCCACCTCCCAAAGTGCTGGGATTACAAGCATGAGCTACCATATCTGGCTCAAGTCATAACAGATATACTTTATGTTGGCAGAATTAATTCCAGACTCCACCGGAGCTAGTGTAGTGCAGTGCTATTGTCCTCCTTGCAAGCAGGAACTGGTAGAAATCTTTGATGTTATGAAAGGCTTTTGCTGAAGCCTGGAAAGAGTTTTCAAAATGGATGATTGAAGAACAGCTTTACAAAACTATGGCCAGAGGCAGAGTTTTCAGGGCTTTTGGAGAAAAAGGGAAAGTGACTTGTCTAGTTGAGGGAGTCAAGAATAAGATGAATTCATAAGGACCCTGCTCTAAGGACCCAGACAGCTCTCATTTAGCTGGTGTTCCCATTTTCAGGAATATTTTTGCACCAACACACACATACACACACACACACACACAAACACACACACACAAACACACACACACACATACACACACACAGACAACTATGCTTTAGAGAATCAGACACCATAGAACTTGATTCCTAGAAGAAAGGAATGCAAATGATAGCGAAATGTGACAAATATATTTCATCGCTGTGTTTACTTGGATCAGTGCCTGGATTCATGGCATTGCCTGGATCTTTGCCTTCAGGAGGACTCTGATCTCTTCCTGTGTAGTTTGGGATTGTTCACTATCACCTTATCTATTTGTTTGTTTATGCCTCTTTTTCATAGTCAAATGTAAGTTCTATCAAGACAGGACATCTTGGGTCATGTTCATTACTAAACCTCCAGCATATGGCACAGTTTGGGGTTTAATAAATAATCATTAAGTGAATTGAGGAAAATAATCATGGGCACGCTTAGGCCACTGTCTTCTTCTGGAATACTAATTTATGACAAAGGTTCAAAATGTTAAAAGTAAAACTCTAAACTTAGATGTTGTCCTATCTTCTCTCTACTCCATCTCTTCCCACTTGAAGATTAAATAACTATTTTGTCAAGCATATTAGACTTAGGTTAGAATTTGTTCCATAGGTTTAATGGAATTTTTAGGGGCTTTCAAGGAGGAGATTGTTATGATACTTTTTCCAAGCCTATATTTATAAAATATAGGCTTGGAAAAAGTATGCAGCATAGATTGATAGAAGAGACTGGAAGTACAGAATCTAGCTAGGAAGCTAAGACATGGCAAGTGTGAAAATTGGTGAATGTTGGGAAAGGTTGATGGTGGTAGTGGAATGCTTCTAGGAGCTCCACAGCTCTGTGTAGAACATACAATCATCTGCACTTAATAAAAATGATAGTAATGATGATCATAATAGCAACAATATCAAACACCAGAGATAATTAACATTTTTTAGTGTCTATTCTCTGCCAGGGTCATATATAGGAGGTATGAGGAGATTAAGGGAGTTGTCTAGGTTTGCACAGCTATTAGTAAGTAGCAAAACTGAAATTCAGACTTAAGTCTTCAGATTCTAAATCCAGATTCCTTCTCCCATATTGTAAACAAAATCATAAAATATAACATCTGTATTTTATAAATACATATAGATATCACTAATGAAAATACATGTTGCTTTTAGGTAAGATGTGAGCCTGAGGAAGGCAAAAGCAATTTTTGTTTTTTATTTGTTCTTATCTCAGAACACCCACACATGTCTGTGTGTTTATGGAGACATGTATACATCTGTGTATGCATGTGGCTCTTCTAGGTGACTGTATCTTTCTGCCTCTTAACAGGGGATTATGGGGACAGACACTTCATCCTAGAGCATGCCCTTCTGATGAACACAGACTCTGATAGGCAGTAGGAGGATTATTTCAAGGGTTAGGAAGCTTCATTTAACTCTCAAACATGGATTGAAACTCATACTCAGAGCTCTCAGGCCTCTTTACTGAGCACACTTCTTTCCATTTGGGTTGGGGGAGGATAGAGGAGTTGAGAAGGGCTGAAAGGGATGAAGCTGGGCATTGCCAGCGCTCCCTGAAATCTTTAATATGTCCTCAAAAGCTGACTATTCTGTGCTCTCTTCCCTTCTGCCTTGCTTCTTTCTTTACACAGCAGTTGCTTTTTCTCCTGACACCACATGAGGCTCCAGGAATAAAGAAGCTTAGAAGAGAAGGTGGGATTTGTACAAGGCCTTTACATCAGGAGGGAGCCAGTTAGGATGAGAAAACAGTGGCCCTCCTCAGGTGTACCTGCAGAAGTCTTTGCTGAGGCCTAGCTCACAGCTGCCTTTCTTCCCCACTCCCAGCCCTTTGGAACCTCCCTCATCTCACTTGCTTTGAACAAGCCTTCTTTGTGGGCATTTAGAGACAGAGCCAATCAAACCTTGTTTGGAGATTTGCAGAGGTGAATTCTAAAGGCCTTTCATTTGCATGTTGGGTGCTGTGCTTGGTTCTGCCTGATAGAGGAGAGAACCAGGAGCTCTCAGACAGCTCTTGGGGCACACAAATACACAGGATTTTACAATCTGTCAGGGGAACAGATCAACTCTGATTTTACTGTAGAATCTCTGAGTCCATTGTTGAAGTTGCAGACCCAGGTATAAATCTCATTTATTTTGTGGAGAAAACTGATGTTCACCTTTCTCTTTTTTCTTCCTCCCCAAGGAGTGTAGCAGGATGATATTTTTAAAATGTAATCATACATATCTTTATCTTCTACTGTGTATCCCTTTTTCTTCCCTTCAGCCTGCCTCCCCAGGGAAGCAGATAATTTCTAGGACATAATCAGATTTGGATATATCTCAGGGAGGTCATGACCGGGCAGATGGCAGGGAATAGCCTGTAACTCTCTGGACTTTGGTGTTTCCAAATGTCCAAAGCATTAGACAGATTATACACAAATGTGTAGTATTATATATGGTGTAGCACAGATTGAGCATCTTTTATCTGAAATACTTGAGACCAGAAGTACTTTGAATTCTGGATTTTTTGGGACTTAGGGATTTTTGCATTGTGCTTACTAGTTATGCATCCCAAATTCAGAAATCCTAAATTCTAAATTTTCCAACGAGCATTTACTTTATGTGTCATGTCCGCACTCAGAAAGATTCAGACGGAAGGAAATTATAGACTGTGGATTTTCAGATCTGAAATGCTTAACCCGTATACTATAATATAGTGTCTGGGGAGTATAAAACTTACCTTTGAGTGAATGTCTCTGAGGGAAATACCTGGAATAATTTAAGAGAGGAAGGGGTTCCTTCCCCATTTTCTTTTATAGAAAAAATAAAAGGCCCCTGGGTTAGTGGGTGGGAAGAAAGGCATAGAAGAAAAGATTAGAAAGTGGTTCAGAATACTCCAGGGGGCGAGCACTGAACTGGAAGCAGCATCGATTGAATGCCCAGATGCTGGTTAAGAGTTGAGCCACTATCTGAAGACTGCCTGATAGGCAGCTGGCCACTGGAGAAACAGCTGCTTAGCAGCAGTGTTGTTGCTGCCGCCACCTTCTCCTGGCATCTGCTTCCCTCTGATGGCAACTGTTTCTCCCAGTGACTACCAGGCAGCTGTCTACATCGTGAGACTTACCTTAACCCCTGGCCATTTACCTCATGTGGACAACTCCCACCTTGCAATGTTCCAAGGCACCTGGAAGACTCCAAAGAAGTGATTTCTTTGACTACAATAAAGAAAATTTTAAATTGAGATCTTAAAAAAAAAAAATTCTAGCACTTATAAGTTGGCCTATTGTCCTGAAGCAGATTTTTTTCCCCCAGACATATTATATGAATTCCTAAACTCCTCAAGGAAATATGCATGTATTCTCTTCTCCATACTTCCTCAACATATGCCACACCAAAAAGTTGCTTGGAAATGAGATTTTCTTCCCCAGCCTATAATAGCAAAGTGTGTTCCTCCAGGAATGTGTAAATTCAGGCAGGATGACACTTGTGATTCATAGCTTGCAGACATGTTTCTGAGTTGCTCTCCACAGAGAAATAGTTGATGATTAAAAAACCAAGAAGGGACACATACATATCTGGGTTTTGGTTCTTTTTATGTAATAGGAAGATCTAGCAACATTGAGCCACATAATCATATGCTGTTCCCTTGTGACCTGACGGCCCTCGCCCTGTTGAGTCCTCATTGAGTCTTTGACGTTGAAGCAAGGTGAAGTGCATCTACCACTGGGATCAGGCTTTGTCTATCTTTCCTCACTCTCATCTAGCTATTTCCTTTCAGGTTACCTCCAAAGTCCTTGCTTTTTTTTTTTTTTTTTTTTTTTTTTGTGGAGTAAGAGCCTCTGCTCTTGGCCCCTAGCAAATGTTTGCTTTCATGATTTGGACTGGCGTGCATGTCATGTGCCACATGAGCTGGTCCATCTCCCCATCTGAGAAATATCTGTGAACATTTGCTCATGAAAACAATACCTCAGATTGCTTTAGTGTTTTTTTCACCTAAATCTCCAAAGTGCTCTTTCTAGGTCTCAGAAATGGAGGAAGTGACCACAGACAGGCTCCTTAGCCTTTATAACCTAGAGCTTTCAACCTACTTGAGAGTTCTCCAGTTATATGCACTCTCGAATTGTACTGTACTCCCCAAATCGATGAACTCTGGACTCTGTTCATGGCTCTGCATATTGCGCACTCATAGCTGACTTCAATCTTCTTTACCCCCTCCCATGTTCTGTCTTGCTTGTAATTATGTGGTTTCATGAAAATTATGCAGCTCTAAAGAACAAAAATTTGTCTGAGGCTATCTACCTAAGGAAATGAGCACTCTGTGGCTTGGAAGTATGCCAAATGTGTTTGATAATTAATTGTGTGACTTTAGACAAGTAATTTGCCCTGCTAGTGCTTCAGTTTCCTTTTATAAAATAAGACTAGACCTGTAGTGACCTCTACTAATTTATTCAAGTGATTCATTCAAGTTATAATTATCAAGCACCTACTACATTACAGACGCTGCCCAAGGGGGCTGAGAATATAAAAGAAGAAAGACAACAGCAGCACTCAGGCTTCTTAAAGTCTGGAGGCAGAGCCTTGTGCCTTTTTATCTACTTATTTGTTTACTATCTATCATAATAAATCATAAATGTCTGTACATGTATAGTAACAGCAAATATATGCACATTATTTAGAAAGCAGCATGATGAGGACATGGGTAGATAAGCACAAGCATTGTGCTTATGCACCATAATATGTGCACCAGCTCATGTGGCATTGAATAAGAACTTGTGCAGGAGACAGGGAAGGCTTCAGTGGAAAGGTGAGTTTTGCGTGGGTCGTGAAATATGGACAGAATCCCGATGGGATTTAAAGCTAAGAGAGTATCATATATGTAGTCCCAGAGGCATTAAAATCAAGGTGTTTTTGGATGTAGGAAGTTTGGAATGGCTGAAGTGGGGCAGGTGGTGCGGAGAAACAGGATTACAGGTTCCACCAGAGACAGGTTTCAGAGCATGCTGTATACCATGCTAAGTGTTGTAGAAAGTCATTCCTTCAGAGGTCTTTAGATATGAATATTTATTTATCCACAACTTCTGATATTTTTCTGGAATTTTTTTGTGTTTTTCTATGAATAATCCGAGATCTTTTATCCTCTTAAGCTTCATTTTTCAGCAACTGAGTTAACATGTGAAGCCCTGGCAGGAAGCAATATATAGATTGTGGCTGCATAGTGTTGGTGCAAATGTTCAGGGTGGGAAAAACAAGTAGTCATCAGAAATGGAGAGGTGCCTATCTTGCTCCAGATTCGGGAGGAATACAACTCCAGAAAACAAAGCACGAGACACAAGAGTAATCTCAATTAGTGAGATTAACCACTAACCAACCACTGAGTGTAATTTAAGATAAACGATTTCCTTATTCCTTTGGATTCCTAAAAAAACAAAACAAAACAAACAAACAAGCAAGACAAAACAATACCCTCTCTCTTACTGGGTGGGGTTCATACTCAGGAATTCTTCCCACTTAGTAGCTCAGAGGTGAGGAAAAGGAACATAAAATGCTTCTTATTTGTTTGCTTGTTTTCCCTGTTTCACCAGACCAGACTCCACTATGAATCAGCTTCTCTTATATGTTGATTCTGTTATTGTCAGGAGCTGCCTAGTGGTTTCCCTTTGGTTTTCTTTCTCCATCTTTAAATTATTAAGTCTGTTCTGCTCTGAAAACATGGTGCCTTTAGTTCAGTTCTACCCCCTCTGCTGGCCAGATGTCAACTCACAACAGCAAAAAAAAAAAAAAAAAAAAAGGCTGTTTTCAGGGTAGCTCCTTCACGAAGACTATCATATTATTTTAAAAAATTTCTTGGCAAAGCAGTGTTGAAATTTTTTTTAAGTAAGCTATTTGAAATCCAACACCTCTTCCTCTAGCAGATTACAATAATTTTAAAACACTGAAGATTAAATTTGAGGCCTCCACTGGGTCCTTGGCCTTGGTATTAATTAACAAAGCTTGAAACGAGCCGTGATTAATTGCAAGTCCAGGAGCACAACACAGTCTGATGAATATGTTCAGATTTCAGGAAGAAAAACATTCGAATGGTTGCTTGAGGCAGAAGCTTCCACAATAATAACCACTCTGGTTTCAAAAACGTGTCTTTGCCATACAATTTGCAGAGTATATCACCCCGGAGTAAAGTCTGCTGATAATAGAGTAGAAGTGGGGATCGGGAGCCATCTGCACAGCAAGAGCCTTCTAGAGCTCCTCTCTCTCTCTCTCTCTCTCTCTCTCTCTCTCTCTCTCTCTCTCTCTCTCCTCTTTCATTTCCCTTTTTCAAAGTGATCAGACTTAAATAATAGAATACATTGAGGTAGTAGGGGGAACTGGAAACGATTTAGGGGTTTCTAAACAATGGAAGATACATTGCCTATTTAATAATACAGAGACATGTATTCATGAAATTTTCTTTTCTTCATCTTCAAAATCATTGTAAGAGAGTTGTCCCCAAGAGTTCAAGAATCTAGGGGAAAAAGATCATAAAGTTGAAATGAAGATTTCCTCTAATCCCTTGATCATTAAGAGGGGAAACTGGGATGCATGTCTTTAAGCAGAATGTATGCAGCATCACAGAGAGGTGGGAGGAAGGCCAGGGGATGAAATTCTGACCCAGCCAGAGGGCAACGAGAAAGACAGACTTAGACTTCAGAGGTTTGCTTTTGAGCCTTGCCTCCATTTCTGTCAAGCAGCAAAGTTGGTCTCATGAATGTCACACAGGTTCATGCTTAGATGGGCTCAACCTTGGTTTAATTCTCTCAGTTACTATCTTAAAATTCTTGGTTTGTTTAATTGATTAGTTAATTAATTTAGCAAGAGACTGCAAATTATGTAGCAGGTCTCATCTAGCAGTAGGGGACCTTAAGCATATCCCTCAACCTCTCACAGTTTCAGTTTTTCTTATCTGTAAAGTAGATGATAATTATACCTGTATTGGATGGAATAAATTAAGCCGGGGTAATTAGTGGGAAATAACTGGTAAATTATTACCACAAAAATATAGGGCAAAATTACTAGTATTCCTGAATCATAGCAGGTTTTATGTAGTAGTCTTCATATGTTTATCTTAAAGATTTATTGGGTTGTTTTTACTTTTTTGCTTAAGGTTTCCGCTTTAACTTCACACTGTCTTTTACAGAACCTCTGCACCCTCAAATATAGGCTTTCTTTCTTTTCCAAAAAGTGCAACTCTCAAGGAGGAAAGAGTAGGAGGAGACAGTGATGGTTAGAGAAATCTTTAAGACACATGAAAAAATTATACTTTGGGGTGAGGGCTTCAGCAGAAGGTCACATTCAGAGTGATTTAGGGGTAGTAGTTAATAGCAGTCTCTCTTCTTAGGTGCTCAGGCATGAAGGTTGAAAAAACAAAACCTCTGGTTGTAGCTTTTATTTATCCTAGCATATTTGGAACTGAAGGGTAGCCTTTAAAAGAAAAGGTGAAGGTGATTAAGCTTGTCTTGAATAACTTGGGTCACTCCTTTCTTTTACCTTTTCCCACCTCAGCGGGATCCCATTGCTCAGAGATAGGAATGAGCAAATAGGGGATCTCTGGGTGAGAAACCCCAGAAGGCAGTAATGATACTAGATTCTGTAGACCAGAGTGTAAACATCACAGAGAGGTGGGAGGAAGGCCAAGGGATGAAATCCTGACCCAGCCAGAGGGCAATGAGAAAGACAGACTTGGACTTCAGAGGTTGGAATCTTGGGCCCTGTGGTGGTCACTGGATGTCTTGTAAGGCAGATATGGTGAGTACTGTGATATGGAAATGGGTATGAATGAGAGAAAAACATTTTAGAAAGACAGGGTAGAGCTGCATTTGTTAATACATTTCAGTGTCAGCAGGTCAGAGAACATGAAGCGAAGACTTCACCCAACATGGTGTCAGGGAACTCTGTGATTATCAATGCTGGGTATAGATACTAGAACAGTGACAAATAAGAGAGAGAAATGTTACCGGATTTGTTTGAAAAATGTGTGCTAATTGAGGTCATTTCTGAAACCCCTTAAGCTATTTATAGTTAGTTATCCTCATCCCCAACATGCATATTCAGTAACCATTATGCATCCCTTACTATGTAGAAAATTCCATTTGTTTTAGATTTTGATAGTGATGCCCAAATTACTGACTCTCAATATTCAATTGCTTTTGTAGCCTGGTTATCTATTTGGAACTTATCAAAAACTAGGAAAGAGTGATGTTGAAATGTGGACACTGGAGAGTACCTTAGAAGCTCAAAAGAGCAAGGTCTGGAGGATCAGTATAGGTGGGCAGTAGGGTCTACTAAGAAGAGGGTCTTTGAGAAAAACTTGAAAGCCACGGAGTGTAGGAAAGGAACTGGTTAGTAGCACCAGATAAGGAGAGTTTTGTTTTGTTTTTTAAGTATGACTGAATTCACCCCATTAATGTCATCGAAGTGAGAAAGCAGCAGAGGGGAGGAGAAATATGGTTTTGTAGGTACAGAGGCCACCATGAATCTTGTCACCTGGTCCTGCAGTTGCCTTGCATGCCCTGCGTTAGCGGCACCAGTGATGTGTGTTTGTCATCTCCTCGACACGTTTAGCATACTTCACCCAGCTCTGAGAGGGATGAAAGGGATCAGAGTCCAAGAGGAACCTACTCCTCAAAAACACCTAGCGACAAACAGTACTAGTAGGATGGCCACAGGGAAATGGTAGAGAGGACTGAATTATTCTGATTTACCTTTTCCTGTCAATTGAGTCCCTTTGCAACCACAGGAGACTTTCAGAAAAAAAAAAATCAGTGTATTTCTCTCCTTTCATATGAAGTGTAGTTTTCTGATATCTCATTTTATATTCCTTATGTATCCTTAAAAAAATACTCTAGAGATAAAACCAGTTTGTGGAAGGAGTGGGGCTGGAGTTCTCCAGGCACTGGGTTAGAGAGAGGGGCAAATTCCTTCCTGGCCCACGAATGAACATGCCTCCCAATTTTTTTCTGGCCCCTATGAAAAGACACCAAAACCAGAAAGCTCATCAGATTCACTTTCTTATCTTGATTACCTTCCTGAGTCTATCTCTACTAATAAGGTTGTTGCTGATTCATACTTTCTCCAAAGATTTCCCCCACACAACCTATCTAAGGACTCTGGTGAGAATTTCAGACCTGTCCCTGATAAAGTAACTCAGTGATCAGGATTTACTCTATTTTACAAAGTTGAGGATTATAATTCCAGAGGTTTCTGACTCAACTGTTTCTGGAAAATATCTCCCTTGAAAATAACCTGGATTTCTTAGTTGAGCGCACCATATCGGTGGTGTGTCATGATAGAGTGTCCTCCTTCTATCTTTTGCATGTAGAATGAGATCTTATTTTTCAGTCTTGGTCAAGGCAACAGAGGATAGAGTTTTAGTGAGAGAGGGGGCTTGCATTAGACACACATTTAAGACCACCCTCCCTCCTGACTTTTCACATTTTCTTGGTTTTGTTTTGGTTCTTCATGTTTCCATCTATGATTCTTTTGATATTAAGTTTGGATTACTGATTTGAGTTGTGAAAAAAGAAGTTCAATAGGTAAATAAACTACAACCTAGCGATTCATAATGGTAATCAGAGGGCCCATGAACTATTTTTACTATTTTAAGTATGAAAAAATATGTACTTATTTGAGGAAGAGTGTAACAGGTTAACTAAAATATTTGCATCTTTTCTTTCTCTTGAAATTAAATTAACCTAATGTGGAAATTATGGATATGCAAAGACTATCAGAAACTGTGTTTGGCTTTGATGTCATCACTATTTCTTTTTCCATAGTACTTTTATCTTCTAATATATTATTGTATCTAATTATTTATGGTGGTTTTTTTTTTTTTTTTTTGTATTCTGTTAGTCTTCCTTCTCTGGAATGGAAATTCCATGAGAGTAGAAGATTTTAAAAAATATTTTGTTTAATGTTATAAAGCCAGGCTCAAAAACAGTGTAGAGAGTACAATATTTATTATACAAAACAATGAACAAATGGGTATTTATAGAAAGTTCCAGTCTAAGTCACTGATTTGTTATAGAGTTCCTATCTGTTCCATACTCTTTCCTTGTCATAGACTGGATATACAGAATTTCAGGGAGTATCCAAAACCCCTTACTACTTGGATTAACTGCACTGGGTGACATCCAAGTAAGCCATTAATGAAGACAGCAGAGTGCCAGGAAAAGGGTACAGGTTGGGTAATTATAGCTCTTTCATGACTACCTGCTTGGTGCTCCTGGGTAAAATGCATATAGTCCCCAAAACTGGATTCTGCACCTGTAATGATGATAAGAGTAACAACTTCAATGAATCTTTGAGAGTCCAAAACTAAATAACACATGAAACAAGTACCTTGTTTGTTGTTTGCCATATAATAAGCATCCTACAAATGTTAATTCCTCTCTTCTTATTTTGATAGGAGATAAAATCAAGGGGGAAAACAAGCTATGAAATGATGCATTTTCACAGCAATAGCTCCTAGGGTGTAAGTATTGTTTCTTTTGTGAATTCTTGACAGTTTTCTTCTTCTAAGTACTCAAAAAAACTATATCATCACTAAAAATTGCTTTTCAGTCCATTAACCTATCTTATCAGCGGCAACTAAAAAATATCATTATTTGATTATTGACTTACTGCAGTTATTATTCACAAGTGTGCAAGTTACCCTCCCTCCTTCAAGTAGTTTATAAAAGCTACCTGTCTCTTCCACAGTGCCTTATAATATGTGTTTTGTGTAGAAGTGGTCAATATATTTTTGTTCATTGATGGTTTAATAAAGACTCTCCAACACTTTATTAAACTTTACATGTCATGCTTTATGAAGAGAAGTTCCCCTAAATCCCAAAGTATAAAACCCATTAGCTTTATGTCTGGCACCAGTCATGGGAATCCTGGGTGAAGATAGAAGAGCCTTGCTATTCTGCATCTCTGGAATACCTCAGTCTCTGGATCCACTGCTGCCATATTTCTAAGGAAGCTCCCTGGGACCCAGTGCCAAAAGACTGTCAGTATATCTGGGCATCATCCCAAATTTTAAACACAACTGGAAAAACATAGACTCTTCTGGGGATACAATTTGACTAGGTGACATTAAGCAAACTGCTTGGGAGTTGATAACTAAACAAAGCCTCAAGGTTTCAACCCAGGCATAAAAAAGAGAATTCAGGAAGGTAAAAGCCTCAAAACTAGCCCAGTTTTTTCTCAAGTGTTGTCTGAGTCTCATTTTCAAAAGAATGACCCAGAAAGATTTTAGAACATAGGTACATAGATCCAGCCCTAGACCTACTGAATCAAATATTTCTATATTTAAACAAAAATACACAACAACACTTTCTCAGAAGATTTTGGTGCAGCAGTCCACTAAGAATAAAATCACTAATTTGTTCCCCACCTATAGCTGCCAAGAGGTGTAAACACACCTGAGTATTCTCTGTATAGGCATACCTCATTGTATTGTGCTTTGCTTTATTATACCCCACAAATATTTCATTTTTCTTTAGCAAATTGAAAGTTTGTGGATACTTTATGTCAAGCAAGTTTATGGGCACCATTTTTCCAACAACATGTATTCACTGCAGGTTTCTGTGCCACATTTTAGTAATTTTTGCAATATTTCAAACATTTTCATTTTTCTCATATTTGTCATAGTGATCTGTGATCAATGATCATTGGTACTACTATTGCAATTGTTTTGGGGTGCCACACGTCATTCTCATGTAATTCAGTGAACATATTCGAAAAATGTCATGTGCATTCTGACTGCTCGACTGACCTGTCCTTCCTTCATCTCTCTCCTGCTCCTTGGGATCCCTATTTTCTGAGACACAGCAATATTTAGATTAGTTCAATTAATAACAGTACAATGGTTTGTAAGTGTTCAAATGAAAGAAACTGTTGCATATTTCTCACCTTAAATCAAATGCCAGAAATGTTTAGGTTTGATGAAGAAGGCATGTCGAAAGCCAGAACAGGCCCTTTGTGCCAAACTGTAAGCCAAGTTGTGAATGCAAAGGAAAAGTTCTTGAAGGAAATTAAAAGTGCGACTGCAGTGAACACATGAATGAGTGATTAGAAAGTAAGGCAGCCTTGTTGTTGATATGGAGAAAGTGGCCTGGATACATCAAATGAGCTACAATATTCCCTCAAGCCAATGCCTAATCCAGAGCAAGGACTTAACTCTCTTCAATTCTGTGAAGGCTGAGAGAGGTGAAAAAGCTCAGAAGAAAAGTTTGTAGCTAGCAGGATTGGTTTATGAGGCTTAAAGAAAGAAGTCATCTTTATACATAAAAGTGGAAGGAAGCAGCAAGTGCTCATACAGAAGTTGCAGCAAATCATACAGAAGATCTGGCTAAGATAATTGATGAAGGTGGCTTATACTAAACAACAAATCTTCAGTGTAGATGAAACAGCTTTCTATTGGAAGAAGATTCCATCTAGGACTTTCATAGCTAGAGAGAAGTCAGTGTCTGTCTTCAAAGCTTCAAAGAACAAGCTGATTCTCTTATTAGGAGCTAAAGCACCTGATGATTTTAAGTTGAAGCCAGTGCCTCTCTGCCATTTTAGATCCTAGGGACCTTAAGAATCATGCCAAATCTACTCTGCTTGTGCTCTGTACAGAACAACAAAGCCTGGATGACAGCACATATATTACAGCATCATTTACTGGAAACTTTAAGGCTACTGTTGAGATCTTCTGGCTCAAAAGCATTATTTCTTTCAAACTATTACTGCTCATTTATAATGTTCCCAAGAATTCTTATGGAGATGAAAAAGGAGACTTGATGTTATTATCATGTCTACTAAGACAACATCTGTTCTGCAATCCCTGGTTCAAGCAGTATTTTTTTCTTTTTCTTTTTTTTGAGTTGGAGTCTCACTCTATCACCCAGGCTGAAGTGCAGTGGCATGCTCACAGCCACCCCAATGTCGACCTGCTGGGGTCCAGTGATCCTTCTGCTTCAGCCTTCCAAGTAACTGGAACTACAGGCACATGCTACCATGCCCGGCTAATTTTTTGATTTATTATAGAGACGTCTTGCCAAGTTGTCCAGGCTGGTCTTGAACCCACGGGCCCAGGCCATCCACTCGTCTCAGCCTTCCAGAGTGCTGGTATTATAGGCTGAGCCACCGAGTCTGGCCTCAAACAGTACTTTTAACTTTCAGGTCTTATTATTTAAGAAATATATTTCATAATGCTATAGCTTCCACAGATAGTGATTCCTCTGCTGGATCTGGGAAAAGTAAACTGCAAACCTTCTACAAAGGATTCATCATTCTAAATGCCATTAAAAACATTCATGATTCATGGGAGTTGGTCAGAATATCAACCTTGATAAAAGTTTAGAAAAAGGTAATTCCAACTCTTATAGATTACATTTAGGTTTCAAGACTTCAGTGGTCGAAATAACTGCAGATATTATAGAAATAACAAGAAAACTAGAATTTGAAGTAAAGACTGAAGATAAGACTGAATTGCACTGCAATCTCACAATAAAACTTCATGAAGGAGGAATTATTTCTTACAGATCAGCAAAGAAAGTAGTTTCTTTCCTGATGAGATGGAATCCACTCCTGATGAAGATCCCATGGACAATATTGAAATGACAACAAAGGATTTAGAATATTCCATAAACTTAGTTGATAATGCAGCAGCATGGTTTGAGAGGGTTGACTCTACCAACTTCCCTACTAAGATGTTCTACTGAAGATAAAATGCTACCAATCACCATTGCATTCTACAAAGAAATTTTTTGTGAAAGGAAGAAGCAATCAATGTGGCAAACTCATTGTCTTATTTAAAAAGTTATCACAGACACCTTGACCTTCAGCAGCCACCACCCTGATCAGTCAGCAGTCATCACTGAGGTAAGACCTCCACTAGTAAGAAGATTATAACCTGCTAAAGACTCAGATGATCGTTAGCATTTTAAGGCAGTAAATTAAAGTATGAACATTTTTTTTAGACATATGCTATTGCGCACTTAAAATGTTATAGTATAGTATAAAGTATATGTACTAGGAAACCAAAAAATTTGTGTGACTCTCTTTATTGCAATTTTTGCTTAATGTTGTGGTCTGAAACTGAACCTGAGTTATCTCTGAGGTATGGCAGTGGTTGTTTCCTCCAGATGTATATTATATCCTTAATTAGGTGGAAAACTATGTTCCTTTGCATATCCTTGTTCCTCTTGTTAGCTTGCCTTTCCACTCTCTGTATGGTGAACTCTCATTTATTATCCTAGGGCTCTGCTCATCTCTAATCTCCCATGTGAAGCCAGCCTCTTCCAGCTGCCTTGGAGAGAACAAATGGCTCCCTCCACCACATTTTCATTTGTATTTCACTCGATTTCTGCACTTTTCAAAATATTTGCAATTATTTGTTTGCCTGTGTCTTTTCTTACTAAATAGTCAGTCTTTAAAGTTAGAGATGGCAGCGTTCTCATTCTCTTGTCTCTCCTGCATCTAGCACATTCATTAGTATCAATACTTATTATTTAAATGGATGGATTGAGGGATGAATGAATTCTTGGGTGAGTGTTTAATTAATTAGAAAAATAATTATATTTCCCAAGAGAAAAGAGCTCCAAGAAAAGTACGAGAATAGTATTCATACCGTGACTTTCTCACAGCTGCTCCTGCCTTTGCCCACCCACGCACAGGCAGAGCACTACACTGTAGGCAAAGAGACTAGCAGGGTCAAGAGAAGTTACACCAATCCAAAATCAGAAAATTTGTCTTTTGTCTATGAGCCAGATCCGGTTACCTGGGGAACCAGATTTATCTCTGTGTCCTCAATGCAGTACATCTCAATGAGGGCACTTTTAATAACCAATTGATGTGTAATTGCCTGTATAAATTATGTATCTCTTATCCAGCTCTGGTGCACAGAGTGAATTATGGAGAAAACCTCCCCTCAGGACTATTATGTGGCTGCTCTGATGCAATTGCAGGGTCCTTCAGAGAGTTTTAAAGGGGACCCAATTCACTTTTCTGTTTTTCAGACATTCTTTGAAGAGAAAATGGAAAAAAGAGTCATGAGAATCTGTAAACTCACATAACACACAGAGAAGCAGAAATATAGAATTGTTGGATTTCAGCCCTGGAAAGACCTCAGAGGTCACTGAGTCCAAGTTTCTAACTAATGGCTTAATTGCCTGAATTAAGAAAAGGTAAGGAGGTGTTTGGCTTGTGCTTGAGGTATGAGGAGGGGCTGTGGAGTGCAAATAACAAGGTCTTTGTAGTTAGACAAAACAGAAGTCAATTAGTATGTAACCTAGACAAGAGATTGACTCTCTCTGGGCCTCAGTTTCTTTGTGAAAGGAGAATGATAATGCTTATCTCGTTGAATTGCCATGACTATTAAATGAAAAAGTATATAATGAGACTATTTTTAAAATATTAAATTAATATTAGTTATAATCCTCTCTTATCCTCCCAATCACAAGTCAAGTTTCTCTACTGCCATTCTGCCATTAGGATTCTTGAGAACAGTTAGGTGAGAGCCACCTCTTTAGAAGGGGGATATGATGTAGAGGACTTTACCTCTATCAAGGAGGGGTTGAAAAGAAAGCCTTTTCAGTTTTGAGGCAGGATATAAGAGGCAAAGAGGCAGGCATCTGGAAAGCATGGAGTTCAATATTTGCATCCCTACTTTAGAGAAAATCCTAGGGGGTGAAGTTAGGTGGGTTGAGGGAAGAGCTAAAGATGGAGAGTAAATGTCCTTTCCTTAAGTCAGTCTGGGAGGAGTTCACTACACAGGGCCATCACACACCAATGGTGGCCATTAGTAGAGTCAAAATGGAATTGTAGCACGTTCTGGCTAGAGATGACGTAAGTTAGCCTCCCTATGCCTCTGTCAGCTCCTGTGGAAGATACCATGGGCTTCTGAATATTCTTCAGGAAAAGTAGAGGTGGCTGATTTCAGAGCCTTGGGGCCTTCCATGGAGATGCTCAGTCTAGCTGACAGACATCCCCATCACCCCTCCATTGAAGGTGTTTAGTTTAAACTCCAGGCAAAATGAAGAATGTGGCCCAAGCTGAAAGGGTTTTCTGTATCAGAAGGAGATAAAGTGGACCTGGTCAGCAAGGTTCGTATTGCAGGTTTTGAAGCGAGTCAGGAGAACAAATGATCAAACCATCAATGGGACTGACTGTGTTGTACAAATGAGAATGTCCAGGTTGGGTGAATTAGGTAACTCCACCTAGGTTATAAACACAGTAAGTGATGAAGCCAGTACCTAGTCCTAGACTAGATCTAGGCTGCTATGGTACCTTGGACAGATTTAACTTTTGGGGAAACTGTCTGTGTACAGCTTCCCATCAAATTAAAAGTCATCTAGTCACTTATCACACAGCCAGATTCTCCAACTTGCTCAGAGGCACAAGCAGATTAAGTCACTCTATATCACTTGGACAACAGGCAGATTCTCTGTTCTTCTTTTCTTCTCCCAGAGAAGTGAATGTGAGTATCAAACAGAGTGAAGGGACATCCTTTTGGCCAGGAAACATAATTTATCTCTTAGTGTATGACATTGCACTAAATGATATACAAGGAAAGTTCTGTAAACACAGTCTATGATCTCCAAGAACTCAGAAATAAATAGCCAGTGTCACAGACACTTATGGATACAGATCATACAAAGAATTTTTTGAAAAACAAACCATGAATTTCAGATATCCAGGCATTCCAGTGAGATGCATTTGTGAAATAAAATTGTTACCTGTCAGAAGGGTGAGAGTGAGTGTGTATCAGGGAGGTGGATAAAGAGTCTGAGAGCAAACGACAGTACAGAGGCAAAGAGCATGGGCTTTGCAGACAAGTTTGAAACTGTCAGCCAGGCACAGTGGTTCATGCCTATAATCCCAGCACTTTGAGAGGTGGAGGCAAGAAGATTGCCTGAGTCCAGGGGTTCGAGACCAACCTGGGCAATTTGGTGAGACCTCATCTCTACAATAAATAAATAAATAAATTAGCTGGGTGTGGTGGTGCACACCTGTAGTTTCAGAAACTCAGAAGGCTGAAGCAGAAGGATCTTCTGAGTCCAGCAGATCAAGGCTGCAGTGGCTGTGAGCTGGTCTCTGCACTTCAACCTGGGGGATAGAGTAAGACTCTGTCTCAAAAGAAAAAAAAAAGGAAAATAAAAAGAAACTGGAAACTGTCACTTGCTTAGTATGGAGCCTTGGGGAACTTTCTTCACCTCACCAAGGCTCCGTTTCCTCCTGTATAGGCAAGAACATTTTTAGGCCCTCATAAAGTTGTTTTGTAGAATAAATGAGATGCTTCTTATAAAAATAATAAGTCCTAGCATAGTAAGACTTCCCTGAAAACTGTAACCTATGATTATCGTTATTTTTGTGACTATTCTTATTTCTTAATCTTTTGAAGTTGCTGAAAAGGCCGTCAGCTCTTTCTTGATCCATGAAGAATAAGAAGCTCAAAGGGACCCTGTGTTTTCTTCTCCAAAGAAAAACAGATGTAGGAGCATCTTCACAAACTTTATGACTAGACTCAGTTCCTAGACATCTAGTATGGAGAGCTCTCTTTTTTTCCAGTGGCTCAAGCCACACCTTAGCTATGGTTCTCTGGGAGGCCCTTCACCTTATGTATGGGGTGGGGCTGTACAGCCCTTCCAGATTTGCAAATTTACACCCCAATCTGCCATCACTTCACCAGAAATTAGGACTTTTCATTTTTCTCTACATGAATGTCCTGCTTTGTTTGAAATAATGTTCTCACTTACTTCTAATTCTTTCAAATTAGACACCTACAGAATTGGCAACAGGGATAATTTGCTATGTCATGTTTCAATACATTAATAATCTAATTTTATACCTAGTTAAATTGAAAGCAGACTAAATTCAATGTCATTTTAATTACAGTTGTTCTCACTCACAGATATCCATGTTTTATCCTAATTATCAAGTATTTTAATATGAATAAACAGATGATGCCATGGACTCTCCACTTCTTTCACATTTCAGGTTGAAACAGCCTTTCTACCTGAATGGCCCTGAAAGGTGAACCACTACCTGTGGAATTCTCTTCACAGTGATGCATTTCCTAAGATCGTTTTATTTCCTTGGTAACTTGCTGAGACCTTGGCTCTTAACCTTAGTGCCCTAGATAAAATGAGGACCACCTGAAATTGTAAAGTGAGTCGAGATATTTTAATAAGAGGTGCCTAAGTACCTTGGGAAGTTCCCTATAAAACTGAATTCAGACCAGAGTCTGGATAAGGGGCTGGTAAATCACTTAGGATGATAAAAGAGCTGATTGGGGACTTCCCAGTCCTGTCTTCCTGAATTAATTAATTACACTCTTGTGCCATTTCCTGGCACCTGAGGTCTTTAAGGACTTAGAGTTGAAATCTCATAATATCACAGAGGCTAGTTTGAAATGTTTTGCCTTTACCCTGATACTTTCTGAATTGATAATTATGAATACTAATAGCTTCTTTTAATTGAATGTCTACTAGTTGCAGGACTTTTGCATATAGTATCCCTAATTCTCATAAAAATTATTTAAAGCAGGTCTCAGTCCCTTTGTGTAAAAAGAACCCCAAAACCATAAAAATTAATGCAAAATTCCTATAGTTTCATATCTGACAAGCTACAGATTTAGGATTCAAACCTAGAAGCTCTGACTTTTCCGCCGTTCTCAGCTCGGCCCAAATCTTCATAAAGCAGTGTCCCCAGTAGAAATCAAAGTTTATTGAGCTTTTCAAGAGGACTTTTTGGCTTCCTCCCTGCCCTTGTGATGGCTGCTGGTGGAAGGTGGAACAGAGAGATGGAGGCTGCAGGAAATGTTCAAACGCTGGCCATGTTAAGGGCCACCTACTGGGCTAAGGCAACCTACTGGGGTAGCTTGTTTGGTTCATCTGCATACAAGCTACTCCAGCTCAGGAGGGCATCTTCCTTGGGCTGCTCAGGAGAGGAGCCACTCACCACAGCTGGCTTCTGAATGCACAAAGCAACCTGGTCTTGAGAAGGGGTGGGTAAAATATTTTAGAACAGTGTTGACGAAATTTCTCTGAAAATTCAAAACAAAACAAAACAGATAGTAAATATGTTTGGCTTTGTGGACTGTGCTGTCTCTGTCACAATAGCTAAAGTTTGCGGATTTAGAGAAAACAGACATTGCTGTACAGATGTGACTGTGTTAAATAAAACTTCATTTATCGACACTGAAATTTTAAGTTCATGTAATTTTGTCATATATGCCAATATATATATATTTTCCCAAAATTTTAAATATAAAATTCATTCTTAGTTTATTGCCAGTCTCAGCAGGTCATGGACTAGCTTTGGGTTGCTGATTGCAATTTGTGACCTCTGCTTTAGAGAGTCAAATCATTAACTTTCACTTTGCAATAACATCTAACACTTTTTTAAAAAAATTGTAGTCTCACTCTGTCACCCAGGCTGGAGTGCAGTGACACAATCATGGCCACCGCAGCCTCAACCTGCTGGGCTCAGGTGATCCTTCCACCTCAGCCTTCCAAGTAGCTGGAACTACAGGCTACCACGCCTGGCCAATTTTTAATTTTTATTGTAGGACTTGCCAAATTGCCCAGGTTGGTCTCAAAACCATGGGCTCAGGCTATCCTTTCACCTTGACCTGCTAATACTTTTTGAGAGAAAACTCTTGAATACTAGGGTATATGCAGTGCATTTGTATTTTTTAGGTTAGAATCTTTAAAGTTAAATTATAAATTCATTCTGTTGGGCATGATGGATCATGCCTGTAATCCCTGCACTTCGGAAGGCTGAGGTGGGAGGATTGCTTGAGCCTGGGAGTTTGAGACCAGCCTAGGCAGCATAGTGAGATCTCTTCTCTACAAAAAATAATAATAAAAATATTAGCCAGATGTGGTGGCATATACCTATAGTCCCAGCTTCTCAGGATGCTGAGATGGGAGGATTGCCTGAGCTCAGTAGGTGGAGGATACTGTGATAATGCCACTGCATTCCAGCCTGGGAGAAAGAGTGACAATTATAACAATTATTATTATTTCTGCATAAAATTGCTATTATTTCAATAATAACAATTATTATTATTTCTGCATAAAGATGATAGATCTAGCATATACAAAATATTTAACATAATATTAAAATGAGCAAACATGTAACCAAGAATATACTGCTAATACCATTGTAGCCACTGGGCCTCTTTCTTATGCTGTGCTCTCTCTATCTCTAATAAGAGGTGAATTTTGTATCTTTAAGTTGCTTTTTTTCTTTTATGGTATAATTAAGACAGTACAGAAAAGTAAAGCATATGCATAGGTAAACATTTAACTATAAAATCAATACCTATGCCAGGCTCGGTGGCTCAGCCTGTAATCCCGCGCCTTTGGGAGGCTGAGGTGAGTGGATTGCCTGAGCCTGTGGGTTCGAGACCCGCCTGGGCAGCAAGACCTCATCTCTACAATAAATCAAAAAATCAGCCGGGCATGGTAGCGCATGCCTGTAATTCTGGCTACTTGGAAGGCTGAGGCGGAAGGATCGCTGGAACCCAGCAGGTCGAGGCTGCGGTGGCCAGGAGTGGCCACTGCACTCCAGTCTGGGTGATAGAGTGAGACTCCAACTCAAAAAAAAAAAAAAAAATCAATACCTATGTTTATTGCTTGAACAGAGAAATAAATAAAAATAGAACATTGTTAGCACCTTTCGCATTTTATGCTCCTCTATGAAAACAATCCCATTCTCCTGAATTTAATAGTAATTATTTTCTGCTTCTGTTTTAAAATCTTATTCCATCTGTGTGTGCTTCTTTTAAAAATTACATGTATATATAAAATTATTTGTTTTATATATTCTATATATATATGGCTTGCTTTTTCATACTATATGAATTACATCATATTATATATATTATTTTGAGTTGAGCTTTTTGTATAGAATTCATGAAATCCTAAGATGTTTTAGTTTTTGGCCATTTGGTGGTATCTCATTGTGGTTTAATGGTGCTTTTATATGGTTTATTTGCATTTTCTCAATCACTAATGAGACTGAGCACTTTTTTCACATGCTTATTAGTGATTTGGATTTCAGTTTTTGTGAAGTGCTTGCTCACATCTTTATTTATTTCACTTTGTATTATCTATTTTTTCCTATCTATTTTATTCTGTCAGTTGTAAGAATCACAAAGAGATTCTCCTACTTTGTATATTGTTTTGTTTGTTTGTTTTGCTTTGTTATTTCACGTTCTTTATACTATCTTTTCAGGAAAAGAAATATCTAATATAATGTAATTTCTCATGCATACTTTTCCTTTTTCAATTAAATACATAAATATTTTTCATTTTAGGATAATGAAGATTTTCTCCTATTTTGTTATTAAAATTTTAATAATTTTAATCATCCACCATGACCAAGTAGGCTTCATTCCCAGGTTGCAGGACTGGTTCAACATCAACATCCGCAAGACTAGAAATGTAATTAAACAACCAACAGATGTAAAAATAGGAATCACATGATTATATCATTAGATTCTGATAAAATCCAGCATCCCTTCTTGATAAAAACCCTTGAACACCTAGGCATAGAGGAAACATTCTTCAAAATAGTAAGAGCTATCTATGATAAACCCACAGCCAACATATTGCTAAACGGACAAAAATTGGTAGCATTTTCCCTGAAAACCAGAACTAGACAAGGATGACCACTTTCACTCCTCCTGTTTCAACACAGTGTTGGAAGTCATAACTAGAGCATTCGGACAAGAGAAGGAAATCAGGGGCATCCATGTAGGAAAAGAGGAAGACAAGTTTTCATTCTTTATTGACAATGTGATTCTATACCTTGAAAATTCAAGAGAACCTGTCACAAATCTTCTTGCATTGATAAAGGACTTTGGCAAAGTCTCAGGGTACAAAATTAACATGCAAAAGACAGTCACACTTTTATACACCAACAACAAACAGGCAGAGAACCAAATAAAAAGCACAGTCCATTCACAATAGCAACAACAAAAACTGAAATACCTTGGCATCTTCCTAATCAGAGAAGTGAAAGATCTTTACAACAAAAACTTACAAAATACTGCTCAAATAAGTCAAAGATGACACAAACAAATTGAAAAATATTCCCCGCTCATGGATTGGAAGAGCAACATTGTTCACATGACCATCTTACCCAAGACCATCTACAGATTTAGTTCAATACCCATTCAATTACCCTCAACATTTTCTCAGACCAGGAAATGACAATACAGAAATTCATATGGAAACATAAACGACCAAGAATAGCCAAAACAATAATCAGCAAAAGAAACAAAGTGGGAGGTATCACACTTCCAGATTTTAAACTTTATTATAAGGCTACAATAATCAAAACAGTCTGGTATTGGTACAAGAACAGGCATACAGACCAATGGAACAGAATTGAGATTCTGGAAGCAAAAACTCAATTTCTCAACCAACTCATCTTCAACAAAGTCTCCACTAACAACCACTGGGGAGAGAGCATATTCAGTAAATGATGCTGGGAAAACTGGCTGACATGCAGAAGATTAAAGCAAGAATCTTATCTATGACCATACACAAAAACCAACTCTGTGGATCAAAGACCTAAATGTCAAGCCTCATACTATAAGAACCATAGAAAATGCAGGAGACACCCTATGGAAATTGGAACTGGCAACCAATTTCTGATCAAAACCCCAAATGCCCATGACATAAGAGATAAGATAGACAAGTGGGACCTCATTAAACTGAAAAGCTTTTGCAAAGCAAAAGAAACCATCAACAGAGCTGGGTGACAACCCACAAAATAGGAAAAAATATTTGCCAACTGTATACCTGAAAAGGCCTAACACCTAGGCTCTAGATGTAAGAAAAAAACAAACAGTCCCATTAAAAAGCGGGCAAAAGACATGAATAGAAACTTCTTAAAAGAAGACATACGAGCAGCCAACAAACACATGAAAAAATGCTCAGCCTCACTAATCATCAGAGAAATGCAAATTAAAACGACACTGAGATACCACCTAACTCCAGTCAGGATGGCCATCATCAATAACTCAAAAAACAACAGATGCTGGAGAGGATGTGGGGAAAAGGGAACACTTCTACACTGTTGGTGGGAGTGTAAACTAGTGCAGCCTCTGTGGAAAACAGTGTAGTGATTCCTAAAAGATCTAAAAATCAATCTTCCATATGACCATTCTCATTCTGGGAATATACCCGGAGGAACTCAAATCACTCTATGAAAAAGATACCTTGGGTCGTGCTTGGTGGCTCAGCCTGTAATCCCAGTGCTTTGAGAGGCCGAGGCGAGTGGATTGCCTGAGCCCACAGGTTCGAGACCAGCCCAGGCAACTTGTCAAGACCTCGTTTCTATAATAAAATAAAATAAAATAAAATGTTAGCCGGGTGAGGTAGCGCACGCCTGTAGTTTCGGCTACTTGGAAGGCTGAGGTGGAAGGGTCGCCTTAGCCCAGCAGGTTGTCACTGGGGTGACCATGAGTGTGCTACTGCACTCCAGCCTGGGTGACAGAGTAAGATTCCAATTCAAAAAAAAAAAAAAAGAAGCCGGGCTCGGTGGCTCAGCCTGTAATCCCGCGCCTTTGGGAGGCTGAGGTGAGTGGATTGCCTGACCCCGCAGGTTCGAGACCCGCCTGGGGAGTGAGACCTCATCTCTACAATAAACCAAAAAATCAGCCGGGCGTGGTAGCGCATGTCTGTAATTCCAGCTACTTGGAAGGCTGAGGCGGAAGGATCGTCGGAGCCCAGCAGGTCGAGGCTGCGGTGGCCGGGAGCGGCCACTGCACTCCAGTCTGGGCGACAGAGTGAGACTCCAACTCAAAAAAAAAAAAAAAAAGAAAAGAAAAAGAAAAAGATACCTGCACATGCATGTTTATTGCAGCATTATTCACAATAGCAAAAACATGGAACCAACTGTGCTGCTCATCAAAACTGGACTGGATAAAAAATGTGGTACATATACACGATGGAATATTACACAGCCATAAAGAAGGGCAAAATTATGAACTTCACAGCAACTTGGACGGACTTAAAGTCTATAGTCCTGAGTAATCTATCACAGAATCAAAGAACTGAGTACCACATGTTCTCACTCATAAGCACATCCTGAACAATTATCATAATACTATAAGAAAGGGTTTGGCAGTAGTGGAAAACAGCCAGGGGAGTGGGAGGGCACACTTCATCATTAAGGGTACCTGATCTCAAGCCAGGTAAAGTAGGGACCAAAGCGAGGCCCAATCGTCACATTTCAATGACCATGTGTGTATCTAACCCTAAAATCTACCCCACATCTTTAAAATAAAAATTAAAAAAAAGAAAAAAGAAAAACTCCAAACTGAAAAAAAACTTAATAATTTTAATTTTTATATTAACTTCTCTAATCCATCTGGAAATTCTTTTCGTGTGTGATATAATGTGTGCTTCAATTTCCTTCTCTCTTCTTCCTTCCCTCCTTTCATTTGTTACTTTTTTCCTTTGATGAGGACACGAATATTGATTAAAAAGTATGTCCTTTTCTACTGATCTGAAATGCCACCTCTGCCATAAAATAGCTGTCTTTAATATACAATGTCACATTCTGAGCTTTCTGCTCTGCTTCATCAGTCTATTTGTCTTTTTTGCCACCAATACCATGCTATCTTAATTGGTATGACTTTATAAAAAACCTTGATATCTAGCAGAGCTATGTTGGGGGGAAAAAGGATATAAAAAGGATTGATAACCAAATGCTGGAAAACTTGGCCTTTTTTTCAATATCGATTTATAAACAAGAAATATTTATTCATTTCTTTAGATCTACTTAAACATTTCTGAATAATGTTTTATAATTTTACCTTTATGATTTCTATGTAATATTCTCCATATAAACCTATTCCAAGTACTTTATGTTTTTTGTATTTCCTTCGAATGTTATCCTTATGTTTTATCCTTAGACTCACTCTTACGTAGAAATACAATACATAAATAACAAATAAATAATATCTTTGATTGTAGCAATTTTCTTTTGTGCTTTCTTATTATAATACTTTATTGGTAGGTAGTTCTGTATTTTTTATGTACACATTCATTTCATTTTCAAATAATGAGAGATTATTTCCTGGTTTATTCTTATACCATTTTTTGTGTCATATTTATTTGTGAATGGTGACACCTTCAGTAAAGTGTTAAGTAGAATTAGGGATAATCATCATTATAAACCTCTTTATGATATTAAAGGGAAAGATTTTTTATAGTAGTCAGACTATAAGATGGTAAGAATGATCTTGCCTCCTGGAATTCACACTCCTTTGTAAGCTCTTGTGCTTTAGTGTTGGCTGGACCTAGTGAGCACAAGAGCTTACACAAGGGTAAAATGTTAAATACATAGAAGATGGCAAATTTAACGGAAAATTACTTCCATGATTAAGATAGAAATTATTGTAGTGCCTCTCTTGCTCTTTATTGAGATATAGCTTGCATGCTATACCAATCACCCATTTAGAGTACACAATTCAATAATTTTTAGTATATTGACTGAGTTGTGCAAACATCATCACAATCTAAATATTTCCATTTCCTCAAAAAAAAAAAAAAACAAAAGCAAAAAAAACCCCTGTACCCAATAGAACTAACTATGCGTATTTTCCTACCCATCCCAAATCTTAGGCAACCACAAATCTACTTTCTGTATCTATACATTTGCCTATTAAGACATCATATAAATGAAATCATATAATGCGTGATGCTTTGTGACTGACATTTCATTTGAGCAATATTTTCAAGGTTCATCTATGTTCTAGCAGGTTTCAATATTTCATTTGTTTTCATTTCTGAACAATATCCATTTGTACGAACAGACTACATTTTGGTTATATATTCACGAGTTGATGGACATACAGTTTAGTTCCTCTTTTATATATTATGAATATTTCCGCTGTGAACATTTGTGTGCACATTTTTTGTGTGAATTTTTAATTTTTAACTTAGGTATATACTTAGGAATAAAATATCTGGGTCATATTGTCTTTCTGTATTGAACATTTTTCAAAACTGCCTAACTAATTTTCAAAATGGCTGTACCATTTAACATACCCAAGAGCACTATACAAGGATTCTAATTTTTCCATATCATTAATTTGTTTTTGCCTGTCTTTTCAAGTATAGCCATCCTCATGGCTGTGAAGTAGTATCTCATTGAGGTTTTGATTTGGATTTTCATGATGACTAATAAATTTATATACTTATTGACCATTTGTTTATCTTTTCTGTAGAAGTGTCTATGCAAATCATTTGTCCATTTAAAAATTGAATCACATTAAATAGTTGAATTGTAAGTTCTTTACATATTCTGGACACAAGTCCATTGCCATATATATAAAAATATATATAAACACACACACACACACACATATATATATATATATATACAATTTATGAATATTCTTACTAGATCTGTGGATTATCTTTTCACAATACTTATGATTATCATTTGCAATGTGTTTTTAATTTTCATGTTGTCCAATTTGTCTATTTTTTTCTCTTGCTGTCTTTATCATATCTAAAAAACCATCAACTTAATCCAGTGTCATGAAGATTTGCTTTCTTTTAATAGTTTATAGTTTTGACTCTTAAATTAAGTCCTTTTATTCATTTTGAATTAATTTTTTAATATATTGTGAGTTAGAGGGTATATCTCCATTGCTTACCTATGGATATCCAGTTTTCTCATCATCAGTTTAAGAGACTATTCTTTCCCTATTAAATTATTTTACAGCACTGTGGAAAACTAATTGACCATACATGTAAGGATTTATTTTTGAATTTTTCGATTCTATCACATTGATCTATATGTGTATCTTTATACTGGTTGCCACACTGTCTAATTACTGCCGTTTTATAATAAAGTTAAAAATGGGGAAGTGTAAGTCTTCCAAGTTTGTTCTTTTCCAAGTTTTTTTTAATTCTTCTGCCATTTTTGCTTCCTTTATTTTGGGGCTTTGTTAGCAAGTACATATATGTTTATAAATGTTAATATTACTGATGGATTTGTTCTTATTATCATAAAATGTCCTAATTAATGTCTAAAATTTTTTGGTTTATTTTATCCATTCCATTTATGAGTTTTTTGGTTCAAATGCTGGAACTTATTTCTTCTATCTTTGTACTCATTTACCAATCTTCCTTTATCCCACCCCCGCACTTCCCAGATTCAGTAACTATTATTCTGCTCTCCACATTCCATGAAGTTCACCCCCCACATGTGAGTGAGAACATACAATAATTTTCTTTCTGTGCCTGGCTTATTTGACTTAACATAATAACCTCCAGTTCTGTTCAGGACTCTGAAAATGTCAGGATTCCATTCTTTAATGGCTTAATAGTATTACATTTTGTATAAATACCACATTTTCTCTATCCATTTATCCACTGACGAACACCTATATTGATTCCATAACTTGTCTATTGTGAGTAATACTGCAATAAACATGGGGGCACAGGTATTCTTTTTATATACTGGTGTTATTTCTTTCAAATAAATCCCCAGTAATGAGATTGCTAGATGATATGATAATTCTATTTTTAGTTAACCTTTTTTTTTAAAAAAAGAAATCTCCATACTACTTTCCGTAATAGCTGCACCAATTTACGTTGCCACTAAAAGTGTATAAGATTTTCTCATCAGCATTTGTTATTTCTTTTGTCTTTTTATTTATTTATTTATTTATTTGAGTTGGAGTCTCACTCTGTCGCCCAGACTGGAGTGCAGTGGCCGCTCCCGGCCACCGCAGCCTCGACCTGCTGGGCTCCGGCGAACCTTCCGCCTCAGCCTTCCAAGCAGCGGGAATTACAGGCATGCGCTACCACGACCGGCTGATTTTTTGATTTACTGTAGAGATGAGGTCTCGCTGCCCAGGTGGGTCTCGAACCCACGGGCTCAGGCAATCCACTCACCTCAGCCTCCCAAAGGCGCGGGATTACAGGCTGAGCCACCGAGCCCGGCTTTTTTTTGGTCTTTTTAATAATGGCCATTCTAACCAAGGTGAGACAGTGTTTCATTGTGGTTTTTGATTTGCATTTCCCTGATGATTAGTGATGTTGAGCATTCGTGTTTCAGTTGGCCAATATCTGCTTAGATCCTTTGGCTACTTTTTAATGGTATTATATGCTTTATGTTTTGGTTTTTTTGGTCTCTTTTTTTCTCTTGAGATGTTTGCATACCTTGCATATTATATACATTAAGTTCCTTATTGGATGAATGGTTTGCAAATATATTATCCCGTTCCACTTTGTTGATTTTATTTGATGTGCTGAAACTTTTATGGTTTAATATAGTCCCTTTTGTCTATTTTTGTTTTTGTTTATTGTGCTTCTGAAGTCTAGCTGTAAAATATTTGCCTAGAACAATGTTCTGAAGTGTTTCCTTTTCCTTCAAGTAGTTTCATATTTTTAGGTCTTACATTGAAGTCTTTAATCCATCTTGAGTTGATTTTTGTATATGGTGAGAAATAGGAGTCTAGATTCATTTTTTTTCTGAATCTATGGATATCTAGTTTCCCAGCACCATTTATTAAACAGAGTGTCTCTTTCCCAGTATAAATTCTGGGCACTTTTGCCGAAAATCAGTTGCCTGTAAATCATATGTGGATTTATTTTTGTTTTTGTTTGTTTTGTTGTTGCTGTTGCTATTCTGTTTCATTGGTCTGTACATCTGTTTTTATACAAAAACCATGCTATTTTTGCTACTGTAGCTTTGTAGTTTATTTTCAAGTCAGGTAGTATGATGCCTCCAGCTTTTTTCTTTTGCTTGGTATTGCTTTGGGCATTTGAGATTCCATGCAAAGTTTAGAATTTTTTTATTTCCAGTTATGTGATGAATGTCATTGGTATTTTAATAGGGATTGCATTGAATCTGTAGATTGCTTTGGGGATTGTGGTCATTTTAACAGTATTAATTCTGTGGGTTTTTTAAAATGCAATACAACAATCAGTGTTTTATTGAAATATTTAATCCATTCATATTTAATTTTGTTGTTGATTTGTTTGATTTACATTTGACATTTTACTATTTATTTTCTATAGGTTTTATATATTTGTTGTTTCTCTGATCCTCCATTATTGCCATCCTTTGTATTAACCAGATGTTTTCTAATATAACACTTTTATACTTTTAAAATTATTTTAGAATCATTTTCATAATGATTTCTTTCACACTACAGAATTCATCTTAACATATCATAAAAAACTCATTTATACTTATTTCTAGTAATACATAGAAACTCTACTTCTATATGGCTCCATTCTTTCCCTCAATGTCTTTGTGCCATTATTGTTATATATATTAAGTCTATGTATTTTACAAATACAGTACTTTTTATAATTGTTATATAATATCTTTTTAATAGGCTAGGCTAAGAAAGCAAGTATAAATTTATACATTTTGTTATGTTAGCTTTAAAAAAAATCTTTTCAGATTCTGTTTATTTCCTCCTGTGGACTTTCTTATTCCACGCCAATTTTGTTTGCACCTACCTCCTTTATACTGATATTATTGAACACAATATGTTTCTACATATTATAGCTCTGACAATATAGAGCAGCAATAAAATATATTTTTTAATCAGTCAAGGTTAGAAAGGAAAAAATATAAATAGTTCTATTGTTTTTACTACTGTCTACATAATTACATTTTCTGGATCATTTTGTTTTATCATGTGCATTTAAATTACTGTCTGGCATTACTTTACTTTCTTTTTTTTTTTTTTTTTTTGAGTTAGAGTTTCACTCCGTCGCCCAGACTGGAGTGCAGTGGCCGCTCCCGGCTACCGCAGCCTCGACCTGCAGGGCTCCGGCGATCCTTCCACCTCAGCCTTCCGAGTAGCCGGAATTACAGGCGCGCGCTACCCTGCCCGGCTGATTTTTTGATTGATTGTAGAGATGATGTCTCGCCTGCCCAGGCGGATCTCGAACCCGCGGGCTAAGGCAATCCACTCACCATCACTTTACTTTCAGTTTGAATATATTTTTAAAATATATTTCTTGTAAGGTAGGTCTGGCACTAACGAATTCTCTTAGTTTTAGTTTATCTTAGAGTGTTTTTATTTTATCTTCGCTCTAAAGAGATAGTTTTGCTAGATATAAGATTATTGGTTGAGAGATTTTTACTTTCAGTATTTGAAATATATAAACTCAGTACCTTCTGGCTTCATTTTTATCTGATAAGCAGTTAGCTATTAACCTTGTTAATAGTTGGAGTTCCCCTGGTACATAATAAGTCATATTTTTCTCTTACACTTTTTAAGGTATTCTCTTTAACATATCATTTTGAAGATAATGTTCATGTGTGGGTGTGAATTTCTTTGCAGTTATTCTGCTTCAATTTTTTTTGGCTTCTTAAATGTGTAGATTAATTTTTAAAATCAAATCTGGGTAGTTTTATTCATTATTTCTTCAAATATTTTATTCCGTCCCTTTCTCTCTCTCTTTTACTGCTGGTGTTTTTATTATGTGTATATTTTGCCTTTGTCCCATAATCCAATAAGACTTCTTTATTTTTTCTAAATATAAACTTTTAAAATATATTTTTAAAAAATTCAGTTGCTTTAGGGGTACAAATGACTTGTTTGTTACATGTATACATTGTATAGTGGTGAAGAAGTCAGGGTTTTAAGTGTACCCATCACTTCCACTAGTGTTCATTGTACCTGATTGGTGATTTTTCATCCCTCACCCCTTTCCATCTTCTCTCTTCTGAGTCTCCTATGTCCAATGTACCATTCTATAAGCCTTTGCAGATCCATAGCTTAGCTCCCACTTATAAGTGAGGACATGTATGTTTGGTTTTTCATTCTTCACTTAGAATAACAGTCTTCAATTCCATCTTAGTTGCTGCAAAGACATTAATTTCCTTTTTGTGGTTGAATTGTATTCCATAGTGTGCATGTGTGTGTGTGTGTGTGTGTGTGTGTGTGTGTGTGTATCACATTTTCATTATCCACTGATCAGTGATGGGCACTTAGGCTGATTCCACATCTTTACAATTGTGAATTGTACTGCAATAAACATCTAAGTGCAGGTGTCATTTTTGCATAATGACTTATTTTCCTTTGAGTAGATACCAAGTACTGAGATTGATGGATTGAAGGATAGATCTACTTTTAGTTCTCTGAGAACTCTGAGGAATTTCCATATTGATTTCCAAACTGTTAGAGATTGTACTAATTTACATTCCCATCAACAGTGTATATGTGTACCCTTTTTACTGCATGCATGCCAACATCTGTTTTTTTAATTTTTAATTTTAAGTTGTGGGGTACAAATTAGGATTAGGTATATAAGTAGTTTAGATACAGGTGAAGTTTTGGGCCTCCCATAACAGCCATTGTGACTTGTGTAAGATGGTATCTTACTGTAGTTTTGATTTGCATTTCCCTGATGATTAGTGATGTTGAACATTCGTTCATATGGTTTTGGCCACTTTCTTTTGAGAGAAGTCTGTTTATGTCATTTGCCCACTTTTTAAAAGGGTTATTTATTTTTTTCTTGCTGATTTGTTTGAGGTTTTTTTTTTTTTTAATAGATTCTGGATATTAGTGCTTTGTTGGATGTATAGTTTGAAAATATTTTCTCCCATTCTGTAGGTCGCCTATTTACTCTTTATTATTTCTTTGACTGAGCAGAAGCTTTTTCGTTTTATTAAGTCCCATTTATTTATTTTGTTATTGTTGCATTTGCTTTTGTGGTCATAGCCATAAATTAATTGCCTAGGTCAATGTCCAGACAAATTTTCCTAGCATTTCTTCCAGGACTTTTAAGGTTCCAGGATCTCTCATCATATACAAAAATTAACTCAAAGTGAATTAAAGACTTAAATATAGACTTTATTTTTTTAGAGAAGTTTTAGGTTTATGGCAAATTGGCAGAAAGTGCAGATGGTTTCATATACCTCTTCGTCCTGCCATGCACATAGTCTTTCTCGCTATGAACATCATGCACTATAGTGGTACATTTGTTATAATCAATAAACCCGTATTTGCATATCATTATTACCCAAAGTCCATAGTTTACTTTAGGGTCCACTTTTGGTATTGTACATTGTATGGGCTTTGACAGAAGTATAATGACAGGTACCTACTATCACAGTATTATACAACATTGTTTCCCTGCCCTAAAAATTCTCTGTGCTACACTCATTCATCCCTCTCTTCCCCCTGAACACTTGACAAAAACTGATATTTTTACTGTCTCTATGGCTTTGCCTTTTCCAGAGTTTTGTATAGTTGGACACATCCCATACTAGTCTTTTTAGATTGACTTCTTTCACTTATTAATATGCAGTTAAGTTTTCTTCACTTTTTTCGTGGCCTCACTTATTTTTAGTGCTGAATAATAGACCACAGTCAGGATGACTACAGCTTACTTATCATTCACCTACTGAAGGTTGTCTTGGTTGTTTTTAAGTTTTGTTAATTATGAATGAAGTTGCTATAAACATCCAAGTACAAGTTTTTGTGTGGAAATAAGTTTTCAACACATTTGGGCAAATACCAGGGACTGCATGTGTTTGGTCCCATTATAGTAAGAGTATATTTAATTGTGTAAAAAATCACCCAAGTGTCTTCCAAAGTGACTGTACCATTTTGTATTCCTACCAGTAATGGATGAGAATACTTTTTGTTTCACATTCTCACCAACATTCATTGTCAGTGTTTTGAATTTGGGACATTCATGATATCTTATGTTTTTTTTTTAATTTGTAACTTTCTAATAGCATATTATGTTAGCATCTTTTTATATGCATATTTGCCAAGGGTATGTCTTATTTAGTGAAGTGTTTGTTCAGGTCCTTTGGCTGTTTTTCAATTGGTCTGTTCATTTGCTTATTGCAGAGTCTTAGGGATACATTATATGTGTTAAATAGCAGTCCTTTATAATCTATGTCTTCTTCACGTGTTTTCTCTTAGTCTGTGGTTTGTCTTCTCAATTTCTTAACAGAGAGAAAGAGAGAGAGAGAGGGAGGAAGCCAGAGTGAATACATGCATGCATGTAGCAGAATGTGGTTTTGTATTTATTTCATTATAATGTTTTTGTCTGTATTCATGAGTACGATTGACCGGTAATTTTTTAACTGACTTTTTATTGAGTTTTGATATCACGATAATGTTAACCTCCTATTAAAAAAGATTCTGTCTTTTTCTACTCCTTGATATATTTTACATTTTATAGAAAGTTGGTGTTTTTCTGACTTAAATATTGGCTATACTTTTTTTTTTTTTTTGAGTTGGAGTTCTCACTCTGTCACCCAGACTGGAGTGCAGTGGCCGCTCCTGGCCACCGCAGCCTCGACCTGCTGGGTTCCAGCGATCCTTCCGCCTCAGCCTTCCAAGTAGCTGGAACTACAGGCGTGTGCTACCACACCCAGCTAACTTTTGATTTATTGTAGAGATGAGGTCTCGTCAACTTGCCCAGGCGGGTCTCGAATATTGGCTATACTTTATTGATAAAGCTATTTGAGTCTTGAAGTTTCTTTGCAGTGAAATTTTCAGTAGAGATTAAATTTCTGTCATGTTCATAGAACAACTTATATTTTTCTATTTCTTTTTGAGTCACATTTAATAACATTTTTTCTAGGAATTTCTAGATTTTTTTTCTCAGTTTCAAATGTAATAATGATTTTTATAATGCCGTAATATACTCTGTTTAATGACTACATTTTGTATATAATGCCCTTTTATTTTAATTTCTGATATTATGCCTGTTCTGTTTACCAGGATAATTTTGACAGAAGTTTGCAACTTTATTATTTTTTCCGATAAACAGTTTTTGGCATTAATTTCTCTGTTTTCTATTTGTTTTATATCTTATTAACTTCTGCTCTCATCTTCATTAATTTCTTCCTTCTGTGGTTTCTTGGAGAGTTTTCTGTTTTCTGATTTTTTGAGATTAATCAGTTGATAACAAGATACTGACAAGTGTTATGCAGTGACCACACACACACCTACTATAGGTATGTAACCACTGAATAATACTATTATCTTGTAATCAATAGACTTTTTTTGTGACTGTGTATCCCATCCACTTAGCAAACACCACATATTTTATCATATTGTGTATACATTTATTTTATGATTTTATTTACTTTTTATTACTTTCTTATAATTGCATATGAAAAAAATAAGAGTATAACTCAATGCATTTTAAGAGCAGAACTACACTTAGGACATATTTAAGGAAACATATTACAATCTTTCTTAGATTCTCTCCTTTTCTCCTGCCACAGTCATTATTCCTCCCACCAAAACAACAACAATAACAAAACAAAATTTTTTGTCTTCTAGCAACATTAGTAAATTAAATATTTAATTTTTGAATTTTTTATAGGTTTTAATACTCTAAGTTTTTATCTATTTATTTACCTATTCAATAATTTCTCTATTTTTAAAAATAAATTATTTATATCTACTTGATAGTCTTTTCTGTTAACCTTAATATCTGGCTAACTTGTGAACCATCTTCTATTTTATCATTTTTTCTCTCATGTAACAATTATTTGGTCCTGTCAGTACTACTGTGTTTAAAAATTTGTAGAGATTCCAAAAATATTATTTTCATGAAACATAGTTTACCCTTTCCTTTTCTTGGCACATAGAGAAGGAGATGAGCACTTTAATCTAATGAGGGACTTATCTGGAAAAGGCTGGCTTGCAGCCTTTGTAATACTGTCTACTTCTGGTTTGGCTCTGTGTCTAAGCTCTCCAGAGCCTTCAATTATAAAGTTTATAGGAGCTTTGTATTTCCCACTTCTATATAAAAGAATATTCCTACCATTGATGACAATAAATCATTTATAAAGAATGACTTCTGACATATAACTTTGTCCTAGTATTATGGGATTAGATCCAAATCTTCGAATCTGAAATATTCCTTCTCCCCAGGCTATATGAATTTACTCTACCTCTTATTAGTTTTTTAAAGCTACAGTGACACTTCTAATTCCATTTACACTAGTGATATTTGTTACTTTATATGCAAAAGGATGATTATCATAGCAGGAATGCTTATAAGCATCACCACACCTGGGTCTGATTTTTGCAGCTTTATTAGACTGATAACATGTATTGCTATCTTGTCATTGCAGTGCAGTCACTGATGATCTGGTATGCAACAGGCAACCAAGACAAGTTATTCCAAGAATGATCCTCTGATGATGAGATCACATTTATATTTATAATTTCTGACTCCAGAAACATCAATATTTTGCTCTCTGAGTTAGCTCTAAGGTTTCAGAAAAATGAAAGACTGTCTCTCAAAATGACACTTCATCACATCAAGCCACATCAAGCATATGAAACTTCCATCCATTGCTCTTAAACTTGCTAACAGGCAAGGAGGCAATGAGATAGTGTGCTATTGGCTAGACTGCAAGCAGCACAGCCACTTTGGGATTGACTGTTGCTGTAGTTACCTTGACTGGTCTAATTCTTCCACATGGGAGGTGAGATTAAAATATTCAAAGACTAGGTGAGATTAAAATATCCAAAGACTTCTGTCAAAATTATCCTGGTAAACAGAACAGGCATAATATCAGAAATTAAAATAAAAGGGCATTATATACAAAATGTAGTCATTAAACAGAGTATTTAGCTATAGGAGGGGAAAAAATATATTTGTTTTCATTTTTCTTTTATTCCTGGGAAGTTCTCTAATATCTTTCTGAACCAAAAACTAGGCTCATTTTCTTTGTTATAAAAACCGAGTGGGCTTGCCATTTTATGGATTTATAATGGTAGACTGGCAAAATTGTATGTATATGTTACCTTTATGTATGTGTTTTAAGCTTTTGAAATAGGTTCTACAAACTCTTATGCTGTATATGCGAACACCAGGGAAAATTCTTAGTTCTCAGTCACTCAAGTCCATAGGAAAATGATTGTCATTATTATTCATTAAAGAACGTTGGTTTGAGAGAAAACACAACATGATAACAGAGACGCCCAATGATCTTAATAAAGTTTCCAAGTTTTATTGACAGCCTCCTCACAAAATGCGTTTGTGTGAGCGTGGGTGTGCACACACACATACACATATGTACTGCACACACAAACACACTTTCCTAATCTCTGATACTTTCCATCTGTCAGTGAGAATGAACCCTTCCAATCATTTTTAAAACCATTCTGTTTCTGTGAAGCTTTGAGCTTGTACCCAGTGAAAGCTTGGCAGGAAGCATACGTTTCTTGCTCAAGTTCCTGAACACGACAGCTGTGCTTCTCTCACACAACTCGGGAAAATGTTCCCAGTCTTAATCAACTGGCACAAGGCAGCAGAGGGGCTAAATACAGCCTGTATCACAGAGTATCCATAAATGTGTCAATTTCTCTCTTCTTCTAGATACTCTACCCTGCATCTTTTAAAAAAAATCAGCTCCTATTTTATTCAACCTGTGCCACTTTTCTATCTGGGATTGTGCCTATTTTTACAACACATACTGCAGTGTCTTGTCTCATAGTAAGTTAAGGAGAATTAGCGTCCACTTTTCTCTCATACCTTCTACATGAAAACTAAGAGGTAAAAAGAAAATCTTGCTTTCATTCTGGGCTGCCTCACAAATTCTTTGCAGTGTTGTCACAAGACCTGTCCTTTGTGCAATAATATTTTAAAAAGTAATTGTAGTTGAATTTTAGTGATTATTTGTTAAATTCAAGACTCCATACCAGGATCTCTGTATTTCTCATCATCACAGACATCAATCACTGTATATGTTATTCTCATAATGAATTTACTAAATAGGTATTAGTACCTCTATAGATGAGAAAACTGAGGCTTATTAAGGATAAGTGATTTGCTTTGGTCACACATTTAAATATTTGCTTTACAATGATACTCTGTTTTCAGTTCTGGTATGAGAACTTGCATCACCTCTGTATGAATATAATTTCCTAATCAACTAGTGTTGTAACTTGGCCATCCAACTGGGGGAGCTGATAGGGACAACATTTGACTTTTTATTTTCCCAAACTATAACATTTACCTGCTCTCCCACCTTGCCTTAGGTGGAACAGAACTTACCAGATACTTGGGTCCGAATTCTGCTATCACTGAAGACCACCTCTGTGCTCTTTGGAAATAATTCAACACTTCTCGAGACTTTGTTTTTTTGTATTAAAAAAATGATGATTAAAGTATTTGCCTTACATTTTTTTCTCTAAAGCACAAATGCTATAGTGTATGTAGAAGTGGTATATTCATTTGTTATGCATATGACTCATATATGCACACTCAAATGTAAATATGTATTTGAGGAGAGGTAGATTGACTATAAGCTCCACACTGTTTTCATAGATATATGTCCAAGAGAATTTGGAAATCCCACTGTACTAGCTAATAATTTCACATAATAATAAATAGCCGTCCAGGTGAAGAAGTCTAGGTGGCTTGGAAAAATTATGGTTTATTTTAATGTTTAGCATACATCATGATGGGCTCATCATCATTACAGTCTTCATCTTCATTATCATCCACTTCATCATCAAATAATTGATGACAAATTGCCGTCATTGACTTATCTTCAGAGGTTTCTTGAGGAACTGCTGAAAGTAAACATCAACAACAACAACAAAAAGCCAGTGTAGACAGCAAAGATGCATGTGGTAATACATCCTTTTCTTTTGCTACTTACACCCTTTCCTCTATTGTAAAGCAGTTTGTTGTTACTTGGGTCCTCATCCTATATAGCTCTTATTGCTTCTACTGTGAACTTTTGACTTTGACTATTAGGCCCATTAGTCCATCTTTTTTTTTCTTACATTCATCTGATTATGGTACTTTAGATTATAGTTTAGCATCTAAAACAGGATTTCTAATGAGAGGTGTCTGGAGTAAAAGATACTCTTGTGAGAACTTCTTTGAAAATATTATTTAGCTGGGCACAGAAGCTCATGTATGTAAATTCCTAAAGTTTAGAGGCTGAGATGGACAGATTGCTTGAACCCAAGAGGCTGAGGCTGCAGTGAGCTATGATACGTTATTATTTTTTAGTTATAATATTTTCTCTTCATGTTATCCTGTTGAATATTTATATTCTGTGTAATTCCACTATGTGTATAGTCCATTGATTATGGCATTGAGTGGAGGCCTCAGACCATAGATAGCATCAATGAAATGATATCCTGAAAATCTTGGCTACATCAGTATTTCTGGGTGTAGTCTCCCAAGATACTAGAGCAAACAGGGTGATGATAGTTTGAGAAATTTGAGGAGAAACATCTCCGAGTTAAAAATGAAACTTCTTATCTTTCTTGATGATTTTCCCCCTACCTCATTCTATGATGTAGCTATAATGATGTTGAAATAAGATGAAATAATCTCTCCATCATTTCATTTCATGCTCAGAATGCTCATTTTGGAGTCAAGTTGGAAAAATCCACTGATATAATTTCCATGATGCCCACGAAATCAACATAAAAAAAAAAGCTTGTTTAATCCCAATTGATATTTTTCTCATTTAAATTAATCTGAGTCCCCAAGGAGGTAAATGTAGTCCTGGTATGAGTGATGGCTGACATGCAAAGTGTCCATGGTTCTAGACTGTCTCTGTCTTCTCAGGCACTGTGATTTGCTTTTTGATATTTGCTTCCTGCTCAGGAGTCAGACACATCTCTTGTTTCTGCCTCACTGACTCTTTTCTTGCCAGTTTGCTCTGATGATGTGGAGATATTCTTGCCAGAAAATCAAGTGGTGATCACACATAGTGAAATAATGAATGGAGTATTGACTTCCATGCCTTTTGGATATATGCTCTTTCCTTCCTGACCTTTGAGATTTGCCAAATAGAACAAAGGTTGTAGCTATTTGACATTCACTAAATATTTATTGAACACTTACTATGGGACAAACATTTTGGTGTGCAACACAAAGCATTAAGGTGATATTTGGAGGTAATAGGTCACCATATATAGCCTGCACAGACTGACTACTGGATTCTGAGGCAAAATGATGATAGCTGAGGAAAAATAATATTTTTCCTCTTGGGTTAAGCTAGGAGGTTGCTGTGCATGATGAAAATATTTGAGGTACATTAGGCCAAAAGACAAGCGTTACAAAGAAACAATCACATCTTCACTCTGCATATGAGATGAATTGGGGTGAAATTGCATATTTTTACTTATTAAGCTATAGACATTTATCGAGGAAAATAAATTTGTGTTTTAATAAGATTAATCCTTTAAAATAATGCAATATCAAGTAAGAATGTTAGCTTGGCAGATGTTATGAAAATCATTAAAATATGTTGTTACAGTTTAAAATTTCTTCAGTGTAGCTTTTATATAAGCAAGGGTATGCTTGTACATACTTAATCATTTAAAATTTATTTCTAACACACTATATTTTCAATCAGTCAGTTCATCAAACTTTCAGAATAGAAGAAATTGGCAGAAAGCAGGGAGAGACGAGTGTACTACTAACTAAAATGTTTATAGAAGCATTAGCTGTAAATTAAATCTTGAATATAATTCTAATTCCAAAATTTTTATTTAATGGGAATGTTAAACAGACTTTGCATCTCCATTTGAGCAGACTTCTTTGTCAGTATTGAATTTCATGATATCTTCCTCGGATCATCCAATTTTGGGGGAGTAGAAGGGATAAAATTTTCATGTTTTACATGTATTCCTGAAGTTCATTAGTAAACACTTATGCCAAAAATTGATTTTCACTCCAAGCCATTCAACATTCAGCCAAGTTTTATTTTCATATTGCCTCTATTTAAAAGTCTTTTTTGAACATGAAATTGTTTGGAAAACTTAAAGTCTTGGAACTAATGGGCCCCTAGAGGTCACTAGGTTTTAAACTCTAGCCAGTGCAAGAATTCTCTTGTCAGGCAAGAAAATTAGCAATCCTGTGATGAACACTTCTTTATGTCAAATGACATGCTGTTCCATTTTGAACAGTTCTACTTGTTATGAAGATTTCCATTTGTAAGGCTGAGTTCTGTCTCCCTATAATTTTCACCAATTGATCCTTGTGCTACCTTCAGATCTCAGAGACTATATCTATTCACTTTCACTATTGCACATGTTTGAGACAGTTTATACTATTTGTTTGTGACACTAACAGGCTCTTGAAAAAAGTGTGTTAAGTAGCTAGACAAAATTTTGTGTACATTCTATTCTAAAGGACTAGATAATAAGGAACCCCATATGCCTCAGAGCCTGCTTAAATTATTCAAATTGGCCAATCCTAAACCTGCACGCCCTGCCTCACTGTCCCTTCCCTTTCACCCTCACTTTCCATGGAAGCCAAGAGAAAACCTCCTACATACCTCCTCTCTTTCTCTCTCTCTCTCTCTCTTTCTCTCTCTCTCTCTACCCCCTCCACCCATGAAGTCCAGTGCTTCTTCATAAGGTCACCAGTAGCATGGTCTGCTCTCTTCCCTTAGGATCTGTGATTATAACAAAATATTTTTCCTTTTTCTTTTTCTTTTTGAGTTGGAGTCTCACTCTGTTGCCCAGGCTGGAGTGCAGTGGCATGCACATGGCTATTGCACTCAGCCTGCTGGGCTCAGAAAATCCTTCCGCCTCAGCCTTCCAAGTAGCTGGAACTACAGGTACGAGCCACCATGCCCCGCTAATTTTTCAATTTATTGTAGAGACGAGATCTTGCCAAGTTGCCCAGACTGGTCTCAAACCCTAGGACTCAGGCAATACTCTCCCCTCGGCCTCCCAAAGTGCTAGGATTACAGACTTGAGACAACGTGCCTGGCCACAAAATATTTTTTTAATTGCAGTCATCTCCTAATCAGTTGGCCTCACCATGGCCATGTAATAAAAAACCCTATATTTCAGTGGATTCCATCTTCTGGGACAATTGTAGTCAGTGCTTCTTTGTCTTCTGATTATAGGCACTAAGGAAAAGAAGAGCTGAGGAATCCATGTGCAAGGCCAAGGCCTCTCAGTAAAGATTGGCATTGCTGGTCTAGGATGAGCTCACGCTAAGACAGCTGGCTAGTAACTCTTTTTTCTTTGAATCATGTAATGCTTGCTCCCTGGTTTATAATGTTCATTTCTGGAAAGGGCCAAAACTTCACATGTGTAGTAGAGATGGTAACCTGTAAAGTGTGATTAAAAATGTCCCCCGCTAAGAGAATGTTTCAGATAATTCTTTTATGACAGCATTTTTTTTCAGCCTGAGAGGTCATCATTGAGGTTACACTTTGGCTTAGGCAGCAAACACATTTGTCTCTGTATATGTCAGTTAAGGGTGATTTTGACATTATTACCTAGAGTGCATTTCAAAAAGTCTTATATTTATTTATTCAACAAATATTTATTAAGCCATTATGCATACAAAGAAACCATAGGTTTTAGGGATAATGCAATTTGCATAGAAAATGATTTCTAATCTAATTAGCAATCAAGAAAAGCCAAATTAAAACCACAATATACTATTTTATATCAATCAGTCTATATTTAAAAGTCTGACAATATCAACTGCTGCTAAGAATGTGCCAGAGATCTCTAAATACCTACCAAATTAACTGCAAACTTCTAAAATACCAATCAAAGGACTTCATAATTTTTCTACCAAATGACCCCCTATTAACCTACCAAAAACATATGTAACTGAACAGATGATAGCTTGGTGTTCCTAGCATACCCTTCATTTCAAGTTGTGCCTTTTTCTCATTCTCTGCCAGTCATAATTCAGCCCACTCTTCAAACCGATTAAATGTCATATTGTCAATCAAGCCTTTTTTTAGTTTTCAACATTCTATTATTAGAATGTCAACTAATAAGAATGTCAACTAACATACACTGAGCATTTATCTAGGCAACAGGAACTATGCAGCTTTATCTCCTTAATACCCACAAAATACCTATGAGTCATACTATTACTCCTACTTACTAAGAGAGAAAACCAGAGTATACAAAGGTTCAATAATGCGACAAAGTTTATAGAGCTGGTAAGTGGCAGTGTCAGATTGCAAACAAAAATATTTATATTTATTATTTTATTGACAGCCTGTTGCAGTTTCATTTTATAGATTAAAAAACTGAGGTTCAGAGATGTAAACTTGTTATCCAAGAAAATTTTATGATTCCAAACCTCATGCTCAAATTCTCCCTTTCTTATTAATGCCATAGGAAGCTTATAAAAAGTACTCCTGATCTACTATCTAATAGAATTATTTGCATAGTGATCATATCTCTACTAGGTAGTGGTAATCTCTTTGCTCTTTAGGACTGTATTTAACTTAGTCTTCCCATAGTATGTGCTCAATAAATATGTGACAGGTATAATGGGACAAGTCATTTAATGATTCTGAGTCTCTATTGTCTCACTTGACAAATGAGAAAAATAAAAACCACCTTACTATCTCAAAGGGATATTGAAAGGCCTGGTAAAATTATGTTCATGAACATGTTATAAGAAGTATATTGTACTATATAAATGTAAAACATCATTACAGAAATAACTGCAATGGAGATTTAGTTTGCAACCCCTTTCAAGTAATCATTTTCAACTACACCTGGCAGGATAAGTTTCAAACCTCTCAACAAGGGCTTTGCATTCTAAACTTTATAAATCTGGAGAAGTCAGTGGCATTGAAAGCGTTGCTTGAAGGTTAAATATTAAAGTATTCCTTGAGATCTTGTGATGAACTGAACTCAATTACATGCAGCTGTAGGAGACCTGCCTCCCACATCTGTGTGAATTAACAGTTACTAAGAAACTAATTGTGAGCCTTACTTATTTTAAATTTCTGCTACACACACACACACACACACACACACACACACACACACACACACACACACATTTTTTTTTTCTTAAGGAGGAGAAAAGACTTCCTTAAGAACTGAAGAATATTTCAGGAAAAGAAAAAAAACAGAAAGAAAACAATAAAACTACTATCAGATAATTTTCATGAGCACAGTTTTCTCCTGTCCACACAGGCATTTGTGGACAAAAAGTCAGTCCCTTTGCTAACCTCTCCCTTAGTGCCTGCAACAGTTCCTCAGTTTCAAGCCTGCTATCCAACTTAACAATATGGAATTGGATATGTGTGTAGGACATCCCAAAAGGCACAAGGGGAAAAAAAGGCACCACATCCCTTTACACTTAGAGAATAGTTGAGATGGTATCTGTGTATGGAACTGAAAACAATAATATGCAATGTACTTAAAAAAAAATCTATAATGTAAAATATTGATACAACTTAAAACAACAAAAATTAAAAACTTGAGAATGGAAAAAACAATCAACCAAATGCAAATGATAGACTCATTTAAAAAAATGGAAGTAGCACACATGACAGAAAAAAAAAATTTCACAATTTAAAAAGCACTTACAATTAAGTAGAAAAGAGATGGACACATCAAAGGAATAATAGGCAAAGTAAATGAATAGGCAGTTCACAGGAAAATAAGTAAAAAATCAAAATTACAAAGCTATAAAAAATAAGATTATTTTAAAATTCTTTAAGTACATTCCTCACTTGCATTCTGATACAAACTTTCTTTCTCACTCTTACTCTCTTCCTCTTGTTCTCTCTCGCATGCTCCAAGTATATATAAATTCATCACTATGGAACCTACTTACTATCTGTACAATGTTACCCTTCCAATGATGTTAATCAAGGGAATCGCAACAAGTCCCCTCATACCATCCCTGTTTCTTTTTTTTTTTTTGAGTTGGCGTCTCACTCTGTCACCCAGACTGGACTGCAGCCTCGACCTGCTGGGCTCCAGCTATCCTTCCGCCTCAGCCTTTGAAGTAGCTGGAACTACAGGTGCGCGCTACCACACCTGGCTAATTTTTTGATTTATTGTAGAGATGAGGTCTCACCAAGTTGCCCAGGCAGGTCTCGAACCTGCGGGCTCAGGCAATCCACTCACCTCAGTCTCCCAAGGCGCCGGATTACAGGCTGAGACACCGAGCCTGGCTCCTGTTTCTAACTTTCATTCTAAGCTTCTCATGGCCTACCTTCTAGGTATCACATTTTTTTCCCGCCCATGAGATTATCATCTATTGTGGCAAAAGTAGTAAGAGGAATCAAAGTTATTATTTTATTTTACTTTATTTTATTTTGCTATGGTAAAATGACTTAACCTGGGATCTACCTTCCTAATAATTTTTAAGTATATAATATAGTATTGTTAACCACAGGAACAATATTGTACAGTGGGTCTCTAGAACTCATTCATTTTGCATAACTGAAGCTTATACCTGCTGATTAACAATTCCCCATTTGACCATCCCTGGCAACCACAATTCCACTTTCTGCTTCTATGACTTCCACTATTTTTGATGCCTCATGTAAGTGGAATCACACAGTATTTATCTTTCTGTGACTGGCTAACATTACATAATTGCATAATTCCCTCAAGATTTACATTGTCACTTATTTCAAGAACTTATTCTTTCTTAAGACTGAATAATATCTTACTGTGTGTACATATCATATACTCTTGACTCATACATCTATTGGCAATGAACATTTAGATTGTTTATACATCTTGGTTTTGTGAATAATAATGCAATGAACATGAAAGTGATAAGATTTCATTGACATGTTGATTTCAATTATTTTGGATAAATACTCAAAGGTGGGATTGCTGTATCAAATGATATTTCTATCTTTAACTTTTTAAGGAACCTCCATACTGTTTTTAAAAATTTATTTATTTTATTTTAAAGATGTGGAATACAGTGCAGGATTAGGTATACCAGAGGTCATAATACAGGTAAAAAGTTTGGGACTTCCTTTGGCCCCCCACTTTGTCTGGTTTGAGATCAGACATCCTTATTAATGTTATGTGCCTGGTTTAAGATCGGGTATCCTTATAAATATTATGTGTCCCTCCCCTCCCCTCCCCTGGCAGTTTTCAGCTACTGACAATCTCTTTCTTACAGTATTGTGGTAAATATTCAGGGTCCGCTTATGAATGAGAACATAGGGCACTCACTTCTCTGTTTCTGTGAAAAATCAGAGTATTATAGACTCTGGATCCACCCAAGTTTCTGTGAAGTCCATAATTTTGTTCTTCTTCATGACTGCATAATATCCCACCATGTATATGTACCACATTTTTGAAACCACTCTAGTTATGATGGGCAGCATGGTTAGCCCCATGTTTTTGCTATTGGAACGAGTGCAGCAATAAACATGACTGTGCAGGTATCTTTTTAGTAGTGTAATTTAAGTTCCTCTGGGTATATTCCAAGAAGGGGGATTGCTGGATCATATGAAATGTCAACTTCTAGTTCTTTCAGGAATTGACACACTGTTTTCAATAGAGGTTGAACTGGGTTGCATTCCCACCAACCATGTAGAAGTTTTCCCTTTTCTCTGCATCCTCACCAGCATCTGTTGCTTTTTATTTTTTATTTTTTATTTTTTTTGAGTTGGAGTCTCACTCTGTCACCCAGACTGGAGTGCAGTGGCCGCTCCCGGTCACCGCAGCCTCGACCTGCTGGGCTCCAGCGATCCTTCCACCTCAGCCTTCCGAGTGGCCGGAATTACAGGCATGTGCTATCACGCCCGGCTGATTTTTTGATTTATTGTAGAGATGAGGTCTCGCTGCCCAGGTGGGTCTCGAACCCGCGGTCTCAGGCAATCCACTCACCTCAGCCTCCCAAAGGCGCGGGATTACAGGCTGAGCCACCGAGCCCAGCTGCTTTTTATTTTTTTAATGAAGACCATCCTGATGGAGTTAGGTGGTATCTCAGTGTGGTTTTGATTCGCATTTCTCTGACGACTAGTGAGACTGAGCATTTTTTCATATGTCTATTGAGTGCCCTTATTTCTTCTTTTGAGAAGTGTCTATTCATGTCTTTTGCCCACTTTTTAATAGGGCTGTTTGCTTTTTTCCTTTCGGCCCGTTTGAGTACCTTGTAGATCCTGGACATTAGGCCTTTGTCAGCTATGCTGTTGGCAAATATATTTTTCCCATTCTGTGGGCTGTTTGCCCACTATCTTGATGGTTTCTTTGGCTTTGCAGAAACTTTTAAGTGTGGTGAGGTTCCACTTGTCTATCTTATCTTTTATGGCATGATTTTTTTGGAGTTTTGATCAGGAATTTGTTGCCTATTACAATTTCCATAAGGGTGTCTCCTGCATTTTTTAAGATTCTTAAAATTTAGGTTTCTGCATTTAAGTCTTTGATCCATTTAGAGCTGAATTTTGTGTATGGTGATGAGCAGGGGTCCTACCATTCTTTTGCATGTGGTCAGTCAGTTTTCCCAGCACCATTTACTGAATAGGTTCTCTTCTCCCTTTACTATTTTTGTAGTGGCTGCAACAATATGTATTCTCATCAACTGTGTACAAGGGTACCAATTTCTCCATATCATCGTCAACATGTTGTCTTTTGCTTTTTGATAATAGCTATCCTAACAGGTGTAATGTGACATATCATTGTGATTTTGATTTGCATTTCCCTGATAATTAGTGACATTAAGCATCCTTTCACATGTCTGTTGGCCACTATTATGTCTTCTTTAGAGAAATGTTTATTTAAGTTCTGGGCCCATAAATTATTAGTAATTGTGCTGTTGAATGCAGAAGTTGTTTTTATTTTAGAGAATAGCTCCTCATCAGATATATCATTTGAAAATATTTTCTCCCACTAATGAGCTTCTGCAAAGCAAAAGAAACCATCAAGATAGCAGGGAGACAGCCCACAGAATGGGAAAAAAAGATTTGCCAACTGGATATCTGACAAAGGCCTAACATCTAGGATCTACAAGGATTTCAAATGCGCCAAAAGGAAAAATACAAACAGCCCCATTAAAAAGTGGGCAAAGGACATGAATAGACACTTCTCAAAAGAAGTTATAAGGGCAGCCAACAGTCACATGAAAAAGTACTCAGCCTCAGCCGGGCTCGGTGGCTCAGCCTGTAATCCCGCGCCTTTGGGAGGCTGAGGTGAGTGAATTGCCTGAGCCCGCGGGTTCGAGACCCGCCTGGGCAGTGAGACCTCATCTCTACAATAAATCAAAAAAAATCAGCCGGGCATGGTAGTGCATGCCTGTAATTCCGGCTACTCAGAAGGCTGAGGCGGAAGTATTGCCGGAGTCCAGCAGGCGAGGCGGGAGCGGCCACTGCACTCCAGTCTGGGCGACCGAGTGAGACTCCAACTCAAAAAAAAAAAAAAGTACTCAGCCTCACTCATCATCAAGAAATGCAAATCAAAACCACATTGAGATACCACCTAACCCCAGTAAGAAAGGCCATCCTTAATAAAACAAACAACAACAGATGCTGGCGAGGATGTGGAGAAAAAGGAATACTTCTACATTACTGATGGGAATGCAAACTAGTGCAACCTCTTTGGAAGACAGTGTAGTGATTTCTGAAAGAACTAGGAATCAACCTTCCATATGACCCAGCAATTCCCCTATTGGGAATATAACCAGAGGAACTCAAATCATCCTACAAAAAAGATACCTGCACACGCATGTTTGTTGTAGTTCTATTCACAATAGCAAAAACATAGAACCAACCATGTTGCTCATCGAAGCTGGACTGGATTAAAAAAATGTGGTACATATACACAATGGAATATTATGCAGCCATAAAGAAGGACAAACATATGGACTTTGCAGCAACTTGGATGGATCTAGAGTCTATCATATTCAGTAATCTATCACAGAAACAAAGAACAGACTGCGATATGTTCTCACTCATAAATGGACCTTGAACAATTATTATAGTACTATGAGAAGGGGATTGGCAGTAGTGGGAAACTGGATTGGCAGTAGTGGGAAACTGCCAGGGGAAGGGTAGTGGGATTGGCAGTTGAGGGAGACTTCCAGGAGAGGAGGGGCACACCCCAACAAGCGTATTTGCATAATGAACATTTGTATACCTGATCCTGAATTGTATCCCACATCTTTATCATAATAAAAAACTAATTAATTAATTTAAAAAAAAGAAAATATTTTCTTCCATTTTTTAGGTTGTCTTTTTATTCCATTGATTGTTTACTTTCTTGTGCAGAAGCTTTTTAGTTTGAGGTGCTTCCACTTATCTATGATCACTTTTGTTGCCCATACTTTAGGTGTTATATCTACAAAGTCATTGCCAACACCGAAGCAATAAAACTTTCCCGCTATATTTTCTTCTAGGAGTTTTATAGTTTAGGTCTTACATTTGAGTCTTTCACCCATTTTTGTGTTGATTTTTGCATATAGTGTAAGATAAGTCCAATTTCATTATTTTGCATTTGTGTACTTAGTTTTTCTATCACCATTTGTTGATGAGACTATTTTTTTACACATTGCGTATTCTTGGCATGTTTGTCGAAGGTCTGTTGACTTTATATAATGTGTGGATTTATTTCTGGGTCCTCCAATTTGTTCCATTGGCCTATATATTTGCATTTATGCCAATGCTATACTATTTTAATTACTATGGCATTGTAACATATTTTGAAATCAGAAAGTGAGTTGCTCCCAGTTTTTTTTTCCCCTCAAGTTTATTTTGGCTATATGGAGCCTTATGAGGTTTATGTAAATCCTACAATTTTTTTCCATTTCTGTAAAAAATAAAACACTGAAATTTTGATAGAAATTTCATAGAGTGTGTAGATCATGTTGATTAGTGTGGCTATTTTAACAACATTAAGTCTTTGAATTCAATAACATTGAGTGTTTTTTCATTTATTGGTATTCTTCCCTATCTCCTGACTTTAGAAAAAAAGTTTTCAGTTTTTCATCACTGAGTATTAAGATGTTAATTTAGGAATTTTCATATATGGTCTTTATTATTTTGACTTAATTTTTCTCTAATCCTAGTATGCTGAGTTTTTTTAATTATAAAAGACTTTTGAATTTTTCAAATGCTTTTGATGTATCGACACCAAAATAGTTTGTTCTGCTTCCAGTTCCTTGAGGTATAAAATTAGATTGTCTTTTTTTTTTGTCAGGAGTTAATTGTAATAAACTTCTTGTTAGTAATGCTTTTGGTGCATCTTACAAATTTTGGTATACTGAGTTTTTCTTTGTATCAAGAAATTTTCTAATTTTTCTTTTGATTTATTTTTGATCTAAAAAATAAGAGTTGATCTAAAAAAAAGTAAGAGTGACTACATTTATATAAGACAAAATAGAATTTAAATTAAAAAATCCTCACAAGAGACAAAAATTTGTGTAATGATAAAGATCAGTTTACTAAGAAGACATAATTATAAATATCTATGCACCCATCATCATAGCACATAAATAGATAAACAAATATTGACAGAACAGTTCAAAACTATATGACTGTTATATATGGTTGTTCAAAACTATATGACTTAATTTCCATACATTTTTGAATTTTTCAGTTGTCTTTTTTTTTTTCACAAAATGAAGTTTTACTCTGTCACTATCCAAGCCGGACTGCAGTGACATGATCAACCTCAAATTCCTGGGCTCAAGTGATCCTCTTTCCTCAGCCTCCCAAGAAGGTAGGATTATAGTTGTGCACTACGACAACCAAGCTTATTTTTTTTATTTTAATTTTTGTAGAGATGGGATCTTTCTGTTTTCCAGGCTGATCTTGAACTCCTGGGCTCAAGTCAATCTCCTCCCCTAGCCTCCCAAAGTGCTAGGATTACAAGTATGAGCTAACACACCCAACTTAGTTTACTTTCAGCTATTGCTTTTTAGTTCCATCTCAATGTGGTCAGAAAAAATACTTGGTATGATTTTTAATCTTATGTTTGTTGACATTTGTTTTGTTACCTAATAGGTAGTCTATCCTGGAAAATGTTGCATGTGTACTTGAGAAGAATGTATATTCTGCTGTAGTTGGGTGAAATGGTCTACGTCAAGTTTGTTTGGTCTATAGTGTTGGTCAAGCCACTCTTTCCTTATTGACTTTTTGTATAGTTTTTCTATTCATAATGAAAGTGTAATATTAAAGTCTCCTCCTGTTATTGTATTGCTGTTTCTCCTTTCTGTTCTGTCAATATTTGTTTATCGATTTATGTGCTATGATGATGGGTGCATAGATATTTATAATTATGTCTTCTTAGTAAATTGATCTTTATCATTACACAAATTTTTGTCTCTTGTGAGGATTTTTTAATTTAAATTCTATTTTGTCTTATATAAATGTAGTCACTCTTACTTTCTGTTGGTTACGATTTGCATAAAATATCTTTTTTCATCCCTTAACTTGCAGTCTATGTGTTTCCTTATGTCTAAAGTTTCTCACTTGAAGACAGAATATCACTTCTGTTTTTTCATCCATTCTGCCACTCTGTGACCTTTGATTAGGAAGATCAACCCATTTACATTTAAAGTGATTATCAATAGGGAAGATTTTCTCTCACCATTTTGTTCATTGCTTTTGGGCTGCCTTGTATTTATTTTGCCCCCTTTTTTCTCTTGCTGTCTTCCTTTGTGCTTCATTGATATTTTTTGTAGTAATATGCTTTTATTCTTCTCCCTTTTTCTTTTGTGTATCTACTACAAGTTTTTTGTGATTATTATGAGGCACATAAAATATCTTAGAGTTATAGCAGTCTATTATACATTGGTAACAACTTAACTTTAATCACATACAAAAACACTACACTTTTACTTCTCTCATTTTATGTCATTGATGTATCAATTTAAATCTATTTATATTGTGTATTCATTCATGTATTTTTATAGTTATAGTTATTTTTCATACCTTTAGCTGTCATACTAGAATTAAAAGTGATTTATGCATCACTGTTACAGTAAGAGTATTCTGTATTTCTTTTGTTCTTTACCAACTAGTTTTATACTTTCATATGCTATTTCATTCATCTTTAGTATCCTTTTGTTTTAACTTGAATAGCTCCCTTTATCATTTCTTGTAAGACAAGCCTGGTAGGGAAGAGAAAAACAAGAAACAAACAAACAAAAACCTCAGGTTTATTGGGAGAGAATGAGTTTCTGGAAAATTATTAGTTATTTATCTGTCTTTTTTTGAAGGACACTTTTCTCAGCTATACTATTCTTGGTTGGCAGTTTTTTTCTTCTTTAAGTACTTTGACTATTAGCATTTCACTTTCATCTGACCTGCAAGATTTCTATTGAAAAATCTATCAATAGCCTTATCAAAGTTTCCTTGTATGTGACAAGTCACTTTTCCCTTGAAAATTCTCACTTTGTATTTTGGTTTTGATGATTTGATTATTTATTTGGATTCATCTTCTTTGATGTTGTTTGGGTTTCCTGGGTTTGGATGTCCATTTTCTTTCTTCGTTTGGAAAATTTTCATCTTTTATTTATTTGAATAAGGTTTGGGTTTTTCCTTTCTCACTTCTATTTTGGGATTCCCATAATTCATACATTGGTACTCATATGGTGTCTCATAAGTTACTTAAGCTTTCTTCACTTTTTTCTTTTTGTTCCTATGACTGAATAAATTTAAATGATCTCTATTAAGTTCACTGATACGTTCTTCTGTTTGTTCTAGGCTGCTGTTGAATATCTCTTTGAAATTTTTAAATTCAGTTATTGGATTCTTCAACACCAAGATTTCTACAAGGTTATTCTTTTTTTTTTTTTTTTTTTTTGAGTTGGAGTCTCACTCTGTCACCCAGACTGGAGTGCAGTGGCCGCTACAGGTCACTGCAGCCTCGACCTGCTGGGCTCTGGCGATCCTTCTGCTCAGCCTTCCAAGTAGCTGGAAATGCAGGCGTGCGCTTCCACACCTGGCTAATTTTTTGATTTATTGTAGAGATAAGGTCTCACCAAGTTGCCCAGGAGAGTCTCAAACCCGCGGGCTCAGGCAATTCACTCACCTTGGCCTCCCAAAATGCAGGATTACAGGCTGAACCACCGAGCCTGGCCTACAAGGTTATTCTTAAAATGTTTGATTTCTTTGTTAAAAATTTTGCTTTGCTCATCTATTGTACTCCTGGTCTCTCTGAGCATTTTATGATAAATATTTTGAGTTTTTTAGCAGGTAATTGGTATAACTCCATTGCATTAGGGCTGATTTCTTGAGTTTATTTTGTTCCTTTTTATGAGTTATATTTTCCTGTATTTTTATTATTATTATTTTGATTCTATGATTGGTAACTATGCATTTGGAAATAACCTCTACATCTCTCAGTCTTCATGTATTGGTCTTGTAAGGAGAAGACCTTTGCCCAGCCAGAAATTCTGTGGAACTCTCATACCTCCATGCTAATTCAGATCACAGTCCTTTATCATAGTGGTTCACAGGCATCTAGTGTATGCCAGATCCCATCAGTACACTGAGACAGGTGAGAAAAAAAGCCATTCCCTTGGGCAGCCCCTGGAAAAACTAGAACATTTGTCATGCAGTCCAACTTTTTTCTTCCCTAAGAACTGTTTTTTTGTTTGTCTTTTTGGTTTTTACTTTGGGTTTTTTTGTGTGTGTGTTTTTTTTGCCAACTTGCTTTGTGCCTAGGTAAGGAGCCGTGGTGACTGCCCATGCACTATTTCAAATTGCCATCTTTGTTTTCTGTAACCCTCATTGATATAGTGTATGTCGAATCCTGTCAGTGTTCTGAGATAGGCAAGATGAAAGTCAGTCTCACAGACAGCACCCAGAAAATTGGGGACATTGATGCATGATTTTTCTTCCTAGACATGAGGGAGTTGATGTTCTTTTTTGCCTGCTCACTCTGTGCAGAGCCATGAGGAGGGTCAGTGGTATGTATTCATCCTGGTTCAGACAACCATCTTTGTTCTCTGTAGTCCTCAGGGGTCTAGCATATGTCAGGTCACATCAGAGAGCAGTTTTTAAAAAAAGGAAACAGGCCAGGCTCGGTGGCTCAGCCTGTAATCCCAGCACTTTGGGAGGCCGAGGTGGGTGGATTGCCTGAGTCCACGGGATCGAGACCCGCCTGGGTAACTTGACGAGACCTCATCTCTACAATAAATCAAAAATTAGCTGGGCGTGGTAGCGTGCGCCTGTTGTTCCAGCTACTTAGAAGGCTGAGGCGGAAGGATCGCCGGAGTCCAGCAGGTCGAGGTTGCGGTGACTGGGAGCGGCCATTGAACTCCAGTCTGTGTGACAGAGTGAGACTCAAACTCAAACTCAAAAAAAAAAAAAAAAAGGAAACAATATTGAATATTGAAAATTCTGGATGGTGGTAGTCTTATGCCTGTAATTAAAGCTATGTTGAAGTGAATATAATTAAGCACGCTTATAAGCACATATCATGAACTTGATTTGAGTCCAGAAATCAATTTCAGGTGCAACAGATCATACTGTGATATTGAAAATATTTTGTAAACATCATTTAACAAAAGATGAGTTTCGAACCCATTCTTTGAAGAAATGGAAAGGACCATCCATACACATCCACATTATTCTTATTTCCACAGTGATATAAAATATAAAAAGAAAAGAAAGAAAAAAAGGGGAAGATAATTCAACATCAGGGAAGGCATATACCAAAGCAGATAAGTCAAGACAAAGTTTCACACTTTCACATCTTCCTTAAATAATCATTTTTCTTCATTTTGAGGAAAGTCTATTTCATTTGCACAGGGTTGTCTGGGAGACTGCAATGATTAATACTAAACATACTCGGTCCTACAGCTGCTTTGCTCACAAGGAAGCAAAGGCAGAATGCTGGTTCTGACCTGAAACTCAGAGGGCACAGTGACTGTAAAATTAGTGTCAGAGTGGGCTCTGGCACCATGAAAATTTAGAACAAGGCAAGAGCAGACTGTGTCATTTTTCCAGTTTTGAGCTCTCAGTTTGAGCTGATCAATTCCATACAAAAAAGAAAGTGTCACAGAGTTAAGCCTAAAATTCAACTCTTAGTGCAATTTTCTCTGACTAAATTTAATACAGGGTGTATTGTGACCAAGAGCAAATTTACATTTGCTTTGTCTGTTAAATGGAAAGGTGAAATTTCCTCTGTGGCCAAAGCTATGAACCCATAATACAATCAAGGACTTCAGAGTTTTCAGCTATCCAGTCTTTGCTGTCTTTGACACTTGAGTATTTTTTCTTTATTTTCAGTTTAAAAAGGAAAGGGTTTTTAAAATTTATTGAATCTTCAGGTTAACTTTCTAAGAGTCAAAGGAGTTTTAATAATTATACTTTCTAGTACATTAAAATTAGAAACTCATAATAAGTCATTTTTTATTAAAATAGTGAAGTTAATTTGGGCAGAGTAATTAATTTTAGGACAGGAATATATCTTATTGTTTTTATTAAATTTTAATTGCTATATACAAGTATTTTTAATATATATGTACAGAGTAAAAAGCATAAACAGAATTAACTTCAAGATACCTACCCAATAATATAAACAGAATTAACTTCAAGTCAACCATCACTTGGCCTAAGATATAGAATAAAGCTAGTACTTTTGAAAGCCCTCTACCCCTTGATTCTTAATTCTTTCCTTTCTCTCTTAGACATAACCAATTTCCTAAAATTAGTAATTATTATTTCCTTGCCTTTATGTGTGTGTTTGTGTGTGCATTAGCCATATATGTATTCCTAATAAGAAAGTTGCTTGACAACATGTTTTTAAATAGCATAAATGATGGAAGATATATTCAATGACAGCTCGATGATTTGCTTTTTTTATTCAACTTTATCTAGCTGCAAGTTATTCATGTGAATGCACATAGCTGTAACTCATTCACATTCCCTGCTCTGTAGTATTCCATTGAATAAATATGCCACAATTTTTGCATTATTCTGTTGTGAATGGATATTTTAGTTGTTAATAAATTTTTTTCTACTTCCATTATTGAAATCTCCTTTGCATGACCTATTACCCCTTGTCTAGCTCTCCAACCTTATTTTTTAGTCTTACCTACTACTTCCACTTCCCCGAGCTCTTGTTTCTCCTGTTTGTTTCATGGCATGCTATTCTTTTGCCTTTGTCCAGCTGTTCTTCCTTGGAACTCCTAACTTTTCCAGTAGGGTTATTGAATCTGACCATCCTGAACTCCGTTTGGATTCTGAAGTAAGTCCTCTTGGAGGGCTTATCATAATGTGAGGGCCACTACAGAGAAGCTAAGTTAATGGAAGAGAACAAACTACATATTTAATCTCTGTATTATTAAAATTGAGGCAACAAGAAAGAGCCGAATATTCAACATTTTTGACTCTGTTATTTCCATCACGCTGCCTACTGCCTAACTTTATGCTTCTAACAAATATCACTTTATCATTGTCACACAACTCACATATTCCATTATACCCTTTAAATAAGAGATTTTCATTTGGTAGTCCATGGAACACTTATCCCACCTGCTCTCCCTTGTTACTTCAAAAAAAAAAATTCCACCAGAATTAATGGGGATTATAGTGCTGCTTTCAATAAAACACACATTAATTAATGCAATCAGTACAGAGACAGAGAAAAACACCTCCTAGATGATATTCAAAACCTTCCAGGGATATGGAGGTTATACTTTGACAAAATATATTCAATGGACTCAAAATTCAGTGTGGTCCTTCACAGAAAGCTCACACATTAAAATGGTTTCTGTGAATTGACATGTTAACAGAAATTTTTGATAATTTCTTTTGTTGGAAGTTTTACATTTTGCAAATTCAGTATACATTCTAAAATAACAATGAGCAATATTTGAAATTTATGTGAATAGTCTGTGTTTAGTTTCCAGGTTAATATCAGTTATATATATCACCTTGAAATTTTTTTAAATGAAAACATTTCATGGAAATTTAAAAAATTGTTTTTAAATACAGAATTGTAACCTAAAGTTAAGATGTCAAATCAGATGTCAATACTTAGATAATTCTTTATATTAACTGTCATAATGATGAAGGTTGTTCAATTTACCTGCCCTTGTACCACTGGCCAATTGAAACATATTTTGAGCTAACACAACCCAGAGAATGCAGAAGAAAGTGGAGAAATCATACAACTTCTCCATCTCCTTGCCCTTAAATCCAGCATGCAGAGATTACACTGTTGGGCAAATAAGTCACCAGTCTTCAAGTGCCATATGATGCATGCCATAGACAAGATGGGCAGAAACTCAATGTCTGTGCTCTTATCAACAGATCTCTTTCTGCATACCAAGGAACTGCAGTGAGAGGAAGGGGGGGGCAATGTTATTTGCATGTTGGAATCCTTTATTATTTAGGATAAAACGTTAAAGGCAAGGACACAGAGCAATAACTCTAAGAGTATGACTACTGAAAATGACGACTTTTTATATTTCACATGGTACGAAGATCACAATAAGTTTTTGGCTTTCTTAATTAGAAGACATGGTAGTAGTAACAAAAACAGTAGTAGACTCACTCAAATAAAGCGTGCCAAGTAGAATTTATCAAGGGATTTTGTATGTCTTTTTATCTGGATCTGATGGCACTTTGGCATCAGCACAGAAGAAGTCACTGGAAGAGGTCATGGACACTTATGGCCTCCACTAAAAACAATAATTTAGAAAATGCAAAGCTTAGGTAGATACTTCATCTTTTTATTATAAATAAACAGAAAAAAGTAAAAAATAGTCTAGGACTTAGAAGAACATACTGCAGTATTAGGAGAAACAATGCGTAGCCCAGAAAGCTTAAAATAACCTGTCCAAGAAAAATGATTTCTAAAAGAAATAATATCAATGGAAAAAAAAAGTAAGACCCCTACTTGAATTCTACAGAAAAACAGATTTTTTTCCCCTTCATAGAATGAGAAAGGGAAAGCATAAGAAGGAAATTCACTAAGATGAAGATGGAGGTTCAAAGAAAGTGATAGAATAAAAGGTTGCAAAGGAAGGTTTAAAAATTGTAGGACTATACTTATGCCAATTGATCAGATATGCAAAAGACAAACTGGCAATTCCCCCCAAAATGTTTAGTAAAAAGACAAAGATGAAAACAATAGTAGAAGATTATAAATATAGTGATGAGTGAGGAAATATAATGTAAAAATTAGAATTATTCGTGGAAAAAAAGTGGCTATAATTTTATAAAAATACAAAATGAATTCCAAAATTGAACAAAATCTCAAGCTAAAAGTAGAAATTACTCAGTTAATAAAATAAGTCTCTACCTGGAACTGCCTTAGCTTTTCCTTTACAATTTTAATGATAACAAATTTAGAAGCCTTTTTAAACAGCATTATCAAAATTACAAAAAACTAAATAAAATACTAACTTCAGATATCTCATAGTACTAGGTTTTTATAAGATACACAGCAATCCTTAAAGATTTTAAAAATAAGGTGACTGATAACCTGGAAATTATATATCCCACCAAACTCTCCTTAGTATGCAATGATAATAGAAACAAGCACATATTTTCTAATAAATTTTCTTAAGTAACTAACATCTCTCAATGAGAAAGATTTATTTAACACTAAGTTTTAAATATAAGTAACTATTGAACATTTAATTATAAAATTAAGGTCTACTTTTTAATAAAATAAGTAGATAATAAAAAATTATGTTAGATTCAGTCAATGGCTCAGATTTTAATTGATGCATAATGTCAATTTGAATAAGGAAACTTCAGAGAGATCTGAAGTTATTTATTTATTTGTCATACATACAGAAAAATCTATTTTGGTTTTGTTGCTGGTCATTGAGAAAAATGTCACTAATGTTGTTTGATAAACTTTAGTGCATTTATATCAGAAGTAATAAAGGAAAAGTACCAAAAATTTAAATTTGTAACATTTAGAACAAACAAAACCAAAAGCTCCTTTGTTAAAAAAAGTGCTAACATCTAAATATAGATACAAGCAGCAATGAAACAATAATAGTTACATACTCTATGAAAGACAAGAGTTAATTTCCTTATTTGTGAAAGTTCAAATTTTAAGAAAAAATATTGACAACAGTTTAGAAAAACGGGCAAAGCACATAGAGAGTTCATAAGAAAAGAGAATTGTTGATAAAATCTTTAAATAATGAGGTAATTTTGTAAGAAAAAGATCGTTTACTATTGTTTGGTTTTGTCTACTTGAAATTTTATTAATTTTGATTAAAATTATCCTATTAAAAGATTAATTTTAAATAACATAAATTTATATTTTCTCAAAAATTTTAATATGTTTATAAATTAGATCATTTAAATTTTTATGACTGACATATCAGATTCTCATATATTTTATCAAAAGTATATTTTAAAAAGCAAGAGCATGATAGTGTAATTACAAAAATGAATACTGTCCACACAATACAATGCTTATCAAGTACATAGATTAAATTTTTTCTGTCTTACCTCTAATCTGATTCTAATTATGTTCCTAATTCTGTTTCTGAGTTTTGATCTGTTTTCAGAATTTTTATTCTATTTACCTAACCTAAAGAAAAAGGTTTAGCCGGGTTCGGTGGCTCAGCCTGTAATCCCACACTTTGGGAGGCCGAGGTGAGTGGATCTCCTGAGCCCAAGGGTTCGAGACCCGCCTGGGCAACTTGGTGAGACCTCATCTCTACAATAAATCAAAAAAAATTAGCTGGGTGTGGTAGCATGCGCCTGTAGTTCCAGCTACTTGGAAGGCTGAGGTGGAAGGAAGGATCGCTGGAGCCCAGCAGGTTGAGGCTGCGGTGGCCGGGAGAGGCCAGGGCACTCCAGTCTGGGCGACAGAGTAAGACTCCACCTCAAAAAAAAAAAAAAAGAAAAAGAAAAGAAATAGGTTTAATATTTCAAACCAGCTGAAAGTTTGATGATTGGTTAATGTTTGAATATTCAAGGCCAAGGAACTTGGACATGCCATTCAGGGTGATTCTGCTTAAGTCTGTTACTCCCTGTGGTATTTTGCTCTTATTTCCCTCTCATCTGTCAACCAATGTTATCCTTTCATTTAAAAGTTATAAATAAGAGAAAAATGTGTGATTTCAAGGATTTCATTGGCATTATCCTGAATATTGCACTAATAAGAAAGAAAGACACACATAAGTAAGGCATGATAATTTAAAAAAACAGAAAGAGAAAGCACACTATTCTAATTGACAAATAATGTGGTTGGTTAAATATAAAAAGTGAAAAGACTCTATATATAAACTTTGAGAAATATTACTAGATTGCTAGATATAATATCAATATAAATAAAACAACAGTTCTGTAATAATCACAAATTTTAAAGAAAAAAATTCATTAATCATAGCAACAAGTAGCTATAAGGGAACATTAGGTAAACCTAAAATAATACATAAGATACTGATGGCAAAAATTATGAAATATTATGAAGACTACCAGAGACTTGAGATACATACCAATTCTAGCAAGTCAGAGAATGAGTCAATGTCATAAAGATGTCAATTTTCTCCCAAATAACATGTAAATACAGTTAATTCATAGAAAAGTTCAAATATATTTTTGGTTTGTTTTGCTGATTTTGAAATGTTAATTCTAAAATTTACATAGAGGGGTAAGGGCTAAAGATAATCAAAGCATTTTAAAAAACAGGACTTGCTCTATAATAAAACAATACAGCCGGACACGGTGGCTCAGCCTGTAATCCCGCACCTTTGGGAGGCTGAGGTGAGTGGATTGCCTGAACCCGCGGGTTCGAGACCCGCCTGGGCAAATTGGCGAGACCTCATCTTTACAATAAATCAAAAAATCAGCCGGGCGTGGTAGCGCATGCCTGGAATTCCGGCTACTTGGAAGGCTGAGGCGGAAGGATCGCCAGAGCCCAACAGGTCAAGACTGCGGTGAGACTCCAACTCAAGAAAAAAATAAAAAATAAAAAAAAAAATAAAACAATACTTTGGGATTTTTATTCACTGAAAAATGTCATTGATATAGTGGTTAACCAAGTCATGATAATATAGATCAGTGAGGTGATAGAGTGTAAGATTTTCTTCAGATTTTTTATCTGGAGAAAAAAAACCCTTTAGATTCCTACCTCATATCTACCTAAAAATAAATTTTAGGTGAATTAAAAACAAATATGTCAGAAGAAAACCTTAAAACATTTAGAAAAATATTTGTATGATAGCTTTCAGCCTTTCAAGCAGGGGAGGATTTCTTAATGAGTTGCTCTTTTAAAAAGAGCATATCTATAAATTATTGGTCTAGGCCAATGTCCATAATAGTTTTTCCTAGGTTTTCTTCTAGGATTTTTATGGTTTCAGGTCTGACGTTTAAGTCTTTAATCCATCTTGAGTTAGTTTTTGTTTATGGGGAGAGATAGGAATCAGGTTCCATCTTTCCGCACATATCTATCCAATTTACCCAGCACCATTTGATGAATAGGGTATCCTTTCCCTGGTGTATGTATTTGTCTGCATTGTCAAAGATCAGTTAGCTGTAGCTATTTGGGATTATTTCAGGATTCTCTATTTTATTCCATTGGTCCATGTGTCTGATCTTGTGCCAGTACCACACTGTTTTTGTTACTACAGCCTTTTAGTATAATTTGAAGTCAGATAATGTGATGCCTCCAGCTTCATTCTTTTTGCTTAGGATTGCTTTGGATATTCTGGTTCCTTTATGGGTTCTGTATTAATTTTATAATTCTGTGAAAAATGATATTGGTAGTTTGATAGGAATCATTTTGAATTTGTAAATTACTTTGGGCAATGTGGCTATTTTAATAGTATTGATTCTTCTAATCCATGATCATGGGATGTAAAACCTCAAAAGCAAATGCAACTAAAACAAAAATAAATAAATTTGACTTAATTAAATGAAAATCTTCTTCACAGCAAAATAAATAATCAATGGAACAAACAGGCAACCTACAGAATGGGAGAAGATATTCACCAACTATATATCTAATGGACTAATAGCCAGAATCCACAAATAACTCAAACTAATAAGTAAGAAAAAAGCAAATAATCCCATTAAAAAGTGGGCAAATGACATCTTTCAAAAGAAGATACACAAATGGCCAACAAATATATGAAAAATGCCGAATATCACTCATAACCAGGGAAATGCAAAATGGAACCACAGTAAGATACCACCTTACACCAGTCAGAATGGCCATTATTAAAAAATTAAAAAACAAAACAATACATGGTGGCATGGATGTGGAGGAAAGGGAACACTTATACAATGGTGGTGGGCGGGTAATTTAGTACAAACTCTATAGAAAGTAGTATGGCGATTACTCAAAGAACTAAATGTAGATCTACCATTTGATTCAGCAACACCATGACTAGGTATCTACCTTAAGGAACAGAGGTCACTACATAAAAAAGACACCTGCACCACATGTTGGTTGCAGCATAACCCACAGTTGCAAAGATGGGTAATCAACCTAACTGCCCATCAACCAAACAGTGGATAAAGAAAATGTGATACATAAACCCCATAGAATACTACATAGTCATAAAAAAGAATGAAATCATGTCCTTTGCAACAACGTGTATGGAACTGGAGATCATCATCCTGAGTAAACTGACTCAGAAACAGAAAACCAAACGCTACGTGTTCTCACTCATATATGAGAGCTAAATGGTCACAAATATGAAAATAATAGACCCTGGGGACACCAATAATGGGGGAGGAGGAGAAGAGGGAAGTCTACAGTTCAGAAACCACCTACAGTGCACAATGTTCACTATCTGGAGAATGGGCCACCTGAAACCCCATCCCCACCACTACATAATATGTCCATATGGTGAACACACATGTGTACTTTCTTAATCCAAAATTAAAATAGAAAAGAAAAGAGAAAAAAGCCTATCATAAATATTCTGAAAAAAATATATAGTCAAAAATGTACCAGTGTTCCAAATTTTGTTTCTACAGACTCAGAGATTCTATTTCTACTAATCCATCTCAAAAAAGAAAAAATCTGTCAAGGCAAAATATCTCCCACTTTATTAGTGACAGAAAAAACTGAGAAAATAAAATAAATAGTAAAAAAAGAATCAAACCAGACAATGAACTAATATTCAATGTCAAAATATTCTGTGTAATGTCAATACAAAATTGAGATGCAAAACTGTATTATAATATGATTCTATGTAAAGAAAAAAATATAAACCTACAAACAACTGTTTATTTCTGATGAGTGCACTTATGAGTTTTCTTTGTCACTTTGTATATTCTCCCAATCTCCCAATTTTCCCACTAAACATGGGTTATTACACCTATGATTAAAAAATCCCAACAATAACTTGCTTGGATTAAGGCAATTTACATTGTAATCTTGTCATTAAATCATTGACTAATCCTGATATAAATACAGCAAATTTCTATATCTATACCTATATCTATCCATACACCTATTTCTATATAGTTATATAATATATCTATATTATAAAGAATAAAATATACACTTATAAAATATATTCACAGAATAATTTGTCTTTTGTTTTTAAATTTGTAACTTTTTTAATAGAAAGGGAGCTATGTTATTCTTTGTGGATGAATTGAAATCAATTTGATGGCTGTCAGGATAAAATTGAGCTACAAAATTGTTTTGTACATGCCAAATAAATTTAAAATGTTTATAAAGAAAAAAGGAATACTTCTTTAAGAAAATATTCAGCTTGCTAGGAAGTTTGTTTTTAATAAACTTTAGAAGTTAAATGGAGTGTGAAATAATTCCATTTTAAAAATCTTGTTCTATGTGAAATCTAAAGGGATTTGTCATGGGGAGAGAATGATTGGCATTCTGGTTGCAATGATAGCACAAGTAAATTTTGGCTTATTGGGAAAGAGAGAGTCATAAATACAATTTCACTCATTCATTCATTCATCCATCCAATTTATGGGCAGAAAGTCTTGCTATATAGACTATATCTATGAATCCTGAACACTTGTGAATTAACTAATTATCTAATCATATAAACGCAAAATTCAGGACCATGCATCATAGTTGTTGGGATTTGAAGGAGCTGAAAGCAATGCTTCCTGGTTATTACATTAGAAGTATTTTAGTGAGCAAGTAGTGATGAGAGAATAAGGAAAAATTGACATGACAACTTTTAATGAAAACACAAATCCTCCTTTTTTCTTAATTATTTTTCTTATTCTAAGATTTAATATTTAAAGCTTGTGATGGTTAGTAGTAGGGAAGAATAAAAACCACACATTTTATTTTATTTTTTTAGGGAAAGAGTCAGACTATGTCATCTGGATAGGAGCTCAGTAGCTATTCAAAGGCACAATCATGGTGCTCTGCAATCTCAAACTCCTGGGCTCAGGCGATCCTTCTGCCTCAGCCTCCTGAGTAACTGGGACCATCCTGTGTGGGTCTTGAAGCAGACTAAAGCTAGCATTTGCAGTCCTTGCTGGGAGGCTGGTAAACAATGTGCCTGAACATAGAAGTAAACACAATTCTGATTCACATTCTAATTTGAGAAAGAAGCAGAGTGATGGAAGAAATATGCACTGCTGTGGTTGTCCAGTATATTTTGTGTGGACTTAGGCAACAATATATTTATTGATTGCCATGTGCATTTTATAGCATTTTCTGTTAGTTACTATTTCAAATGTAACACTCTCCATCCTTTCCTTCCTCCCTGTATCATTCCATCCTTTCCCCCTGTGTTCCCTCTCCTCTTTCTTCTCCTTACGATAGCTATATATAAGGTAAAGATCTTCATCTATATATTTCTGACTTCGCCAGGAACATTAGAAAAGGTATTTATATGCCTGTGGTGGTGCTAAGGAGGAAAACTAAATGATTTCCTGGGGTCACTTATGTCAACATGCATAAACACAAGTGTAACAAGTAAAACCTAAACAATAATCCATTAAATGGCTTACTATAAATGTACAACATATATGCTACTGTCATAGTGGCCTGGAGGGTGCTGAAATATGAAAGACTTTTGCCCTTGACCTTAAGAAATGGGAAATGAATGAAAATGAAAATAATACATAATTGTGATATGCATAATAAGTATCATTATACACAGCAATTAGGCAAAAATTGCAAACAGTTACCAATGACAGTAATTAACATTGCTCTTACATAAACATACAATTTACAGCAGCTTAAAAAACAAACCTTCTCTAAAATAAATTAGCATCACTATTTATCATTTTTTTCCAGATCCTATCTATATATGGAGAAATTCTCTCATTATTCTCAGGAGCATCTATACACCGACTTCTCATCTAGGCCTTGAATCTAAGACTTCAGTGGCTTAGAGATTCAACGTCTCAGTGCCTTCATTCTACCTCTCTTATAAACATAGGCTATATTAGCAAATAATCTCTAAATTTCTTTAGTGCATCCCTGTTTAACTGATCTGAGGAAACGCATTCAGCTTCCTCTGTTTACTATGCTTACGGTATCTTAGATTCTGCAGCATTGAAGTCACAAAGCTAACTACATTTGTACTGGAAGTGATAGTGTAATTTTCTTCTACAGATAGGCCAGGAGGAATAATGTGGCAAGAGCAGGCAAATTTTAAAAAGGAATCTGGGTGATTGAGATCTGTGTGATTGATATCTGGCAGATAATAAGTTATGGTCAATTCAATGGTGGTAAGAGATTGACAGGAAAGAAAGGTAGGAGAAAACTGTAGGAACTGTCACAAAGAAAAGGTTCTCCGAATTTAGTGTGCTTATTAATTACCCAAGTATTTTGTGAATATTCAGATTCCCGAGCTCTTACCTGGGATTAAGGTCCTTCTAATGTAGTCATTCTAATGTAGTCTGTAATGTCTCTGGGGAATACTGGTGAAGAGAATGATAATGGCAAATTGACCTCTCAATTGTCACAGGATTAGGGATTGAGGGGCAGGCTCAGCTCCCAGGCTTGCAAAAGGAAGGAGCTACAAGCACAGCTTGCATTACTTTGTCCTTAATACCCGCCCCCCCAAGAACAGCTAGTCTTTGAGTGGTCACAGTTAGTCTGATTTGGTCAGCCTTCGGCAAGAAGACATTGAGATACCTGGAGAAGAGTGAGCATGGGCCATATTTCTAAAATTTCTTTTATATTTATTCTCACTCACTGCACAAAAAGAGGCTTAGAAAAGTATGCCTAGACTGTATTTATATATGCAAAATATTGATTTGTGATTTTAAAAGGTTAAAATCAATTCCCTCCAATTCTCCATGGTCTGCTGATGCATGGAGTTTCATTAAGAAGGAAATAATTTTTAATTCTATTTTCCATTTCTATAATTAAGATTAAAAAGCTTAAAATGCAAATACCTAGGGAGGAGATTTACATTCAAAAGTTATTTAATGTAAATGTGAATCATATTAGAGTCTGTCCCTTTCACAGGAGCCAATGTAAGGGGAAGCTGTATCCCTGAAGAAGGGGTTGGGTAGGTCCAAGAAAGAAAGAGAAGTCAAAGTCTGATGGATACCGAAGACAAAAATGCTTTATAATTTTTTCTTAGAGCAAAACAAAAAAGGTACTGAAGACGAGAAGTTGCGTTTGGGTTGAACCAAGGGAGGAGCTAGGAATGGAGGTGTCTTTCTCATCAGAGCATGAAGGGAAGCCTCACCTGGATCTGTGATAACAAATGCCCAAGATACCGAAAAGCTATGATCTAGTTAAAGTCAAGCAAACAAGCTAATAGAAAGACTCCAAGCCTGAAACATAAGAACACACCAGAAATAACTTTCCCAAGCACTAGTTTTTTTCCCTGAAAATTAGAGTAGCACTCAAACAAGGGAACCCCGTAGAAGCTCTCCTAGCCCTGAACCAGAAAAAACAAGGGAAGGTAAATTCACAAGATATTTGGGGATAACTTCAAAACTTATGCAAGATCCATTCTAATGTTTACATTTGAACAAGCCAGTTTGCACAAAACTTTTTAAAAAATGCAATCTTCTTTATATTGCATTTATTTTGTTCTGTTATTATAATTTTGATTATTCAATGAAGGGTAATGCCATGTTTCCTGAATTTCAAGGCATAATTGATTCTAAAATGCATCATCAATTTTTTAACAATGCTTGGGGGACATAAAGTAATTAGAACCTACTACATGAAATGTTCACATAAATGCATGCATGTACCCAAAATTTTGTACATTAGTACAAGTTATTGAATTTCTCTACATCAGCCTGGATTGTGCAAGTTTCCCTCTCTCTGTCATCCATATTCAGTTGCACAGTTACACAAAGCCCCAGAGATCACATGACGATGTGATGGCACCTTCTAGAACTCCAGGTGAATAGACTAGCAGGTATTCAGCAGACACTTTTGTGTCAGCCTTGCATTTCTAAACCTATTAAACAATGACAGCCTTCAGGAATGCCTAGGTAAATTTAACCCATTATGAAAATTCCATGCAGAGAAGGAACGTATCTGCAGATTCTTAAACCGAAAGATAGAGATATTTCAAAATAAGCTATTTTGGCAGTATGTTTCTTTTTCATTCACAGTCCTGGCTAGAAACTCAGGTGACACGAGAACATTTTTTTATTTCTTTTATGGAGAAGAACAATCTATAGTTGACTTGTCCAAGGCAAGAAAAGGTTGCTTGTAAGGCCTGCTTCTGTCAGCACCAAAATACCTGCCAATGTGCAGATGAAATATAACTCAGCTAGAAAATCTCTGGGTTTGCCATGTGGGAATGCATACCTATGTTCTAAGATTAATTGGGAATCTGAAATGCTTTGTTAAAGCTTTACTATTAATTCATAAGAAATGTAGGGATTTTGCTGCCTGTAGTTAAGCCATGATGCTTTAAAAAAAATTCTAAATGCTATGATGATCAAAATGGTGAAGTTCCTTAGGGACGGGGCAAGATGACTCTCTTCATGTAATGCCATAGTGTTCAGAACAGTCCTGAACTTCCCATTTCAAGAACAGGAATTTCCAAAGGGACTAGTTAGCTGACTTTCCTGCTAAGGATTATATCATCTTGTAGACTGGTGCCTCCATTGCTGTTCATAGTTTTCACCTCCAATTTCCAAGTAAAAGTAATGGTTTCACTTTAGTACCTATATTTTAAAAAAAATGTATGACAGTGGTGATAAGAATTAAAATATTACAGGCCACATAAAGTGGCTGGGAAAATGTTTTATCTACCTTTTTGACTCCTCACATTTCACTATTAGGTGCACAAACTTAAAAAAAAAACTTTAAAATATTTTTTATTTTAAAGACATGGGATACAATTCAGGGTTAGGTATACAAGTGTTCATTATGCAGGTACCTTGTTGATGAAGTGTGCTCTCCCCTCCCCTAGCAGTTTCCCACTACTGCCAATCCCCTTCTTACAATATTATGGTAAATGTTCAAGGACTGCTTATGAGTGAGAACATGGGATAACACATAAATCAACCCCAAAATTAAAAAAAAAGACAACAAACAAATAAGCAAACAAACAGCAGCAACAAAAACAAATTCTGTTAAGAACCTCATGACAGGGATAAACTCTCACATCTCAATAATTAGCCTGAATGTTAGTGAACTTTAAGTATCTAACTCATCTATAACAATGGTTAGCATCAACCCCAAATGGCTACTACACTGAAAAATATCACAAGTTTACAGAGTAAAGTAAGCTTATAAAATGCTTTAAAAAGCTAATTTGTTTGTTTGCAGCTATTTCCAATATGGCTGTCTCTTCTTTTCTTTAATGTTTCCAAGTTATGTGTGGTTCTGCCTGAAGACTGAGAAGTAAAACTGACAATTGTTTCATATATTTTCTTCCTTCAAGACGCATTGGGATTTCAGACACGGGTGAGTTACAAAAATAATATTGCCCTTACAATAGTAATGAATACTGCAAATCTGTGAACAGGGACAAAAGTCAATCAGAGACTTCAGATCCTCTCTCCTGTCTGTGATGTGCACACACAGGACACTTTGGCTAGCCTGGAACAGCAGTAATATCAGATACAGACTCTTATCTTGGGGGAGGTTGGCCAATATTCTCCTGATAAATGTAGGAGCTTACCAAGCAAGGGCCATGCATAGAGGGTAAGATTTTCTTTGTGAAAAGCACCAAAGTTTCCTCATTCATGTATCAGGAAGCAGAAGTCTCATCAGGAAATCAGACACATCATTTTTTTCTTAGACCCAAGAATGAGGAGAAGAAATTAGACTGAGGATAGAGGATATCTTTGTTTTTGTCACCACTCCTCACACACACACATACATACATGCACATTAACAAACACTCCTGAGGATGGCATTTTAGAGTTGAAGAACCTGTGTAACCTAGCTACTTGGTAGTTAACACCATATTCACGAGCTTTTGCAAGGTAATACAAAGGGTGCACTGCTAACCCAGTTTTTTGTTCCTTGGCCCCAGCTCTTACTTACAGACTACAACCTTATTTTATTTAGTAAGTATTTATCTATTCTAAAATGATTCACTGAACATCTATTATTTGCCAGGCAGGATGTTAGTTGATAGGCATACAATTATACTGCTTTCAAGAAGGTATAATATTGAATGGAAAATATAATACAGGTATATGTTATGAAACAAAAATTATCAAATGCTTACAAGAAGTAGGGTGAAGTTGCTATGGGAGCTCTGAGAATGAGGAAGAGAGAAGCTCTTTGTGGTATATGTGATATTAGAACAAAGGATGGGAAAGAGATATGGTGTCAGGTTCTCAGGAGGCAAGAGGACATACTGTACTTAGGGCATAGTTAAAGAAAATATATATTCATATGAAATCTGTGTCATTTAGAAGGGTAATAATGATAGAAAAAAACACACACAAATGTTATAGTTGTTGGATAGTGGTCTCAGTCTGAACACTAAGAAATAAAAATAGTATCAAATATTTATCATTTTGGGAAAATTAACACAGGTTAATGCACAAAAAAGATGTTTATTAAAAGTATGGGTTTTTAAATCTACTTTTTTGGTTCACTTAGGGGGATAACATTGAGTGAACATAATCTATGGAATATCAGAATAATCATTCCTTCATTCTTCTTCTTTTTTTTTTTTTTGAGTTGGAGTCTCACTTCGTCGCCCAGACTGGAGTGCAGTGGCACGCTTCCGGCCACGGCAGCCTCCACCTGCTGGGCTCCAGCGATCCTTCGGCCTCAGCCTTCCAAGTAGCTGGAACTACAGGCGTGCGCTACCATAACTGGCTAATTTTTTTTTATTTATTGTAGAGGTGAGGTCTCGCCAAGTTGCCCGGGCGGATCTCGAACCCGCAGGCTCAGGCAATCCACTCCCAAAGTGCTGGAATTACAGCCTGAGCCACCGAGCCGGCCATTCCTTCATTCTTTTTTTTTTTTTTTTTTTGAGTTGGAGTCTCACTCTGTCACCCAGGCTGGAGGGCAGTGGCCGCTCCCGGCCAACGCAGTCTCGACCTGCTGGGCTCCGGTGATCCTTCCGCCTCAGCCTTCTAAATAGCCGGAATTACAGGCATGCACTACCGGCTGATTTTTTTGATTTATTGTAGAGATGAGGTCTCGCTGCCCAGGCGGGTCTCGAACCTGTGGGCTCAGGTACTCCACTCACCTCAGTCTCCCAAAGCCGCGGAATTACAGGCTGAGCCACCTAGTCGGCCATTCCTTCATTCTTAACATCACCCCTCGAATGACAAAATTACCCTCAATCAAGGCTCCTCACATCAAATACTCTTATCACATGACTCATAGTAAATATGCTTAGATTTATGTATTTATCATTCTTTCTCTCCAACAAGTTCTGGTTGAGTATTTCCTGTGTGCTAAGTACCATTCTGAACTTTGGGGACTTAGTGGTGAAAAAGAGACAAAAGAGTTTCTTCCCTAAAGAAATATTTTCAGTTAAAAAAATAATAAATATATGATCAATATAATCTAATTGATATATACATTTATATAAACATAGTATAATTTCAGAAAATTAATATTATTAAAATATAGCAGTATGGCTGGGCTCCGTGTTTCAGCCTGTAATTTCAGCACTTTGGGAGGACAAGGCAAGTGGGTTGCCTGAGTCCTTGGGTTCGAGACCAGCCCGGGTGACTTGGCAAGACCTTGTCTCTACAATAAATCAAAAATTTGCCTGTCGTGGCAGTGTGCGCCTGTAGTTTCAGCTACTTGGAAGGCTTAGGCAGAAGGGTCGCTGGAGCCTGCAGGTTGATGCTGGGGTAGCCGTGAATGTGCCACTGCCCTCCAGCCTGGGCAATGGAGTGAGACTCCAACTCAAATATATATATATATATATATGTTATATATTTTTAAATTATATATATATATATATATATATATATATATATAGCAGTATAATGGTTTTTATGAGGACAATTTTGAACATGGGGGCTATGGGAGTCCTCTCTAAATCAATACAATTTGAGGAGATCTCTGCAGGAAATGAGGGAGTAAGCCATGTAACGATTCAGAAAAGGGGGTAGACATTTCATGCGAAGGAACCAGCAAATGCAGAGGAGATCATATAGGGTCTTCTTGTAGGCCATGACTTTAGATTTTAATCTAAGTGTGAAGCAAAGATATTGAAAGATGTGTTGCTATTTTATACTATATGAAGACCACTCATTGCTTTGTGGAGAATAAACTATAGCAGGACAAAGATAGAAGTAGCTAGGAAACTTTTAATGGTGTCTCACAATAGAGTAGAATGATGAAGGGTGTGGAAAATGTTCTTGCGGCATTCAGAAATTTTCTGAAGCTTTAGCTAACAAGATTTGCTAATGGGTTAGAATAAAGGGCATAAGGGAAATATTTTTAGTCTAAACTACAAGGCAAATGGCAGAAGCATTAACTGAAATAAAGGAAGCTAGAGGTACAATCTACTAGAGGGAAGAATGTGGTTATGAGAATTGTTTTTTAAAAATGATGTTTCAGGTGAAGAAGTATATATACAGCTGGAACCCTATGAAGAAATTGGAGATAGAGACACATATCTGAGAGTAACTTAAAGCCATGGGTCTGAGTGAGATTACTCAAGGAGAGAGTTTAGTGGAGGAAAGAAGAACAAGGAATAAATCTGAGAAATGCCAACATCTTTAAAGTCAGTAAGAGAAGAAGGAGCCAGGAAAGTAGAATTAAATGACCAATGTGATAGTACCTGAGGTGGAGAGGCACCAGAAACCAGGTATAGAAAGCATTACAAGAAAGATGATGGATGCTGCTGGGAGGCCAGGAAAGATAAGAATTGAAAATGGACTTTCCAGATTTTATAATCTAGATGTAGCTGGTGACCTCGACAAGAGTTGGAATGCCAGGGGAAAAAGCAGAGTAAGTTTTTTTTAAAATGACATATTTTGGGGTGGGGGGCAAGGAATGCAAACAGTGAGTATAAACCACTCTTTAGAGAGTTTTGCTATTAGGAGAGTAAAGTTGTCAGGTGGAACAGGAGGGGTAGGTTCATTAATAGAATGCTATTGGGAATAACCATGAGCAAACTAGAGAGTGTAAACTTGACGAAGTATGAGAGAGAGGAGATATATGTAGGAGGAAAGGCCTTGAGGAATCTTAAGGAGATGGGATGCAATATTCAAGTAGTGAATTTGGCTCTTAGTGGTATCACAGAGGGTGCAGTCATTGTAAGGAAGGAAGGTAAAGTATGGGTCCAGACAGACGATAGGTTGGTGGGTTGGGTGGTGAGAAAATGATGTCCTTCTTTTATTCAGTGTTTCATTGAAGAGATACTGAAACATTCACCCTAGAGTAAGCCAAGGAAGGAAATGAGCATATGTAATGTAGTCAGGAAAAATGCTCCCAGGCACATAGCAGCCCTATGTGAAACCCAGATACACAGTTCCTGGAAAACAGTGGAAGCAGATGGGACCAGCCTGACAAGCATCCTCCAGAGAACAAGATGGAGGGATACCAGGGGAGCTCTTTTTAAGTAAAGGCTGACGCGAGCCTGAAGCTGATTCACCATCTGCCAGCAGGCTCTGCTGTGACAAACCGAAGGGCAATCTTTGCAGGTCTGTGAAGGAAAGATGCAGTCTCCAGAAACTGTGTGTGTGTGTGTGTGTGTGTGTGTGTGTGTGTGTGTGTGTGTGTGTGTGTGTGTGTGTGTGTGTGTGCATTTGCGTCCTTGGGTCCTGTGTTAGAAAGGTCAAGGTTTTGTGTTGTCATAGAAAGAGACCAGGACACAGGCCAGAGAGACTGGGGTTCTAATTTGTGTGTGATTTTAGACAAAACCCCCAAACCTTCCTGAACTTTTGGTGCTGAGCTGCAAGAAAAATAAGGAGATATGCTACAGCAAACTTTTCCATGAAACCAGTAGTCAAGACTCAGCCTTCCTCAGCAACGTCCCTGTTCCTCAGCCCACAGCTTGTGCTTCTCTATCTCTGCCAGTCACTGAGATGATGTTTCAGGAAATAGGGTTGCTGGGGTTGAAGAGATCAGTCAAACCAAACCACAGGGAATGGTGTTAAGAGCAAAAACCATGATTGTGACAATCATGCTAAACAAACACAGCACAACAAAACAAAACAGCCAAGGAGTAGAAACTGCAAGTTTCAGAAAAGTTTCCCAAAGTAGGCCAAGGCTGGGCCATGAGCCAATGATAGTCACAATGAGGGACTCTCTCTCACAGGAGACTGAAAGCTAAGTATGCCAAAGGAAATGGTTGAAATGTACATCTACCACATTCATCAGTCGTGGCACACAGGACAAATGTTTGATAAAAGTGGGAAATGTGTGCAAAAAAAAACCCCAAAAAACAATTGCATTGATTTTTTTCAGAATCACTGATACTCTATAGCTGACTTGTCTTATGTTGACATCATGTTCTTTTGCTATTGCAAATTGTCTCAATTATCTAAGGATTAAGAGGAAGATGGTATGACATACATGCTGAAAACTGGTCTTTGAAGGTCATTGAAGCCAGAACATAATTTGCCTTGTTTAAGACTCACGTATACAGCATTATTTTATTTACGTTTTGTGTTCAGCCAGAACAAATTTTTTTGTTACAACAAAGAAGGGGCACAATTTCAGGGACCCCGAAACTTCCAGGAACTTCTAGGTACTTGAAAGCTAAAAAGAAGCAAGGACAGACAAAGCACAAATCATTGACTTTTTAAAGTTTCTCCGGGCAGAATATTGAGACTTTTCTATGAGAAAATACATAGAACTTAATTTTTCTCAACTATTTAGGCATTTTTCTTCTTGTTTTATTTTATTTCTTTAATTTTCTACTCTCTGTCATAAATTTCTTTTGATGCCTAGTGAAGTGTTGGAGGAGGATCAATAATTTTGAGCTTACAGCATTTTATTGATCTTCGTTTCTCTTTTTTAATTTTTATTTGTCCAAAGGGGGAAAAAATACAGAAAATAGGTTAAAAGGGGGGAGTCATGATTTTTCTTTACTGTCCTTTTTTCCTTTCTAAAGTGTAGTTCAAACAAAAATTCTCCTTCCAAAGCAGTTAGTGATGGTGCAAATCAAAGTCTCTCCTTGCCTTGTTGGTAAAAGCAGGCATCCAACAGTTGGGTCCAAAGAACAGGCTTTCATTACAGAAGAGACTGATGCTTTGTTAACTTCAGAACACTTTGAGAGAGAAGGGGATTTCAACTTGGACTCTATCCTATTTTCTGTACTGTTTAATGCTCAAACACACACCAGAACTTCTTGAAGAGGTTAGGATGCAATTAATGACTTATTAAGGAGAATTATGTGATCTTCCTTAGAGATGTTTAAGCCAAAAAAGTAATTGCTTAAAAAAAAAAAACCAAAAAAAACTTGGTGTAACAAACTTAGCATTTATGAAATTCCTTCTATATACCTAATAAAGTACTAAAAATATAGCAGTCTTTCTAATTATAGCAAAATCCCTGCAGTAAAGACCATTATGACCATGTGACCAATGAAATAGACTTTGTCCTCCTTTCCTCGCTTTTGTCCACTTGCGTTTAATCTCTGCTTTCACTTCAGAAGTGTTCATGAGTTTTGCTTTAGAAATAAGCAAACCCATTAGAAATAATTCAGACATTCTACTACAGGACAAACTGCAGCCTATCCCATTGCCCCTCAGCAAATCTCCATCAGATGCAAGACCAGGACAGCCCAACCTTTCAATTCATGGTTTGCATAATAATCTCTAGTAAACTTTTAAGTTCCTTGTCAAGGCCGAAGATCAAAGATCACAGTTTGGCTGGCCCAAATCAAAAAAGTAATAATATGACCACCCCACCTTTGGTCAAGGAATTTGTGAGTTGCAAATGTCTGTATTTGTGAATTGCAAATGTCTAACAAGTCTCTTGCAGGAAACCCCCCTCTCCCCAGGGTTAGCCTAATCTGCCTTTTGTGACCTACATGACATGAATAAACCCCACCATGGCAGCAATCATGTGACTAACTACCCATCTACCTGCTGTCCATCACCTGACATCAGTACCTGCGCTTACCTGACCCTTTGTGATGACATGGAGCAGACCACCACACAATCACCTTAATGATCTTCCCCCATCTAGGGGAATGGCTAAAAGGACTCAACCACAAGCAATCAGTGGCCATTGCCTACTAGACTCTGGTGTGGCCATGTGCTCTTTGAGCTATGGCTGTCACCATGCTTCCTGGCTTTGACCCTCTCCTCCACCTTGGAGAGGTGAATTTTCTCTCTCCCTTCTCTTTCTCTTTCTAATTTACTTTTAAATAAACTTTTCTTTCTCTGCCTCTTTGTGTGTTGCAATTCTTTGCATTTACTCAGATCTCTGGGTTACTGGTGCTGCACCTCCCCTCTCTATCCTATCCATCCACCCTCACCCTATTCAGACCCTAATAGGTCTGTCTTGTCGGTGGTCAGTCACCAGTCGGTGCTCAGATTTTTCTTGCTTGCTCTGTGCTGTCTGCTTTGACTGACGATGGTTGCTTATTGATTACCACAATTGCTGTCTCCAGCACAAGTCTTTAGAGATTTTTCTCTTTCCTCTCAAAGACGTACTAGAGTACTGGTTTCTCTCATATCATAAATCCAATATTTCTTGGAGTGTTATAATGGCACCTTTAACAAGAGCTAAGATAAAGCATATGAATAGAAATATATTTACATACAAAGGACGCAGGTTCAAGGAGGCAAACCTTGCTGGATGAAGGATCAGAACTAGCCTGGAAGCCATGCCTAGCTACATTCTGGTTGTTTGAGGAGATTTCTCAGTGGCAATGATCTGAGGGTTGGTGAGAACCTCAGAACATGCTTCTTTGACCAGTTTTCATTCAGTCTCTTTGGACTATCCTCATTATTGTCCGGATATTCACCTTCTCGAAATCAAAAGGCACATTTCCCTGGAGTCCCCCAAATTTCGTGAAATCCAGACCATACTAGGCTCATGATATTTCTTTTGTTCTTTCAGAGTGTACTGTGGGAGTTCTACCTCCACTCTAACCTATTCCTTTAGTCAAGGGATTAACTTTGACTAGTCCCATGACAGTCAAGTTTTCTCTAGGGCCTATTTTTGGCCTTTTCTTTAAGCTAGTTGTTACCCGGTGGCAAAGATCAGCTTTCCACCAATCACTCTAAGTCAGTATCTAAATTTAAATCCTCTAGTGACTTTGAGTCTTCAGGTGGTGAGTATAATTTTTAACTAAACATTTCCTTTATATCCATAGTCAAAGAGAGATGCACCTTAATTCTCAGTAACAGTATAATATAGCAGTTAAGAATACACATTCTAGAATGGGCTGCTTGAATTCAGATCTTAGTCTTACTAACTGGAAACAGAAGCAATGTCTCAATTTCTCATCTGTGATACAGTGATGATAATATAGCCCAGTGATTGGCAAACTTTTTCTTAAAGAATAAGATAATAAATATTTTAGGCTTTGAAGGCCAAGAGGTGAAATGGAGTATGTTATGTAGTTACTTCTATAACCATTTAAAAAGTAACTACTTAAGGCCAGGCACAGTGGCTCAAGCCTGTAATCCTAGCATTTTGAGAGGCCAAGGCAAGAGGATTATCTGAGCCCAGGGATTCGAGACCAGCTTGGGCAACTTGGTGAGACCTCATCTCTACAGTAAATAAAAAAATTAGCTGGGTGTAGTGGAACATGCCTGTAGTTCCAGCTGCTTGAAGAGCTGAAGCAGAAGGATCGCCTGAGCCCAGCAGTCTGAGGCTGTGGTGGCTGTGAGCTTGCCACTGCACTCTAGCCTGGGCAACAGAGGAACACTCCAACTCAAAAAAAAAAGTAATTATTTAAAAATGTAAAAACAATTCCTAGCTCACAGACCATAATAAAGCAGGCAGCTATCTGGTTTTATGGGCCACAGTTTGCTGACCTCTGAGGCTTATTTCATTAGATTGTTGTGAAAATTAATTGTGTTCACATATACCAAATTATGAAATAACTCTCAACATGTAGTAAGCATTTAGTGAGTTCCTACCCCCTTCCTTCTCATGTGAAATAATAAAATAAAATTGATATATAAAAAGAAGAAAAGCATATAGCTGTCTTTGGCCCATAGTCTAAGCTTCTCCTCTTGTCTTGGTACATCATATGTAGTGCCCAATTTCAATAGCTTTATCTTAGTTTTTTGGTAAATTCATCTCTCCTCTTTCTCTCAAAAACAATTAACTGCTTTCCTGTTGCCATTTTTCTTTTTAAAAAGTATATATACATATATTTATTTATATACATACACATGTATGTGTACATATATATATAAAATCATCATGATGTATATTATACATATATTAGTCTACCCCAAAAAGTCTCTCTATTTTAAAACATGGATATGGTGCTAGGAGACCTTTACTAACTCTTAAAATTCCCTTTCTCACACACTCAATAACAATAAATGGGTTTTGACAAAAAAAAAAAAAATGTAAATGCCTGGAGGTACCTCTACATTATCTGACCTTCACCACAGTGAGTTGGGCATTATAAACCAGAGAAATAACTGGTTTCCTGATTAGGGGGATGCCACATAAGTGAATAGATATATGAATGAAATGACACAGATGCTGTTTTCATATTTACTCTTGTAATCTTAAATATCTAGTGTCTACTTTTTCTGTGATGGCAATTAAATTTAAAATGGTGGTGGTCAGTCTTGTACTTTTCTTACAAACACTATCATCAACAGGTATTTCTAGGCAGAAAATACACCCTCACATTATAGGACTGGCCAATGAACAGGAGTTACTAAGAACAGAAATCCATGTGCTCCTTTTCAGAGCATCTCAGTCCTCCATTCTCAGCTGTGAGAACACCATGTGGCACTCTGTAATGTTTCATCTCTGGTTTCAGCAAGCAATGGTGGAACTAATCTCAAGCAGAGATATGATTTTGTAGATGAGGGAAATTGAGGCTCGAAGATGTGAAGTGACAACTAAGAATGCTTTGAAGTGACTGGGTTGAGATTAAACTCAGTTCTGTCTGGCTGTGAAACCCAAATCCTAAGCATTTTTTACTACACTATCCAGTCTCTCTCTAAAACCATTCACTGAGGCCACGTATTAAGCTAATCTTTTCCATGGTTAGGGGTTGACCTAAATGATGATCCATCTGGATTAAGGAAATCTGAGGTTGAATGAGCAGTGACCAGGACTGTCCAAAGCTGTGAATAGGGTGAAAATATGGGCTCAGTCACAGATGATCAAAAATATGGCTGTGATGAGGTGAGGTTTCTGGATTTATATAAAACAAACAAGAATACAAATTTCAAGTCAGTAACTTGAAATCTTTAATAGCTCAGTTACTTCATATCTTCAAGTCTCCATTTCCTTATCTACAAAACTATGACAATAATATTTGTCTCATAACTTTATAAAATAAGTTAATAATAATTCATGAAAAGCACTTTACACAATTCCTGTCTCCATAATTAGTGTCCAATAAGTGATAATGACTCTTGTTAGTAACATTAGTTGCCTAAGTTCCACTGATGTCTTCATTATAGATCCTATATCCTCTGGGACTAGACTTGGATGAGGAATTGAATCTTCCATGTTGTGAGTGAATTTTTCGCAATAGATTTATTGTCTGGACCATTCACTCTTTGAGTATGATGGCTGAGAAGCCAGATTTCAGCAAGTTGGTTTGTTTCTTCTTTAGCCAAATCAATATATCTTCAAGGTTAAAGAACAGCATAGGAAATGTTCCTAAAAGCAGTCAGTTGAGTGAAATAAATAAAGGAAAAAAAAAATCTGTCTTCATATTATGGAGACAATCCTATGAAGGCAAGTTCTTAGGTAAGTCTACCACTTTGGGTCTTTTAAAAGAGACAGTCCTCTAATAACCTCCTATCAGGAGTATTCAGATGCTATATGATTACAACTGAATTATTTGAAGTTATATTTTTGTTCTCATTTTTTAGATCTCTATCTTGTTTCTGAGTCACCGCCATAATCCTCTATATTTTTCAAGGCACTTTGGTATTTATCTTTCCTAAATTTTACTTGTAAGACTGTCTGCATAGAGAATCTTATGTTTTTGTTGATTCTGTATTAGCACTCACATTAGTTATAATAGGAACAAACATATCTATTAATTCAACTTGCATATTTTTTATTAAGCATGTGTGTATATGCCAGATATAGTTCCCAGAGCTGATGATGCAAGTGAACAAGACAAAGACCCTGCCCTTTGAGAGCTTGCATTTCCAGTGGAGCCTGTTTGTTTATATGTGTGCGGATCCAGCTTATAATAGCCTTTTAAAACAGGTAATAGAAAGATGTAGGAATATTTCTATTCTAAATTATTCTTTCTATATTAAAAATTATGATGATTAAGATACAATAAAATTTAAATTAATTCATTTTTTAGTATTTAGCTGTGCACAAGGCATTTGGATAATATAACAATCATAAAATGTAGACCTTAACTATAACTACTTTGTATTCTAATTGAACAGAAAAACATAAACACAGAAGTAAAAAATATCACATTCAAATAATAATTTAAACAATGCTTACAAAAGTTGTCATGGGGGTTGAACACCTTTTGAGGCTCATTATCTAGAGACTGTCTGTGAATTCACAGAGAATAAGAGCAGCCAGGCAATTTTAGTTTCTGCTTCTTTTTTCTTCCACTGCAAGAGCAGGGAAAAAAATAGTCTTAGGAAATAAAGCCATTCCTTCTCCTTTCTGTGTAAAACCCTGTGATGACCTCTCTTCCAATCAGGGAAGAGTTTCCCTTGGCAACCATATCACTTATCCTTCTTCCCAACACAGCTCTGTAAATAAAAGTTATTTTGAAGAGACCAACTAAAGATTACTCTCTGGCAAATTATCTGCTTTATCTCACTCTAAATTAGATGTTGACACAGGCTCTTATTTAAAAGAAATATATTTCTTATCCATTATAAACATTTTGAGAAATCATTTGAATAATTTAAAAATATTTATATAAGAATTACTGATGCCCTTTAATATGGTAACTTGAAGCCCTCAAAGACTTCTGTCTTTTATTTTTAATCCTTCGGGTTAGATTCATCAAACATAACCTCATTCTGGCATTAGATATAATTGAGGACAAATGATGAAATCAAGTAGAATAGCATGGCCTCATAAGTCATAGCTAAGTACATATAATTAAAATGTATCAAAACAGTATGCAAAATAGTTTCAAAAGAGAAAAAGAAAATATTTCCTTCAAATCCAAGTAACCCTTTCAGAAAGAAACATGGTGAGACTGACATTATCATAGCCATACTCTTGAATTCGTTCTAACTTATATCTTAAAAAATCAGCTGCAACATGTAGAGTGCTTTAATGATTTGTGGGAACTCAGTGTTTTACTTTCAGTATCAATGCTGTTTATTCCACATCAATGGGCTGCAGAATTATATTTAACAACCACTACCTTGAGCTGTTTTGTTGAATTTATCTACAAAATATTCTGCATCCCTTATTTTTCTTTTCTTCTTCTGGAGAAATCTTGCTGGATGAGGTAGCTCTGAGGCTATCTGACAGGCAGCTGGGGTTGCCTCCTTTTCCCAGTGAATGGAAGAAGAGGTTCTAGCAAGTATTTTAAGAATGCATGAACAATTCCTTTCATTTCTGTAGTTCCTTTACTTTCCACTCACTCAGAGCTGCACCATGACAAATACACTCCTTGCTTCTTGAAAAGCTGAATATGCAATAGTTATTATATGGAATGAAAATCGGAAAAGTTACCTAGAAAAAATATTTCTGTTCAACAAGGAAGTGTTTTAGGGGTTGCAAAATGAATAGAATTTTTAATGCATCTGATGAAATGACTTTGCTTGTAATTAAAACAAAGTTGAAATATTATGTCTCTGTGGTCAGGATCTACTTTTTTTCAGAGGCTCACTGTGAGATAGATAAGGTTCACTGTGTGTAAATAAGGTTTTGGGTTTTCCAAAGTGACTGCATTTCTTTGTGAATCCATGCTAAATCATGAACAAATCCATAATCCCAGTTCTTTTAAAATAGTTACTTTTTTTTTTCAGAACAGTGTCATCATCCAAACACAACTTTCTCAACTAATTACAATGTCAATTTGCTTTTATTATCTTTTTCACCTGGAGAAAAAAGGTGCTATTGGAAACAAATTAATTATACAAATTAGGAGCTGTCACCATGCTTAGATGCTATAACAAAGAGTTTTGTTAAACTTTAGGTACAGAAGTTCAAGGAATTGGATCCCACTGCATCTTAATTTGCTGCAATTGGGAGAAGTCAGAAAAGTAGAGGGCTGCAGGTCTCTTGATGAACATTTTGCAATTCCTGAGAATTCCTGTGTTCCATGCTTTCAGTATTCCTCCCTTTAGTTCTATCATTCTGTTCTCATGAGAGTTTTTCATTTATTCATTAATCAGTAAGTATTACTGAGCTCTTGCTTTGTGTCAGATACACTGCAAAGAGCTGGGGATATTAAACTACCAAGGCAGATATATCTGATCCATATACCACCGATTTAATGAAAGTAAGAGATAAATATCAAATTATAAAATTATAACTGTAATCCTTGCTTACAAAAGAAACTTAAAATAGTGCTTTAAAAATGTTTTTGTTAATAGACAAATATATCAATGGAACACAGTAGAGAGCACAGAAACAGGTCCACATGAATAGAGTCAACTGATCTTTGACAAGGAGCAAAGGCAGTTCAATGAAGAAAAGAACAGTCTTTTCAACAAATGGTGTTGGAATAACTGGAAATCCAAATGCAGGGAAAAAAACTTGAAAAACCAACAGACATTAATACTCTTCACAAAAATTAACTCTGTGATGCTTAATTTTATATCGCCCACTTGACTAGGCTAAGGGATACTCAGATAACTGGTAAAATATTATTCTGGGTGTGTCTGTGAGGATGTTTCCAGGAGAAATTAGCATTTGAATTGCTAGACAGAGTAAAGAAGATTGCCCTCTCTAATGTGTAGGACAAGTGTCATCCAATCTTTTGAGACCCAAAATAGAAAAAAAGAGTAGAGTAAGGGTAAATTTGTTCTCTGTTTGCTTGAGTTGGGACAACCATCTTCTCTGATTCTCAGACATGGGAACTCATAGTTCCTGGGCCTTCATACTTGTATTGGGGCTTATATTATTGTGACCTTCCCATCCGCCATTCTCAGGCCTTTGGACTGTGACTGAATTATGCCACTGGCTTTCCTAGTTCTCCTGTTTGCAAATAGCATAGTGTGGAACTTCTCAGCTATCATAACCATGTGAGACAATTTCTATAATAAAGTTCCTTATATACCTTTATCTATATCTATATCTATTTCATGTATATCTATATCTGTGTATTTCCTATCTGGTCTGTTTCTCTGCAGAAACCTGATGAATACAAATTCAAAATAGGTCATAAACATAAATGTAAAATGCAAAACTATAAAACTCCTAGAAGATAAAACAAAAACAATAAAAAATCTAGATGACTTTGGGTATGGTAATATAGGTTTTTAGATCTGACACCAAAGGCATGATCCATAAAAGAAATAACTAATAAGCTGGACTTCATTAAAACTCACAAACTTGTGCTCCTTTAAGAGATAGCAAACTGAATAAGAAGACAAGCCACAGACTGGCAGAAAACATTTGCAAGAGATGTATTTAATGAAAAACTTTTATCTGAAATATATAAAGAATTCTTAAAATTCAACAGTAAGAAAATGAATAAGCCAATTCAAAAAAGAAGAAAAAATCTGAAAAGATTCATCATCAAGAAGATATACGCATGGCAAATATGCATATGAAAGATGCTTAATACAATATGTCATTAGGAAATAAAAAGTTAATACACCAATAAGGTACCATTATACACCTATTAGAATGGCCAAAATCCAAAACACTAACAACAAATTCTGGCAAGTAGGCAAAACACAGGAATTTTTATTCATTGCTGGTGGGAATGCAAAATAGCACAGCCACTTTGAAAGATAGTTTGATAGCTTCTTACAAAATTTAATACTCTTACCCCATACAATCCAAAAAGGGTGGTCCTTAGTATCTACCCAAATAAGTTGAAAATGTATATTCATACAAAAACTTGCACTTGGGTGTATATAGCAGCTTTATTTATAATTATCAACACTTAGAAGCAACCAAGTTGTCCTTCAGTAGGTAGATACATAAACTGTGGTATATCCAGACTGTGGACTATTATTCACCAGATATGAGCTGTCAGGTCATGAAAACACACAAAGGATTTCATTCATTGATTTTTGTTTGTTTGTTTTTGTTTTGTTTTTTTGTATAGATGGGGTTTCACTATGTTGTCCAAGATAGCCTCAAATTCCTGGCCTCAAGTGATACTCCCACCACAGCCTCCCAAAGTGCAGAGATTATAGGTATGAGCCACCACATCTGGCCGTATGAAAGAATCTTAACAACAAATTACTAAGCGAAAGATGCCAATCTGAAGAGACTACATACTGTATGAGTTTAACTATATGACATTCTAGAGAAGGCAAAACCATGGAAAGAGTAAAAAGGTCAGTTGTTGCCAGGGTAAGGGTAGAAGAAAGGATAAATGTGTGAAACACAGAGGATTTTTAGGGCAGTGAAACTATTATTTATGATATTATAATGGTATATACACATCATTATAAATTTGTCAAATCACATAGAATATACAGCGTCAAGAGTAAATTCTACTGTAAACTTTGACCTTTGGGTAATAATGGTATGCCAATGTAGGCTTATTGATTCTAACAAATGTGTCACTCTTATATAGAATATTGAAAATGGGGGAAGCTATGAGGGTAGGCAGAGGGTATATGAGAACTCTGCATGTTCTGTTCAATTTTTCTGTGAATGTAAAATTGCTCTAAAAAATAAATTCTACTTTAAGAAGTAGTTTTGTTATAAAAAAAGAATATGCACAGTAGTATAGGCATTAATAATCAGGAGACACACTTCCAGAATGATGGGGTAATGCCTTCTGCAAATCCTCTCCTTGTAAATTATAAATAAAATTCTAGACTGTTCACATGACTGAATGGACTCCCTCTGGATTAAGAGAAACTTGTAAAACTAAACTCCAGGCTATGAAAGGAAAGGAGATAGGATATACCTTGTTATACCCACCCACCCCCACTTTGGGGGAGTTTAGGTACAAGTGACTAGTATTAACATTAAATCATAACATTAGAGATCGTAAGACTGACAACACAAACTCTATGGCAATAAGAAACTAAATTATAACCCAACTCTGATACAGCATCATATGACAGATAGAAGATCATGAAGGAAATAAACATATTTTACCAAAAATAAATTTTTGACATATTTTAGAATGACTCTGCAAGTTATCTCTTGGAAAAATTTGCATCTGTAGAAAATTTCCTTCTCTAGGAAGAGTCTGATACCTTTTAAGACATTTATGACCTATTCTCTGAAGGCTGCTTCTTAGACACTTTCATCTACGCCACAAAAATCTTGGTTTCCACAACCCCCTTATCTTATACTAAGCATTTTTTCCTGCTTACTTCAAATTCTTGAGACAGAGCTTAAATTTTTCAGAAAGTTGCTAATCAGAAAATCTTTGAATCCACCTATGACGTGTAAGCCCCACTAGTGAGATGTCATCTTTCTGGGCCAAACCAATGTATACTTTACATGTATTGATTAACGTTCTTGCCTGTAACTCCTGTCTCCCTAAAAGCAAGCTGTAGTCCAACACCTTAGCTACACATTCTCAGGACCTCATGGAACTGTACCCTGGGTCAAGGCCAATCATTCATGGCTCAAAATAAACCTATTTAAATATTTTACAGTTTGGCTTTTTTTTGTCAGCATCCTTCACAAAGCAACAAAAACACTGGCAAACTTTTTCAAAACTCAGAAGTTTAACCAAATAAATACAATGATCTGAACAATGTTTACCTGAGAAAAATTGGTGACTCTCAGTAAGAATAGCAACTTTTGCAGGGTTTTAACTTGCCTGAATCTCTTTCCAAGCTCTGTATTAGTCTTGAAAATTAATCAGTTCATACCTATGATAGCTGTGAAAGTCTACAGTCTAGAAACCATAGAAATAGGCAGGATATGTTTGAACCTAGCCAAAAGATTGATCTCCCATGAATTATCATTATTTTTCCTGTTTGGCAACTTTATTAAAAATTTCATACAAAGAACTGCCTTTGTTTGACTGAATTCAGAACTTACCCCATGTGAATAGCCCTATCCTAGAGCATTTGTCAAGAAATATTGGTGGCAATTATTTAACATTGCATCTGCCTGAGGCTGTAATACAAGTTAGAGTAATAAAAGACTCATAAAAGTCTTAAAAGAAAAAAACTGGGGAATACAGTGTTAATTGGAGTCTTTAAAAGCTCTGACATTTTCCTGGGAATCTACCAAGAGAATGTGCATGTGTAGAGATTGTATATGCCCAGGAAAAATCTGGGAAAAAAAATGCCCCCTAATTTATCACCTCTGACTGACTTTGGGGCTCTGCACAAGCAGGATTGTAAGTCTAAGGTGGAATTACAAAGTGTCTACTGAAGGATTGAAGGTGTTCCATAGCACACAGAGTCCCTTGACAAGGGCTGGAAGACTTATTTGCTCAAGAAAGTATAGGAGATATTTGTTTAGTTGTTAACTAAGCAATAAGCCAAACAAGCAATGACGTCAGTGGCTGCACATGAAAAGAATACAGATTTTATAAAATTAATACAGGAAAGTCACTAAAAAAACACATAGTAGAAATAACACCAAACCCCAAGAGGGAAAAGAAAAACTTATTCTCAAAGTTGCAATATTATGTTATTTAAATTTTTCAGCTTTATTGAAAAAAATATGAGATATATAAAGAGATGGAAAAGTATGGCCCAAGAGTAGGCAAAAAATGTCAATACAAACTGTCCGAAGAAAGCATAGAAATTTGACTTACTAGACATATATATTGAATCAGTTATTATAAATTTGTCAAATAATTGAATTATACCATGTTTAAAGACTTCTAGAAACATATGAGAATAATATCTCACCAAACAGACGTCAATAAAGAAAGAAAATTTATGAAAATGAACTGTATAGAAATTCTAGAGTTGAAATATACAATAGCTCACATTAAAATTTTATTAGAACTCAGCAGCAAATTTGAATAGGCAGAAGAAATCATGACTCGAAAATAGTTCAATGAGACTATGTAGTTCAAGAAACAGAAAGGAACAAAGAGTGAAAAACTAAGAATAGTATCACAGACAGTTGGGACACTAACACATGTACCAACATGCCCATAACAGGAGTCCCAGAAGGATGAAAGAGAGAGACGGTGGCAGAAAAAAATTTGAAGAAGCAATAGAAACAATGACCAAAGCATCACAAATTAATTTTTAAAAACATTAGTATGGACAGTCTAAAAGCTCAACAAACCCTAATCAGAAGTTTCTGCTCCAGGTAGAAACTTCAAGTTTACTTTAAGAAAACTTAAACAGATTCACACCTAGACACATTACAGTCAAACTGTCACAAGTAAAAATCACAGAGACAAACTAGAAAAATAAGAAGTGACTTAACATGTACAAGAGATCCTCCATAAGACTAACAGCTGACTTCACATCTGAAACCTTGAAGGCTATAACATAGCAGGATGATGTATTCAAAATATAGGCAAAAAATTTTTCATCAATAATTCTGTATCTAAAAAGATTATCTTTCAAAAGTAAAAAATAAATTGAGATATTTTCAGACAAAGGAAAACTGAGTGAGTTTATTGATAACAGAACTACCCTGCAAAAATTATGAAGGATGTTCTTCAGGATAAAATTCTTCAAACAGTAACTCTAAATCCATACCACGAAATAAAGCACACCAATAAAGGTTAATCCATAGGAGTTATGAAAGATAATATACATGTATATTTGTTTATAACTCTTTTTATCAGTTATAAAAGACAAATGTACAAAGCAATAATTTAAAAATTATATCGATAGACATAATGCATAAAGATATAATACACTTGAAAATAATAACATAGCACAAAGAGGTAGTGGGTAAATAGAGTTCTATTAAGCAAAATATTTACATATTATTGAAAATAAGTAGATATTATTTTTATCTAGGCTGTTCTAACCTAAGATGCTAATTGGAATCCCCGAAAGACCACTAAAAAAAAAACTAAGAAACATGTTTTTGTTTGTTTGTGTGTTTGTTTTAAGGGAATTGTGTAAAATATGTTTTTTGCACAAAAGAAAGCAGTGGTAGAGAAGTAGAGGAAGAAAAATAACATAAGACTTATAGAAAACAAATAGAAAGATGCTAGGTAAAAATTCTGCCTGATCAGTGAAATCATTAAATGTAAATGAACTAAGCACTCTAACTGAATGCAGAGATTAGCAGGATGGATTTTTAAAAGTTCAACTATATGCTGTCTGCATTAGATATACTTTCTACTGTATTCAAAGACAAAAGTGTGTTGAAATTAAGAGAATGGAATCCGGGCTCGATGGCTCAGCCTGTAATCCTGCGCTTTGGGAGGCTGAGGTGAGTGAATTGCCTGAGCCCACAGGTTCGAGACCCGCTTGGGCAACTTGGCGAGACCTCATCTCTTCAATAAATAAAAAAATCAGCCAGGCGTGGTAGCGGGTGCCTGTAATTCGGCTACTCGGAAGGCTGAGGCAGAAGGATAGCCCGATCCCGGCAGGTCCAGGTTGCAGTGGCGGGGAGCGACCACTGCACTCCAGTCTGGGCGACAGAGTGAGACTCCGACTCAAAAAAAAAAAAAAAAAAAGAGAGAGAGAATGGAAAAAGATATGTCATGTTAAGCAAAATAGCTTGAGTAACTATACTAATATCAAACAAGACAGACATTAAGGAAAAAATTAGTACTAGAGGCAAAGAACATTTTGTAATAATAAAATTCTCAATTTTTCAGAAATTACAATTTTAAATATATATACATCTAACAACATAGTCCCAAAAAAACAGAAAAATAGAAATGACAGAAATAAAGGTAGAAATAAACAAATAATAACTACAGATGAGTTAAAGAAAAAATAGAAAACACCTTGAGATTAAGAAAATGAAACCACACGTATCATCACCTTATGATATGAAGCTAAATGAGTGTTTATAGGAAAATTCATAGCTACAAATGCCTATGTTAAAAAAGAAAAAAGACCTCAAATTAATAACCTAACTTTGTACTTTAAGACTGTAGAGAAAGAAAAGCCAATTAAATCTAAGTAAGCTAGAGGAAGGGGATATTAAACATGAGAGCAAAAATAAAATAGAGAAGGGAAAATAGAGAGCAATAAATAAAACACAGGTTTGTTTCTTTGAAAAGATAACACAATTGGCAAAGTTTAGCTAGACTCCGCCAAAATGTAGATGGTTCAAATAACTAAAATGGGGAATAAGAGTAGAAGGGGCATTTCCACTGATCTTACAAAAAAAAAATCATTAGAAAAAACTTTCAGTGGGAGGGGCATGTTGGCAAGGGAACCAGTTGCAGTGTGTGAATCTCTGCATGGGAGGTTGTACATAAGAACAAATCTGCGTGTGTGTGTGTGTGTGTGTGTGTGTGTGTGTGTGTGTGTACGCACCCGCGTGGACACACACACACACACACAAGTGAATGAGCAAATGTTTGACTGAGGGGAGACACAGGAAAAAGCACCCTGGGCTGCCCTTGAAGAAGCAGCTGCAATTACCACTGCTCTGAATTCGGCAACAGATCAGGAACTGGCAGTAGGGAACATGAAGAAAGCATAGGGAAGAGGTCAAGAACTGTGTACCCCTAGAGGAGAAGACACAGGTTGGCACCATTTCCTATGTCCTGGAACTGTGCAGAGAGAACTTTTAGCTCGTCCAGTACTAAGAAGCCTGCCTGCATTCTAGGACTAAGGTGTGATCTGCACCCCACTGGGATCAATCATTGTTGACCAGGGAGGATACATCTGGCACACAATACCTGGAGACAACTGCCTGCTGGGAAACCCAGGTGCCCTACCCTCCACACAGGTCCATTCACAGATGCATGCACATTAATGGGAGACTTAGCAGCAGACCAGTAGGGGTGAGTCTTGATTGATGGAGTCCTCTTCTTCCAGCAGTTCATGCGGTGTCTGAGCCAAGTGGAGAGCGGCCTGATCCACTGGAGCAGAGAGCAGAGGGGAGGGTCTACAGACCAAAGTTGCTCTCTCCCACAGAGAGTCAAAAGCAGTGGTGTTTGGGACACACCAATAAAAAAAGGAACCTGAAATTCTAGAAGTGGCCACAAAAGGAAGCAAGAAGGGGTTCAAGACTCACAAAAGTTTTGAATCTTTTTTTTCTTTTTTGTTTATCCTCTCCATACATAACTCTGTGTATATCTGTTCTGATTTGATTCTTCCCCTTTTTATCCTTCTGCCTTTTTTTGCATATGGGTATATTTCAGTATGAATGTATCTTAATTTTTATTGTAATTAAATACATCAACAGATATAAAAACAACAACCACATGATTATCTCATTAGATGCAGAAAAAGCTTTTGATAAAATTCAGCATCTTTTCTTGATAAAAACCCTCAAACACCTAGGTATAGAAGGAACATACCTCAAAATAGTAAGTGCCATCTATGACAAACCCACAGCTAACATATTGCTAAATGGACAGAAATTAGAAATATTTCCCCTGAAAACTGGAACAAGACAAGGCTGCCCACTCTTACCCCTCTTGTTCAATATTGTGTTGGAAGTCCTAGCCCAGGCAATTAGACAAGAGAAGGAAATCAGGGGTATCCAAACAGGAAAAGAGGAAGTCAAGTTATCCCTCTTTGCTGATGATATAATCTTATACCTTGAAAATCCAAGAGAATCTGTCAAAACATGCTGGCACTGATAAAGGACTTTGGCAAAGTCTCGGGGTACAAAATAAATGTGCAAAAGTCAGTTGCATTCCTATATACCAACAACAAGCAGGCAGAGACCCAAATAAAAAGTACAATCTCATTCATAATAGACACACACACACACACACACGCACGCACACACACACACAAATGAAATACCACGGCATCTTCCTAACCAGAGAAGTGAAAGACCTTTACAAGGAGAATTGCAAAACACTGCTCAAAGAAATCCAACAAGACACGAACAAATGGAAAAGTATAACATGCTCATGGATAGGAAGAATCAACATTGTTAAGATGCCCATCCTACCAAAGGCAATCTACAGATTCAACGCAATACCCATTAAGTTACCAACTTCATTCTTCTGAGACCTGGAAATGACAATAGAGAAATTCATATGGAAACATAAATGACAACGAATAGCCAAAACAATCCTTAGCAAGAGAAACAAAGCAGGAGGTATCACACTTCCAGACTTCAAACTCTACTATAAAACTGCAGTAATCAAAACAGCCTGGTATTGGTATAAAAACAGGCATGTAGACCAATGGAACAGGACAGAGATTCCAGAAGCAAAGCCTCAATTCCTCAACAAACTCATCTTTGACAAAGCCTCCAACAACAGCTACTGGGGAGAGGAAAACCTATTCAGTAAATGGTGCTGGGAAAACTGGCTGACCACAAGCAGAAGACTGAAACAAGACCCCTACCTATTACCATACACAAAAATTAACTCTAAATGTATCAAAGACCTAAATGTAAAACCTCAAACTATAAGAATCTGAGAAAATGCTGGAGACACACTTATGGAAATTGGACCTGGGAACCAATTCCTACTCAGAACCCTAAAGGCCAATACCTTAAGAAATAAGATAAGTGGGACCTCATCAAATTAATGAGCTTCTGTAAAGCCAAAGAAACCATCAAGAGAGCAGGGAGACAGCCCACAGAATGGGAAAAAATATTTGTCAACTGTATATCTAACAAAGGCCTAACATCTAGGATCTACAAGGAACTCAAACGATCGAAGGGAAAAACAAATCAGATAATATTGATATCTATGTGGAAAAGACATAGGTGTATAGGAACATGCAAAATACTGAAAAAGACTCAATAAGAAATTCAAAAATAGAAATGCTAATAAATCTATAATGATAAAAGAAATCAAATTAGAAACCGGAAACTTCTCACAGAGAAAAATTCAGGCTGAGATAGCTTCACTGGTAAATTCTAATGGTTTAAGTAAGAATTAACATCAATACTTTACAAACTCTTCCAAATATTAGAAGAGACATTCTTCAACTCAGTCGATGAAACTAGTATTATCCTGATTCTAAAACCAGACAAAGACGTTAAAAGTGAAAAAATAATAGGTTATTACCCCCTAAGAACATAAACTGATACATGCTACAACATGGATGGATGCTGAAAACATTATGCTAATGAAAGAAGCCTGTCACAAAAGGCCACATAGGCAAATTCATAGAGACAAAAATATTAGTAATGGTTGCCAGAGACTGAAGGAAGGGGAGTGACTGCTAATGGATATGGTGTTTCTTTGAGGATTAATGAAAATGTTGTAAAATCTGACAGTGTTGATGGTTGCATAACTCTGTGTGTTTCCTAAACACTGAATTATAAACTTTAAAAAGGTGCATGTTATGGTCTGTGAATTATATCTCAATAAAGCTGTTGAATATTTTGTAAGTGTTCACCATCAAGGATTTGGCTAGGCTAAATAAGCAGTCTGATTACCTAAAATTTAAATGTTTTCTAGGATTTGGGGCTTCCAACACCAAAACTGGGAAGATCCTAGGCAAACAGGTGGGTTGGTCACTCTGACAAAGGGAAGAATATTTGAATTTAAATTCAAGGATAGGAAGGAAGTCAGTAGATGAAGGAAGGGAAAGAATTGCATATACAAAGGTCTTGTGGTCAGAAACAGAAGTAGATTAAGGGACTGAAGGAAGAAATAATGGCTGAGGGCTGGGTAAACCAAGGCTGGAGAAAGGCAGTAAGGTTCAGGTTCAAGCACTCTTTTAAGAGATAGTAAAGCCCCCACGAGTTTATACATCTGGTTCCTCAAATATAATACTCTCTCTACGAGTCCCTTAAATATAGTACTGTCTCTACGAGTTTCTATGCAAATGGGGTCTTATTTCTCAGCCTTCTCAATGTCTGGGACAGTGCCCAGTATTAAGGAAGCAGACAGCTGATGCCTGGGGACTCTTTAGTAAGTCCAATATCTGGGTTTCTGGCCTGTGATTCATGATGTACAAATAGATATTCTGCTATTTCCAGCTTCCCAGCTCCTCTTTAATTTTTTTCCTTTACCTGTTACCTGTCAGTTGGAATGACTAGACTCAACTTCACAGAGCTGAGAGAGCCCAGACAGGTGCTACTCAAAAGTGAGGACACCAAAGAGATGACTGTGCTCTCAGAGGAAGAAAGTGACAACCAGAGCTAAGAGTTTTTGGCTTTTAATTAAGTAACTTATGCCTGAGACTGGAAACAGCTTATCTGTTCCCCGCACCTCCCTCCATTAACATATGCTTGCCTTGCCTGCCTTTTTCTGCCTGTCAGGATGGCAGCACCTTGTGTTGTCAGGAGGCCAAAAGCAGCTCCTTGGTAGCAAGTTGAGAAGATCCATATGTCAGTGGAGACATAAGAGAGACAGACAGGAAGAGGCAGATAGAAAGACAGAGGAACAGAGGCAGGTGAAGGAATTGAGATTAGGAGGAGGAGGGAGAGAATAAGGGAGAGGACGCAGGAAACTATAGGATGTGCACAGCACTGGGTGAAAGGGGCCAATGGAAATCAGTAACTAGGAGCGGAAAAAACTACAAAAACACCCAGGAAAGATAAACTGTACAAAGAGAATAACTCTATCTTTCTAGTCAGAAGAGTCAGCGTCTCAAGTCTTTGCCCCTGCTGAGATTCAAATGCAGGCAGCCCAATCACTAAAATGTTGTTCATGAATTTACCAGGCTCTCTTGAAAATTGTTGATGAGCCCTACATCAGAGCAGGCGAACAAAAATCACACTCTTCTTTCCTTAAAACAGTGCCCATCAATGCTGCTTTCTTCTTTTCTGTCCAATTATCCCATTTTTCACTCAAAAGGAAAGTTGTACTTGAAGACATATTAGAAAATATTTATTTAGAATGCTATTTACCACATTATGCCAAGGTGACAAGGCTAGGTAATAAATAGGGGATACTTTCCTTAGAAAAAAAAAGAGAGAGAAAATTTAAACGGTAGCATCAAAGGCAGCATTTCTATTTCCAAACACAAGAAAATAACCTTATAATGAGGAGTCATAGAGAGAACTGAAGATGCTGCTGTTACTACATATCTCTCTTCAAAATCCTATTGTTCTAGTTGAAAGGGAGAGTACAGGAGATGGAGGGAGTCAGTAAATTAGAAGAAAGGAGAAAAGTATAAATAAGTTATGCTCCCTTAAAGGCACATAGGCGAGATGAAATTTATATTTTAAAAAGGGATCTATCTGCAGTTATTAAAACTTAAAGAACTTTGCAAAGCAGCTAAATTGCTTTGTACCATTTATTCTTTTAGCTCACTTTCTCTGTTTCAATTTGTAGCATAAGACCAGAGGAGGGGAGGGGTCAGCTTTCCTTTAATTTTTACTTGTCTTACCAAGTTTCTCTTATTTGTTTTCTTTCCCTGTGTATTTGCATTTAAACCTGTACATTCTCTTTAGGAAAAAAAATCACATTTTTCTAATCTTTTATCTGGGATTTTTCTGCATACTTATGATTAGGACATTGGCTTTACAGGATGAATGGCAAGTCACTAACTCAAGCTGTTAGTAATATTTTCTTCTTCTTTTTTTTTTTTTTGAGTTGGATTCTCACTCTGTCGCTCAGACTGGAGTGCAGTGGCCGCTCCCGGCCACTGCAGCCTCGACCTGCTGGGCTCCGCAGATCCTTCCGCCTCAGCCTTCCAAGTAGCCGGAATTACAGGCATGCGCTACCATGCCCGACTGATTTTTTGATTTATTGTAGAGATGAGGTCTCGCTGCCCAGGCGGGTCTCGAACCCGCAGGCTCAGGCAATCCACTCACCTCAGCCTCCCAAAGGCGCAGGATTACAGGCTGAGCCACCGAGCCCGGCTATATTTTCTTCTTAATACAGAATAAAATTAAATAGATTCCTATAATTTCAGAAAGTGAGTACAAAGGAAGAATAGACAGAAAGGATGGAATAGAGTAGGTTTATTTAGGCTTACTAACTTAACAAAATATAATCAAGGACCCATTGGAAAATCCAAAGGAACCAACCCACTTAGTATATTTCTGAATTATTTGGGCACTCTGGCCCTCCCCAGCAGAGCTGACTAGAAACAGGTATATTAACTTCATGTTTTGTAAAATTTCATGGCTTCATTTGCTGAATATCGATTCATTCTACCTTTTTTCTTTTCCAAGGCTCCCAAAGCCTTATAACTTTTTTACTCCTAAATTAAGATGCAAAATCTATCCATTTAGCTGCTTTGGCCTTTGATAGAATGCTAGATCCTGAAGTTCATTTTGCATATCATGACTAGACTACGAAAAATTGTTGTTCATCTAAAATAAGTGTATCACATTATGTATTACTTGGAATTTAAAGAGGTTATCTTATGAAAGAACACTATGTTTTATCTGTATTGAATAGCTTGATATGGTTTTCCAGATCAACAATGAGAGCAGATGCTATGGTCTCTCACACTTGGACTAAAGATAATGGAGCCATGGGAAAGAAGGTCATAAATTTTGCCCAGCAGTATATGATGTTACCTACATGTAAGAAATTGACATCTCTGACTTTTTATATGTCTACGTTCTGATGTGCTGTTATTTCTACTTCAGTCCTTTACTCTCAAGGAGGAATGAAGTACATATCAATATTAAGAAGATGCTGAAATGCTTGAGAGTCTCCCTCAGTGATATCACACTGTCCAACCAGTCCTTGGTTCGCTGATCAGCTTGAAAATCAACAACTGCAATGAAAGTTGAGGGGCTGGGGAGTAGGAGAAGAAGGCTGCATCTGGACTCTGATCACTCTGCTTCAGAGTCACACAGCAGGAAGGGGCTAACAGCAAGTATTATTCTCTCTGTCTCCTCTGTTCCCACAAGCAGTGACTCTCACTTACAGATTTTGCCTCACCTGTTAATGGCCCAAGAGACGTTGGGGTAGTGTAGCTATAAATTAAAATCTCAGTGGTGGTATGCTTGTGAATTTAAATTTTTTGGAATGGCACTACATTTGTACAACCCAAAGGAGTGAAAGTGTTTCTCTGCAAATTGGTGGGCTATCTTTACATTTCCCTGTGACTTCTTTATATTTAGTTCCCACCGGTTCCTATACCTTACTAATGTTTAAGGCTTTAAGAGAGAAAAAAATAGTTAAGGAAATTCTGTTAGCACAGGCATGATAGGTTGGGTTTTCTGAGAAGCAGAGATCAGCATGTAGGACTTTAATTAGGGAGTACTTTGGGGATCAACACCTGTGGAAGGCAGACAACGAGGTAGGATGGACTGGAGTAAAATGTTTAGCTGGGGCCAGGCACAGTGACTCTTGCCTATAATTTCAGCATTTTTGGAGGTTGAGGTGGGAGTATCGCTTGAGCCAGGAGTTTGAGACCAGATGGGTGTGGCAGCATGCCTGTAGTCTCGCCTACTCAGGAGGCTGAGATGGGAGGGATACCTGAGTCCAGGAGGTTGAGAATGCAGTGAGCTGGGATTGCACCACTACACATCAGTCTTGGCTACAGAGTGAAACCCAATCTAAAAAAAAAAGTTGAGCTGGGATGCAGTCCCAGTGATTTTCTCAGTTGTGGACCTCATTCATAACTCTAGAATCTGGATGGTCCTTTAAGGTCCTATCTTGATGAGACAAAGCGAAGGCAGATCTAGATGTTAATCAATCAGTCATTGAATTTGGGCTATCTAAAAGGAGATGTAACTTTGGACAAAGAGATGTTTTTTAGCCAAGCTGAAACAATCCCGAGAGGGCTGACAGATGAGGACCCTTCTGGAAGAATTCCTAGCAGGTAGGAGAATATATTATTCCTGATGAGTGATTTGCCACAACAGGTGAGTGACTAAATCCTTTCAGAAGAGCGCCTGAGGTATAGTTAACATGTTAGAGTCTATAAGATCTTGAAAGAGATTCCCATAAAAGAGCCACACTGATACTTGGCTTATCTACAGTCTGAGACTCGCAGGCATTTCCCAAAAAGAAGCTGAGCCTGAGCATATGTGGTAGCTTTGAGACTTTTTTTTGAAGTCCAATTGAAACTAGTAGTTGAGAGATCAAAAATCCAAAATGTCTGAATATTATTAGGCTTGTAGAATTTTGTGAATTTCTTCATATCTATATTCCTCTTCCTATAATTCCTTCCTTAGTGGAGACCTTCCCTATATGGAAATGCAGCTACTTTTGACTGTTAATGTTGTTCAGTGAGGCTACTGACAACAATCATTAAAGTTCTGTTTATAGCTCAGAAACACAGACTATTCACATAGTCTTTGGAATATCAAGTGATGCTAAAGAGGGCTGAAGAAATGTCGTTTTCATACCAGCAAGGAAATTTGACAATTGGTGTAGTTGTTTTATTAAAATACAAGCAGGAAACCTCCTAAGGAGATAGAATCGCCTTTTAAAATGTGACGATGCCATGGTGCTAATAGAGACCAAGAAAATCCCCATGTGTGTTATCCAATTTACCATTCTGCCATCTATTGTACCATTGTAGCAGAAAATACAATAATAATATAATTATATATAGACTTTGCTACTCCAAAACATTGATGGATAGTGATTTCACAAGATAAGATGCATATGAATTGAGGCAGTACCCACAGGCCTACCAACACTGAACTTACCATCAGGCAGATCTAGTTCTGAGGACCTAACTCTGCTTCTTATTATAATGGCCTTGAATGATTAGGCCTCTGAACTTCAGTTTCCTCATCTGTAAACCAGAGACTTAAATTTCACTAACCTCATAGAACTGTTTTGAGAATTAAATACAATAATACATATAGCTGTTAGCACAGTATCTGGTACATTGTACTAATTCAATACATATTAGTTATTGTTATTACCCAAGAGTTTTGGACTTCTGTATATACCTTAATTCTGCAGACCAACAGGCCTGACTAAAGAGCTAAAAAAAGTGTACTGGGGTTCCTCCTGAGCCCTGGACCTCTGGGACTTACCTATGTTGCCAAGAAGTTCTAAACTTCAATTAATTTTGGATTTAAAATATTGTTTTGAATAGTACCAATCACGACCAGCTACAGTAGAAAGACTGGAGTTGTCTCCTTTGGGGAGATGACCTATGTGTCAAGTAACCCATTTCTGTTTCTTTTTCATTATTCACATTACTGAATGTGAGCTCCTAAGATAAACTATCTTAGACTTCATTACCAATGAAACAATGTCAGTGATAACTACCTGGAATGTCTCCGCCTGTTGACTGTTTTGCTTCTACATTTATTCTTTCCTCTTTTTTTTTGCCACCTAAAGCAATGATGAGATTTCATACCTGAATTCTGTTTAAAGATCTATGGTTGGTGAAGTGGTCAATGGTCTTCTATCTAGGTCATTTGTGAATTAATGTTATGTCAGGACAAACTGTATAAAGATTAGATATTCGGGCCAACTAAATATTCATTTGGGTAAGGAGAAATCCCCAAGCATCCAATTCAGTGTTGGGTTGCTTGAGAAGGTAATCAGTAGAGACTTGATAACTAATCTGGATGAATAACTAAAGCCAAATAAGACACATTACTGAAGCCTCATTCCAATTTCTTGAATCATAATATTTGATATATTTATAAAGCACATGCAAATTATCAGAATCTTTCAATCTTCAAGATTCCATTTCATAGATTATTTATGAATATCTTATTGAAGAATTCCATTTATACCCCCATTAGTTTTCTAACTAGGCAATTGTATAGTTCACACTGCATATGTATCACAAAATCTTACTGGGTGTAAGAAAATGTATATCTATTTAAGACACTTTCTGGTTTTGGAAGTAGTACTTCTCACTAAAGGAGAGAAAAGGCAGTGAGGTCAGTTAGGGACAGAAAGAAGCTGGTAGTATTTTAGTCCCCAGAAATCACAAATGTCAAAGAGAAAGCAATTCCTGGGAAAAGTAATAATTCACTAGTCATGAACTATTTACCTACTATGGCTGTGACTCTGCTAGATGTTGAATGCACTGGTTAGATACATAAGTTCCTAGTGTTTCTCACTTGCCCATGGAATGCAAATGTCACATGATGGTTGACTGGTCACAATTCAGCACATTTGCCAATTATTGGCTAACTGACATGGATCATCAAGGATTAAAACATTTAAACAGTCTTCATCAAAGTCTGATGGTTCTCCTGAACTTGGAGAATCACTCAGGTCAAAGTGGCCCTCTTTGAAATGACAAGACTATTTTCTTGCTGTGCTTTCCCAGATGGCGTCTTTCCCGTACATGGTACAAATGTTTTGAGCCCCTTCTGTTTACATTTGTGTGAGGTATGCAGGTGGCTCATACTTGCTTGACTTAGCATCAGATTTCTGGCCTACAGAAAACTAGAACTTGAGCTCAAATGAAATGAAACAAGCATAACAGTAAGGTATTTGTTTATTTCACCAGTTTTTGTCTCATTTTCAGGGCCTAAGGAGGAAGGCCCTTTGAACAAGAATATAATGTCAAAACTTGACAGCTTCAGAGGACAACACACATCTGAGTGTTGAGTTCTAAAAATTTGTCCAAAATTATGTTAGTGATCCCTTGTTAAAAAATTAGCCAAGAACCGGGCTCGGTGGCTCAGCCTGTAATCCTGCGCCTTTGGGAGGCTGAGGTGAGTGGATTGCCTGAGCCCGTGGGTTCGAGACCCGCCTGGACAGCGGGACCTCATCTCTACGATAAATCAAAAAATCAGCCGGGTGTGGTAGCGCATGCCTGTAATTCCGGCTACTTGGAAGGCTGAGGTGGAAGGATCGCCGGAGCCCAGCAGGTCGAGGCTGCGGTGGCCGGGAGCAGCCACTGCACTCCAGTCTGGGCAACAGAGTGAGAATCCAACTCAAAAAAAAAAAAAAAAAAAAAAATTAGCCAAGAAACTGTGGCTGATATTTAAGAAAGTTTCCCTCCTGTTCAATGAAGCAACTAGCAGAATAGAACTTCTGATACCATCATATATATGCTCAATGGAAATTCACATACCTGAAACCGATTATTTTTAATAATGTATGTAATTCATAAAAATATGTATCCCATCTATTAATAGTCTGTGGCTGCCTATTGTCAACTGTTAAGATGGATTAATTACACTACATTCTCTTGAGAGTATCACTGTTTGCATGTCCCTCCAGCAACCTCAGAGACATAGCCTGTCCAACTTAGGATGCCTTCTCCCCTAGGAGAGATAGCACACGCTGTTATTCCAATTTTGAGACTAGTTTTCATTGTATTCCCAGTGAGGCCTCACTTGTTCCTGCCTAATGATGGTGACGGGAAGTGACCTAATTCTGAAGCTCTGAACGTCTTTCCCTTGAGAATGCAAGCTCCGATCTAAAGTTCAGCTGGGGAAATTGAACCAAGGCTCAGAGCTAACTTATAGTTAGTTATCCCATATCTTCTTCTATCATAAAACATAATTCATATCAGAGAAGTTCATATTATTGACTTTAGATACACAGCTGGATTCCATCCTTATTTTAAGTCATGAGTTTAAAGTGCATGCTTCTTTTATTGACATGCTTATCTATGGTCACTGACTGACATTAACCATTAAGCAGTATCCAAACTAAGACTGCCTACTTTAATGGACAATGCAGGATTATCTGATAGATTTCAACACATAATATATTGAGTTTCAACTATTTTCAATAAACTATATTAAGCTGGAAGAAACAGAATTACAAATGAGACTGACCATTACCCCCGAGAACCCTATGATTTTGAGGCAGACAGATAATATGCTCACAAACAATAATAATAGAAGTCAGAATGTGATAAATACTAAAACACAATAGAGTGCACACACATATCTGAAATCAATTTCCTCTTCTGTATTTTCTCTATTGTCATCCTCCTAGTTCATAGATATATTTTTCCTCTCTAGTCTGGACTACCAATAGCCACTCATCTGCTTGGCTCCAACTCACTCTAAATCATCTTCTACTAGCTACTAAAGCTTTGTCCATATGAAACGTATGAATATTGTTCCATTGTCTTTGTGCTTACAATCCTCAGTGGCTCCTCACTGCTTACAGGATAAAACCTAAACTCCTTTGAATAACTTTTCAGGCTTTTTTTCCTTTCTTCTTCTAACCTGACTCCTGCTTACCTATTCAGCTTCTTTTCTCCCTTTTTCCCCAGTCACTCTTATATGCCAACCATACCAAATGACTCATGCCCTCACCTCATACCTTTACATAAGCTATTTCCTCTGCCTAGGCTTCTTTTCTTACTCATCTTGGTCATTTGAACTTCTTATCATCATTTAAACCCAGCTGCAACAGTGATGTGCCCAGTATTCCAAGGCCCAAATTGGGTGAGTACAGAACCTTGGGCCTTCCTGTCCTGTAGCCCTCAGCATCCTACGTTGTGATTGCCGGTTTGTGAGTGGAAGTATGAATAGGTACTGGCACTAAAACGCTTGAGAAGATGAACATGTCTTATTTATCTTTGTGTGCTAGATGTATAGTAGGTACTCAAATAGTTTGTTGAACAAATGAGTGACACAAAGTGAAATGGCAGGAGGGGTTATCCCCTATTGAGATCTTCGGGGAGGGCCTTAAACAACATACACTTGGGCTGGTCCATGAAAGAAAAGGAGGATTTTAACAAGCAGAGATGAGAGAAGGTTATATCTGGAAGGGCACTTACCACGCACAGAGGTCTCTAGCTTATACCCTGCACAATCTTTGAAGGAAGCTTTGGAGTCTGGTGTTAGTTTAGTTCATGAAAAGGTTCTCTTGGTTGACTAAACTGATCTCAATTCTTCAAGAAGTTCTCAACCAAAGAAACTTAGTTGTGAATCAAAAAAGCATGGTGAAGAATTGATAGTTTGGGATAATTCATATGCTATTACTGAGGTAGTATGCTGTGCCCTGCCTGCGTGGCAAAGTATCACTTCTGAGATGGAACCAGATTCGATTTCTAGTTTCTGTTTATCTTTATCATGACTTTTCTCAGACTATCTATCTAATGGATAAAGCTCTCTATCACCCATCTATGTTTTCCAGTTGGATGCATGAATTATTGTTAGATGAGTTAAAATAGCTGCTTAAACCAACCATTGACTATATAGGATTAGAGTTGGTCTTGGAGAGAGAAACCTCATTATCAACTGTTAAAAATAAAAACAGAGCTGGGCTCGGTGGCTCAGCCTGTAATCCCAGTGCTTTGGGAGGCCGAGGTGAGTGGATTGCCTGAGCCCATGAGTTCAAGACCCACCTGGGTAACTTGGCAAGACCTCATCTCTACAAAAAAATGAAAAAATTAGCCGGGTGGGGTAGTACACACCTGTAGTTCCAGCTACTTGGAAGGCTGAGGCGCAAGGATCGCAGGTCGAGGCTGCGGTGGCCGGGAGCAGCCACTGCACTCCAGTCTGGGTGACAGAGTGAGACTCCAACTCAAAAATAAAAAATAAAAACAGAATATATAACAGGGTTCTGAACATTATTCTGTCACTTCAGGGAATCTGGAATCACAATAGTCATTTTGAAGCATTTGCTTACGGAAGCCAACTTTGCTACTTTGTGTTATGGTTTTAGTAACTGTGTAGTGGCAGGCTTTGATAATTCCAAATAATGACTTGAGCAGTGTCTATACAGATAGAATAATGTATAAGGCTGAAAGACTACCAATTAATTCAACTTTTCATATGGACTGTCAAGTATTCTAGAATCCAGTATTTTCTCCCTAGTCAATTGGCAGGTTTATCTCCTGAATGGTCTAAAGGCTTTTTTTCTGAAATTCAAAACAGCCAAAGTCATGAGAAATATGGTTTTGTAACAAAATGATATGAAACTAAGTACAGATTTTGATGATAGGTATGAAAGTTTAACTTTTCTTCTTTTAAAACAAGTCACTCACACAGCATAACATTTTGGATACTGTTGACTGTGGCTCTGAGAAATCACATGGCCAATGCAAAATAAGAAGATGTAAAGATATTCAAATGCAAGGAAATTGGCAGTTTTCTTATTCACCCTCTATGGATAACCATTCCTTCCTTTGCAGGTGATTTTCATTTCTATAGTATGTCTTTGTATGATTTTGTATTCATTTTTGCCTTCAAAAACTGGCATATTTATTCAGGCACCAAAATAAATTGAAGGCCTGTATTAGACATGCAGGACAGAAATTCATTCATTAATTCAACACAGTTTTATTGCTCACCTGCTATATATAAGGTTTGATTCCTGCTAACAAGGAAATGATAGTGTAAGAAAGAGAGAAAAGAAAGCTACTAAGATCAATTCTGAAATGCAGGTACTGGACTGGGAATACGATCCATTATGGTGGTACATAAAAGCAACTGTGGTTGCCTGTAATGCTGTTGGTGACAATGGAGTGTGTGTCAAAAGTGTCTTCTACAGGAAAGACTTACAGATTGCCCTAATCTGCTGTGAGATTCTGTAGAGATCTGATTGACCTGTTGCATATTATTTAGAAAATAATGACTTGCCTTTGCTGCTTTTATTGTTTCTGTTGTAAAGCTAAGGAGAAAGTGCAGAAGTGATTATTTAATTCTTTAATTCCTTCCAATGATTTATTATATGGTATATGATTTAGATTAAAAATGCCTCAAGAATAGGATCTATGATTCTTTTTTTCTTTTTGGTTCTTTTTTTACTTTTGAGATCCCATATGGATTACTAAGTTTTGGGAGCTCAAACTAATTGCTTACTTAGTAAAAGTCTTTGTTTGATAAGCATAAAAATCATTGTTAAATAAACATTTGCACATATATACTTCTAGTTTTGACATCAGTTTTCTGAAAAATTGTCTTCATTTGCCTCCTCATCGTGGAAAGGTGGTTTCAGGTGACCTAAATAAGGACTGACAGCTACTTTCTGGTAACCAGTCTTTCTGTCTCTAGAAATAGATTTTTCCCTGAAGATTTAAAAAAAGACTAGCGACATTATCTACTTCGTTGTTGCTTATCCTCTCCCCACAGAGAAAATAAAGTACATTATGCACATACATAAAGATGTGTATGTACTTCCATGATGTAGAAAGACTCACTCTCCACCCCTCCAGGGCAGTATATTATAATCCCTCCTAATGTAATATAAGCGTGGATTCAGAGTCAAGAAGTTCAGGTTCAAGATTCATCTTTGTCATTAATTAGTTGACTGCCTTTAAGTATCATTTTACAGCCTTGAACTTAGTTTCCATTCTTTGTTAGTAGTAGTAGATTCTTTGTCTTATGGAGTTGTTAATAGATTAAAATGAGATAAAGTATTAGAGGATACTTTGAGAAATAAAAAGCACTAAATGCAAATACTAGTATTAAATATAATAATATTAATAAATTAAAGAATGATTAAGGATATTACTGCAAAGTAGTTTATTTTTAAAAAGGGCAGTCTGGTTGGAAATTTTCCCAGGAGAACCACAGAAAATATGTTAGGGTCAGAAATAAGACTGACCTTGATTTCAATTAATGAAACCACTAAGCTTTTAAGAAATCTGAAATGGACTCTGATTAAACTTATTTTTAATCATTACTACATTATAAAAACGGTTACTCTTCGTGTGTTCCAGAGGGTATATATTCATCAGAGTTCCAAGAAGTACAATTCTTAGCATGCTTTAAAAAATTGTATAGGTCTCTTCCAAGCTTTAACATGTCTGCTCAGAAACATTCTAACTCAGAGAATGCCGAGGCAGAAATTCACCATATTGCTTTACAGATTTTTCTTTCTTCCCAATTTTTAATGTCAAAGTGCTGCAAAAGATTGACAGATCTGGAAACAGTGAATAGCTTCGATCCCCTGAGTTTGCTTGGCAATCACTCCAAGAGGTGATTCCACCCAGAGAGATTGGTAAGCAGTCTGCTCTTAGTACCCAGGACCCTAGAAGACTAAAGAATTTTTTTTTTAAAAATTGAATTAAGCATGCAAATGGATGCTTACCTTTTTTTTTTTTTTTAAATTGGAGTCTTGTTCTGTCATCCAGGCTGGAGGGCAGTGGCATGCTCTCAGCCACCGCAGCCTCAACTTGCTGGGCTCAGGTGATCCTTCTGCTTCAGCCTTCCAAGTAGCTAAAACTACAGGCATGCGCCACCATGCCTGGCTAATTTTTTTTTAATTTTTATTTTTTATTGTAGAGATGAGGTCTTGTCAAGTTGCCCAGGCTGGTCTCAAACCTGTGAGCTCAGGCAATCCTCTCACTTCAGCCTCCCAAAGTGCTGGAATTATAGGCATGAGCCACTGTGCCCAACCTGATGCTTACCCTTTAAATAAAAAAATTTATTTAATTTGTTATTTATCACCTACAGAGTATCCAAACCAGAAATAGTGGGTGTATACATTTTCTTCTCTTCTTGAAATTTTTCCCTTTTTTCTCATTACCCTCCTCCTATCTAAGCTAGCTTTGATCTGATCTATGGTAAATCTCTTGGAGCACTTAGTCATATATCTGGCCTAAGAGGAAAAAAAAAATAACTCATGCTGAGTAAGAACCCAGGATACCCAGCAGTCCTTCTGGGTAAGAAAAATCTAATTTTATGTTGTTTTCTAAATTCTGGATCATTTTTGTACCCTAAAAACTATAACAACAACAAAATTGATAGGAAGATACAGTAAAGAAGTAAATAGCACAAGTAAAAAGTCAGACATGCAGTAAATAAGTCCATTGATGTAAAGCCTCTCTATATAAACAGCTACTCAAGTTGGTTGGACAGGGAGACCCAGCTGTTAGCTAGGCAGGAGTTCAGTAGGTAGAGAAGAGTTAATTGGATATAGTAGGTAAAGAGATTGACTCAGTCATTTATATAAGTATGTACTCCCCATTGGCATTTCAGAGAATAAATGTCCATAGAACCAACTTCAGTCTTATACACCATCCATCCACCTGTAATGAGGTCTATGAATCATGTTTCTCCTGAAAGACAGCCTGATCTGTCACTACATGTGACAGCTGTCAATCACAGCAGCTGTGAGGAGCCCATTTCGCATTACTCTTCTGATATTTATCAATCCAAATTCAACAACAAACTCTCCATGAAAAGTGCAGATGCAGATTTTAATCGCTCAATTGTGTTAGAGTCCCATACAATTTATTTTCCATTATTGCTCTAGTGAAGCTTTATCCTATTAAAAGACACCAGAGTGGACTATTTTTAACCCAGAGAATTGACACTGCATACTAAGAGGTAATGAGCTTGGCTCAAACTGCAGTCTTTCTTCATGCAACCAACAGTGACATCACTCCTCATTCTATACAGGAGGCAGACCTCCAACACTTCTCCGCCTGTGTGAGTTAACCTGTCTACTATGGTATATAATGGGAAAATTAAAAACCCTAGGGATATTGAGGCTGCCAGGAAATTGAAAATGGATCTAACACTGTTACTTTGTCAAGAAGATTTTTTAAAATTTATGTGGCGTAATAACATCTTTTTCAAAAGTATCTTTCCTCTAGCAGAATCCCAAAGTAGTTTATGAGCTGTGTATAGCATTGGGGAAATCACTTTGCTGGGCCATGACATGCGGGCATCTTTGGAAGGGTATATGGAAGGAGACAGGAAGAGCCCAGGCGAAGTAATGTGATATCCCCAAAGCAGTATGTGCTAGGAAGATGTTCCTAGAATGGCCATTGGCCCAAGGTTTTGTTTTCATTTGTCATACATTGCTTGTGCCTTTAAAATAATATATTTCTATGCCTGTGGAGGATTTTAGGTTTCTGCCTGAGCAGTGTAGGCTTCCCCATTACTTGTATGCACTCCTTCAGCCTCTCCTTTGTTACGGAGGCTTAGTGATAGGCACAGGGTAGGTGTAATATCAAGATGTGGTCAGTTTTGGCAAGAAGTTGTTTTTCTTACATGAAAGGCACAGCAATCCTGTGCAATTGAGAAACTAGTATATTATCATCCTTATTTTATAGTTTTAGAAACTGTAGAATAGGTAAGTCCCTTCATTTTGGGGGATGGCATACCCTGTAAATGCCAGAGTCAGATTTAACTTCAGGTTGCCCGATTTTGAATCTTATTATTTTTCTGATCTCTTTCATTGCTTTCTAAGATGTGCAAAATTTATAATTTCTCAAGGTTTCTCTGAAATCACCAGAGTTTAGACTTTTTCCAACATCTGACTCCCGTTTTGGAAATCCATCCTCTCTAACTCTACTCGATATAGAGCCTATGCTATGCTAATAAGATCCTTGGCAACTGGTTTTATGGGTCTCTTACAGAAGCTCCCTATTTTCTACCCAGTGTACCTAGCCAGCCCTCAGATAGTTGATTAGAATGTGTCTTATTTCTCAATTAGTTTGTCTTCTTTTCTTGGTCACTGAGTTACACTTTCAGCTCCTTGTCTATTGTTCAACAATCTCTAGTTGTTTATTTCCTTTTGTACATTTTAGGGTCACATCACATACCAAGACAGCTGTTTACCTAGAGGGGACAAAATGTGACAACAGGTTTGTAATCAAGCAGCATTCAAGAATCTACACAAAGAAGATAGAGCCACAAAAGTAGTACCTCTCCTGTCTGATTGACACATTGCTAAGATGAGGACGGCACTGTAAGCTGAAGTACTTAGTTCTTGGGTACAGGACAATGTAATGAAAATCATGAAATATTTTTAAAATATAATATTATTTACCTTTTTAGAAATTATTGTAAATTGTTTCTAGGGGATATCTGGAAAGACATAGTAACATATAGGTAGATGACTTTAACTACAAAATTGCCTTCTGTTTCTAAGAAGTGCTTCTTCTACTGCCATTTTCTCTGACCAATGTCTGACTCAAAGATTCTTTTAGATTTATGTAACTGGTCCAGGGATAGATGTCTGATATCTGGAATACACTTGGCCGTACATAGCCATTCTTTAGGATTTTGAATGTATGACCGAAAAAAAATTTTTTTTCTAAGTCGTGTGTGTGTGTGTGTGTGTGTGTGTGTGTGTGTGTGTGTGTGTGTGTGTGTTGACTCTGAAGTAACAGACCTGGAAGCCGTTAGTAACCAATAGAAAATAAGCTCCATAGAGTAGAGATCTTTTATTCACTAATGTATCCACAGTTCCTACAATAATGCCAGATACATGGTTGAAAGAATTAATTAAGGAAAGAAGGAATGATTGTTTCTTGTCATGAGGAAGAAACAGACATGAAAGTGTGAGGTTGGTGTGGAGAGAGAGGGATACAGATGGAGAAGGGCTTTTGTGTATTTGAAGTCCCTATGTCCATTTTCCTTAAAATTCTCAACTCTGATACTGCTCTTCTCAGGGTTAAATAGCCAATAATATCTTCTTTTTATCTACGCTGTTTTGAATTTGGTTTCTGTCACTTGCAATCAAAAGCATACTATATTACATGCCTATACACACTTAATGTGCAATTTAATATTAACTCAATTTTATGTGTTTGTTTTATTTTCTTCATTTTATATTTTATTTAAAGATGTGGGATAGAATTCAGGATTAAGTATACAAGGGAACATCATACAGGTAAAGTTTGGGCCTCCCTTTGGTCCCCACTTTGCCTGGTTTGAGATGAGGTACCCTTCTTGATGTTGTGTCCACACTCCCACCCAAGCAGTATCCCACTGCTACCAATTCCTTTCTTATAGTATTATAGTAAATGTTCAAGATCCGCTTATGAGTGAGAATATGTGGTACTCAGTTCTTTGTTTCTGTGATAGATGACTGAGTATGATAGACTCTAAATCCACCCAAGTTGTTGCAAAGCCAACAGATTTGCCCTTCTTTATGGCTGCATAATATTTCATTTGGGGAGAATTCTGTCTTTCTTAATTGTCTGGAATACTTTCAATAGGATTGGTATCAGCTCCTTGTATGTTTTGTAGAATTCCACCGGAAAGCTGTCTGGTCCAGGGCTTTTTTTGTAGGTAGTTTTCTTATGACAGAGTCAAATTCCTGGATTGTTATTGGTCTATTTAATGTCCCAATGACTTCTTGTTTCAATCTAGGGAGGTTGTGTGATGTCAGAAAGTACTGCATTTCATTTAGGTCATCAAATTTGTTTCCATACAGGTGAGTATAGTACTTTCTGATACTCTTTTGTATTTCTTCAGGGTCAGTTGTTATTTGATGTATTGCATTTCTGACTGTTTATTTGAGCTTTTTCTCTTTTTCTTGGTCATTTTGGCTAGGAGTCCATCAATCTTGTTAATTCTTTCAAAGAACCAGATTTTTGTCTTGTTGATTTTTTTCCTATGGTATTTTTTTTCTTCTGTGTCCTGTAATTGGGCTTTTACTTTGGTGATCCGGATTCTCCTGCTAAAGTTAGGGTTTTGGTGGTCTTGTCTTTCCAGCTTCCTTCGGTGATCTGTTAAGCTGTTAACTTATGATCTTTCCACTTTCTTTTTCTTTTTTTAATTTTTAATTTTAAATGTGTGGTACAATTCAGGGTTAGGTATACAAATGTTCATTATGCAGGTACCCTTGATGAGGTGTGCCCTCTCTCCCCTGGTAGTTTCCCACTACTGCCAATCCCTTTCTTATAGTATTATGATAATTATTTAAGGTCCACTTATGAGTGAGAACATGTGATACGTGGTTCTTTGTTTCTGTGATAGATCACTCAGTATTATAGGCTCGAAGTCCATCCAAGTTGCTGCAAAATTCATAATTTTGTTCTTCTTTATGACTGTGTAATTTTCCATCATGTATATGTACCACATTTTTTAAATCCAGTCCTCTTTCAATAGGCAGCCTGCTTGGTTACATGTTTTTGCTATTATGAATAATGGTGCAATTAACATTAGAATGATTCGAGTTCCTTCAAGTGTATTCCCAGTAGGCAGATTGTGGGATCATATAGGAGATCGATTTTTTGATCTTTTAGGAATTGCCACACTGTTTTCCACAGAGTTTGTACTAGTTTACACTCTCACCAACAGTGTAGAAGTGTTCTCTTTTCACTGCATCCTCTCCAGCATCTGTTGTTTTTTGAGCTACTAATGATTGCCATCCTGACCCGAATGATATCTCAGTGTGGTTTAAATTTGCATTTCTTTGGTAACTAGTGAAGATGAGCTTTTTTTCATGTATCTGTTGGCTACTTGTATGTCTTCTTTAGATAAGTGTCTATTCATATCTTTTGCCCACATTGTAATGGGCTGTTTGTTTTTTTATTTTTAGCAAGTTTGAGTTCCTTGTAGATCCTACAGATATACAGTTGGCAAATATTTTTTCAGATATTTTGTCAGATATACAGTTGGCAAATATTTTTTCCCAGTCTGTGGGCTGTCTTCCCACTCTCTCAATGGTTTCTTTAGCTTTGCAGAAGCTTTTCAGTTTGATGAGGTCTCATTTGTCTATCTTATCTCCCGCATGGGTTCTTGGGATTTTGATCAGGAATTGGTTGCCAGTTCGAATTTCCATAAGGCTGTCTCCTGCATTTTCTAAGATTCTTATAGTTTGAGGTTTTACGTTTAGGTCTCTGATCCATTTAGAGTTGATTTTTGTGTATGGTGATAGGTAAGGTTCTTGTTTTCATCTTCTGCATGTGATCACCCAGTTTTCCCAGTAACATTTACTGAATAGGTTCTCCTCTGCCCAATGGTTGGTGGTGGAGGCTTTGTTAAAGATGAGTTGGTTGAGAAATTTAGGTTTTGCTTCTGGAATCTTTATCCAGTTTTGTGGGTCTATATACCTGTTCTTGTACCAATATCAGGTTGTTTTGACTATTGTAGGTTTATAATAAAGCTTAAAGCCTGGGGGTGTAATACCTCCCATTTTGTTTCTTTTGCTGAGAATTGTTTTGGCTATTCGTGATTGTTTATGTTTCCATATGAATTCCTATATTGTCACTTCCTGGGTTGAGAAGAAAGCTGCTGGTAATTTAATGAGTATTACATTCAATCTGTAGATTGGTAGGATGGACATCTTAACAATGTTGATTCTTCCAATTCATGAGCATGGAATATTTTTCCATGTGTTTGTGTCATTTTTCATTTCTTTGAGCAGTGCTTTGTAGTTTTCTTTGTAAAGGTCTTTCATGTGAAGGTGCCGATGTATTTCTTTTTGTGTGTGTGTGACTTTTATGAATGGGATTGTGCTTTTTATTTGGGTTTCTGTATGTTTATTGTTGGTGTATAAGAGTGCAACTGTCCTCTGCACATTTATTTTTTACCCTGAGACTTTGCGAAAGTGCTTTCTCAGGACAAGGAGGTTTTTGACAGATTCTCTTGTGTTTTCGAGGTATAGAATCATGTCATCTGCAAAGAGGGATAACTTAACTTCCTCTTTTCCTATTTGGATACTCCTGATTTCTTTCTCTTGTGTGTTTGCTGTAGCTAAGACTTCCAATACTATGTTGAACAGGAAGGGTGAGAGTGGATATCCTTGCCTTTTTCCAGTTTTCAGGGGAAATAGTTCCAATTTCTGTCTGTTTAGCTATATGTGGGTTTCTTGTAGACGGTTCTTAAAATTTTGAGGTATGTTCCATCTATGCCTTGATGTTTGAGGGTTTTTTCAAGAATGGGTGCTGGATTTTATCAAAAGCTTCTTCTGCATCTAATGATATAATCATGTGGTTTTTGTCTTTATATCTGTTGATGTATTTAATTACGTTTACGGTCTTGCAAATGTTGAACCAGCCCTGCTTCCCAGGGATGAAGCCTACTTGGTCATGGTGGATGATTTTTGAGATGTGTTGGTGGATCCAGTTTGCTAGGATCTTGTTGAAAATTTTAGCATCTATGCTCATCAAAGATATTGGCCTGTAGTTCTCTTTCTTTCTTGGATCTTTACCTAATTTTAGTATCAATGTGATGTTAGCTTCATAAAATGTTTTGGGGAGAGATCCATCTTTCTCAATTACCTGAAATACTTTCAATAGGATTGGTATGAACTCTTCCTTGTATATTTTGCAGAATTCTGCTGGAAAGTCATCTGGTCCAGGGCTTTTGGTAGGTAGTTTTCTTATGATATAGCAGATTTACTGGGTGTATTTAGGGCCTCAACTTTTTTTTTGTTTCAATCTGGGGAGGTTGTGTGATGTAAGAAAGTTTTCCATTACATTTAGATTTTCAGGTTTTTTTCCATACAGGAGTACATAGTAATCTCTGATAATCTTTTGCATTTCTTTAGGTTCAGTTATAACTTCATCTTTTGTACTTCTGACTGTGTTTATTTGGGCATTTCCTCTCTTTTTCTTGGTCAGTCTAGCTAGGGGTTCATCAATCTTGTTTATCCTTTTAAAGAACAAACTTTTATTTCATTTTTTTGTATTATATTTTTGTCTTCTATTTCTCAAATTTGGGTCTTTATTTTAGTGATCCGGATTCTTTAGCTGAAGTTAGGATTTGGTGGTCTTGCTTTCTCAATTTCTTTAGGTGATTTGTTATGCTGTTAACTTGTGATTCTTTCCATTTTCTTCATGTGTATTTGTAGAGATATGAATTCCCATCTTAGGACTGTTTTCTTGGCATCCCAGAGATTTTGGTAAGATATCCCTTCATTTTCATTTGTTTCCAGGTATCTTTGAATCTCTGTTTTGATTTTCATATTGACCCAACTGTTTAGCATTATACTGTTTAGTGTCCATGTCTTTGTGGGTTTTGGAGGAACTTTGTTGGTGTTGATATTTATTTTTATTCCACTGTGGTCTGAAAAGGTGCATGGCAGAATTTCAATCTTATGGAATTTATTGATGCTTGATTTATGGCTGAGGATGTGGTCAATCTTAGAGTAAGTTCCATGTGGTGATGAGTAGAATGTATATTCTGTGGTTGTTGGGTAGAGTGTTCTGTAGGTATCAATTAAGTCCATTTGGTCAAGTATCATGTTGAGGTTCCAGATCTCCTTGTTGTTTTTTTTCTTGATGATCTGTCTAGGGGTTAGTGGGGTGATTAAATTCCCAGCTATGATAGTGTTAAAGTCAATATCTTTTTTAGTTTGCGTAGAAGCTGCTTTATGAAAGTTGTTACTCCTAAGTTGGGCGCATATATGTTTAGTATGAATATTTCTTGATAGAATGAACCTTTTATCATTATGTAGTGACAGCTTGTATCTTTTTAAATTTTTGATATTCCAAAGGGTATTTTGTCTGATATTAAGATTGGAACTCCTGCTTTCTTTTGTGTTCCATTCACCAGAAATTTTGCTGTCCATTTCTTACTTTGAGTCTGTGAGTGTTCTTTCTGGTGAGATGGGTCTCTTAGAGACAATAATATATTGCTGCATCATGATGTTTTATCCAATTTGCCATGCTATGTCTTTTCAGTGGTGCTTTAGTTCATTCACATTCAGGCTGATTATTAAAATGTGATTGTTATTTCTTGTTATGAGGTTCTTATAAAGTTTTTTCTTTTTTGTTTGTTTTCTTGTAACTTTTCAGTATGTGTGTGTTTTCATGTTTGCAGTTGTGATGTATACTCTGTTGATTCCGTGTTCTTCTATTCTCTTGGGAAGGGCCTGGTCAATCTTTTTTTTTCTTTCTTCTGTGTTTAAAACCTTTTAAAATATCTCCTGTCTGGGAGCTGCATATTTTCTTAGGGATTGGTTATCTGGGAAGGATTTTAATTCTCTGTCACTGATGAAGCTTAGCTTGGTTGGGTAGGAAATTTGTAGTTGAAATTGTTTATCTTTGAGAACTTTGAATATTGAACCCCAGTCCCTTCTAGGTTGTAGTATTTCTGCCAACATGTCTGCTACTATTCTGATTGATAGTAGGTAGTCTGACCTTTCTGACTGATAGTAGGTAGTCTGACCTTTCTGTCTTGCTGTCTTTAGGATTTTCTCTCTTGTGCCTACTTTGTTAGGCAAATTATTATGTGTCTAGGAGCTGGTATTCTCATTTGGTGTCTTGTGGGAGGTTCTCTGCATCTCTTGTGTTTGGATGGTCACAGCTCTGGTATGAGGAGGAAAGTTTTCTTGGATAACCTCCTGAAATACTTGCTCCAAGGTGTTTTCCATTTCCCTTTCTTCTTCTGGGATACCAATTAGGTATAGATTTGGCCTCTTGATATACTTGCACATCTCTTGGAAGCTTTGTTCTTCTTTCTGATTTTCTTTTTATGTTTTACACAGTTTGGGCTAATTCTATTTTTGGTTTTCAAACACTGAGATTCTTTTTTCTGCTTGATTAAATCTGCTTTCCATGCTTGTCATCTTGTTATTTATTTTGTGGATGAAATTTTTTATGTCCAAAATCTCTCTTTCAGTCTTGCATCTTGTTTTTCTTGAGTCTTAGTCACTCTTTCCATCCATCTCTTAGTCCCTGTTGTATTCTTGGGCCAGTCATTGGTGACTTCCATTGTTTGGGCACTGATGTCTGATTTTTTGGGCATTTGTTACACTGGGAATTACCCATGTTCTTCTATTGATTTTTTCCTCAGTTGTGGCAGTTCTCTTTCTTTTCTCTTTAGTTCTGTTATTCAGTGGCAGTGGGAGAGGCTTTCACTTCTGATGTCTGCTCAGCCCTCTATTCTTTCCTGATTAGGCCTCTGAATTTGTTCTATTTTGAAACAAGACTATGAGTGGGAAGTTTTGCTATCTCTTGTAGTTTTGATAGTTGAATAAGGTGGAAGATGGGGACCTAGGATTCAGAAACTGATAGTGAGCCGGGCTCGGTGGCTCAGCCTGTAATCCCACGCCTTGGGAGGCTGAGGTGAGTGGATTGCCTGAGCCCGCAGGTTCGAGACCTGCCTGGGTAACTTGGCGATACCTCATCTCTACAATAAATAAAAAAATAGCTGGGTATGTTAGTGCGCGCCTGTAGTTCCAGCTACTCGGAAGACTGAGGCAGAAGGATTGCCGGAGCCCTGCAGGTCGAGGCTGCAGTGGCCGGGAACAGCCACTGCACTCCAGTCTGGGTGACAGAGTGAGACTCCAACTCAAAACAAAAAAAAAAAAAGAAAGAAATAAACTGATTGTGAAATTGGTTCTTTGAAACCCAATCCCCACCACCACTCCGTGTGATGATGCACGCATGTACCCCCTGAGTCCAAGGTACAGTAACAGAAATGAGAAGAATAGAGAAAAGTAGGATGAAGTAAGATGGTCAAAAATGAAATAAAATAAAATAAAACAAACACAGATAAACAAAAGCAGAAGCCAAAGCAAAAATAAGTGAACACACACCTATGCTTACTCACATACAGAAACCAAAACCAAAACAAACTGGAAAAAAGAAAAACAAAGCAAAACAAACACCCCCCCCCAAAAAAAACCCAGGAAAATTGAACACACACATGCCCAACACAAAATGAGAGAAGAAAAAAAGAAAAGAGAAGTAAAAAAAGGAATTCAAATTGAACCCTCACACATATATTCATGCACACATTAAACTATAAAAAAGAGAAGAACCCAACAAACAAAAACTAAAAGAGGATCACTGAATCATTCACATACATATGAACAGAACACAAAAATGAAATAATAAAGAAAGAAAAAAAAGTAAGGGGAGGGGAATGCCGATTGAACCCTTACATACACATTCATGCACAAAGGAAAAAAAATCGGAAAAAAAGAAAAACAAACAAGGAACAACCTTCCCTCTTGTGACAGTTTCTATAATTACTGCTGTCACCTGCGGAGTGTGACCTTATTCACAATCTCCCCAGGGTGGGGAGCGGAGCAGGGGAAGGAGGAGGAGACAGTAGGGGTTGGTGGGGCTTCAGCTCACCCCTCCCAGTCTCATATAATCAGGAAGATTCCCTCAGTGAGGAGGTGCAGGGTTGTCTCTTCCCCAGGTATTGGTGGGGGTCCCTCTCAGTCATGCCCCAATCGTGTGGATCTGATATTCAGAGGATTGCTGGGGTGGAGGAAGTTGGGTCAGCCCCAGACTCACCACTGATCTCTTCAAGGGTCTTCCTCATCCTTTTTTGGTCACACCCTTTTTCTCTCTGTTGAATCAGGATAGGGAGTGGGGCATCTGAGACTCAGCACTTGTCCTATCCCTCTGGAATTTGTGCTTTGGGGATATTTCCTCTGGGCCACAATTAGCCCCTGAGTAGTTAAGCATCCAGTCACAGAGATTGGGTCTGTCACTCCGTGGTGAGCAAGCCAGTGCCCTTTCCTGCCTGGTTTTCAAGATGATGGCAGGGTGCCCCTTTCCTCTTCTCCAGCGGGGCTCTGCTTCTGTGCTTTCTGGCTGTGTTCCCTCCATAGCTTTTGCTGCCAGTGTCTGGTTAGGCACTGCAGTGATGAGGCGGAGCTTAGAACTTACAGTCACTCCTGGCAGCTTCTTCCTGGGAAGGGGCTGATTTTTAAAAAATGGCACCCACCTTCAGTACCCTGGGAAGTACTAGGGTCCAAGTAGAGCAACTGTGTGTGCCAGGAGAGCCCTGGCCACTTGCTCTCTTATCTCCATTCAGCCACTCACATGCCCACTTACCAATAGACATGTACACAAAATTTTCCATGTACTCACTCACTCACTCACACTAGGACTTGCACAATCCAGCTGATTCCGCTTCCATCTTCCTTTGAAATCCCCTTTCTTCCTTCCTTCTTTCCTTTCTCTCCCTTCCTTCCTTCCTTCCTCCATTTCTTCTTTTCTCCCTTCCTATCTCCACACTTATTTATATACTGTGAAGGGAGTAAATAATGGACTACCCAAGGGATATTGGCATGACTGGGTTGGGATGAATGTTAAAGTGACCTTGAAGTAAGGTTGGTGAAAGGAAAGGTTTTAGCAAATGCATAGGGAGTCCCTTGCAACTGGGAGGGCAACCTCCAAAGGGGAAACTCGATGTGGGACAAGAGGGAAATCTCTTGGTTGAAGTGGAGAGCAAGAACAGAGAATTTGTAGAAAAGAAGACCTGAATGCTGGAAATGCAGCCAGGAGTTCAGAACAAGGTTAGATTTGATTTGGGATAATATTTCAAACTACTGTGTTTGCTTCCCTCATGTCATCTCTTGTCTCTGTTTCTCTCAATGAGGTAACATTTCTTGATGGAACACAATGTCTTCAAAAAATGTTTGACGTGAGAAATCAAATGCATGTTCCAAATGACTCCCTGCTGTGTAATGCACTTATCAGGTTTGTGTCTATTGTCTAGTTACTAGAACCTTACTACTCTTCTAATGACAGATTAAATCCAAGGAGTTGTTTCTTGGCCACCATGATCTGTTCTAACCTTTAGTCTGTTCTGATCTGTTTGGTCTCTTCTTGGAAAATGAATCATGTTTTATAGAAAGAAGTCGAGTAAAGAGTATCTAAACTGCGCTGTGATTCACAGCTCTTGACAGCTGTGGTCCCTGCCTCATCTACCTGATTTAGATCACTGAATGTTCCTCCCATTCATGAATGATGCAGTGCTAAAAAGTATATCTCAGAATATTTAAACTTTAAGAACTCAGTGCTGGTGTGAGGTAGGGATATCTGTGTATATGTGTGTACTATATCCAGTTCTAGAGACAGTAACAAACAATAGAATCCTTAGCAAATGATTCAAAATGCCAATTAATTTAACACTTTCCTCATTTAACCTAGGGATCCTCACTGGCAGTGCTTGTGGCTATAGCGTTTCCCCCAAGATTAAAAATATATTACTGAGTGATCTTTCACAGAAACAAAGAACTTAGTATCACATGTTTTCACTCATAAGCAGACTTTGATCAATTATAATGCTATAAGAAAAGGATTGGCAGTAATGGGAAACTGCTGGGAGGGGGGGTGAGGAAGTAGGATTGGCCGTAGTGGGAATCTGCCTGGGGAAGAGGGGGGCACACCTCATCAACAAGGGTACCTGCATAATGAACATTTGTATACCTAACCTGAATTGTACCCCACATCTTTAAAATAGAAAATTAAAAGTTTAAAAAACTAATGAAAATGTAATTTAGTAATATAATATAATTTAGTAATATAATACTTCTCTTTTTTAAAGTAATTCTCATTAGGATTAGAGACAAGACCTGAAATAACATCAAGAACAGGTTTTATATTTTATTTTCACATTGAAAACGAGTCAGATTTGCTTCAGCCTCAAAGAGCATGTTTATGTAAAATTAAATGAATGCAGTAGCAAGCTGCACTTTTTTTTCTAATGGGAAAAGGGTTTAAATCTCCTGTGGAACATATGCTGGAAACCTAAAAAAGGGAGAAGAATCAAAAGGGAGGGAGAGAAGAAGTGAGAGAGAAAGGGAAAGAGGTAGAGTAGGAGGGAAATGATGAAAGAGGGAAGGAAGGAAAAACCTGCATCATTCACATACAACATTTCTGTGATCACTTTAGCTTAATTGCTGCAATATTATACATTGCAAATCCATCACCTCTTAGGTAATTACTGCTTCATTATGCTGAGTTTACAATGACCCATTTGCAATCATGAAATGGATCATCTCCCACCACAGAGAACCACAACAGAGGCTGATTCTTCTGGCACCTCTCCCTGTCAGCCAGCCTCAGGGAGAAGTTCCCTGTACTCCAGACATTTTACAAAAGATCTGGAGAGTGAGCACCAAGTGCTATTTGGGGACAGAGTAGAGAGGAGAGGGTTAACAGCAAAGGGAAAATATTAAGACCAAGTCAAATTGATGTCTATCAGTTTTTTAAATAAAAGTGACCTGATTAACAAAATCATTGATATTTTCATGGGGCGGGGGAGATGGTATTCAAATCTGTGTCTGATTTCTGTAAGAGCTAGAAACCTCTGTCCTTAGTTTAGAAGCATAGTTAAAGCAATAGTCATATTGAGTCTTTATACAGCTCTGGATTTCAAGATCACCTTTTGCCTAGAAAGTGATGAGGGCAAAAGTTCATGCAAATCACTGATGATAGAATGCTTTGTCCATTTCATGGATAAAAGGGAAAGTCATCAGTGAAAAGATATAAGACTGAGGTTTGATAAGATGGAAAATAGGAGAAAAATATTGGAAATAGCAGGATAGTGCTCTCTCAAATAAGGTGGAGTCACTATAGCATGAGATCAAGCAAACCCCTAGATACTCAGATCAGGTAGCAGAGCTCCTTCTTTTACTGGGAAAATGAAATCAAGACAGTTTACCCTACCCTCATCCCTCCTCCACCCTACCCACTGCTGGCCCATCTCTCAGGTTTTTGAGAAGATTAATTTCTCAATTCTTATCTATTGCCTGTCTGTCTTTTGTAGATTGGCCCGCTCACTGGTTCATTAATTAATATGTTCCTTCATTAATTCTTCATCCACACATGTGCTCAAATTGTTCGTATTATCTACTATACATCATCTGGAGTCAGAGGACCTTTACTAAACTTTAGATAATGTAACAGCACAGGTAGTAAACTTGTGCCACACTGGTGTAACTCCTGTGTCTGGTACAGACACGGTCACAGCTTCACCTGTCAGTGATTAGTTGTCCCCTGTGATGATACTATGTCCAGTGCATGCACTACTTTTTCTAGATATTTACTATTTACTAGATATTATCAAGAGTAATATCATAAGTGGATAATGGAAGGGTGAAGCAAAGAAACTTTCTATATGAAGGACTGAGTAGAGGTTTACTGGGTATATTAAGACCAGAAAAGAGAGGACTCTGATTAGATGTTACAACTAACTTCACAAAGCAGAAGAACTGTAATGACTCCATGCTTTACTCTGAGGTTCGATGTTGCTGCTCACATTACTAAAATCGCCATGCTTTGATTATTTTCTTTGTATTGAGTACTGTATACTACTTATAAGTAATGTTAAGTAGATTCTCAGGAAGATGGTGGTGGAGCCAGTTGGACTAAGCAAGTCCCAGTGTGAGTGAACAAGTATATGGAAACATTTGCATATGTGTAGGTGAGTAAGTAGATATGTGAGTGGCTGACTGAATAGGGATTCAGGAACAAGTGACCAGGGTTCTCCTGGTGAAGTGGCTGGTGTTGCAGCTGCTCTGCTTGGTCCCTAGTGCTTCTTGGGGTATAGAAGCTGAGTGCCATTTTTTAAAAAATCAACCATGCCCTTCTTAGGAAGAAGCTGTTAGAAGAGAATGCCAGCTCCAGGTCTGTCCCACCACTGCAACACCAGACCAGACACTGTCAGCAAGAACTAAGGAGGGAGTACAGTGAGGGAGCCCAGAGGCAAAGCCTAGAGAAGACAAAAGTGGTACCTTGCCACCATCTTGAAAACTGGGCAAGAAAGTGATTCAGCTTGATAATCACGGAGTGACAGATCTGACACAATCTCTGTGACTGGCGGATTAGCTATTCAGGGGTTGATTGTGACCCAGAGGGAATATTCTGAAAGCACAAACTCCAGAGGGACACGATAAGTTGCTGAGTCCCAGGCATCCCATCCCCCACTCTGATTCAGCTGCAGGACAAAGGACGTGGCCAGAAAAGGACAAGTAATACCTCCAAAGAGATCAGTAGTAAGTCTGGGACTAACCCAGCTCCCTCCTCCCCCACAATCCATGAAACATCAGACCCAGACAGCTGGGGCACAACTAAAAGGGATGAACCTAGGCAAAGCCTGGTGTCAGTCACAGTTAGAGGACTCCACTCTAGGATAAGCCTGGCTGGGGCACTCCCCATCCATACCTCGGGAAGAGAAAATCTTACACCTCTCCACAGGAGGGTGTCCCCCTGACCATACTAGAGTGGAAGGAGAGGACTGAAGCCCTACCTATCCTCACTGTCCCCTCTGCCTTCCCTGGGCTAGATGATGGGGAGATTGTCAATGAGACTGAAGAGCCACAGGAGAAAACAGGGTGACAGCTGAGAGGAACAACTACAGAACCTGCCACAAGAGGGTAGGTTTTTGTTGTCATTGTTTGTTTGTTAATTTTTAAATATTTTTCCTTTATGCATGAATGTATATGTAAGGGTTCAATCTCCAACCCCTCACCACCTCTTTTTTTTTCTTCTTCTTTTGTTTTTTTGTTTTCTATTTATGTGTGTACGTGAAGGAGCGAATGTTCATCTTTCAGTTTTTTTGCTTGTTTTTGCTTTTTTGTTCTTCTCTTCTTTTTAGTTTAATGTATGTGTGAATACATGTGTGATGGTTCAATATGAATTCCTTTTTGGGGGGTTGAATGTGTGTGTGTGTGTTTGGATTTTCTGTTTTTGTTGTTGTTATTTGTTTTGTTTTGCTTTGTTGTTATTCTAGTTTGTTTGGTGTGTGTCTCTCTCTCTGTGAATGTGTGTGTGTTTAATTGTTTTTTGCTTTGGTTTTTGCTCTTGCTATTCTTTTTTTATTTTTAAAAAAAATTTTGTCTATCTTATTTCATTCTACTTTTCTCTGTTCTCCTCATTGCTGTTACTGTAGCTTGGACTCAGGGAGTACACACATGTATCCATTGCATCATCATATAGAGTGGTGGGGTGGGGAGAAGGTCTCAGGGAACCCATACCACAATCAGTGAATATTAATTGTGATTTGCAAGAAGTTTCTGAATCCTAGGTCTCCTTCCTCCACCTTATTCAACTTTCAAAATTACAAGAGACAGCAAAGTTTCCCATACACAGACCTGTTTCAAAATAGAACACATTCAGAGCCTCGATCAGGGATGAATAGAGGACCGAGCAAACATCAGAAATGAAAGCCTCTCTCACTGACATTGAATAATAGAACTAAAGAGAAAAGAAAGATTTCAGTCACAAATGAGGAATAATCAATGGAAGAACACAGGTAATTCCCAGTGTAACAAAGAGAAAATGCCTGAAAAATCAGATCTTAGTGCCCAAACAATGGAATTCACCAATGACTGGCCCAGAATACAACAGGGACTAGGGAATGGATGGAAAGAGTGAATAAGACTCAAAAAAGACAAGATGCAACACTGAAAGAACATGTAACAGAGATTTTGGCCATACAAAATTTCATCCACAAAATAAATAGCAAGATGACAAGCATGGAAAGAAGAATTAATCAAGTAGAAGAAAGAATCTAAGAACTTGATGACCAAAACATGGAATTAACCTGATCTGTAAAAATTATAGAAATAAAACTCAAAAAGAAAGAACAAAGCCCCCAAGAGATGTGCAATTACATCAAGAGGCCAAACCTATGCCTGATTCTTATCCCAGAAGAAGAAAGAGAAATGGAGAACACCTTGGAGCAAGTATTCCAGGAGGTTATTCAAGAAAACTTTCCTCGTCTCACCAGAGCTGTGACCAGTCAAGCACAAGACATACAGAGAACCCCTGCAAGACATCAAATGAAGAGACCAACTCCTAGATACACAATAATTTGCCTATACAAAGTAAGCACACACACACAAAAATTCTAAAGGCAGCAAGAGAGAAAGGTTAGACTACCAGCCAGGGAAAACCAATCAGTAGAGCAGCAGATCTATTGACAGAAACACTGTATGCTAGAAAGGACTGGAGTTCAATATTCAAAGTTCTCAAAGATAAACAATGTCAACCAAAAATTTCCTACCCAGACAATCTCAGCTTCATCAGTGATGGAGAATTAAAATTCTTCCTAGACATCCAATTCCTAAGAGAATATGCAGCTCCAAGACCAGCTCTACAGGAGATGCTTAAAAGTGAGATGCTTAAAAGTTATTAAGCACAGAAGAAAGAAAGAAAAAAAAGAATGACCACGCACTTTCCAAGAAAACTGCAGAACACAGAATCAGCAGAGAATATATCATGACTGCTAACTTGAAAACACACACATACATCAACCCAAAATCTAAAAGAAAACAAAAAACTTTATAAGAACCTCATGACAGGGATAAATAATCACATTTCAATAATCAACCTGAATATGAGTGGACTAAATGCACCACTAAGAAGACATAGAATGCCAAATAGATTAAAAAAAGCCATGACTCAATAATTTGCTGAATCCAGGAAATTCATCTCATCATAAGAGATGCACACAAACTCAAAATAGGAGGATGGGAAATGATTTTCCATGTGAATGGATCATAACAGAAGGCAGGAGTTGTGATTTTAATACCCGACAAAACAAGCTTTAATATATCAAAATTTAAAAATATGTGGAAGGACAGTACATAATGATAAAAGTATCATTCCATCAATGAGAAATATCCATCTTAAACATATATGCCGCCAACACAGGAGTACTAGCCTTTATAAAGAAATTTCTAAGTAAATTAAAAAAAGATATTGACTCTAACCATATTATAGATGGGTACTTCAATACCCCACTAACAACCCTAGATAGATCATAGAAACAAAATATTAACAAACAGATTTGGAACTTCAACTATATACTTGACCAAATGGATTTAATAGATACCTGCAGAACACTTCACCCAACACCACAGAATATACAGTCTACTCATCACCACATGGAAAGTACTTCAAGATAGAGCACATCCTTATTCATAAAACAAACATAAACAAATCTTATAAGATCAAACTATTGCCATGCATGTTCTCAGACCACAGTGGATTAAAAATAAATATCAACATCAACAAAATTACCCTAAAACACATAAATACAAGGACACTAAACAGCATGATTCTGAATGACTACTGGGTCAACACAGAAATCAAAACAGAAATTTAGACGTTCCTAGAAAAAAAATGAAAATGAGGAAGCATCTTACCAAAACCTCTAGAATGCTATGAAATCACTTCTAACAGGGGAATTTATATCTCTATGACCACACATCAAGATAATGGAAAGCTCACAAGTTAACAGCCTAACAAATCCCCTAAGGGAGCAGAAAAGGCCACCAAACCCTAACTTTAGCAGAAGAATCCAGATCACCAAAGAAAAGTTAAAATACAGGACAACAGGCAAAAATAATCATAGGAAAAAAAATCAACAAAATAAAAAGCTTGTTCTTTGAAAGAATTAACAAGATTGATTGACCCCTAGCCAAAATAACCAAGAAAAAATCCAAATAAACACAATCAGAAATGTAGTACATCAAATCACAACTAATCCTGAAGAAATACAATAGATAATCAGAGATTACTATGCACTCCTTGTATAGAAACAACTTTTATAACCTAAATAAAATAGAGGACTTTATGACATCACACAATCTCCCAAGGTTGAAACAAGAAGAAATTGAGTCATTAAATAGACCAATAACAATCCAGGAAATTGACTCTGTCATAAGAAAACTACCTTACACACACACACACACACACACACACACACACACACACACACACAGAAAAGCCCTGGACCAGACGGCTTTCCAGCTCAATTTTACAAAACATACAAGAAGGAGCTGATACTAACCCTATTGAAAGTATTCCAGGCGATTGAGACAGATGGAATTCTCTCCAGATCATTTTACAAAGCTAACATCTCATTGATACCCAAACCAGGTAAAGATCCAACAAAAAAGGGAACTACAGGTCCATATCCCTAATGAACATAGATGCAAAAATTCTCAACAAGACTCTAGCAAATCAGTTCCAACAACACATCTCAAAAATCACCCACCATGACCAATTAGGCTTTATCCCCAGGATGCAGGGCTGGTTCAATATCTGAAAGACCATAAATGTAATTTAATACATCTACAGATGTAAAAACAAGAACCACATGATTATATCATTAGATGCAGAAAAAACTTTTATAAAATTCAGCATCCCTTCTTGATAAAACCCCTTGAACACCTAGGCATATAAGGAACATACCTCAAAATAGTAAGCGCCATCTACAATAAATCCACAGCCAACAATATTGCTAAATGGACAGAAACTGGAAACATTTCCCCTGAAAACTGAAACAAGACAAGGCTGTCCACTCTCTCCCCTCTTGTTCAACATTGTGTTGGGAGTCCTAGCTAGAGCAATTAGACAAAAGGAGAAAATCAGAGTTATCCAGATAGGAAGAAAGGAAGTTAAGTTATTCCTCTTTGCTGATAATATGATCCTACACCTCAAAAAGTCAAGAGAAACTGTCAAAAATCTGCTTTCATGGATAAAGGACTTTGGCAAAGTCTCCAGGTACAAAATAAATGTGCAAAAGACAGTTGCATTCTTATACACCAACAACAAGCAGGCAGAGAACCAAATAAAAAGCACAATCTCATGCACAGTAGCCACAAAAACAATGAAATACCTTGGCATCTTCCCAACCAAAGATGTGAAAGACCTTTACAATGAAAACTACAAAACATTGCTCAAGAAATCCAAGAGGACACAAACAAATGGAAACATATTCCATGCTCATGGATAGGAAGAATGAACACTGTCAAAATGTTCATACTGCCAAAGGCAATCTACAGATTCAATGCAATACCAATTAAATTACCAATATCATTCTTCTGAGACCTTGAAATGCCAATACAGAAATTTATATGGATACATAAATGACCACAAATAGCCAAAACAATCCTTAGAAAAAGAAACAAAATGGGAAGTATTACACATCCAGACTTTAAACTTTACTTTAATGCTACAATAATCAAATCAGCCTGGTATTAGTACAAGAACAGACATATGGACCAAAGGAACAGGATAAGGATTCCAGATACGAAACCTCAATTTCTCAACCAACTCATCTTTGATGAAGTTTCCACCACCAACCACTGGGGAGAGGAGAACCTATTCAGTAAGTGGGGCTGGGAAAACTGGCTGACCACATACAGAATATTGCAACAGGATCCCTGCCTATCATCATGCACAGAAATCAACTCTAAATGGATCAGACCTAAATGTAAAACTTCAAACTATAAGAATCTTAGAAAACACAGGAGATACCCTTAGAGAAATAAGAGTAGACAGCCAATTCCTGATCAAAACCCCAGATGTCCATGCCATAAGAGGTAAGATAGACAAGTGGGGCCTCATCAAACTGAAAAGTTTCTGCAAAGGAAAATGAACCATCAAAAGAGTGGGGAGGCAGCCCACAGAATAAGAAAAAATATTTGACAACTGTGCATCTGGCAAAGACCTAACATCCAGGATCTTCAAGGAACTCAAACATCCTGAAAGGAAAAACAAACAAACAGCTCAATTCACACTGTACCCCAGCACCCCCCCCAAAAAAAGTGGGCAAAAGATATGAATAGACACTTCTCAAAGAAGATATACGGGCAGTCAACAGACACATGACAAAGTGCTCAGCGTCATTAATCATCAGAGAAATGTAAATCAAAACCACATTGAGATATCACTTAATCCCAGTAAGAATGGTCATCATTAATAAAACAAACAACAAGAGATGCTGGCAAGGATGCAGAGAAAAAAGAATGCTTCTACACTGCTGGTGGAAATGCAAACTAGTGCAACCTCTTTGGAAAACAGTGTGGCAATTTCTAAAAGAACTAGACATTGACCTTCCATATGACCCAGCAATCCCTCTACCAGAGGAACTCAAATCTTTCTACAAAAATGATACCTGCACACACATGTTTATCGCAGCACTATTCACAATAGCAAGAACATGGAACCAAGCATACTACTCATTGAAACTGGACTGTTAAAAAAAAATGTGGTACATATCCACAATGAAGTATTATTATCCTCATTTCTCAGATAGGGAAATTGAGACTCAGAGAAGTGAAGTCACTTACCTGGTATCTCTGTCCGGATGGAATCAAGAAATCAGAGAGCACTTTAAGTATTTGCAACAGAGAGAATTTGATACAGGGAAATGGTGACATGGGTGAGGAGGGAACCGAGCCATCAGGGGATGGTAGGCCACTCAGAGATTAGCAACAACAGAAAGGTATTACTACCCCTAGGCTGGAGGGGGGAAGGGAGGAGGGGGAAGATTCCTAGAGTCCTGGCCAGTGTCACCAGCTAGATGCTGGAAACTTGGAGGAGTCATCCAAGCTTCCAGAGACAGAGCAAGAAGGAGAGGAATGCCCTGGTTTCTCTCCTCCTTTTGCCTTCTCACCAAATGCCATGGCCTCCTGTTGGCTGAACCCAGTAGGAAGCCAGTTGACAAAGAGTCTGGAAAATGCAGCCTGCAGGGGTGAGGCCTCCTATGACAAGGTCAGAGCTGAGGACAGGCAAATAAGCCCAAGACCAGGACAACCGGTAAGTAGCTTGGCCAGAACTTGAACCCAGATCTGATCCAGAGCCCAATAAACCACACCTCCTGTCATGGAAGCATATAGTAGCCTACTCTGCGTTTCCTCAGGGTGGCACCCATCATTTCACATGGAAACAGGGGAGGATCAGATGACCTTCCCAGACTCTGGACAATGTTTCCTATTCTGGGCGGACACAAGAGGATCACCCTCAGGTATGAGTTCCAACCCTGGCTCAGACAATGATGCCCTGTGTGACTTTAAGCAAATGAAGTCACTTCTCTGAGCCTCAGTTTCCTCCACTGAAGAAGGGATGATAGAAATAAACACCCCACAATGGATAACAAAAAAGTGGTACATATACACATATGTACATATTACACAGCCATAAAGAAGGACAAACATATGGACTTTGCAGCAACTTGGATGGATTTAGAGTCTGTCATACTCAGTGATCTATCACAAAACAAAGAACTGAGTACCACATGTTCTCACTCATAAGTGGGCCCTGAACATTTATCATAATACTACCAGAAATGGATTGACAGTAGTGGGATACTGCCGGAGTGGGGTGGGCAGACACAGCATCAATAAGGGTATCTGATCTCAAACCAGGCAAAGTGAGGACCAAAGGGAGGCCCAAACTTTACCTGTATGATGACCACTTGTATGCCTAACCCTGAATTGTACCCCACATCTTTAAAATAACTAATAAAAATGATGTTAGGTAATCTTTTCAATAATTAATACATTGAAAAAAATATAATTCATTTTACAAGTGAAAAACGGAGGCTAACAAAAGTAAATAACTTGCCAAGTGTCACCAATTATTACAGTAGAGACTGGAATCTAAACTCAGAACTGTTTGACTTCAAATGACTTACTCTTTTTTTTTTTTTTTTTTTGAGTTGGAGTCTCACTCTGTCGCCCAGACTGGAGTGCAGTGGCCGCTCCCAGCCACCGCAGCCTCGACCTGCTGGGTTCCGGCGATCCTTCCGCCTCAGCCTTCCAAGTAGCCGGAACTACAGGCATGCGCTACCATGCCCGGCTGACTTTTTTTTGATTTATTGTAGAGATGAGGTCTTGCTGCCCAGGTGGGTCTCGAACCCGCGGGCTCAGGCAATCCACTTACCTCAGCCTCCCAAAGGCGCGGGTTTACAGGCTGAGCCACCGAGCCTGGCTCAAATGACTTACTCTTAATCACACTGTTATAGTGACTCGCAAATTATTAAGACCATGTAGGTAACGGAGAAAAAAAACATAGTAGATGCTTTACAGATAGACAATCTCTTCTCTTTCTTTCTTGCCTTCTTTCTTTTTTATTTAGAAGTGGTTGCTTATTGTGAATGGGGGGATGACTAGAAACAGGGGTAGGAAGCTTCTGAGGAAACTCATTTTAGAAACTTGAAAACTGTCCACTTTGGAGAGGAGCTCCCTCATGAAATGATTATAGTCCCCTAATTGGAGATATACAAGCATAAGCAGCTATGTAGCTATTTTTGTGAAGATGATGGTAGAAGACACTTGGTCGTTGAATAAGACTTTCCCTAGAGGCTAGTAGTTCTCTCTAAATCCCCACATTCCATGAGATATTTTATGTTGGTTTGGCAACAATTAACCCCAGGTTACCAGGTATGTTTCTGGATTGCAGGTGACAACCAATGAGCCACTCTTCCTTCTCAGCAACACTGTAAGCGTTCTTTAATAAGATAACGGAGAGTGGGTATCGATTATTAAATAAACTTGTATGTTTAAGACAAATTAATGATTCAGCACATCTAGAGCAACACAGCAGCCTCTTGGTTAAGAATGATTGTGTGTTTTAATGATCAATTGCTGTTTATTTGACACATGGCTGTCTGGGTAAATTTGAATGATGTGTATTTAGGAACCTTAATATAAACCACTACCTTGGAAACATAATCATTTATCAGGGACTAAGTTGTTGTTAATAACCTTCCCCAGGGAAATTGCAAGCAAATGGTTATGTATTTGGTGATATTGGGCCTTCAGTCAGACATGCTGGGAAACTTAATCTTCCATTTCGGAAGAATAATAGGACGTTATGTGGTAGAACAGTGACAGGGTCTGCAAAATAGACTGCATTACTTTCTCAGAGCATTGGGACAGAGGTGGGGTTAGGGTGCACATGAATTTTGATTGAAAGTGAGCTCCATTTTGCACTAAAACAAGCCTTGTAAAGATTAGGTGAGAGCTTTCTCAGGGAAAGAATCATAGATCATAACAGCTATAGTTCAACTTGAAAATCATCTAGTCTAATCTCATAGTCGAACACCTTTATTGTTACTGATGAGGAGACTGGGGCACAGGGAGCTACGGTAGGGTGTGTGGATCCTGTTCAAAGTCTCAGAGAGGAGGGCACTGGAGGAAGCCAAGGTGGAGTAATGTTAAGACCCATCCTTCACAGAATTTCAGTCCAGTAGCAGCAGTGGTATAAATGTAGAACAGTGAGGTAGCAGCACTGTGTGTTTGAGTAAGTGGCTTTCTGGGCGATACAGTCAAGAACTGCAGAGAGTCCCTGGGGGATGGGCTAAACAAGGGGTACCTGTGGAGGGTGTAAGGGTCTGAGGTGCTTTGGCATGAGAATGAACTAAATTGTCCACGAGGAAAACCCAGGGCATTACTGAGTTAGGAGATATTGGTGCACACTTGGCATTAGGGACAAGTATAGCATAGTTAGGAAATAGTGTTCATAGCTGTGGGTAGGCATGGAGAAGGGGGAAAGTAAGAAAGGACAATAGGAGCACTGGCATGCGACATGGCAGTGTCTGAGTGAAAGAATAGAAAAGTTCTACAATCTGAGTACCTATAAAAGTTTAAGATTCTGGAATTTTACAAATTTTGCAACTGTATCTGCTAGACAAAGCAGGAGCCAATAATTATAAATCTTTCCGGTGAAGGACTTTCACAATTTTATCCTCAATCAGGGTATTGGGTGGGGGTAACTGAAATGTCACCTCCTCTGTGAAGCCTTTTCCAAAATGTCTTGTGCTTAATTAGTTTGCTTACTGTTAGAATAACTACTTACACATTGTCTCCAGGTTTCTCCCATGTATCTGCCTCCCTTGATACACTTTGTCATTTAGATTGATCCCATGTCTGAATAATCTTGGTAACTCAGATGTCTAGCAAATTTTCAGGAAATAATACATGCTCAAAGTATATTAAGGGAATAAATAAACAAAAAATAATGAGTATTATGTATACACTACTTTCTAGTTTTCTAAAGGCCTGCATATCAATTATCTTTTTTAATTCTCACAATTATCTTGGAAAACAGCTCTAATTATTATTCACATTTTAGGGATGATGAATCTTGTTCATAGAGGTTAATTGTCCAATGTTACACAACTAGGAAGTGATAGAAATAAGAAGTCTTATAACTAACTCCAAAGTCCTAAGTTTTTTTTTTTTTTCTAGTGTATCATGCACTGGTGGAGAAAGGGGGGGCAGACTATCAAGGATAATTGCCTTAAACTCATTTTGCTCCTGCAGACCCAGCTGTCATACTAGAATGCAACTAATAAACTAATGCGTAATGATGCCCTTGTCTATTCAGCTGCCTAAACTAAAACAATCAGTCATGTTTAAAACTATATCCCATAGGGAATACAGCCTTGGGGTAAGTGAGACAACTGAGGCAAAAAACAAAGGGCCTTGGGACCACAGACAAGGAACCACATCACTCAGTTTTGAGTGATGAAACCTGGTAAATTTTATTGAGAGCATGGTATTGGACCAGAACGCCATAAGATCAGTAGAAACCTGGAATGCTAAGAAGCAAAGAAAGATTTTCCATATCAGATGAAATGATGGGACTCTAAAACCTGGAATGCTAAGAAGCGAAGAAAGGTGTTCCAGATCAGATGAAATGATGGGACTCTAAAGCAAAACAGTGAAAATTTGTAAAAATGTCTGAGGATTTGCCAAGGGTTTAGGGGTTGAAAAAGGAGGCGAATTGTGCATAACACAGAGAGATGAGTAGCTGAGATTGGTAACATGATCATAAAAAAAACTACACATACCATAATCATAGAGTTGGGATACCACTGTCAGCACAAGAGCTGTGCCTGAGCTTTAAGCTGGGGAATAACCAGGGCAGATATGCACTGCATGGTAGAAAGGTTATTTTGCTGACTTTGTGGAGAGTGGACAAGCCCTGACACAACAGCTCTTGGGGAGGTTGCCACATAGTCTAGATCAAGTTATGTGTAGCTTTGGATTGAGGAGCTCTGGGTGGGGCCTGATATTTTGCATTTCTATTTTTTTAGATTGGAAAATATAGTTTATTCAAAAAATAAATGAGAGAGAGAGAATGAGAAAGAGGAGATTCGCCTTCCCAAGGTGGGAAAGGGAGCCAAAGTCAGGAAACAGTGACAGCCAAGGCTTAAAGAGCACATGGCCACACCAGAGTCTAGTAAGGCAATGGCCACAATGGCCTGGCAATGGCAACTGGTTGCTCATGGTTGAGTCCTTTTAACCCTTCCCTTATATGGGGGAAGGTCATTAAGGTGATTGGGTGGTAGTCTGCTCCACATCATCACCAAGGGGCAGGTAAGTGCAGGTACTGACATCAGGTGATGGAATATTTTGCATGTCTAACAAGCACTCAAGTTGTGAGTAGCAAGGGGCTAGGAGACAGAAAAGAAGAACCACACTGAAGCCACAATTGTAAGAATAAAAAGAAGGGGATGTTTCTCGGAGTCCAGGAAAACCAAACTCTGTCTCTCTTTCATTGTCTAGCTAAGTTCTGTCAGGTATTCTCTGATATCTGCAATCCATAGATCTCCTGTACTTCTAAGGGGCTTACTGTGCTGTGAGCTATTCAGGTATTTGCAGAAATTTTAAAAATAAAAATGTATCAAATGTGTGTGTATTTCCCAGCTCCTGAATGACATTCAAATTCCCTAAGGGTCACAGATAATATAATAATCTTCTTGCTGTACTCTAGTGGGCACATTGCAGTTAGTATTAACAAATACTTAGTATGTTCCTGAAACACATGAGAATATTGGCTTTTGTTGTTAGAGATAAATAGTATTTTTGGTGTTGGGAAAGCTCACAAGTTAAAATTGATCTCTGGACAAATATTTTATGCTCTAGAATCTTTGGTAGTGTGAATAATTATTAAATTTATCTTATTTAATAAAGTATTCATTAATAAATGTCCTTCCCCATAATCTCACTTTAAGAAGGTAAGCCTAAATGAAGTTTTTTAAATAAAGAGGATATTCGTACTTATGTACTTTTATAGTAAAACCCTAAGCCCCCATTTGGGCTTCAGAATGAAAATCTAGGATTCAAGAATTCAGTGAGGACAGAGTGAGTTGCGGACCTTTGAAAGTGATAAAGTCTGATGGTGAGAATGGTAATAGCTGACACCTTTCTTTCTCAAGAGAATGGAAACAAATTGGTTCTAAATTCAATTGAGTTAACTCTGATTCTTTGAAATTGCTTTAGATCTCTGAGCTAGTAGACCCTGGGTGTGAACTTGGCTTAAACCCTAGCAACAAAATGTCTTTTTAGTTCCGTTAAATCTAGAAATGAAAAGGCTGCATGGTCTAAGCAAAAGGTCATGGCTTTTAGATATAGACAGATGTGGGTTAAAGCCCTCCAGGCCCTATCAAACAGCAGAATTATTGAGTAATTGTGGGCAAGTTATGTAACTGTGCTGGGCCTCACTGTCTTCATCTAGAAAAATAGTGAAAATCACCTATAAAAACGTGAGGCTTAGATGGGATCTTGAGTTGTCACTGCTCAGATGTTCTTTCTCTTTTTCTCTCAGTCCTTTTACATTATGAGTCCCCTTAAGACTGAGGACTAGAATATGGGGCAACTGAAAGCTCTGGGTGATAATAATTATAAGAAATAGATTCTTATCTTGTAATAAATTGAATCATAGCTTCGGTTTTACATTTTTAAAATATATAAAATGGCTTACGTTGTTGGAAAATGTAGATAAGATAAAGTGTTTTAACACTGCTTTACTCTCAATGTTAGGGCAGGTACCGTGTTGTATTGTATAGTCTGCCACCTTTTGGTTGGCTGGAAAACAAAAAACAAAAAAACAAAAAAAGAACTCTTTCTGGATAATAAGATTGATAGAAAAATAAAGATATGCCAGTCATTCTCAATGGGATCAACTACCATGGGCGTTTTCTGAAGGCAAATCTTTCTCTTAATTCAGCCTTGAGTCATTTTTTCTTTTGAAATATGGACCTTTAAAAAATATTTTAATAGTATATTCATCATTGGTTAGGTGTGTGGTCTAATTTAATTTAGATATCTTTTTTGGGCCTGAACTAACCAAACACAAAATCCCTTGTTTTCAATATGACACATGACTATTTTAGTGAATGAAGTGCTTATTTGTGCAATAAAGAGATTGATTATCAGAAATATTCTCGATAAATAACAAAATAAGTGCAAAAAATATAATCATTGTAACCAAAGATACAAATGAATGTAAAGACTTTGAGATATAATTCAGTCTATCCACTCACCCTGTGTGCTGATGTTAGTGATAAGACCAATGTTAATAATGACCCTTATTTCACCTTATAACTTAGAATTTATATTATATATTCTTTAGTTGTTTAGTTAGCGTAATGATACTTAAAATTGTTCTGTTATTCATAGATTGAAGTCCAACGCTATCTTCTATACATATGATCTTCATTTTTATATTTATTCAAAGCATATGTATTGAATATACAATATGTGCCAGGTACTCTCCTAAACTCAAGAATTATCACAATTGCCAAATCAGAAATATATCTAGGGAATTCTCTTCTATTGGAAGATGCCAGAAAATAAGCAAATGAATGCAGAGGCATTATGAAGTGTCAAAAAAAAAAAAATAAAGCAAAGAAAGGGGAAGAGTTTGACTGCTGAAGGGGACGGACATAGGTTTGGTGGTCAAGGAAGATTTATTTGATAGGTGATTTTTTTTTATTAAAGATATAAAGAAAACAAGAGAGCAAGCTAGAGGGCTATCTCGAAAAAAGCTTTCCTGACAGAGACAAGAGTAAAAGCAAAAAGCTCAAGTGGCAGCACCACTGACTTGTTGAAAGAGATCAAGGAAACAGGTGTGGCTGGGGCAGAGAAGGCAAGTGAGGGTGGAAGGAGACGAGGTCAGAGAGACAGAAGGGAGGCAGAGAATATGAGCCTCGTAGGCTGCTGTAATTGTGAGTGATGTGGAAAGCTCCTGCAGAGTTTTAATGCATCACGTGATCCCAATCTGTATTTTATAGTGTCACTCTGGTAGCTTGGAGAACATACTCTATTGGGCAGGAAAGGATGACCATTTAATTTGTTATCTACACCAGGATCCTTTTTAGAAGTTAAAATTGACACTATTTATAATGATACAGGATAAATATAACAGACATTGTTCTGGTCAAATCTGGATGTGTGCTTATCCCACAGAGGGAAGACCAGGTGGAGCTACTATGATGGTGCCCTGGGGAGATGTCTTTGAGACTGCATGCTCCCTGACTCTGCCAGATGTTCTCCATCTGATCCCCTGGAAATACTCTCCACTCTCCACTTGCCTTCACCTTGTTCTCTGCTCCAGGAAACTGGCCTATAAGGAAATCTCTGATGGGACTCCTGAGTCCCATGGCTTCAAGGTGAGTTTAGCCAAAGGGAACCCTGCTAGAAATGGAAGTAGCGAATATCTGTTCCTTTGACTCTTTTTCTAAAGGTTGCCTCAGACTAGCTGTGTTCCTCCAGAGAGAAGGTCACTACAACTTTCTAGGCAGTCTGCTTGCATGTCTCTTTCCCTTTCAGGTTCTGGTAACCTTTTTCTCCCCTGGTCCCTTTAAGTCTAGAGTTGACATCAGTTGCCACCACCTGGAGTTCTTGTAGGATCCCTTGGGGTTCCCTATCACCCTACCTACACCTTTAGAGTTAGTCTTTGTGTAAATAAACTCTTCTTGAATTATCCTAGCTTGGCTATGCCATCTGCTTCCTTATGGGAGAATGCCTGGTACACCGTCCATCCCTGAAGACAGTTCGAGGAATGAATTGCAGCAAGATGTGCCTAGCAAATAGCATCTTAGTGACACCATGCCTTGGAATGGCCTCCGTAAATCATAACGTGCATTAATTTCTTATGGGGAAAAAAAAGCAAAGAGGATACTTTTCTTCCTTGACTCTCTTTTAACTCAGGAATTCATTAAGCAGTCCTTGAAAGAAGGTGTTCAAGACAAATCTTAAAATACTATGTTTTTCAACTGCAGCCTGAAAGGACTGTTTTATATTTCAAAATAGGTTATCGTATGCCTTTATAATGAGGAGAGTTTCTCAGCAAAGGCAGCTCCAGATTGTGCCTTTGCCTTTCAAGGAAGTTTCCTTATTTGCACACCACTGAAAGGGTTTCACCTCAAGAAGGTGGCAAAGAAGAGGCTCCACTGGGTGATACTGAAGCACAGCTTTGTGATATTGAAAAAAGGGGATCAGAATAAGAATGATTTAAATCAGAAATAGTTACATATTCAGGGTGAACAAGAAACTGAGTTTGGTGCCAGATGAAATACAAAATAGCTTTGTGGGAAGGCTCTGGATAATAGGGGTGTTGTGTATCAGTGACCTTGGGGAGCCAAGTAATCAGAAACGTAGTCTTTCTTCTCACATTGTCCAGGGGGAGGGAGGGGCAAAAGAGGGTTAGAAGGCTATTACATTCTTAAGGAGCCCTATACTAGCAGAAGACCTGGTTAGGAAGCCATCTCTTGAGTCTCCATATTCCAAGCACTTAGCGTAGAGTCTTAGCAGTGTTTTAGGAATTCGTAAGTCTTTATCAGGTGATAAACAATGGATAAACAATGAATGCAGCAAACATTGACAAATAAATTCTCAAGATACAGCCAAGTCCTCAAAAGCAAATTCAACAAAATCTAAAATTGACAGGTTTGACCTTATCAATGTAAAAAGTTTTTGCATGACAAAAGAAACCATCAAGAGAGTAAAGAGACAACCCACAGAATGGGAAAAAAGATATATTTGCAAGTTATACATTCGATAAAGACCTAAAATCCAGGATCTACAGGAACTCAAACAAATTGACAGGATTAACAGAAAGAAAAAGAAAAACTACATCCCTGTTAAAATGTGGGCAAAGGACATGAAACAGACATTTCTCAAAGGAAGGCATTCAAGCAGCCAAAAAACACATGAAAAACTTCTCAGACTCACAAATCATCAGAAAAATGCAAATCAAAACTACAATGAGATACTACCTGACACTGTTCAGGATACCTATCATTAAAAAGTAAAAACAAAATAAAAAAACAAAACAAAACAAAAAAAACAGGTGCTAGAGAGGCTGCAGAAAAAAAGGAATGCTTCTCCATTGCTGATGAGAATGTAAGCTAGTTCAACCTTTGTGGAAAGCGGTATGACATTTTCTCAAAGGACTAAAAATTGACCTATCATATTATCTAGCAATCCCACTTCTGGGAATATACCCAGAAGAACATAAATGAATGATACATGCACACTTATGTTCATTGCAGCACTATTCACAATAACAAAAATATGGAACCAACCCAGATGCCCATCAAACATGGACTGGATGAAGAAAATGTAGTACTTATACAAGATGGAATATTATGCAGCTATAATGAGCAAAATCACATCCTCTGCAGCAACATGGATGCAGCTGGAGACTATCACTCTAAGAAACAAAAAACTGAATACTGACATGTTCTTACTCATAGGTGGTTTCTGATCACTAGACACATAAATACAAAGATGGAAACAGCAGATACTGGACACTGCTAAAGAAGGGAGGGAAGGAGGATTGATAAGGGGCACACAGTCACACACTGGGTACCAGGTTCACTACCAGGGAAAGAAAGGGATTGCTAGAAGCCCAAACCTCAGCTGCAAACAATTTACTTATGAAGTAACTCCTCATGTAGACCCCTACAACTAAAATAAAATAAAATAAAAAGAATGGAAAATTGAACGTTTATTTTTGGTGTCATAAATTTGAAATGTCTATTAAAATTTAAATGTAGAAAAAATTTCAGGATGCAATAAAGTACCATAACATACTTGAGGTTTATTACTTCCAAATTAAATTAAATTGGTAAAAGGTATTAGTCAGGAGAACAAATAGATTGCCTTCCATTATGCAACCTCTAAACAAATGATTGTTTGTCAATATTTTTCATATTCAATTTGTTTCTTTGAACTAATGATTCTAGTAATGAGTCATACTATTGTGATATTCTCACTATGATAATATCATTTGCTTCCAACTTAAACTGCTGAATGCATGCTTTTTTGACTTATGAGAATAAAAATAATTTTATTACCAGGTTTTAGGAGAGAAATTAACAATATTCTAAAAGACAAATAATTATACCCTGAAGAGTAGACAGACCAGAACTACTGATAAATAGCCCATGAAAATGTGTCTGAAGTTCTTTAGGGCCAAGTATTGGCCAGCCTTATATTGACAAAAAGAGTTTGCAGACAGAGGGATGACAGGCCTTGTATTCTTAGTCTCCCTATGAATTCTGTCAGTAGCTCTGAACTTCAGTTTATGGAGAACCTCAAATTCACTTTTAGTCATTATAAACTTGTCTCTTAGAATGACGTAAGTAATTGAATTTTTCTCAGAGGCTTTAGCATTTATGCTCATTGTTACCCTCCATAAATTTCAAGCCTCAGAAAACAGAGTTATAGTGATGGAATGAGTGCAATAATCTCTGTTCCTTAAGTCATAGCCCTTTGGCAGTTTCTACTTTAATATATGACAAAGCCTGGAACATTCTTATTATGCTTCTTTCTCTATGAAGTAAGAGTAAGTACATTGTGCATTACATGCATCATCCAATAATACTCTTCTTGATAATGGATTAATTAGAATTTATTTTGGCTTTAAATTTTTAAGTCGCATAATTTTGAATGGAGGGCAACTACATAACTATCCTTTTCCCACAAATAATATTTCCCAAAATCAAAACCTAGTAAGTGGAAGATGCTTAGCCAGAACATTTCTCTCAAATTATTACCCTCATCTTTTTCCAAAACCACACCCTGGTACATTTGATCTCTTCTTGGTTCCCAACAGTTTTACATTATACTTTTGTATTGTACTACACAGTAGATATATCGGTATATGCAAACTATCTAGGTAGTTAAGACCCCAAATATATATTTCTAGCTACCATTTAGCTATTTCCAGTGAAAGAGTTTCTTTGCTCCAATTATCTGAGTAATTTAAGTACATAGAATCAATCTGAGTTTATATCCAGTGCTAATGCTCAAACCATTTTCTTCCTCTTTTCTGAGTAATAAAAATTTTAAAAGAACGGAAAAAGCATTAAATGAATATACTTTTGCGGTCGTTTCAAGGTCTGTAATGAGAACAGGAAATACATAATTGAACACAGAGTAGTACAAGGTAAGTCATCAGTGTAATAAATTGAAACACACAGTTGTGCAAAGTAATAAACTGGAGCACTTTTGCATGAGGTCAGGTGTGTTGCTTTGAAGTTGAACTGAAATTTGCCTTCCCTAGGACGGAACTGTCTTATGATTCTGCATGCTCATTGATCTACAGTCATTTAATGAGGCAAAGGGTGACCAACGGGTAATATCAGGAAATTTGCTCTGGTACCCACAGGGCTAGAGATCAACTCAAGCCTTGAACATGCAAAATTAGGTTTCTTTATTCTTGAGTTGATTATCAGACTAAGCTCGAGTTGTACTGCAATATCTTACAGGTGCTTTAATGTTGCCGCTTGGCTTTTATTGCCTAAAAATAGAAACAGTAACACCAACCAGAAGATTTTCTCTAATCGCTTAGTGAGCAGCAGGTCAGAGTTCTAGCCTCAGCTTACGAAGATTTATTACATGAAGAAACAAACTTATCTTAGAGGGCCCAAGTTCAAAATGGCTCCTCCAAATCCTCATTCTCTCCCTACCCTACCATATCTCTTAAGGCTGTATGAAGCATGAATAGGGTGATACAAGAAATATTTTCTGGGGACTTCTGCAAGGGACAATAAACCCATTTTCCAGAAATTATAATGTAGTTAAGGTGTGAAAAAAATATCTGGCAGGTGTCTGAAAACAAGTAAAATCCAATTAGCTAGAGAGAATTCTTCCTGGAGATGTTTGGTGAACTTGCCTTCCAGCTGGGTTAGAATTACTACTAACATTTCATTCCTTAATGGCTCTCAGAGAGATCTCGAAATGCTTTATAAACATTAATGAAGGCTTAGAACCTGTCTTTGAAGAAACTTAAATGAGGAGGATCTGACATTCCAGATATGGAAAGGGCACCTGTTAGGAACGATCTAGTAATGATGCCTTTGTTTGAGCTCTGTTCAGTTCTGGACATAAAGTTGGCATCTGGTGTCTTAATTCATGGCGCACTTTTTCATGTCAGCAAATCTTCCCAGATAGGAGCATAATCCTCAATGGCTTTGAGGTTTTGCCTCTACTGTTATTTGAATTATTCAACAGAATTATTTGGAACCCTACTATACATTAAGCCTGTATCAAGCATGTTTAGGCCTTGAAATGGGGACCTGAGATAATGAGTCATGTGACAGTGGGGAAAGGAAGGGTTGCACACAAAGAAAGGCAGGACAGTACGGAAAAAAGTTTGCTGAGGATGAGAAGACCTGGTTTCTTAAGACTTACTTTCAAGTTTAACTAATGGGCACTACTTTTTTCTTATTAATGTGTAAGCTAGAGACAAATGTCACTAAAACACTTCTTGCATTACCAGTTACACTGGGAAAATCACTCCCTCCTCCCACCCACAGACCTCTTGTTCAAATTTAGAAGCAGAAGGATACTTTGGTAATTGTGAACTTGGTATATAAATTGTTTCTTTCTTGCTGAAGCAAAAATTCCACCTGCTTTAAGTATAGCAAATTAGAAACTTGGTGTTCAATAGCAACAAATCTGAAGACTTCCAAGAATGTTCTATTCCTGTTAATAACTAATATTCTTTTACAATAAATCAGTGGTGCTGAATGCACGACAATCATTACCTTCATTACAGGCCATTTACCATTTTGACATGCTACCTATGTCAACTTGACCTCACAATGGCCTTTCCAAAACTACAATTAAGACAAAGACAAAAGGAAGATAAAAATACAGAAGCTGAAGTTGGAGCCAAAGTCAATTGACTCAGTTTAGTTACTAGTTAAGTTTACTATGAATGAGAACAAGAGTGAGGTTAAAGCCCCAATCCAACTACTTAGCTTTACCTTATCCTTTGACTCTAGAGTCTTAACAAGTCAGGTCATCTATCGTTAAGTGAATACAGTCGAAAGACAAAAGAACTCCTTCCCAAGGAATAACACGCACTGTGCAAGCCTTGCTTGAACTGCAATTAGAGTTATCTCTTTTAGAAACAAAGGTGATAATGGCTATTTCCAACTGCACATTTTGAGACGTGACCGTCTCCTTAATCACAGCTACCCTGATATACCAAGAATTTTATTTTTTGTTCCACCAGACTACTATTTCTCCCATGCTTTCCTTCCCTTTCACCCTCAATAGAGCTTACTTTTTTGATCTCCCACAATGAGGTGCCAGCAGCTGAAAAATAAAAGCTACACTGATATCATTCTATTTTGAAACACATAGAATCAAAAGAAGTGAGTTGTGTTGATCAGACTGCCCCATCTAATTCTTCTCATGTGTAATATGAGGGTCCTTATTTCAATTAGAAAGTCATATTTGTTTCTATATTTCTTTAGAGTCTTGGTCCTCTCATTAGTCCATTCATTCAACCATCAATTAATACTTATTGAGTGCCAGACACTGTGCTAGACACTGCGATAGAATGGTGTGCAAAGGAGCAAGTGAAATCTGCTCTGATGAAACTTTTAACCTATTGAGAGAGACAGACTTAATTAAGCGATAACACAGTTAAATCTAAATTTTTCTGTGAGAAATACATCAAAGAAAAAGCACACAGTGTCTTGATCTAGGCAAGTGTGATTTCCCTTTAGCTAGGGTTGAGATCTCTTGATTTCTAAAAATCAGTCTTGTAACTATTCAAAGCAACTTGATTTTGGGATCTTTTGAAATTTGCATCGTATTGATGTTTTTTTTTTTCTGTTACCTTATTATTTCTCCAGTGGTCATTGGGGTCAGGGAGACTCTCAGACTCCTGTTGCAAAGTTCAGAGTATCTCTAGGGAAGACATGATCTGGCAGCTAGCTCAGATCAATTATTTACTTATCTTGCAACTTTGTACAATTATCTTATTCTCTATCCATAATTTCTGTACCTGTGAAATGGGCATAATAACTATCATCCTCCTATGATATGAGTCATATTAATGTACATGGAAACAGTTTATAAATTGTGAAGTAGAGTATACAAATAAAATAGCATTATAATCATTTGTGTCATAGATACAATGGCAAGAACAAGGAAAACTGAAGTGACTAAACATAAAAATTCTATGGTCTTTTTTCTTTTATCCCTTGTTTCCTGGCAGAAAACAGAAAACCCGTGGGTAGGAGCTTTTCATTTTCACCCAGGCAGACCTTGTCACAGCATGAGTTTTCCAGCTTATGGTGGCCATAAATTTCGTATGCCAAAAATTGGAACACATGATCTGACAAAAGATTTTTTCCCACTGATTTATGACTTTATTTCTGTGAAAATCTATAGTAATTATAATACTTTAAGATATAATTGTAATGTTTCAATTTTATATGAAAAAATAAAAGAAAATAAAATGGTATTCTATTAGAAATAGTATTGCTGTGCCCTTTTTCCCCATCTTTGTGAAAAATGGTTGCAAATCAAAGTTTCTTCTAGTTCTGGTGGCTTTCAACTCAGGGTGAATAAATCTGTTCTGATGGGCCACCTTCTGAAAGGATGATCATCCAGATTCTGAAGATATTTATTTACCTCTGCCATGATTTAGAGACAGTCTCCTCCTTCATAGGTTCCCCCTGCCCTTTGCTGCTGATAACACATCCCTCCGGATTTATGTTGCTACCCAGTAGTGGAATTTGTGAGTTCAGATCATGTTGCTGGCACTACCCTGGACAAGACACATTTATCACAGCTGTGCTTGATCTTATTTGCATTACAGTTTTTACTGTCTATATTTTTAAAACCAACTGCTTTTAACGGTGGGCTGCTAAGTAGAGCATCTCTCAGATTTATCAGCAACACAAAATGTGCTCTTTAAAAATGTAATGGTGCCCAGTTACTGAGTGTATCTCCAGCTCCAGTCTTAATTCTGCTGCCATTTTTATTAGGTACTAGTAGAGAGAAGTCCCAAGGTTATCTTAACAAAACCTTATCAAGGAGGCCAAGTAGACAATGGGTCTTAGAGTTCTAGGAGCAAGGTTTTGTCCAGAAAAGGTTGCTCCCAGCTCCTATTAGGTAAGTGGCTCTTTTGGAAGTCTCAATATCAAAATATTCATGACCTGTAAGAAATCAAATAACATGAGCTAATAATAAGACAGATTAAATCAAAGGCAGAATTGGGCTTCAAAAGCATCAAGTCAGTAAAATCAGGGCTATGGGGCTATGAAAAAGGAGGAAGATTGAACAGACGAAACATTGATCCAGTTACAGTTCACTAGTGCTTGAAAAAAGTCTATGTTGCCAAGGATGAAACTTTGCTACTCTTCATCTCTGAAATGTTATTTAAGTAAGACAAGACCCAATACTGTTATTCCAGAAGCCATAGGAAAAACAAATAATTTCTTGTACCTCGTTACAAGAGCTTAAAAGGGTATGTAACTTCCTGGGGTCACAAAAGATTTTCTATTTGTTTGCGTTTTGTTGTTGTTGCTGTTGTTTTGCTATACACACACACACACACACACACACACACACACACACACACACCAAAGCACATGTAAGTTCAACTTATTGAGGTTTTTTAAAAATCTTAAATAATATCTTAAATTTCCTGTACTGACTTGGTCCTAGAGTGATGTCTTTCTGGATACCCACTGAACTATTCCACACTGCCAGTGTTTTCATCTCTTCATGATATAACCCTGCTCCTAAAACAGCTCTTCAAGAAAGACTGCTCTAGCTGCCTCCATAGCCACCATCCATGCCATTGAGCCTTAAGTACACATGACCTTCTCACTTCTGAACTCATAGCCTTCATTGAGCCTCTCATTCAGCAATTAATAACACACCCCCTTTTGACATCTCCTCTCTTGTGGTCTTTGTTGTTGTTTAGTACTGAATTATTTAAATTTATTTTGTATGCTTTGTCTCAATAGATAACAAGTGGAGGAAAAGGATCCTATATCGAATGTATTATAAGACAAAAGTTGATGGAGCAAATTTGGAATGTGACATTTATGGCCAGATAAATTTAGGCAGCTTTTAAAAAATGCCAGAGGTGGTCAGGTGTGGTGACTCAACCTGTAATCCCAGCACTTTGGGAGGTCAAGGATTGCCCGAGCCCGGGGGTTCAAGACCAACCTGGGCAACTTGGTGAGGCCTCATCTCTACAATAAATCACAAAAACTTACCGGGCATGGTGGCATGCGTCTGTAGTTCCAGCTACTTGGAAGACTGAGGCAGAAGGATCGCCTAAGCCCAGCAGATCGAGGCTGTGGTGGTCAGGCTGCTGCACTCCAGCCTGGATGATAAGAGTGACTGCAACTCAATAAAATAAAATAAAAATAAAATAAAATAAAATAAAATAAAATAAAAAAGACAACCGGGCTCGGTGGCTCAGCCTGTAATCCCGCGCCTTTGGGAGGCTGAGGTGAGTGAATTTCCTGAGCCCGCGGGTTCGAGACCCACCTGGGCAGCGAGACCTCATCTCTACAATAAATAAAAAAAAAAATCAGCTGGGCGTGGTAGCGCATGCCTGTAATTTCGGCTACTCAGAAGGCTGAGGCGGAAGGATCGCTGGAGCCCAGCAGGTTGAGGCTGCGGTGGCCGGGAGTGGCCACTGTACTCCAGTCTGGGCGACAGAGTGAGACTCCAACTCAAAAAAAAAAAAAAAAAGCCAGGGATCTAATTTTATGACTTTCAGTAACCCCATGCAATCTGAGAGAGTACTTTGGATATAACAGATGTACCATAATTTTGTTACTTGTTGATAACTCTGCTCAGATAATATTCTCCAGTCCGATTAGATGGAGGTGGGGCGGGTCCTAATTTGAGTGATCCAGAGGGGCTACATTTAGGCAGAGACATTCAGTGGCCCAGACCAAACAGGAAGGACTATTCCAGAAAGATCATCAACAGCCAGCAAGAGCCAAGGAAAACCAGGTAAAATAGTAAATGAAAGTCCAGGAGTAATGGCATGAAGCCTGAGAAGCATGGAGAGAAAGTAAATGTTAGATAGACAAGAAGGTTGCCAGCCAAGAGATTTAGGAAAAATAGAGTGAAACATGGAGTGAAAGTGACAGTGGCATATAGAGCAAGGGAAGCAAACTATTCAGAATTCAACCCATGACTCTGGGCATGTGGTAGATGTTTCTTTTACGGCACTTACAATAACAGCCAGAACAATGGGTAAGTGATAGACATTGCCTTAAAAAATTATCCTCCCTGGTACTATGGTTTCTTTCACTCTCTGCTGATTTGCATAGTTACCTTCAGGCTATAATAGGGACAAGACAAATTTGTTATGAAGAGTTCCTAGATATGAAGTTTCTTGCAGAAGAATGCTGGTGAGGCTATTTGACTATTTGGGCTTTGCTCAGTTCATTGGCCCCAGCTATTAGATAAATCCCATCAGCTAGCTGCCCTGCCAAGTTGTGTTCAGACTCAGGAGGGAGGCCTGTGCTAAGGATATGACAGGTTTGATGCAATTCCATTTTTACACTATCAAAAACAACATGATGATCACAACGGAGCTGGGTTTAGGTCATCTGAATGAGACAGCATTTTGAAATATCTCAATTGTAGGGATTTTTTTATGTATTACCATTTTGCTTAATGAATATCAAAGGAAGGAAGGGAGAGAAAGGAGGACAGAAATAGTCAATATCGTTTGTAACCTTGGCAGGAAAACAAATCTCTACTCTTTCTCTTCTGAAAGACAAATTATTATTTTCTTCCTTTTTTTTCCATGAACATTGAGACTGAAGTCTCCTCCTGGTATCCTTCTTCAACTGGCTGAATATTCTTGGGCTGAGTCTGGTAAGGAAGTTTGTTTTGACTTTCCAGCATATACTATACTCTGGTTTATGCATTTAAATTGTTATTTTTTCTTTCTCTCTGTATAATATGTATATTATGTGTTTGTGTATATATGTATGCGTGTGTGTGAGTGTCATCTTCAGAATGTATAATGTGTATAATCCTCCACAGGAACACCTGTGGTTTGAGCTGAACCTGGACACAGTATAGCTGTTACTGCCCTGCTGTCTGCCTTTTAGCAAAACTACACTGCAGGAATCCTGTTTGTAAAAATCCCAGCAAGTCTCTTGTTTCTCCATTCACAAGAATGAAGATGGTACAGCTTGTGCTTTTACAGGTACTCTGAACACAGATTTGTTTTCATCTTGTACCTTTGGGACTAAATCTGATAATAGCCACTGGTTCTCTAACACGGTTTAGCCGGTGGGCCCAGTAGAGATGGCAGAACTGAGTTACGAAGAATAAATGGCCTTTGAAGTGTGGTCAAAAGTGGCAATTGCTTTGGTCACTTCAACTGGCCAGTGCTCAGAACAAAGTTGCTAATAGTGAAAGAGTTTTATAGCTAGGTTTTCCTTTCCCTAGCAAAGACAGATGCAGCTGTGCCATTTGAAAACTCATATTGCTTCACTAACATGAGATCAGTTGCTGTCAAGTGAAATGGTACTTCTAGTTACAAGTTACTTTTATGTTTATTGTATCATTTCTTCCTTACAATGAGTTAGATGAAAACAGTTGTTTAAAAATTATATAGATGAGTAAACTGAGGCTAAGTAAGTGTGCTGTACTCAAGGAGCACCCAGGGATCTATTTGTCAAAATCAGCTACAGAGCTGAGCCAGCCACCAACTTCCTGACCCAGATTCATGCTCTTCAATGAGAGCATGTGTGCTCTACCAAACATGTATGCTATATTGTATAATGCAAACAGAACACTAGGTTAGAGTCTGAGTGCCAGAAAGAAAAAAAAAAAGTCACTGCACAGTTGTAAAGTGACCTATCTTCAACTGTAACTGATTATTTTGTGCCTTTGACAAAAGTGACAGAATTCTGTAAGTAGTGCATTGTGCCCCATTCTTTACATCCATAATGATGTTTAGTCTTGCAGAGAAGTATACGTAAGGATGGAAGTGGAAGTGAGGAGAAAGGAGAAGAAGGGAGGACATTGATTAAGCACCTTTTTCAAGAACAGTACTGTTTAGTCTTTCCCATTTATCACAAGTCCTGCTCACCTCTAGTAATCATTCAACCTCACTGGTCCTCAATTTCCTCACCTGTAAAGTGCACTTATGATATCTTGCTCAAAGTTATAGGGGGATAAAATGGGCTGACGGACGTAAAACATTTACAACAGTAGCCAACACTTACTAAATACTTAGTTATAATTATAACTGCTGTGATCGTCTATATGTGAAGAAAATGAGACTCAGAATTTTAAATCCTTAGCTAAGATTGCACAGATATCTGATGAGGAACTAGGATACACACACAGGTCCAAGTCCAGAGTTTTAGAATAGCCAAAATGACATCTCTGAAATGTTCTCTGTTATGAGCTGAGAAAACTTTAAATTCTTCCACAAGGCAAACATTCCAAGGCAGATCTAGCAAATTCAACAGAGAAGGACTGGAGTTGGGTTTGGGGAGAAGACTCTTGTCTATCAGCCAGAAAAATGGAGACTCATGAAAGATCAGTAAGCCAGTAGAGAGTATTACCTACTTAAACTACTGTTCTCTGAGGGAAAACAATATATTTTTTTAATCTACAGAAACAAAAATAATTAATAGCCCAGTATATGTGAGTCTTTCACATAGCATTTCTTACAGCTGACCAGTCTCCAATTTAAGAATTCTCCTACACAGTATTTTTTTAAAACATTTTCTCTAGTTGTCTCAATACTTCACTAGAGGAGCAACAGATTGTTCTTCTTTTCTATTAATTATATAAGAAATTATAATTTCTGTGCTACAACAGTAGCCATATGCACATTGTGTCATTTCAGTAGGAGTTGATTATTTTTACCTTTTCCATTTTAAGTTAAACAATCTCTGAGTTAGGATGATCAACCATGCAGGTCTTTTGGCAGCAAATAAATCACCCGTGGTAACACAGGGTCAGACTCCAGTGTGGGATACTTAGATATCTAGACTTTAGAAAGACAAGTAGCAGGATGCCTTGGTTATGTCCTATAGGAGTTGTGAGATGTTGTCTAGCCTTCAAATAGGGAGGGCATTTAAGGCTCTGTCATGTGCTCATCTCCTATTGTATGATTTCCTTTTCAGCTGGGTTTTAGGTCAAGCACAGAGATGAAATAGGCTGTTACTCACTTACTGCTATGTATTTCTTAAACCTTCCTAAAAGAAACGAACACACAAACAAATAACACTGTCTCCTTTTTAGTGGGTGGCAAAAAGTCTTTATGTATGAAATCTACTCTCAAAAGAAAACTAGCATATAATATTTCCTAGCAGAAATCTGTGATGAGGGGAAAAAGGACTGTGTCCAATGTCATATTAGACATAGGTTTCTTAAAAAACTAATACATTGAAAAGCTAATATATCGGCGTTCTCTATGACCCTGACATTTTGACAAATACCTCAGTGTCTGCTTGTGTGATCAAATTGATTATCTCTGTGAATTTTCTTCAAAGCCAGTCACCTCTGTGGCACCTTCTCCTTGGTTCTATGAAACCCTGGGGCCTGATGTGAGCATGCTGTTTGTATTCCAGAATTATTTGCCAACTTCTTCCATTCTTCTCATCCCCCAGATGATAAACAGTTCAAGGAATGCAGTGGGAGGTGTCTGGAGAATAAGGCAAATATTCTTAATGGCTCTGTTTTGTTGAGAAACTCTTTTGGGGCAGAAAGCTTTGTTAGAGCACCAGACAATTCATTTCCTTCCTTTCAAAAAATTTCACTGACAAGACTGTCTCCCTGGCTGGTTTTCACTCTGCCATGTAAGAGAGAGCTGTGGAAGAAGAGGAAGCTATAATTCACTGGGATGAATACATCCACTGGTCACATTGACTCAATCATACAAAATGTCTAACAAACGTTAGTTTGCTGGTATTGGTGTTCCAGGAAGAGAAGAAGGAAGAAGCAGAGTATTTCAATCTTGATAGAACCCTTTAAAGAAGAAAGAGTTGCTGAGATTAATTCACCTTAATTTGCAACTAAGTATAAAGAAGCTAAGTCCTCATTCATTCAGCCAATGTTTATTGAAACTTTACTGGGTCTCAGGCCATGTGCTAAGCACAGAGAATGCTAATGATGATTGTTCCTCAGGTTATGGACAATTTGCCTAATGTCTTTTTTTTTTTTTTTTTTTTTTTGAGTTGGAGTCTCACTCCATCGCCCAGACTGGAGTGCAGTGGCCGCTCCCGGCCACCGCAGCCTTGACCTGCTGGACTCCGGCGATCCTTCCGCCTCAGCCTTCCAAGTAGCCGGAATTACAGGCATGTGCTACCACGCCCGGCTGATTTTTTGATTTATTGTAGAGATGAGGTCTCGCTGCTCAGGCGGGTCTCGAACCCGCGGGATCAGGCAATCCACTCACCTCAGCCTCCCAAAGGTGCGAGATTACAGGCTGAGCCACCGAGCCCGGCTGCCTAATATCTATTTTAAAGGAGCTTCCTTTGTGCTGTATTTTTTGGTCTTTGGCAGGGATAACAGAATTAGAGGGTGGAAGTTTGCTATCAATCTTTCCTCAGAAGAGAATAAACTAGAAGCCAAGAAGCATTAAAGGGAGGAGATAAGAAGAATGGATTGATATGAAGAAGCATCAAAAGGCACGTAATCTGTGCCACAGATCAGTTCCCGTGAATAACTTCAACATTCTCTGTCATTGGTCTGAAGTTATCCTACCTCCAAAATTATTCATTCATGTTCTTTCTTCCAACATAAACAGCATAATTCAAATTCAAAATTATTAACCTTTGTCTGGATTACTACAATGGCTTCTAAACTGTTCTTGATTTCGGGGTCATTCCAAATACCTTCTATTCAACCACTGGCATGATTTATTTCTGGGACCAATAACTTTCTAAGTGAATACTCTGCTTTTCAACTCTTACGATTCAAATCCAATATATATGTGATCACCAGATTAGCCTTACTATTGCACATATCTCTTCACGTAAATCTGCATACTATACTAATTTGAATAAGAACCCCTTACTCAAATGAGTATACCATGATCACTAAAGATAACCTGGATGTCTTGAGGGTTTCAACAAACCTGAAAATAAAAAATAGAAAAATAAACAAACAAACCAAAAAAACCCCAAAAATAGAAAAATAAACAAACCAAAAAAAAAAAACAAAACAAAAAACAAGTCTTTAATCAAAGGAATATCATAATTGACTATTAGGTCTACTATTGTAGACTCTCTACAGTGCTTTGTATCTAGTTGTTCTCCTTCCTCCTCCCCCAGTTATACTATATGCCATTAAAACTTGCCTTCCGACTGGCCCCTGAAGCCCTCTGGGCCTTCTCACTTGGCCTTCCTTGGGTTTTCTTTTTCTGACATAGTCCAGAAAATCTCTTTCTTTCATACCTCTACTCATTTTTTAAAGTATTCTTTGTGCATTCTTTGTGCATCCACTTTGCAGGTAGTGGTAACTTGACACTTATATCCCTTTAAACCTCTCTGAAGGTACTCAACTGAATCTTCCTTAAAGCTTCCTGTGAGTCTCTCCTTCAGACCTGACAGTCTATGAGATTCTTTGTGGGGATTGTAATGGTGTCTTCTTCCTGCCAAACTGAGTGCAGTTCCTGATACATTATCATATTATTTTTTTAAGAAGTAAAAAACTGAGGGTTCAAGCTCATAAAAAAAACTTTGAAGTAAATGCAGTTGTTGAAACCTGCCCTAGTTTTTATTTTTTTTTAACACAAATCATCCAGTAAAATGGGCATAAACACTGCCCAACTGATGACAATTTTGGTAGATAGAGCGAGTATAGTTTATCATATCCCTTTTCTTTGGTGATCCTTCTTTTCAGGTATATTGGTCCCACTTTTGCCAGGTTGGTCTTAGCAATCTGACTCCGAAATTGCGTACTATCATTTCAACAACTTTTGATGTAATGTTGTCATTGAGTTCTTATTCATTTTTTGTTATTGCTTTTAAACAATTAATTAAATATATGACCAGCAAAAGGCCACTTGCTTATTTCATAACCCGGTATATCTGTCAATTGGACCATTATGTTCCTATTGAGAGCATCCCTCATATTTTGGATTCCAGAGCTACCATCAACAGGAAGTCCCAGGTCTAATTAACCGGGGAACTGACCAGTTGGAGTCCAATTCAGAATTCTCAGGACATGTTATGCTGAACACGAATTACGGTAACATGGAGGTAGGTAAGGATCCCTCCCCCAAACGAGCATTCTGTGACCACCGAGGATAATAATATAAATGACCTGATGGTTTCAGCAATCCCAGAGAAATAGAAGTGTGCAAGGCAAGAAGTGTGCTGTGTTGTTTTCCTTTTGCAGGAAGATGCAAGTGGCCACGCTTTCACCTACTGCAGAGAGGCAAACCCCCTCTTTTTCATAATTGAGGAAGTGCCACGAGAATGGTTCATACCTTACCGGGAATCTTCCTCTCTGCATTTACTGACATTTAGGAGCCAAAACCTATTACCTTAAAATTGGTTAAATAAGGTCTCTCCAGTTAGTTCTGTCCATAAAATAATTTTCCTAATCAAGAACACTGAACACTGAACTCCATCTCTCATAAAGAGGCCATTAATCCTCTGCTACTGCTCATTATTCTTATTAACCATTCGCAGACTTTTTGCTGGAGGCAAAATGTATCTATTAGAGCCAGCAAATAAGGATTGCTAACATGCTGAGGCCAGCGTCCTCACCCAAGCACTCAGCAAAGCCAGTGACATTGGACTTCACCAGCTGGGATTTGTGTGAAGCATCTGTGCCATGGTGAGCCTGAGAGGGATGCTAGGAAGGCAGGCTGCTCAAGACAAGGTATGGTTCTTCAGATTTGTTTGTTCAGAGCCCTCTGTCTTGAATACATACGTGGTGAAAACAGGAGTTTTCTAAGAGTAAAAATTAATAACTTAGATTTTTTAAAATTGTTTTTTAAACTTTTTTAATGGAAAAATATTGGCTTATAAGAGAAGGTGAAAAAGACAAGAAAGTAAGGTGCTCACACTGGTGCTCTCTGTGAAATATAATAAGGTGAAAGAGAAAGTAAAAAAATAAACAGTTCTTGGGTGATTAACTTAATTCTTACCACAGGCTTAAAAAAAACTGTATTGAAGTATATTTTATATATCATAAAATCTACCCATTTCATAAGTAAAATGCAGTAATTTTTACTAACCTTGCCAAATGGTAGAACTATCATAGTAAGTCAGTTCTAAAACACTTGCATCCCCCCAACAAGGTTTATTTTGCCCATTTATAGCTAATTTAACTCACACCCCTTCACCTATCCCCAGCAATGCTAATTTACTTTATACTACTATAAATTTGTCTTTGGGGGGTAATTTTATATAAAGAAACCATACAAGATGCGTTATCGTGTGTCTTCTTTCACTCAGCCTAAGGATGGAAGTTCATCCATCACATAGCATGTAGCAGTAGTTACTTCCATTTTTGTTGCTGAATATTTAATGTATGAATATATCATGTTTTATCTATCCATTCACCAGTTAATGAATGTTTAGGTTGTTTCCAGTTTTTTGGCTAGTATAAACGGAGATGGAGTTAATGCAGTTATAGACATCTATGAACATCCACGTGCACATATTTCTATAGACACATTTTAATTTATTTGATTATATACGAAGGAGTGAAATTGCTGGATCATGTTGTATTTTATGTGCAATTTTTTGAGAAACTCTCAAACTATTTTCCAAAATGGTTGCACTATGTTACATTTTCACCAACAATGTATGAGGGTTCCTATTTCTCCATGATTCATCGACCTTCATCTGTCTCATTTATTTTAATCATTCTTGTACATTTGAATTGGTATTTTGTGGTTTTAATTTGTGTTTCCATGATGAATACTAACTAAATTGAACATTTTTATGTATGCAATGGCTGGTCATGTCCTCTTTGGGATGATATCTGTTCATTTCCTTTGTCCATTTTAAAATTGGATTGTCTTTTCGTGATTGAGTTGTAAGCATTCTTTGCAAATTTTGAATGTAAGTTCAAAATTTGTGCTTTGCAAATGTTTTGCTTTCAATCTGTTGCTTTTCTTTTTATTTTTTAAGTAGTGTTTTCCGAATTTCAAATGGATCACATTCTGATGAAGTCAATTTATCCATTTTTTAGAATCTTTTGGTGTCCTATCTAGGAAATCTTTGCTTTGCACAATGTCTCAAAGATTCCTTCCTTATAAAAATTGGTTTAGCTCTTCACTGTATGGTCATGTTGAGTTACCTTTAGTATATGATGTGAGGTGAGGGGTCTAAGTTCATCTTTTTCTTGTGGCTATAAAATTATTGCAACACCATTTGATGAAAAGACTATACTTTCACCAATGAATTAATTGTGTTTGCACTTTTGTAACACAGTCAATTGGGTGTAAATATAAGGGTTTATTTCTGTACCCTCAATCCTGTTTGCTATTAGCTCAGGATTAAAGTATGACTATCCCAGTTTTCCAGTTGAGGCTCTGTGGCTGGTCAGTGTAGAAAAGTATTCAAAATTTAGGTCTTTTCTTTAAGATTATAATCTTTCTTTTTAATCACTCTACCATATGGAAAATGTTATTTCAAAATTTTATGATATTTATTAAAGGATCAGAATCTAAGGCTTATCCTTAGTGATAGTCTTATCATTGAAAATGATGTTCATTATCTTTCAATACTGGGAAAGATAATTTAAATGTACATTTCACTTTAGTCATTGATAACAATGTAATGAATGGGCACTTCACTTATTCACATAACAAATCTTTATTGTGTTTCCACAGTGTAGGGGAAGTCACTAATCTATTAATAACAAGTATTTATGATATATATTTCATGTTTTTCTCAGGATGAACCTCTTGTTAACTGCTATTCCCAATCTTCTGATAGACGTCAATTTGACCACATGTTCCCAATTACCTACTCCCTTCTCCATACCCCAGCAGGGTAAGGCCCAGAAGTCATAAAGACTCTGGTTTGGAACTCAACAAGAACTATAAAAAAACACCAGGCCTGAGGCAAAAACCTGTCTCCAGTGGCAAATTCTGTCTTGATTTGTTACTTCACATCTGTTCTCTTGCTTGGCTCTATTCCTTTAGTTCCTGAGAATGTCTTAGTTCCTGAATATTTCCTTTATCTTTTGACAAGCTGCTTTGCTATACTTTGTTTTGTTTCTGTTTTGAAATTCTCTCTCTCTACTCCACTTGTGGCTGATTTTCTCTACTGATGTGTGTGGTGACCTCCTACTTTGATCTGTACTCTTATTTCAGCCTCCTTGGCTTGGGTGCATTTCTGCTAGAAACTACATGATTCTAGATGCTCACTTCAGCCTTGACCATCAAAAACTTAGCTCTGATCTGAAACTGACTTGTTCTTGAGTTCTTAGTATCTGTCTTCTGTTTCATTAGATATATTTCTATTGATATTACCCAGGTTCATGTATTATGGGTCAGTGATTATTAAGGATGTGAACTCTGGACTAAGACATTGAGTTAAAACTTTGGCTGTGTTCTTTACTAGCTTTGAAAACTTGGATGTAATCATAGGCTGATTACTTAATCATTCATTACTAACCTCCTCATCCACGAAATAGGAATAAAAGTCATATTTACCTTATTGAGTTGTGGCTAGAACTAAAAGTGTTAACACATATACAATACTTAAAATAGTGTCCAATTCATAGTAAGTGCTCAATAAATGTGAGCTATTCTTATATTATGGCTATGTGCACTCTCGTAATCCCTCTCCCTCCTCTTAGACTGGCTCCCCTGCAATCCATTCTTCTTCTTGAAGCCAGAGTAATCTTTTGAATATGCAAATTTACAACACTACTGTCCTTGCTTCAAATGAAATATGCTATCTTGACCTTGCTTACAAGCACTTTTCTCACCTGTTTCTGCGCCCTTCTCACAGTCATCAGAGTCAATTTCTTGATATTAGTATACCCATATTTTACTTTTTTTTCACCTTTAAAACTTTTTTGTTGTTGTTGATTTTTCAGTAACACCTGACCTCTTGCCTCTCTGCTCTCTCTTATGCTACTCCTACTGATTGAAACAAGTCATATTACATCCCTTTATCCAGGTCACTTTTAGTTATCCCTTCAGTCTTAATCATCATTCCTCCTGGAAAACTTCTCTAGTCCCCTAATACAGTTTACGTGCCTTTTTGTATGCTTCCTTGTACCCTGAATTCCCTGTCATGGAATCTATCATGTTCTATTGTAATTGTGTGTATGTATATAGTGCCTTTCTCTTTCATTAGATTATACATTTTTTAGGTCAGCAGCCTCCTCTATTCTGCACAAAGTTTTACTTTGAATACCTAACACAGAGTTTATGATATAGTAAGCTCTCAGCAACTTTGTATTGAGCTTTTAAGCATCTGATAATTGTCTGTAATTGCACGTGGGGGAAAGGCAAAACAACAGCCCAAAATCTGAGAATATTTATTACCAGATATTAAAGATAGTATTCCATACATTCCAGCAAGAAGTGTTAGTTGAAGAAGGGGTAAGACTAGAATAGATAGACTAATGCAAAGAAAGAAATGAAAGAAGATTGCACAGTTCTCTTATTCTTCTGATTATCTTCATAGTCATGGACCTTGGGTGAAAAAATCAAACACATAGCAGAGATGGATAGAGAAAACAAGATGTTGGCACAAACATAATACCACTGGAAGATTGGTTGCTTCTGTTGGATACCCAGATGGTGGCCTGTGAAATTGCCACCTAGTATAGAGTTCATGGATGGTTTTCATGGGAATATCCCCATGCGTTTCATTTATCTGTCATCTTTGTTTACTTTGATTTATATATTAAACTAACTTGGCTTGACATAATCAGGGCATGGGCATGAGAAACAAGATGACATCTTTTAAATATTTAATTTCATGAGAAAGTACTAGATAGGGGCTCCTGTTCCTTTTTATTAGGAAAGTAGACATGGACTAACCACCATTACTTACAGGGTTAGCATGAATTTATAATAAAAGTCCACAAGACTTGTGCAATATCTATACTTTAACTAATGGAAATTGATTTAGATTTGTATTCATTTTTAAAGAGTTATAATGAACTTTTCTTTTACATTGTTCCCAGTCACATATTAGCTCTTTAAGTCCCATGCAATCTAAGAGAAACATGTACACTATAACAAATTTTGATGGTGCTTATTCAGCCAAATGTATTTTGGCTTTCCCATAGCCTCTTGAACGTGGTATGGCCCAATTCAACATGGTGGGTTTCTCAGTGGCTTGGAACCATTCTTTATGAAAAATAAATGCAAAGGATTGAAAGTCAACTAATTCCAACTATACTTGTTTGGTGTCAAATAAAGGATTTATAAGAGACCTATCTTTATGAAACTGTGGTTACAGTGAGCTGAAAATCCAATTCTCATGATGCTTTTGTATTGGGTTCTCAGTGACAAGAAGGAAGTTTTTAAGAAAACACAAACAAATTATTGTTACTTTTCATGTTAGATTGCCTTAAAAGTAATGCCTGTAAATATAGTATGATTTTCTTCCCCATTGGTATTGTCTTTGGCATTTTTGAGCCATACCTACTTCAGATCAGTTGTTCTAAATCAACAAATTATATCTGTCACTAAAGGAGAAAAAGTGTAAGCCATCTATAAACTGAAAAAAAGCTTTTGAAATACAGGAATGGCTTGCTTGTATCTTGCCTTACAAAAGTAACCTGTATTGGACTAAGTAAAATACATGTGCCCAGAAGACTAAGAATAGTAGTTTAGAGTTATTAAAAAGCAATTATTTTGGGGGGCTACTTTTTATACTCTGAAATTAATTATAAAGCATATTCAGCCCTGAATGACAAAATACTTAGTGATAACATGACAGGAGTCTCTATGTCAATAGTATAACCCATTTATTTAGCAGACCTCGCAAAGCAACTCTGTGTTTTTGGTAGGTGGTGATATCCTCTGTTATTAATGTTCATGTTATCACAAGCATGACCTCTTTTGCCTTATCAGTGGTCACTGATTGATTGCAATTTTCCAAATGTTGCTAAACCATGCCAGGAACCCACAGATAGAATATTGCTCACTTCACCTCTTGAGAAAATTAGTTCACCTGCTTTCTTAAAAGTTGCCTGCCACTGAACTCATTCCTCTCTCAAGGTCATATCTAGTATGAGGTGAAGAAAGAAAATTTTCCCAAAGGTCAGGAGCTGGATATAATAACCTCCCCCCATCTATAAATATAGACCTCAACCATCTGTTGATTCCTTTACTCATTTGCAGGTGACATAAGTGAGACTCACTAGGGATTGAAATCCCACAGAGCTCTCCAACTTGTTTTAATCACCCCTAGGGCCAAGAAATATGGCTTCCAGGCTTAAAAAAACTAGAAGCTGCTTCTTCCAAATGTGTCTCTGCCCCTGCCTGCTGCTGTCTTGCAGCCATAGTTTTAAATTTTGGTACCTACACTCCTTCTAATTTAGAATACTCATCAATCACTTCTTAAACCCTGGAGAAAAAGAAGAAGTCAAAGACAAAAACAAAAAAACAAAAACAAAAAAATTTAAAACCCTGATTATTCCTGAGTTTCAGGAAAACCAAAATAATATTTATTCATTCATTCAGTGAAGTTTTTTTGAGTATGTATACTCTGTCAGTCAGTCACTCCTGTGAGCATTAGGAATCAAAAAAGCATTAATTTTCTTATTAAGAAGCTTGCCTTTTAGGAAAGGAGGTGCATACAAAAAAATGAAAGAATTCCGCCTCTATCTTGAAGGTTTATGTGCATTACAGTAGGAAAATAAAAAAGAAACACAACATTTTCTTGGGGGAGGGAAGTAGGTTTGGGCTGGGCCCTGAGTGATGAATGCTTCCCAGTGTAGGGAGGAAGGGTAACACAGAGGAGGCAACATGAGTCAGGAAGGACACAGGCATGATGTGGAAGGGAAGCCTTCTATAAGAGAACACACTGGTGTGCTAGCAGAGGTTATCCCTCTCCTTGGTGACCTGGAACACATATAATTACCTTTCCAAAATAAAAAGGGGGAGCAAGTCCAAGGTGCTGCTCATGCATCTGGCCAAGTACCTTTAGAATATGCTGTGAGGCCAGCTGCAACACAGAAGCCTAGACAGAAGTAAAGCTCCAGGCTCCAGTTTTTTTCTTATTTCACCTGTTTTCAATCATAAGCAAGGCAACAGCCCATGACTTCTGTCATTCTGATTAGGCAGAAAAGATCTGTGGGTGTGATTCTGAAAAAGGTCTCAAATAAACACCCACTGCAGTTGGTCCTCATCAGAATGTTGTGCACTCACTCCTTCACTGAACCAACTGTGCTTAGAAGCATCTGCTCCATCTCTGGCATGTGTCCAGGCATTTCTGTAAGCCTTGAAGCAGGTTACTTTGCAACCCTTGTGTGGTTTCGAAAGAAGCACATCACAAAGGGGATTTGGAAGCTCTGATTTCAGGAACTGAACTGATAGTTCCTTAGAAAACAATCTTTGTCTTCGTTGAATGAAGGTCATAACCTAGTAGGTGTGCAGGGATTCCGGACATTATCACTACTGCAGTGGAAGCTGAAATAATTTTTTTTAAAAATTATAATAGCATTGCCTCCCAAGGAAGCAGGAACCTATCAGTAGTACACAAATATACCTGATTTCCCATCAGGCAATCTCTCACAAGGCAATGACACATATGGAATATAATTTACTAGACACTGAGTTTCCTCTGTTGAGTGAGCCACTGAATAGCAGATCTGTGATTCTAGATTTCAAATAATAAAAATAATAATTTCAGAAAATTTCTCTTTGATGAGGACTTATTAGAAAAACAACCTTAACACAGAGTCCTCAAAGAATACTGAGTATTTCTTCCTGTTGTTAGAGTACATTCTCTACCAATTACAAATAACAATGATAGCATAGAGCAAAAAGTAAGACTAGGACTTGCTAGACTAAGATTCAGTTTTTCATTTTCTTTTTTGTAACCTGCCTTTGGACAATGGTTGGCTTAGTTTCTCAATGTATAAAACTTAGAAATACAAATGACACAAATGACATGGTATGATTAAAGTGTAAGAAGCCATAGTGGTTATTAAAGTTTTATGGTAACGGGTAAGGCCAAAGAATGGCATCTTTGAGTTACTTTCCAAAATGACGAATTGTAGTATGAGTTTGGAGGAAGAGATTTGGAAGCAATTTCTTGTCCCTTAAGAAGGTGCTTCAACTCCAGGAGGCCTTGATTAGAATATACACTTACCATCAAGTTCCCTATTTGATTTCATCTATTTTACATAAAGTGGTTGGATTTCAGGGACTTTTTTGAATACAGCATGCAAATATATGCAAACTGGAGACCATGTTTATAAAATATACGGTGATAATGCTGTCCAGATTTTTTGGGGAAAAAAATCATTTCACCTAATCTCAGGCAGGTTGGAGAGAATGTGCACCAATGATGACTATGATTTCTGAAGTGAAACATAGGGTGGGTTCCAGGGCTCACTTTGTTTTGTGATAATTTAAATACCACACCCACACTAAGAATTCCTGTTTCTTCTCTGCACATGTAGTGAGAACCTTGGTGTACAGTGTGGTTATTTATGGCAAACAAAATGCATGTGCATGTTGGTATATATTGGGTTCATTCACTCATTCAGTCATGTACCAAAATGGTTAAGGAGAGCTTGTCAGTGATGGGCAATATTCTATGTACTATAATGGGGCAGAAAATAAAACAATGCAAATTTGGTCTTTGTAGATTTTACATAGTAATTGGGCAGAGAAGGCCTGGAAGACTAAATTTAAAAGAAAAATATATAATAAGACAGAATGTGATTAATTCTCTGTAGAAAAGATCAAGGAATGGAATGTTGGGAGGATTATTTTAAATACAGTGGTCACTGATAAGGTAACTTTCAAACTAAATGATAAAGCAGAGTCATGAGGATATGGAGGGGAGACAATTCCCGATAGGGAAAAGAGCAAGTATAAGAGTCTCGAACCAGAAGCTTGCTAAACCAGGCCAGATGTGTGGCTCATGCCTGCAATCCCAGCACTCTGGGAGGTCAAAGAGAGAGAATCACTTGAGCCCAGGAGTTCAAGAGTAGCCTAGGCAACATAGCAAGACTTCATTTCTACAAAAAATAAAAAATTAGCCAGGTAGGGTGGTGCACACCTATAGTCTCACCTACTCGGGAGGCTGAGGAAGGAGTAGTGCCTGAGCCCAGGAGGTCAGGTCTGAGGCAAGCCGTAGTTGTGCCATTGCTCAGCAACCTGGGTGACAGAGTGAGACCCCAACTCACATACACAAAAAAATCTTGCTAGACCATTTGGCAGAAGCCAACTGAGCAAGCAAGAAGGTAATAGAAGATAAGGGTGAAGAGGTAGAAAGGACTTTGGGTACATGCATGTATGGGTGTTTATGTAAGGACTTTGGGAATGTGCATGTTGTGTTTGTGCATATGTCTGTGTGAGGATGGATGGGGAGTGGGCACTCCCCTATTATCCATTTAAAATTGTTGGTGTGAGATATTTGCAGTAAGTGAAGGACCTCAAGATTAAACATGGTTTAGGTCAAAAATCAGTACATACCCTAGAGCACTTTAAGTCAGAGTTTATAGAAGTTTACCTGCAACAGCATGATGTATATGGTACCAGGAATAAGTCATTTCTTGCATCAGATGCATTTGTTTAATATCTTCTAGTACTGCCTGTTCATTAAAGCATCTTAAGGTCAGTGTTCTTAATTGGTTTAATGTAAATATATTTCTTCTTATATCTTATATATTTATATATCCTATACACTTTATAGAGTATATAAACATTTAATAATTTATTTGCACTCTATGAAAGATAACTATCAATAGCACTAGAGTGAATTAGTGATACATAATAGGAAGTCATTAGGGTTTATTGATACAGGACGACACAAAAATGACATAACATGTAATACTAAGATCTATCACAACTTCTCATTATGCAACAATTAGGGCATGCCCCTTGTTTAATCACATCTTAGGAAGAAAGAGGATTGGCAGACATAAGTGTTTTTGCATCATGTGAATGTGAGCACAAGGAGAAAAGACTGTTTAGAAAAGAACATTTTGTTGTTTTTTTTTTTTAAATCACTTTTTTTAAGGTAATGAACATAGAGACAGCATCCAGCTCATCATTTCAAACTGCTGAGTCATTTGCCACTTGAAATGAATTGAGGGCTGTTAAAGGTTTTATAGAAGAATTCATTAAATATGTATTGAGCCAGCTTAAGTTGGAAATTGTTATAAAAACTGGCAGTGGTTCAAACAGCAAAATGGTTCAGTTTATGGTGGAGATATTTTACTCCTGCCTGGATTCAGTTCTCCATTAGCCCATTCAAACTGGTGAGGCACGAGTCATCTGTATGGGGCATGGTAATTGCTGTAACTGCTCACGTGGCTGTTCTGGGAGCCAAGTAAAACATTGTGATTCCAGCCAGGTGATCCCTCGTCCAGGAGGCACGGTGTGCAGTGAGATCCATGCATTCACCTGAGTGCTGATGCGTTCAGATTGTCTGGAGGTGGGATTTGAGACCACTGGTATTAATGTGTGCATGCACATACGTATGAATTCTCAGACACACGGACAGGAATTGCGTGTTCTTTCCCATGTGCTATTTCTAGCTTTGTGGATGAGCAGGTGATGGAAAGGAAGAAGGGAGAGTTGGGAAGCAGCCTCCTATGATGAAAAGAGCAAATGTCTTAAAATGAATACCTGGATTCACAGGTCAGTTGTGCCACTCACTAATTCAATGACCATTATCAAGTTACTCAGTCTTAGTCTTGTGACCCTATTTGTTCATATCATATTGATAATTACATCTATTTTGTGCCTGGCACATAGAAGGTACAGATGCTCCTGCTATAATACTCTGTAAGTATTTCTAATATTTTGAAAAATCATGCTCTAAAAACAAGGTGAAGAAAAAACAAAATTGGCTTCAGACTATTGAAAATCGATATAATTTGCTAACCAAAACACTAACAAAATCTAATTGTTTTAAGGCTAACAGTTAAAAAGTTAAGGTCCTAATAAGTAACACCTAAATATATTTTTTTTTAATTTAAGAAAAAACTGAAGGTAGCTTGATCAAAAATGGTATAAGGAAAGGTAAAACAGTGAATATGGAGGCAAGTTCAGAAACATAAATATCAGGATAACCACACTTCCAAAACAGAGCCAAGAGAACGAATATGGGATAAATTGGCATTATGTACAATATTGTATCTTTTACAGCATGCTGAATTCAACTGAGTTAGTGTACTTTAGGTTCACGGGCTGTTACTTGGTGGCACAAAATTTAATGAGCTGGGAAATACTAATTTATTTACCAATGAGATTTTTACATTGTACTGATCTCATTCCTTTCTGTGAGTGAGCTAATTTGCATTATAAAAAATAAGAAAGATGGAGAGAACACACTGTACTTAACATATACTTCTGAATGTAATAAATAGTACAGAATTGGGAAGAATAGTGTGATAATGCAGATGATATATTAAAGTACTTGGCACCAGTGTCTGACACAAATATATGATAAATAAATGTATGTTTCTTTCAGAAGATAAAATCCAGAAGGGTATAAATGTTTAGAATTTTGTGCAGAAAAAAGACTAAGAAACCAAAAAATCTAAAAAACCTTACTGTGCTTAACATTATGCTGGAATAATTTTAAAAGTCACTAATGGGACAGAAAGTAGCACTAGCGAGGAGTGGTTACGAAATAAAGAAAAGGACTGAGATCCTTAACTGCTGCAGAATAAAGTCAATGGACAATGCAATCTACCAAATGCCCATATAACATCTTGATCTCCAAGAAAAATGATGACTTTTCAAATTGTCAATGGATCTCTTATAGCTCTTACAAAGGGATATGATAAATTAGTGAGGAACATTGTGCCCTGGGTAATTGTGCATACTGAGATTCTTAACAAAAAGCAGTTTTATGTATACTTTCTGCTCTAACATAATACTAGGTGTTGCTATATATTTGCCACATATAATTACTTAAAATCCAGCCTTGAGTTTTATATTTAAACTTATCATAGTGAGAATGAGAATAAATGTTAATGAGATAAAATATATTGTCTATAACAATCCATAGTTTATAAAGCATTATGGAAACTGAATTGTGGGATTTGGGTAGAAACCATAATAGGAAAATATCTCTAAATCATGGTGGACAATCTAAGCATATATATTTTGAGATGAATTTCATTCCATTGTATCTACTGGCCTAGTTATTTCTATACAGCAAATATCTGGAAAATTTGACTTACCCAACATGCCCCTTACACCCCACAACCCCCACAGGACACAGGATAGATAATATACAAAGCCCCTAAGTTTGAGGCACCCGTGGTCCAGTGTGCTGTGTGTCCAAAGAGGAGGATGCTCAGGAGACAATTGGAAGGCAAAGTAGGTGGCTCCTTCTGGAGGATAAGAAAGAGTATAGGGGAAAGGGATTCCTTGAAGGGTCTGAAGAACACTTGAGAGTTAACCTAGCAAAGAAAGTAGGCTCGAGATAAGTGGACCAGATGAACAAAAACAATGAGACCCAAAACAGTATGGTATGGGGAAGGAGTGGAAAATCCCAGTATTACTAGAAGATAAAGTGCAAGGCAGAGACTGTCAGAAAATAATGAGAGACAAAAAATATAAGAAGGGCTTCCTCACAGAGCTTCATTTGCAATGCAAAAGAGTTTTGATTTAATCTTGTAGCTACCTGGACAAAACTAAAGAGCATTAATTGGGGGAAGGAAATAAGTCAGTTTGTGATTTAGAAAAACTAAATGTTCTGGATGAGGAAAACTAACCAAAGTTTTTAGTTTAGATTGTTTGTTTTGTTAGGTTACACTCCCAGCGGGGGCCTTCAGACTGTTAGGTCAGGTTCGCCGGGGTGTGGATATCTGGTGTGTGATCTGGTGCTGCATGAAAGATGCAAAGAATTGCACGGAAGTAAGATTAGAAAATATGGTTTATTTAGAAAGTAAATAGAGAGAGAGAGAGAGAGAGAGAGAGAGAGAGAGAGAGAGAGAGAGAGAGAGAGAGAAACAGAGGATTCACCTCTCTGAGGTAGGAGAGGGAGCCAGAGCTTAGGAAAACATGGCAGTAGTCACAGCTCAAGCAGCACATGGCCACACCAGAGTCTAGTAAAGGAATGGCCACTGGCTACTCATGGTTGAGTCTTTTTAATCTTCCCCTTTGATGGGGGCAAGTCATTAAGATGATTGTGTGGCGGTTTTGCTCCACGTCATCATGAAGGGGCAGGTAAGTGCAGGTACTGACGTCAGGTGGACAGCAGACAGATGAGTGGATTAGTCACATGATTGCTGCCATGGTGGTGAGGTCTGTCTATGTCATGAAGGTCACAAAGGACTGACTGGGTCAACTTGAATCTGACGGGTGGAGGCAAATACTTGAAATAGGAAAGGTAATTAGTACAAAAAGAGCTAGGGAGGGACATTGTAAAACAATTATCAATAGCTACCACTGAGAAACTGGTTCTGTCCTTTGTTAGTGATTAGAGGGTAAGTTAAGTGAACTGCTAGAAAAACATGAGATTTAGGCAATGTTAAGATGACTGTTTATTGGGTATATTAAATCCATGTTATGTTCTTTCAGTTTTGTAAGTTGAAGTTATGTCTAGCTACTGTTCCCATGCTCTGATTCTCTGGTGTTCATCCTACATTTCCTTTTCTCATTTATTTTCTTGTGTCACGTTCCTTAGTTAACTAGTACTGTCCCTGATGCTCATCATTTGAAATGAGGCCCTGTTGAAATTCCACACAATCAAGTGGTAAGTGGTCTGGAGTCAGGATGTGTTGTAAGCTATTATGAAATAAAGAAATAAGATTAGTTAGTTGAGGCAATCTTCATGGAGGAGGTTACTCTTGAAAACATTGTGCAACTTAAGTAGGTAGAAAGGATAGCAACAAAGAACAGTGATGTAGGACTCAGAATCGCAATCCAGTTTCTACTACTAGTGCAAAGTGTGACTGCATTTTAGGTTATTTTACCTCTCTGAAAATCAGTTTCTGTATCATTAAGATAGATATTTATTTAAATGACTTCCATTGTGACTGGTCTATGTGGTTCTCTAAGGTAAAAAGAGTTTGGGGAGATTGGTTCTTGTTGGATGGAGAAAGAGTTATGCCATAGAATTAGCAGAGTATAGACAAAGGAGAAAGGGCTGTGTTTGAAAGACTGGAACAAAATCATTCAATATGCTTCACTCTTCAAGAAAAAGTTACACCATTCTAAACTAACTTCCACTAAGGTATGGGAGTTTGTCACTTCCAGAATGTTCAGCTTTGGTGAAAGTTTACTGAAGCCTGTTCCTGAGTCTGATGCCTGAAACAAGCTTCTGAGCTGGCGAATGTCAGCTGAACTCCTGATGCAAATTACGTTCTGCTCCTCACTGGCTGCTATTTTTAGCTCTTACAGTATGTGATTTCTCTCAAGGACAACAGGAATGTTCATAAACTATGCATAGGTCATGATGGTGCTTAATGGAGAAATAACCATTTGTTAACAGAGCATTAAATGTTTAATAGGCCATTAGCATAAAATCTTTTTAAAATTATTTGGGAATATTTTCTATTACGCCTTCTTCCACTAACCAGATGAGTGTTGCGGTATTGAAATTCATAAAGGTGCCTAGTCTTTTGACCCTACCGGAGTCTAGTAGGTTTTTCACCTAATTCTCTGGAAATGTCAAGCTTAATCACTCTGTAATTATCAGTTAAACAGTCAGCTGTATCTCCTCATGGGCCCTTTGCATAAACATTTAGAACAATTAGCAAGTGAATCACTCTGAAATCCCATTATGAGCGGAGTCGGAGTGGATGTGCCATTTCTTGTTAAAAAGGTGCCTCTGACAGTTTTATAAAGGCTGCACAGCTTGAGCTACTTGGAGGAAGCCAAGCACTCCTGGTTCCCGTGTCTACATCTGTGCTCCGAATCTCTGGCTGTGGAATCAGGTTTTACCTCTGTATGTCTCAGCAAGGGGAATTGAAAGAGGGTTGGTAGGAACAGGAGGCAAAAACAGAAAGAAGTGGGTGGTGTTGCTATCCAGAGCTTTGCCAATCAAGCTGAGAAGAGCTGTAAAACAGTAAGAGCCAAAATCTATCCAAAGCCAAATCTTCCCTTTCCCATGACCAGTTCAAGCAGGACTCACTTGGTGCCCGGGAAAATGAGGCAGAGCTGTTTCAGCAGAGTAGAAAAGGAGGTCAGCACAGATATACAGGCCAGTTAAAAAATGCAGCATTTCCTTTTCCCAGGCCATCTCTAACTAGAGCTAGGTTTCCTCCCCATCTGGAGGGAAGCAAGCAAGCTGAAATTTAGATTCCTAGAGTGTGAAGACTAATTTTTCTGAATGTTGGGGGTTAGCACAACCGAGTCCACGGGTAGAGCACTAACCTTGACTTCCGTGAGATTGAGGGGAATGCATCTCATGCTTTGACCAGAGAATGGAATGAAATTTTCATTATTACAGAAACTTCCAGCCATTTTATTTTCTCATAGCATTTGTGTCTCAATTTTACAAATATCCTCAGAGACTTTAGACAGAGTATTTCTGAAAGATCAATAATAATTACAGTAGTAGAGAAGAAAACTGATCAAAAGTTGGCATTGTCTTTTGAATTAGGCTAACTAGTGAGAGTGATAGATCACAGATACATAAAAAATATTCAGTCTGGCAGAGTCCTGGGGGAATGGCTGAAGTGACTCTTTTGTTTTACAAATAAGAAAGCTTACAGAGGTTGAATTACTTCCCCAAGGTAACAAGTCTAGCCAGTGGCAGAGCTGTTCCTAGAAACCAAGTATCCTTACTTCCAGAGGAGACTTTCCTGATCAGGTTTATTTGTTATCAATAGCTATCAGAATAGTTACAATTATATTTCCCCAACCAAACAGCTTAAGGTAATTTTGTATTTGGAATAGAAAATGATTAATATAAACCTATGGAAAAAGAAGGTGGTTGTATACAAAAATATGCTTTTTAAAAATACTAAAAATGGTAAAGTTGAAACTTTGGGGCTCTCACTAACTTTTTCTTGGACAACTAGTGATGTGTGCTTTAATTAACATCATTGGTGTAATTTCATACACACATATATGTTTAACAAACCTCAGCTAAATGCATCTATCATATTGGCAAAGTGAAGCATATGCTGTTGTATTGAGGCCTTTAGTAATTATATTATTCATATTCTTGATACATTGTAATATTTTATATCGGTTTATATTTGTCTTTCTGCATCTCAAATGCAAAACAACCTTCCCTAATGTTATGATGAGTTACAAATCAGAATATATTTATGTCATAACATGCAAAATTTAAGATTCAAAACCTTGTAAGTTTAATAGACTTATTTATAACTCTGAATATTGAACAGACCTTTTCACATTTACTAAATTCTGTGTGTTTTAATTTGCCGATGTAGGTCTGTTTTAAAATAAATTTCCAGGATTGAATATTCATTAAAAAAAGTAAAATGATTTCAGCTACTTAATCACATTCCCATTTAGATAACCTCTGTAGGCGTGAAGTTAATACCTTATAGAAATGAGTGGGTGAAGGAAGGGACAATTCACATTATTGATGTTCACTGCAGAATTTCATTAAGGACCGATTTCTTTGTCTCACTTCTCCTTTTCTACATCTTTTCTCACATCCTCCTTTAGGAAAGTCTTGCAAGATGCAATTCAATCTGGTATTTGACTACCTTTGCACCTAATTCTTGAGGACAAAATGGAAATGACTGAAAAGAAGTTATCTTCCACCTTACCTTGTGATAACTTAACCTGTAAAGGGCTGCTATTCACATCAAGAATAATCAGAATTGAGGTGAAACTATGATAGACTGTGTTTATCTCATTCACCATTTCTCTTAATCCATGTACAATTATTACAGTGATTGCATACTGGGACTTTTTTTTCCAGAAAAAAAAAATCACCTTCACTAAGATACTGCCTTATAAGTCTTCATTCTTCTTAGTACCTATCCTTGTAACATAGCCTTTTTGTTTAGAAAGTGCTTTTAAAAACTTTCGATAAGGAAAGATCTCATAGAGGCACTGTATCCAGAGATGCCTGGAAATGAGTCTCTCCTGGAAGCCTCGTCTAGTCATCTATAATTATACAAAGCATGAATTTGTTTGGGGAGGGGATGATATATACTGTGTCGGGATACAAATCAATAGGCATGTCTGGATTTGTAGAGTAAACTTACCTCCACCGTGGCCTTGCAAGTAAGAATTAATCAGAGCTGCGATTACTAATGTTGTTTCTGTACTGTGTGTGCACGAGTGTGTGTACCCAAGCAAAATGTTTGGATATGAATATTGACTGGGTTGATTAGCATGGGCTCACTCTGCAGGGCTTGGAAAATATTAGACTTCTCTTCAAAGAAACCAGAGGTGACAGATAAAACATATGAATGAAATATGTTATTAGGAGCATTAATCCTATGGAGTTTCAAGCTTTTCCCTTTAATCCTGATACAAAGTAGGAAGACCTAGGAAGACCCCAAAAATGTATTTGGGAGTTTGGTGGATTAGTTTAAGCCTGTTGGAAAATTGATTTTAAAAATACAGTGCAACGAGTGATTGTACAAATAAATCATAGACTGTGTCCTCTCATTCATTTATTCATTCAGGCAATAAATGTTTTTGACTGCCTACTATGTTTCAGGCCCTATTCTAGATCCCTCACTGAGTGATGAAAATTCCAATAAGAAAACTGGCTCTCCTACAGTCTGTATTCTTTTGAAGAGGAAATCAATATTTATCAGGTATTTTTAACAACCCCTAGGCAGAGTTTAGAATAATAACTAGTGATAGTCTGGTAACTATTGTCAAATTTCTAGATTATATAGTTTTCCAACAACATAGAGGCATTTTATACTCAGATGCTGTTAATTACTTTACTTGTCACTGACTGAATCCTGGCCATCTGCCTGTTACAGTTTGACTTGTTGAACTAAGTGAGGGCCTTTCTCTATCTCCAGCTTCATGTTCCCAAATTCCACAGAGGTTGAACTGAGCAGACAACACTGCATTATTTCCTTCTGTTTGGCTTATTACCACCATGACCTCTAGAACTCTCACAGTACCAGCTCTAAATAAATTTAAAACTCGAATCCTTGGACGAACATCAGGCACTGAGAAAGAATATGGAGTCTGCACTTGACCTCATATCTTTTCATTCCAAGTTTATAATAGACTAAACAAATCTCAAGAAATTTATTATCTCAGTTTTGAAGAGGAATGATCCATGTAAATGAAAATGAGCCTACAACTTTATTGTAGGGTAAATCTCGTCTTGCTGTGTGGAATTCTGGGAGTTGGGCTATTCACCATTTTTGAATTCACATACATGAATACAGAGGCTTGATATGATATAGATATTTATTCAGTGCCTGGACTGTACTTTTTTGGAGTGCAATGGTTTGAGTGTGTCCCCCAAAAGTTCACATGTTGGAAACTTGGCCCCCAATACAGCAGTGTTGAGAGGTGAGACCTTCAGGAGGTAATTGAGTAATAAGACTCTGCCCTCAAGAGTGGATTAACTCATTCATGCATTAGTGGATTAATGGGGTATTGAGGGAGTGGGTTAGTTATTGTGAAAGTGGGTCTGTTATAAAAACAGTTTGGCCATCTTTCATGAGCCTCCTCAACATGTGCTGCCCTGTGCCATATCGGAACTCTGCAAGGAGTCCTCACCAGCAAGAAGTCCCCTAGACTTTTGACTTCCAAGCCTCCAGAACTATACAAAATAAATGTTTTCCTTTACAAATTACCCAGTCTCAGGCATTAAATTATAGCAACAGAAAGCAAACTAAGTCATAGAGGTTACTTTTATCTCTTTAAACAAATCATGGTCCCATGTGGTTAAAAATGACTGACTCAAGTACTAAATGCCCATAATATTATTGACGCCACAGTCTTGATCCCAGAAACTCTGTCATCTCTTCCAGCCTTGACATGGTCTTATCAGCAGGTGAGATTTTCTTGCAAAAAGGAGATCCTTCTGGAGTCCTTGCTCAAGGCATCAATAGTTGTTATTATTCCTTTAAAGAAAAAAGACAAAAATAACCTACACAAAATATGTTCTGTTTCTAGACTTAAATCCTTTATAGCCTGAAAGGCAAATGGGAAAGGTAGTGCTGGATCTTTTGTTATTGAAGTTTTTGATTCATCTCTACACTTTACTATAACAGTAAATGTATCAACTTGTGTCCCTACAGTCCACTTAATGTAGCACAACATGAGAAACCTGTAGTCATGTTTGTTACTAGTTTTCCCGGCTGTGATCTTTTAACACAACAACAAAAACCCTTGTCTATGGTACAGGCACATGAACAATAGTCACAGTGCTAAATATGGGATGTTTGCGTTTTTTGTTTTTTGGTTTTTTTTTTGAGTTGGATTCTCCCTCTTGTCATCCAGGCTGGAGTGCAGTGACATGCTCCTGGCCACTGCAGCCTCAACCGGCGGGGCTCTGGCAATCCTTCCACCTCAGCCTTCCACGTAACTGGAACTACAGAGGCACGCCACCATGCCCAGCTAGTTTTTATGACTGACTGTAGAGATGAGGTCTCACCAAGTTGCCCAGGCTGGTCTCGAACCCCCGGGCTCAGGCCGTCCTCTCACCTGACCTCCCAAAGTGCTAGGATTACAGGCTGAGCCACCGTGCCCGGCCATATACAGTCTTTTTTAAGAAAATTTAATTCTACTCCAGATGCATGGAAGGGAGAATGTAGGCTCTGTGAATCTGAAAGCCTTAGGGTCTTTCTGGGAAACTGTGGAATCAAGTTTCAGTCCTTGTGATGCAGAGAATAAAACTGCATGTGGTATTTAAAAAGGGGAAATCATAGGACTCTTTTGAATGTGCAATGGATATTTCTCCTTTCTAGAAAGAAAATCGAGACAAAAAGGGGATAATTCTTGTTTATGCTATGCCTTTGCATTTTAGCATGTTGCATTCACCAGTCAATGCTTGTTTACTGAGCATATGCCACTGGGCTCTGTGCTGGGATACAGGGGAGCACAAGTCTAACTCAACCCTGGCCTCGTGGAGCTTATACAATTGCAAAAGAGGCAGATACTACGAAAAAATTACACAAATCATGACTTGACTGCGATTGTGTGAGGCATTCAGAGTCAGCCCATGTGCTATAAGAGTATTTGGTGAAGGAATCTAATAGTGTCTGGTAAAGAAAGCTTTGAGGAGATAATCTTTGAGCTAACATTTGGAAAGATATTTGGTGGTTGCTTATTCCTTGTTATATGTTGCTTGATGTGAGGAAACGCCTTAAATCTAAAATCTTTTTTTGCTTCCTTTTCTTCATATAAATGTTTTTAATAGTGAAATAAGGTGCTACGTGATACCGAGCTAAAAATTAATAGTAATTATTAGATTAAAAATAAACATCACAATATATATAGTAAAAGCCTTTTTAAGATTTCTCCCTATCACTGGATTGTTCCATTCATATACAAAGAAGTATGTGGGAATGTCACTCATCTCCTCTTTGAAGTAGGCTGTAAGGTTTTCAGAGAATGTCATTTTGGTAGACTGGTTTCAAAATGATGCTGGAAGATTCTTGGTGTTCCTAGAACTACCGGGTCTACTATTACCTTGATTCAGGCCTTTACCAGTATTCATTCACTAGCCTCTTAGTTGGTCTCTCTGACTCTTTAGCCTCTTTCTTTCTGAATCTATTCTCCATACTACTACTAGGTTGATCTTTCCAAAAGCAAGTCTGATGATGATGCACTCGATGATAACACTGCTTCTTAAGCTATATCAGAAGGCCACCCAAGATCTGCCTTGTTTCCCTACCTCACCCTGCAGTAAATTCACAAAAGCCCTGAACCACAGTTACTGAGAACCATTTGCAGTCACTAGAGCATGCCATGGTCTCCTATACTCTAGTGCCTTTACATAGCTTGTTTCATCCACCTGGAGTACTTTTCTGTGCATTCTTTCTCTACGTTGTTAACTCTTATTCCTAAATACTCAGTCCAAGTTTCAGCTTCTTCAGGGAATCACCCCTTCATGTTTCCTGTCCACACACAAACAACAATGTGACACCCATTAACTCTTTTCTACTCAATAGAAAAGAGTGTGTAAAATGTATCTAGTGTGACTGAGATCCTAAAATTGTAGTACCTTTCACACATTTTACATACTCAATAGAAAAGAGTGGCCGGGCTCAGTGGCTCAGCCTGTAATCCCGTGCTTTGAGAGGCCGAGGTGAGTGAATTGCCTGAGCCTGCGGGTTCGAGACCCGCCTGGGCAACTTGGCGAGACCTCATCTCTACAATAAATCAAAAAATTAGCCGGGCATGGTAGCACATGCCTGTAGTTCTAGCTACTTGGAAGGCTGAGGCAGAAGGATTGCTGGAGCCCAGCAGGTCGAGGCTGTGGTGGGCGGGAGTGGCCACCGCATTCCAGTCTGGATGACAGAGTGAGACTCCAACTCAAAAAAAAAAAAAAAAAGAGTGGCTGAAGGTCACATATTGGACAGGACAGATAAAAAAAACCTTTTAACCATTGCAGAAAGTTCTATTGGACAGTGTGAGTTAAAAGGTGTGAAACATTTTCTTATCTTCCTCTTCAGACTTCTAACTTCTTGATGTCACATATGTATCTCCAGTGTAAGCAATGTTCAATAAATATTTGCTGGAAAAAAACTTCAATAACTTATTTAAAAATGAGTTTTACATCAGTTCTGCTATTGCATGTAAGCAATCTTTAAAAAAAATTTTTTTTTTTTGGTTAAGTAAGACACATTTTTTTGACCAAAGGCATTTCCAGACAGATAGGATGAAAAGTCAGAAACAATAAACAGGGAAGAGCTCTTGGTATACCTTTTGCCTCAAGCTCAGGGAAGGATCAAGCCTGTACCGTTATGCCACATTACTAAGAAGGAAGGCAGTAGGGGCTTAGAGTTTAGTAGCAGGTACAAATATTGCTCATAAAAACAGGCTATATCATATTTTCTACAAATGACATCTGCTAGACTGTGTTACTTTTAGACAGAAGGCAATACTAATGGTAGCCTAAATGTTTATTTTGGATTCTAGGGGGAGAAACTGGGATGATGGAGCAGTTTAAAATTATTTGCCAGCTATCCACCATGCAATTAACTAGTTTAGAGATGTTCTTTTAAGCATGGACTGTTCTCTAGGGCTATGGGATGATCAGAAAAAAAAAAAAAATACAATGCCCAAATTGAGGGGGATCAAATATAATAAGCAAAGGAAATCTATTTTCTTTCAACAAAATAAAGGAGCCCTTGAACTCTCTAATCTGTTAATAAAAACAAAAGAACTGATCCTGAAAAGAAGGAAACATTAAGTGCAAAAGAAACTTGGTTTTGTTACCTTTGTTTTCTGAATACAACTACACTGTATACTCTCTTAATTCTACACTCAGTTTGAAGCGAATTTCCAGTGATCCAATTTCTATTCTTTTCAAAGTTAGCTATCTTTGTAAATTATAACTGCTCTTTCAAACATCTTTTCAAGGAAGCCAATGGACACACATGTGGCTTCCAAAGTTTGCAGTAAGCCCTGGAGTAAAGCTTACTTTTGAATGACTCACAGTGATTGGCAGCTTTAGCTGGATTTATATGATTTAACAGTTTCCTCTTCCTCTGTTCCTCGTCTTCCATTTACTTTGGATGGAATTTTGCTAAATCCATCATATTCTCATATTGTGTTTACAATTGTGGATATAGCTATTTGGCAATAAGACCGAGCCATTCACTTCTTATAGCATTCATTGGTTGAGTTTAGTTTAATTCAGTGACAGTCAATTCTCAAAAGTGTTTTGTAATATTTAATGAAATAGAGATATTAATTAACAATGATGATGCAAGAAAATAATAAAACAACATTCAAATTCAGTCTCACCACCTCAGAATAACTGTTCTTGTTTGTACCTATACTTTTCCAGAGTCTACATGCTTACATATTTTATCAATTGTAGTTTACATAATACTTTGGATTCTGATTTTTTTTCTCTTAAGATTATATTTTAAACATTAAAAAATTCAATTTTGGAAAGCTGTAACTCTGGTATTACTTTGCAATAGTCTGAAGAGGCATTTACTACCTAAGGAATCCCAACAAATCATTTCAGGCTTCTGTCAGTCTCTGATGACACCATTTAGGAAGAAGTGGAAGTAAGAAATAAAAACTAATGTAACCCTGTGAGGGAAGAAGACAACTGAGTTGCCAAGTGCTGTTTTCTGACAAGGCATCTCTAGAGAGGACAGGATGAAAGCCACACAAATTACTGAAAACAATTTAAGAAATAGGAAATCCTACAAGTGTGGGGAAGAGAGATGTAAAGAACAGCGTGATCTGAAGGAATCTTTTCTTTTTCTCAAATATATGTGGTAAAGATAGTTAGCAAAGTGTGTTTTTGTGTTTCCAAAAGAGTCTCCTCCTGGTCTAGGAAAGAAGGGGTGTGTAAGCACACTGTACTGGAGGGGAAAGTGCAGATTTTATCCTGCACAGCAAGAGAGGTTTCATGGCAGGGCCTTTCCTATCACTGTTTAAATCAGGCATTTGTCCTTGCACTGACCTTTCAAAAAAGGGTCTTTATATTGTCTGCCTGAGCCACACTCCTGAAATACTGTCATCTTTGTGGAAACCACACTACTGCCTGAAATAGTAACATAGCTGACAATGGTATAACAGTATAATAGCATAACAGTGCAACAGACAATAATATGACACAGTAGACAATAACATAACAGTAGCAACATGTATTCCATGAGTGCATGTTCGTGTACATACGTAGTCTTCCTATTAGTCTTAAGGGGAACAAAGAAGACAAACTTTTCACCTTTTTTTCTACTTCTCTCATACCGGTGTTTTTGATTGGGATGTCACTACTGGGAAGAGGGAGGTCTAGGTTTATACAGCTGGTAGATGGAGGGAAAGCACTGAGGATTTAACTCATTCTTTGTTTTGGTTACTTAGACTGCGGTAAACTTAAACTCAGATGTTGTTCTTCTAATTGGGTTGGAGTGGGAAAGAGTGAGCATTGCCTTTTTTTGTTGCCTTATGTGTACCTGGCTGTCGCGAGCCGAAGAAAGACGACACCGACACCGTTCTTCGGCAGACAAGTTTACTCCAGGTCTTAATGTGCTCTTTACAAAGACAAAATGGCTCTCCCCTCTGGCGCAGTTGTTTGCCTATATATGCTGCCTGGCAGCCAACGTACTGCGGCTACGTGGTTGTTTCTGATAGGTTATTCTACCAGCCAGCGGCCATGTTGTTTATTGCATAATACATGTTTTTTATAACATGATGAAAGCTTCCCACACCTGGCACATCTGATATGTTTAAAGACGGGTGTTGTCATGCTGGCAAAAATCATTACCAGGCTAAATTCTCAGACAAATATGAGAGTAATTTTCTCATAATTTCAGCATCCTGGAATATACCATATCCTTTTTGTGTGTCCTTCACATACAAAAACATATTTTCATATTTCTCATTCTTTGGTTATTTTTTTTAATATAATGTCTGTAAATGCTACCCAAGGTGCATTATAATTCTAACACTTTACAATTTTATGATTTACTTAGGCTGGACCTGTACAGTGAGGATGGTAACTTAGATAAAAACTAATGAGAGAGGGCGAGAAAAACTAAAATTCATCAAGGGCATATAGTTGACCGAGCATCATGTTAAGCACCACAAATGTAATATTATTCAATTCTGTGCTGTTGGACAAAAAAGTCCTACTCCCAATTTTTAGATGAGGGCATGGGTCAGTGGTGAATAATTGTCCAATGTTTTCCTGCCAGTATGCTGTAGAGTCAAGGAAGAAGTGTAGTTTTTTTTTTTGACCCCCAAATTCAACTCTTTTTGAATTTGGCTTTGTCAATAACATGCTGTCCCATAACCTAACCACGTGGTCCTGTGCCATACTTGCATGTAGGAACCTCTGATTTGAGGGACAGGAACAGAGAGCAGAATAGTGGTTATGGGAATGGACTTCGGAATCATCATGTCATCTGTATAGAAAACAGAGAGAAGTACTGTGAAGATCTTCAGCAACATTAAAGATATTAACAGCAAGGATCTCATAATCTCATCATCTGAAAGCAGTTATTTTATTATTATTATTATTATTTTTGAGTTGGAGTCTCACTCTGTCACCCAGACTGGAGTGCAGTGGCCACTCCCGGCCGCTGCAGTCTCGACCTGCTGGGCTCCGGTGATCCTTCTGCCTCAGCCTTCCAAGAAGCTGGAACTGCAGGTGCGCGCTACCATGCCTGGCTAATTTTTGATTTATTGTAGAGATGAGATCTTGCCAAATTACCCAGGTGGGTCTCGAACCCGGGGGGCTCAGGTAATCCACTCACCTCAGCCTCCCAAAGCATGGGATTACAGGCTGAGCCACTGAGCCCGGCTGAAAGCAGTTATTTTAATTATTGTATGCTTTACACATGCATGACTATTTCATGTATTTATAATTATAATCTATATGCCACTTTTGTTCTAGCATTTTTAAGATTAATATTATTTCATAAACATTTTGGGGGGTGTTTTATTTATCTAACATTACCCAAGTTCTTTCATTTCCTCTACGCTCAACCTCTCAATACATGCAGAACATATTGCAAAGAACAAAGCAACTTCAGTACAAATGACAATTTATTTTTCGAATGCATTTCTTTTTGGAATAGGTAAAAAATAGTACACATTGATTCTATAAAAATTAAGACATTCAAGGTTTCAATTCTGTGTGTGTGTACTTTCTGACTAAGGCAGCTATGGTTGATTCACTATGCAAATAAGTGTACCTTTGAGTGATTGATCATACATGTCAGCTAATGACACACCTACAGTTCACTAATTTGATAAGAAACCTATATATTTTAGCACTGCCACATATGAATCGACATTATATATCCATAAAAATTTGGAAAGCAAGGGCTTCAGTTAAAGCCAAATTCTAATGGGAAAAAATAAATGGTGTATTATGTGGAAGGAAAAGCCAGTTTCCATCATTTACTGGAGCAAGTTTTCCATATTAATTGGATGGGAATATTTTGTGCAGATGAGAGGAATAAGCATCACACGCAGACCACTCTGATGTGTGTCATTGCCCTTGTTGACCGAGGCCTGCAAGGCAATCAGTTTCTACTCCAAAAAGCTTATGATCTGAGGGCTGTTTAATTTATCCCCAGAGAATTAGCAGAATGAAGTTATCTAATAGCAGCAAGGTTGTATCCCACAGCTGTCCATAGGTTCCCAGCCAAAATAAGCTACCCAGATTTCCAGCAAACTCAGACACTTAGAGTTTTTGCCCTTGCCCTAGCTGAATAAGGTTACTTGTTCTATAACTGTTATTTATTGCAGATTGCATCTCTTTGGTTTATTGTTCTGCCACAGCATTCCTAATAATTTTCCCCTTTAACCAGGCAATCTTATGATCACAAATGACCTCAGGATTGAACACTCATTGGAGGGCTAAAACGGTGAGTCAGCCAGTGAACTGGCTCCCTTCACCCCTGCAAGAAGCAGCTGATGAGAGCCCAGGTGCTCCAATCTAAACCTGCATTTTTTTATGAATGTGGAAGTGGGACTTTCCTGGAAGGCAGCAGTACCTGTTGTGCACAAGACCTAGTCAAAGTCCTGCCTGATTTATCAGGGAAACAGCTGGCCCCCATTAGGACACGATCAGTTTTAATCAGCCCTGATTAAGGTGTGCCCTTGATGCCACAGCTGGTTAATTCCTGGGCATTTCCCAGCACTAGACTGTGAAGAGCTGAGCTATATAAGAAACCTCTCCTTTCAGAAGTCACAGGCCTAGTAAGCTGCTCCTGGATTGGTTATCTGCATATGGAGAAGCCTAATGGGCCTTGACTCCATTTCCTGTTCAGAATTGCTTTGTCCTGAGTTTCCAAGTACTTTCTCTCAGCTGTTAGCGAAGAATAATTAGGTGATCTGCCCCTTTTTCATTTCTATATTTTTTGGCATCAAATGACACATTAATTAGCCCTCAGAAGTAATCACAAATTGAAAGGCAACTGACCCAGCTGATATCTCATTCAGGAAAACTTAAGTATCTCCTCAAACCCACATAGCATTTGTCTAACATACCATGATGGAATGGAAAGGGCTTTGGAATCAGATGGGAGTCCAAATTCCAGCTTTTTCACTTAGTATTGTATGATATTTAACAAGTCACATCACTTCACTTTGTTACAAATTTCTCATTTATCAAATAAAGCTAGAAATACTTAATTTCTAGAATTGCTGTTGATGACAGATGAAACAAGACCAAGTACAGCACCTGATACATAGAAAGTTTTCAATAAATCTAAGCATAAATATCATTAACTAATGTAATAATTTTTAAACCCAGACATGTGGAGTATGCTTAGTCCATATTAATTATATTTACTGATATTAATAATATCATGCACACAGTTATTATATTCTCATGATTAGTCCTTAGAGATCAGTTGACCAGGTGGCAAGCTGAGAGAGAATAGAGGTGCTTGTAGAAAACTGAGGGTGGAAAGACGCAAGTGTGGATAAGTTGGGCAGAGAGACCATTATCCATCTGGATATGCAATGACTTAGGAACATATACACACTTAGCAGAGTGTGTGTCAAAACCTGGTCTATGCAGAAGGAAAGACCAAAGAATATACTGTTAAGTTGGCAAGAAAGCTGCCTAGGTTCAGAGAATTTTTAGCCAAAAGCAAGAAGAAATGTTTGTTGAGTGTCAAATAGAAATATCATGTTAATTTCCAGATACCAAAATGAAGTCTGAAGATGTGGGTCATAACAGGAAAATGGATGCAAAGTAAACAGAAAACACAGAACCATAAGTAGCAGACATAATTGAAGGAAAGAGTATAAATGAAGAGAATTTGGGATGATTTGGTATGATTGTAAATCCTCATCAAATGTCATTGATACATTATTGGAAACTATGACTTTAAGTGAAATAATTAAAGATTAATAAAGATTAATTATTTAATTAAATGGAGTAATATTAATATAAACCAATTTTACCATAGGCTAATCAATATACACAAGAATTAAGTTCTGGCCACAAAAACATCACCAAACTTTTTAGGAACAACTCAAAACAATTCTGATATTAAACATTTAAATACAAGTGAGCTATACATACATTTAAGAAAGATTAATACAAACAAGTAAGATAATTTATTTACCCACTTTTTGGTGAATCAGTGAGTGATGGAGGTTGTAATGGAGGTGGATCAAATCAAGGAATAAATGTTTGTAAAGTGAAAATTGTCAGAAGTGCCTCCTTCTACCACATAGTTAAAAAATTATCACAAACATGATGAACTCCCTGAGTAGTTTTGAACAGCATTGGTTATTTTTGTGCATTTGGATGATTATCCTAGACTTTACAGATTTTTATCTGACAATAATTGTGTTCACCTATTCATTCATTTTTCAACCTGTTTATCTTAGTTCAGGATTTAGGGTGGCCATGGTAGCTCAGGGCACAATGGAGGAACCAACTATGGCCAGGACACCATCCCATCACAGGATGCACTCACACACACACCCACACTCACTCCGAATGGGACTATGTCGACATGCCAATTCATTATTGTATACATATTTGCAATTTGGGAGGAAAGGGGAGGACTTTTCACAAAAAAAGGAGAAAACTACACAAACATGGGGAGAATGTGCCAACTCCACACAGACAACGCCCATGGCAGGAAAGTGTTTGCTTTTGTTGTTGTTGTTTAAATCAACATTGTAATCAAACGACCTTGAAAGAAACAATGTTATTTGAGGATCTGCTGTATTGTCACTTGTGATTTCTCCTTTTTTTTTTTGAGTTGGAGTCTCACTCTGTTGCCCAGACTGGAGTGCAATGGCATGCTCCCAGTCATAGTGATTTCTTTAATGTGCCTGATGCTTTACAGATTGTGAAACATTTTTACCCACATTATTTATTTAATCATATTAATAATGTGATAGATGGGTGAATATTTTTCCTTTCCTTTCCTGAAGATGAGGAAACTGAGGTCCAAAGTGTCTACCTAATTGGTCCAAGATCTCACAGAAGGCAAAAAATTGAGACAAGGTTAGTCTAGGCCCTTGGGTTTAAAATCTAGCCTTCTTATATTAAAATGTGATGATCTGCTTATTAAACTGTATGTTTAACTTATGCCAACTCTTTACATTTTGGAGTCTCTGAAATTCTCCATTGGAAGGAACTCAAGTAGACAATATGACATCCATGTCTTTAATTGACTTCACACAGTAGATGGGTAGATAAGAGGAAATAAACAGTGAGAAAGCATTTTATAAACATTAGCTTTTACCGTTATTAATACCTAATTTTAATATATCATATTATGGTACAATCACATGTCACTTAGCAATAAGGCTAAAAGCATAATTTGTGTAAAGCAAAAAAATAGGAAGAAACAGAATATAATGACCTATTTTTTTCTACTAGTTATATTTGAGCTTAGAACACAAAGCATTTGAAAAACAACATGCCTGTCAGATGCTTTTAAAAGGGAAATTTAGGATTCATTGGTAACATCAGGAATAGGGATTGATGGAATAAATATCTCATCACCAGGCAGCCTCTGTAGCTGGCACTTGGGCACTGATGTGACCTACAGAGGGAACAATTCCTGCAGATCAATTCCTGCAGAACAATTCCTGCAGATGGGGCACTGATCCCCCTCCTGATGGATCCTATACATGTAAGTCCCTCCACTGACAATACACATGTGGGCAGACAAAGGTTGTTGTGTATTATAGAAGTCATGTGATTCCATAGCAGTAAGCACTGATCTCATAAATTATAGAGTATCCTCTCAGAAAGGAAGGTTTACCCAACTTCTTTATTTCATAGATCAGACTATTGAAAGTTAAAGAAATAATGTGATTTACTAAAACTCAGAGAATGGCAAATCTGAGACCCCGGTCTACTACTCTGTTCATTATTCTATACTTTCCTCCTTGCTCAGCCAAGGATTTTCTGTGTTGGTGGTTAAATTCAACACAGCACTCATGTATTGTACCAAGCACTGTGCTAGGCACAAAGACAAGACATTGTATCCACACTCAAAGAATATACAACCTGAGAGAAAGAGATCAGAATCTACATAATGCCTATTATTTTCAGACTGTGAATTTCTCCCAGAGTGGCTTGAGTTCTCAGCTGTATTCCGTTAATTGATATTCATGATACTCACTGGACTGTCAAAAACTAACACCAGAGAGAAGTGACAGGATCCAAATAGGCAGAAAGGAGAGAAATCAGATAGCCTAGGCTGGAGTCAGACAGTCTCCTTTACTAGGTTGCTGGTGTGGACTGTGTGTAGCTCCTGGATATGGGGAAAGGGTGAATGAGAAAACCCCTGGGCTCATACCACAGACTTTGTTGGGACCCTGAGTCTTCCAGGACACCAGTTTCAAATGGAAACTGCCTAGGTATTGTTCACACCACTCTGCAGAAATCCACATGGAGTTTTACAGGCACCTGAGCACTTAGTTACAGCCACATCATTCCCAAGGTCCCAATCCCAGAGGGTATGACCTACTGGGGGCCATGCCAGCTGCCAGGTCATGTAGGGAGTGGAAAGACCAGATGCTTTAATTTGCCCCAAGAACAAATGCTTTCCTGCTCAAGATGTTTTGGGAGGACTTGTGGTTTGGCGTACTGTTACATTCTGAGCACAGACTGCCCATGGCAAAGGCCTGGGGGCTGGGTGGATCTTGACACTTAGCAACTCTTCTTTCCTTGCCTGAACTCTTTTGTGCTACATGGAAATCTCTGCTCACACATTACTCCAGTGTCCAGGGGATTTCCTCCTGATCCCCACTGGGGTCACTACTTGTGCACACACTTGCACTTGCGTGATCCTGCTTCCCAACTAGCCTTTTCTCTCTACTCGCCCTAGTAGCCAAACACAAGTAGGGAATGTTGGGAGTTTCATAAATCCCCCCCTCCCATTGCCTGGTACATCTGAGTACTTCACTAAGGCAAAATAAACCAAACATAAAGCCTGCGGCCACCACCGCAGCTCATTTTCTCCTGCAAGTGCCACCTTTTGGCCAGATGTCAACTGGAACAGTCCTAAACAACATCTACTAACACAATCACAGTACTTGGTGTCTGTTGCTGGACCACAGCTAACACCATTGCTCACACCGCCTCGGTCACTCAGGAGGTCTTGAATCTGTGCACATACCCAGTACAACCCTGCCACAACAGGCATTTGAGAAAGCTACTACACTAAGGTTATATACAACCAAGAAAATCCTACAGAGTCTATACCACTCCCCTGCCAGTCCATCAGATCTAGTGCCTACACCTGCCATTGGAAAACCAGAGGACTGGTCAGCCCTGTTCAGCTTTACCCAACAATGCCTCCCTCAGGACCTAAGAAAAAAGTTCGTCACTGCACATCTAGCAGACTGGTTCATAACCAGAGGCATCAAAGAGCTTCCCCAGAGGGACCTCCAGAAACGTTGGTAACCAATTCTCAGATGACAGAACCAAAACTACAGGTAAATAACAATAATCAAAGCCTAAATGGAGAGCTAAGAGGAGAGTCCTGGAGCCTATTAGGGAGTTCACTGGAAGATTCTACAACCCACACAAAAAAGAAAGGTAGAGATCAAATTCTGAGAGACTTGGTATTCCATGAAAAGGGTAGGTGGGAGTACTGGCCTTTCTGCCTTTGCAGCACTCTGCTAGTACCTGAACTCAAGGAGAGCTTCTCTGCCCTTGAGAGCCCAAGTGCTGAAGTGGGCTGTGATTTGGGGACTTCTCAAGGGCATTACACTGGGTCACCAGATTGCACAGTGTCTCTTCCCTTTCCTTCTAGATCAGAGCTTCAGTTACAGTTGCCATACCTGGTGCACACTAGTTGTGCAACTTTGTTCTGCTCAGGGACTTCAACCCTCATGACTTCACATTACCAGAACTCTTAAGACTCTTCCCAGCCCTAGCCCGGATTGTGACAGCCTCATAGGGCGGCTAGACCAAAAAGAGCAGCAGAACTCACAGTAGTTGAGCCCTCACAGATTACCACTCCCAGAGGAAAGGAGACTGCACTACATCAAAGTGCACCCAGTGTAACAACAACAACAAAAAACTGAGAGTGCGGGTTTCTCTGTGTCACAGAACTTCCACTTGAGGGAAGTTTCTTTCAGCAGAGAAACATTACTAGACTCAATGAGAAGGCTATGGTTCTGCCCCAGCAGTTCAGCAAACTGGGTGCTTGTGAAGAGTCTTGGAGAAGGGGTCCCCCTCTCCCAACACTGCAGACATTCACCTGTCTTGTTGGATCTCAGTGTAAGTGCACCTGTTGACAAATTCCTTGCAGCACTTTAAGGTAATTGCATCCTCCCTGGAGGTGTGTCCTTCCAGCTCAGGCTTGCACAAGAGGTGGAACGCCACTCCTTCTCTTCAATAAATATCAACTTTCCTACAAATGGACAGAAGTTCATGTCTGAACTGAAAATTTGAAACATCAGGACAGGAATGAAATAGGAAGGCAAATGGCTTCCCTGGCAGCCTAGTAGTGGAGCTGAAGTGGCTTTTTCCCTTCCTTCACTTAGAAAAGACCTTGGTACATTTTACTGGAAGCTCCCTCTGTTGCATTTGTTAGGACTGAGACTTTTGAACACCACAGGACTATTGCATATAACCATCTGCTCATCCACAACCATTTTCTTACCCACACGTGACTCTTAATGATCTGGAACCTGAATGGTTCAACCCAGAAAAAACAATATGGGGGCAGGGGACAAGAGAGCACTCCACACCACTGGGAAACAAGATAAGCTTCATGAGTCCATTGGCATTCTAGACCCACACGAGACAGTGAGCCTACATACACATACCAATAATTGATACTACAAGCAGCACCTGGAAAAACCAACACACAAGGACTCTCTATAACCCAGAAACTCATACAGATCTCTGAACGCAGTCAGAGTTGAAGTTATATGATCATAAACTATGCACATTAAATAAATCTCCCTAAGGGGAATAAAAAAAATTTGTAACAAAAGTAAATTTAACAGTAATAAGAAGAAATAGCCAACCCAAATGAAAAAGAAACAGAAAAATGATCCCGGCAATATGAAAAAAATATATATTAAATTAAAAAGAGTTTTCAACTCCCTCAAAAGACAACACTAATTCTCCAGTAATGGATCCTAACCAAAATGAAATCTTTGTAATTCCAGATAAAATAATTCAAAGATTGGCTATAAAATTGCTCAATGAGATCCAAGAGAAAGCTCAAAACATAAAGAAGTAAAAAGAAAAAAATATTTAGAGTATGAATAAAAAATTCTCCTAAGAGATAGATACTTAAAAAAATTGCAATCCAAACTTCTGGAAATGAAAGGCTCATTTATGAAAGTACAAAATACAGTGGAGCATTTTAGCAATAGATGGGACCAAGTAGAATGAGTAATTTCAGATCTTGAAGACAAAGCTTTTGAATTAACCCAATCCTAAAGAAATTTAAAAAAAAAAAAACAAAATCAAAAGAATCTAACACAAGAAACATGGAATTATGTAATACACTCAAACCTAAAAATCATAGGTGCTTCTGAGAGAGAGAGAAAAAAAAGCAACAGGTTTGATAAACCCATTGAGGGTTTAAGTTTTAAGAAAAACTTCACTAGTCTTGCCAGAGATTTAAACATCCATATATAAGAAACCCAAAGAACTCCTGAAAAATCCATTGCAAAAAGGCTATCCACAAGGCATACAGTCATCAGGCTATACAAAGTCAATGTGAAGGATATAATTCTAAGAGCAGTGAGACGAAAGCATCAAATAACTTATAAAAGCAAACCTATAATACTAACAGCAGACTTCACAGCAGAAACCTTACAAGCCAGACAATAATTTTGTACCCCACAAAGCTAAGTTTTACAAATAAAAGAGAAATAGTCTTTCCTGGACAAGCAGATGCTTAGGACATTTACCACCACTTGGCCAGCTCTACAAGAAATGCTCAAAGAAGTTCTAAACAATGAAACAAAAGATCAAAATGCACATTTGGAAAAACACTAAAAATTACAAAACTCACAGAGCATATAAAAAATGAACACAGTAAAGGAAACAAAGCAACTTGGTAATAATAAATATGATAACTGGAACAGTAACTCACATATCATTATTAACTTTGAATGTAAATGGTCTATATTTCCCACTTAAACAATATAGATTGGCCGAATGGATTAAAAACCATCCAAATATCTTCTGCTTTCAGGAGACCCACTTAATTCACAAATACTTGCATAAATTCAAGGTAAAAAAGTGGAAAAAGAATTCTCTGCAAGTGGAAATCAAAAACAAGCAGGAATATTTAATCTTATATCAGACAAAACAGACTTTAAATCAACAACAGTGAAAAAAGACCAAAAAAAAGTCATTACACAAGAATAAAGAAAACAATTGAACAAGAAGATGTAGCAATTTAAAATATATAAGTACCTAACACCCACCATAACTCCCAGGTTTATAAAACAAATTCCATTAGACTTAAGAAAAGAGATAGACAGCAATATAACAAATAGTGATGAATTTAAACACTCCACTGTCAGCAATAGATAGATCATTGAGGAAGAAAGTCAACAAAGAAACACTGGACTTGAACTGGACTCTAGAATAAATGAGTCTAGCAGACATTTATAGACATTTTATCCCACAATTGCAGAATATACATTCTTCTCACCAGCAAATGGAATATTTTCCAAGATAGATCGTACTATAGGCCACAAGACAAGCCTCAATCAATTATAAACAAATCAAAATTAAATCAAGTAACTTCTCAGGTCAAGATGGAAATAAACTAGAAATTAACTCCAAGAGGAACTCTCAAAACTATATACATACATGAAAATTATACCATCTGCTCCTTAATGATCTTTGGTTCAACAATGAAATCAAAATGGAAATTAATTTTTTTTCAAAAATAAATGACAACAGTGACACCAATATCAAAATCTCTGGGACACAACAAAAGCTATACTTGGAAGAAAATTTATAGTACTTAAGACGTATGTCAAAATAGCTACATATTACATGCCTCAAGGAACTAGAAAAAAAAAGAACATTAAAAAAAGCTAGCAAAAGTAAAGTAATAACAAAGATCAGAGCAGAACTAAACAAAATTGAAACAAACAAACAATACAAAGAATAAAAGAAACAAAAGGTTGGTTCTTTGAAAACATAAACTTAATTGACAGACCACTAATTAGGTTAATTAAGAAATGAAGAAACTAGGCTCGGTGGCTCAGCCTGTAATCCCGCGCTTTGGGAGGCTGAGGTGAGTGGATTGCCTGAGCCCGTGGGTTCAAGACCTGCCTGGGCAACTTGGCAAGACCTCATCTCTACAATAAATCAAAAATTAGCCAGGCATGGAAGCGTGTGAAGGTCAAGGAGGAAGGATCGTTGGAGACAGAGTGAGACTCCAACTCCAAAAAAAAAAAAAAAAAAGAAGAGAAGATTTAAATGAGCTCAATCAGAAATGAAAATAAAGATGTTACAACTGATGCCACAACAATACAAAACATCATCTGAGGTTATGAACACCTTTATGCAAACAAACAAGAAAACCCCGGAGGAAATGAATAAATTTCTGGAAACATACAAATTTTTAACCTTGAGCCAGGAAGAAACAGAAACCCTGAACAGACCAATAATGAATAACGAGATTGAATCAGTAAAAAAATAAAACTCCCAACAAAAAAATCCCAGGACTGGATGAAATTACAGCCAATTCAACCAGACTTTCAAATAAGCACTGGTATCAATCCTACTGAAACTATTCCACAAGATTGAGATGATAATCCTCTCTAATTTATTATATAAAGCCAGTATTACCCTGATATCAAAGCCAGAAAAGACACAACTACAACAACAAAATTACAGATCAATATCCCTGATGAACATAGATGTAAAAATCCTTAACAAAATACAACTAAATTCAACAGCACATCAAAAAGATAATGAACCACAATCAAGAGGGTTTCATCGCAAAAATACAGGAATGGTTCAACATATGCCAGCCAGTAAATGTGCTCCAAAACATAAACCGAATTTAAAAGAAAAATCATATGATCATTTCAATAGATGCAGAAAAAAACATTTGATAAAATCCAGCATTTCTTGATACAAAACCGTCAACAAAATAGGCATTGAAGGAACATAACTCGCAATAATAAAAGCCATGTACAACAAACCCACAGACAACATCATAATGAATGGGGAAAAGTTGAAAGCATTGCACTTCAGAACTGGAACACGATAAAGATGCCCATTTTCACCACTTCAATTCAGCATAGTATTGGAAGTCCTTGCCTGCACAATCAGGCAAGAGAAAAGAATAAAGAGTATCCAAATTTGAAAAGAAGTAGTCAAACTATCTCTGTTTGTTGGTGATATGATTTTACACCTGGAAAACCCGTTCAGGAGGACTTGATAAACAAATTAAATAAGGTTTCAGGTTACAAAGTCAACCACTTGTATCAGAATCTCTCCTATACACCAATAACGACCAAGCTGAGAATCTAATTAAGAATTCAATTCCATTTACAATAGCTGCACCCCAAAATAAAATATATTAACATTGTTAAAATGACCATACTACACAAAGCAATATACAAATTCAGTGTAATCCTTATCAAATTATTAACACTATTTTTTACATAATTAGAAAAAAATTCCTAAAATTTATATGGAACCAAAAAGCAGCCTAAATAGCCAAAGCAATCTTAGCAAAAAGAACTAAATTGAAGGCATCACATTACCTGACTTCAAATTATACTACAAGGCTATAGTAACCAAGCAACATGGTACTGGTACAAAAGTAGATATATACCGCAATGGAGCAGAATAGAGCATTCAGAAATAAACCTTAATACTTATAACTAACTGATATTTGATAAAGCAGAAAAAAATACACTGAGGTAGGAACATTGTATTCAATAAATGATGCTGGGAAAATTGAATAGCCACATGCAGAAGAATACAATTGGATCTTATCTTTCACCATATACAAAAATTAAGCCAAGATGGATTAAAGACTTAAATAGAAGTTCTGAAACTATAAACATTCTAGAAGAAAACTGAGGAAAATCTCTTCTGGACATTGGCCTAGGCTAATAATTTATTGCTAAAACCCCAAAAGCAAATGCAACAACAAAAAGTAAATAAGTAAGTGAGACTTAATTAAGCTAAAGAGCTTTTGCATAGTGAAGGAAATAATTAACAGAGTAAATAGACAACATACAAAGTGGCAGAAAATATTCATAAACTATACATCTGACAAAGGACTAATTTCCAAAATCTACAAGGAACACAAACAAATCAGCAAGAAAGAAAACAAATAACCCATTGAAAAGTGGGCAAACAATATAAACAGCTCTCTCCGCTCTCTCTCTCTCTTTCTCTCCGTACACACACACACTCCATGGAATACTATTCAGCCATAAAACACACACACACACACACACACACACACACACACACACACACACACGCAGCGCAATGTTTTTTGCTGCAACTTGGATGGAATTGGAGGCCATTATTCCAACTGAAGTAGTGCAGGAATGAAAAACTAAAAAGCACATATTCTCATTTATAAGTAGGAGTTAAACTGTGGGTCTGAAGAGAGAATGGTACAATAGACACTGTAGACTCGGGTGAGGTTGGGAGAAAGTAGGAATAAAAAATTATCTACCAGGTACAATGTGCACTAGTGGAGGTGACAGGTATGTAAAGCCTAGACTTCACCACTATACAATACATCCCTCTAACCAAAATCACGTATAGCCTAAAACTATTGAAATAATAATAATTAAAAAAACTAGCACTGCGCTTTATTTTTTCATTTTTCTCTCTTTTTTTTTTTTGAGTTGGAGTCTCACTCTGTCACCCAGACTAGAGTGCAGTGGTCGCACCTGGCTACCGCAGCCACGACCTGCTGGGCTCCAGAGATCCTCCTGCCTCAGCCTTCTGAGTAGCTGGAACTACAGGCATGTGCTACCACACCTGGCTAATTTTTTGATTTATTGTAGAGATGAGGTCTCGCCAAATTGCCCAGGCTGGTCTCAAACCCGCGGGCTCAGGCAATCCACTCTCTTCAGCCTCCCAAAGCACGGGATTACAGGCTGAGCCACCAAGCCCAGCTTCATTTTTCTCTTTAATTCCTCTTCACCTTTGTACCACCAGAACATTGCTAATGCTGTATTTATTATCACAAACACCCCTCACCTTTTGCAAGTGTGTGTGTACTTCATGACACACCTGTTCTTTCATAAAGGCTTCCATGCTTTCCCCATGCTTATATATTTTTCCTTCCACTGAGTTCATGGAAGTAATGTATCCTATTTAAGTAATGTTTATGCCATCCATAACTTTTTATCTTATATTATGTGTGTGTGTGTGTGTGTGTGTGTGTGTGTTTGTGTGTGTGTGTGTGTTTGTGTGTGTGTGTGTCTGTATTTACCATTATCTTCACTAAACTTTAGATACTTGGACAAAAACAATGTAAGTTTGGTTTATCTCTACACCCCTATAATGTCTAAAAAAGTCATCACACAGAGTGGTCTCAATAAGTAATCATGTAAAGAAATCCAGAGATGCCATAATTTAAGTCAACATTCATGAATTAAATATCCATTATAAACTTCTGTGTTAGGTGAATATGAGTTTTTTTAAATGATCATTAAACAGATTCAGCCTTTAGCATGTAGACATGATTGCTCCTTATGACTTTATCCATGAGTTAAGTCTTCATGGAATTTTCAGAAACTTTGAAAGTGTCTGAACTTTGAAAGTGTCTTTGCTATGAAAATCATTGAGAATTTTTTAGATTGAACTTTAGAGAACATTCTGGACACTGGAAGACTTTTCTTTTTCCTTCATAAGCTAGGGATACAGGGAGATTTAAAGGACCTTGTTTCTTTGTTACTTTTCTAGCTCATTAACTCCAGTTTAAGTTTCCTGCTAATTGTTTTGGTTGAGAAGCAGTATTTTGCTGTGTATCCTTGTGTATCTAGCTAAAGCTGAGTTCACGGGTTTGAAAGGGAAGTCACTTTGACAACTCCTTTCTTTCTTCATAGTGAAATATTTTCTCAAGGCTATGTTTTTGTATTTACGGTATTTCTGTGCTATTTAAACCATTTTCTATAGAGTTCACACTAATTGCTTTACTTTCTCTTTTCCACATCTAATGGCATTTACACTTGACCTCATTAATTAATTCCTATCCTACTTGGTATTTACAACATTGATTTCCAGTTACACAGAACAAAAATGGGAAACACTCTGTACAAGGTGGTTCAGGACTCCTCTTCAAAGCAAAATAAAGCAGAGATCTGGCTGTGCTTTTACTTTATTTTTTACCTTTCTTTACTGAATTTATGTGACCTTAAAACTATCCACATTCAATAGAGCTTCATAACACAGTTAGAGTCAAAGTCATAGCTCTAGTAACTATAACAATTAACATTAGCAAAGTCTTTCACATTTCACAAAGTTCTTGTACAGATGTTATCTTACTTCATACAACAATATATCAAGAGGGTATCATTATCATAACATTACAGGGGAAAAAACTGAAATTCAAAAAAATTAAATGATCTGCTCAGGTTTATACAATCACCAGGCTATGGAGCCAGGATTTAGGTTCAGATTTTTTTAAATCTCAAAAGTCATAATTTTTTTCCATATATGACTCTGATTTTTGTGAAAGCAAAGACTATGTGTAGCAATTCTGTGTTGCCATTTAATATTCAGCAAGTACTAAAACTTATCAATAAATAGAGCCCCCAAGAAGACTCTGGTTTGTATATTCATGGTTAGTATGTGACAACAGAAACATCACAAATCAATGATGAAGAGGTCAATTATTCAATAAATGGTGCTGGGAAAATAGTCTAGGTTTATGAGAAAAAAGAAATCAATTTAGATCCTCATATAAAGCTAAACATCAAAATAAAACCTAGATGAATTAAAGGCTCCCATTAAAAAAGAATAAATTGAAAGAAAATATAAATGAATAATTGCCCCATCCTTGAGTAGGCAAACTGTCTATGTGTAAACTAATGGGAGATATTTCAAAAGAAGCAATCAATAAACTTGACTAGATAAGATTTAAACTTCTTTATGTCAAAACCATCAACAAAAAATAACAGTAATAATAATAATAACATTTGAAACATGGCAGAAAAGGCGTGATACCCTTAATATATGAAAAGCTTATGTCAATCAATGAGAAAGTCATTAGAACAGTTATTGAGAAAAAAATAAAGGAGGAATATAAATATGGAAAAATGGGTCTGACTACTAATCAAAAAGATGAGGCAAAAGCAAGAAATTACTTTTAAAAATTAGATATGCAATGCTTATAAACATACAGTGAGATAAAGAAAAGCTCTCATTTATGTGAAATACATAGATTGATATAAACTTTTGAGACTATATTTTAGAAGTTTATTTATGTTTAAAAATGAAAAAATATTTAATGTTTTTTTAACCTTACAATACTACTTGTAGGACTTTGTCCTAAAAGTAATTAAAGATGTGAACAAAAATGTACATAACGTACCAGTTACAACCTTATTTGAGAAGACACATTAGAAGAGGAACATTGACTGTCAGTCAATATTTTATTCCCACTGACATGAACACAGCCTTGAACTGTAGATAGGAACTTCAAAAAATTAGTTGAATGGTGGAACTAATGATTTGCTACAACTTATTACATAATAGTTGAGGAATAATTAATCGTAGTATATTCCTATAATTAAATAAATTCATAAAAATCAACATTTAAAAAATTAAATGAAAAGACACTATTGATGTAACATTTTAAAGAGAGAATACAAAATCATACATGCAATATGATGATATATGCCAATACATATGCAAATACCCACATGTACACATACATAGAGTGGAAAATACCAGATGGAAATATGATAAAATGCTAACAGTGGTTATTTCTTGGAGTTTAAATTATGGATAATTGTAATTTTCCTGATAGAAGTGTTCTATATTTTTCACTTTTCACAGAAAGCATATACAACATTTAATTTAAAAGAGTACACAGAACAATCTGAAAAGATTCATGTTAAAAAATAGCAAAGATTATTTCCAGGTGGTGAGATGTTTTAAATTTTTGCACATTTTCTACAATAAGACTGCATTATTTTAATCAGAAGAAATTTTATTTTAAAAAGAATCAGGGATTATCAGTCAGTGGTCTGAAAAGGTCAGCAGTAAAACTTGAAAAGACTGGATCTCACAATATCTGGAGATAAGCCTGTAGCAAAGCGAGATCCTAACCAGTGGGTTGAATCGACACATTGCACTGCATTGACTCTTCACACTTCCCTAAAATCGATTGCACTTGCTAGGTAACTTTTAGTGGCCTTCCGAACTTACTTGAACTTGTTCTTGTGATTTGCCATGGCCAATAGGCATAAAAATATGACATAGGCAGAGCTTGAAATGAGCTTTTACTTTGAGGTCGTTTCTTACCCTCTGACACTGCCATGAGAACATATTCCCATTGTCCTGTTGGAGGAAGAGAGACACATGGCTAAATCACTTTTGTGGCTTTAGCTCACTGACAGCCCACTGCCTGACATGAAAGAGAACTCAGCTGAGACTAGAACATTCACCTGGTCAAGGCTAACCCACTGATCTACAGACATGTGAGCTAAATAAATGCTTAATGTTGTAATGACTTGAATCTTCAGCTGATTTGCCATAAAGCACTACTGTAATGATACTTTCTGATTTACAGGGGCATAATGACTATTTGTTGATTATAAAGTTTACAACAAAACCCTTGTTTCAGTGTAAGGATGTTTCCTTAGGCCTCACTGAGGTGTGCATGAAATATTTATCTTGACAATCAACTTTACATTTACTCCAATGTCATTCTCTTTAGTCAACTTATAGACCACAAAGTTCATAGATTTCATGAGGAAAAAATGCCCCAATAAAATACTTGAATACTCTGGTTCCTAGATTTCCATAGTGATTCTCATCAATATTAATAAACTAAACTGACATTCAGATTAATTTATACATTTCTTATGTTTAGGTGGTCTTAAAATGTCTCTGTGGCTCCAATTCAACCAGGGAAATCACAAGCTATGCTTTCTGAGAGTAGCGAGCTGAGGCTAGACACTGAAATCTGGGCAGTATACCAGGATTCTGGCACTGTATGAGACTTTGTAGCAAAGCAAAAACTAAGTTTTGTTTGGCTGTTGCAATCTTTCTACTCTTCTTTAACCTTCAACAACAGACATTAAACCAAGTGCATGAATCAAAGGAGTGGCAATATTTAAAGGTAGAAATCCATTACTTATAAATTCATTAGACATCATCAAATTTCTATTCAAACATTGTTTCAGGGAAAAAAGACCTTGTCCGTCTGAGTGGCACATCAGGCTATCAGAGATGATGTCATCAGCTATCTGAATTATACAAGTAATGAAAAAAAAAACACCATTTAATGAATGCCTGACTAGTATCAATAGTGTGCTTTTCTCTACACACATGACATCATAGTACTCTAAGGTAAGGACTGTTTCCTCCATTTTACAGAAAATATAAAACACATCCATTAGCTGAGGTTTAGAAAGATTATAAAACAAGCTAAGATCACAGACTGATCACGGCAGAGAGAGGGTTAACACATATGTCAGTGAGATTCCTAAGCCTGTTCTTACATATCCAGATCATTCTACTTCCTGTGTAGAGTCAGCAGACACACTGGTTTCCTCTTATCTTGGAAGTTACATTTACCCTCGTAAATCAACAGATTGGCATTCTAGTTTTAGAATAAAATCTCATTTCTAATTAGCCCAGCTGTCTCCTCCAGGGTCTCTTTCATTTGATACACAATGAAGACTTTTATACTTGCCTTTCATACATATCCAACAATCTTAAAGCACTCCAAAAATTATAAATTCTTACCTAGCAATCTTACCTAGTCATTTTAATATGAGGACTTAAAGGACAGTGAATTTTTTTCATGTGCTGCTTAACATAAGGCACTTTCTGATTCTGTTAGTATAATATGATAATTACAAATGCACATGATTTAATTATAATGTTTACCATGCTGTTCCTGGACTCATGATTGTAAATACGAGAAATATGATCCCCATGTAGCTAATAATTCTTATTTTGCATCAGAGCAAACCCCAGTCTGCCCTCACTCAGTTCCCTTGCTCTTCCCACTCCCCTGCCTAGGTCAGCCCTTTGGCCACAGGAGTCCCAATGCAACACATTGCTTGGAGAGCACTTCCTTCTCTCTTCCATGCACACAGTGAGCTGTCTTTTAGAAAGGGTTTATTAATAATGACATAATCACATTAAGATAATGTTAATTTAGCCGGGCTCGGTGGCTCAGCCTGTAATCCCGCGCCTTTGGGAGGCTGAGGTGAGTGGATTGCCTGAGCCCGCGGGTTCGAGACCCGCCTGGGCAGTGAGACCTCATCTCTACAATAAATCAAAAAAATCAGCCGGGCGTGGTAGCGCATGCCTGTAATTCCAGCTACTTGGAAGGCTGAGGCGGAAGGATCACCGGAGCCCAGCAGGTCGAGGCTGCGGTGGCCGGGAGCGGCCACTGCACTCCAGTCTGGGCGACAGAGTGAGACTCCAACTCAAAAAAAAAAAAAAAGATAATGTTAATTTACAATATCTTGTAGATCAAAATTCTACTTGCTCTGAATTAAAGTCCTGTGCCACATACTGATGTGTCAGTCAGCCACATATGCTAGTGGTCCCCAATCCCAGGACCAGACTGATACCGGTTCATGGTCTGTCGGAACGAGGCCACACAGTAGGAGGTGAGTGGTGGCTCTGCTTGCCATCCGATCAACTGTGGCATTAAATTCTCACAGGAGCCTGAACCCTATTATGAACTGCACATGTGAGAGATCTAGGTTGCCTGCTCCTTGTGAGAATATGATGCCTGATAATTTCCCCCACTCACCCTGTCTCCCATCTCCTCATGCGTGGAAAAATTGTCTTCCACAGTATTGATCCAGTCCCAGATGCCAAAAAAGTTGGGGGCCACTGGCATATATGGCAGTTGTATCATATAATGGAGATGACATATTCCTGTTGCCTAGTGACATTGTAGCCATTCTCAGTCTTAGCACAACACATTACTCCCATGTTAATGGTGTTGCCGGTGTTTTGAACAAAACTGCTGTGCTGCCAGTCACATAAAAGTATAGCACATACGATTATGCACAGTACATACCACTTGATAATGATAATAAACTATGTTGCTGATTTATTCATCTGCTATACTATACTTTTTATTGTTATTCTAGAGTGCAGTCTTTCTATTTATATCAAAAAGTTAACTATAAAACAGTCTCAGGCAGGTCCTTCAGGAGGTATTCCAGAAGAAGGCATTGTTATCATAGGAGATGACAGCTCCATGCATATTATTGTCCCTGAAGGTCTTCCAGTGAAACAAGCTGTGGGAGTGGAAGACAGTGATATTGATGATCCAGACCCTGTGTAGGCCTAGGCTAACATGTTTGTTTATGTCTTAGCTTTTAGCAAAAAAAAAAAAAAAAAAAAAAAAAAAAAAAATTTAGTAAGTAAAACTTTTGAAAATAGAAAAATGTTTTTAGCATACAGATAGAAAGAAACAATTATGAAGTAAAAGAAGTTATAGTAAGCTAAGGTTAATTCATTATTCATCTTAATAATATTTAAGAAAATTTAAAAATAAACGTAGTGTAGCCTAAGTGTACAATGTTGATTAAGGTTGTAGTATACAACAATGTCCTCAGCCTTCACATTTACTCACCACTAATTCACTGACTCACCCAGAGCAACTTACCATCATGTAAGCACCATTCATAGTGACTGCCCTATGCAGGTGTACCACATTTTATCTTTTTGCACATTTATCTTTTGCTTTTTGAGACTCCAACTCAAAAAAAAAATTTTTTTTTTGAGTTGGAGTCTCACTCCATCATCCAGGCTGGAGTGCAGTGGCATGCTCACGGCCCCCCCAGAGTCGACCTGCTGGTCTCAGGAAATCCTTCCGCCTCAGTCTTCCAAGTAGCCAAAACTACAGGTGTGCATTACCACACCCGGCTGATTTTTTGATATATTGTAGAGATGAGGTCTCTCGCCAAGTTGCCAGGCTGTTCTCAAACCCATGGGCTCAGGCAGTCCCCTCACCTCGCCATCCCAAAGTGCTGGGATTACAGGTTTGAACCACCGTGCCCAGTCCACATTTTATCTTTTATATCATATTTTTACCATATCTTTTCTGTGTTTAGGTATGCTTATATATACAATACTAACCATTATGCTATAATTGTCTACTTACATTAGTCAATACAGTAACATGCTATATATCTTTGCAGTCTAGGAACAATAGGCTACATTTGTATAATTATACTCTAGGATGATTGCACAGCAACGAAATCGCCTAATGACTCACACTTTAGAATGTACACTGGCTGTTAAGTGACATATCAGTGTATGTGTTTTAATAGCAGCAGTGATAAATTTAAGAAGTGAAATTCTGGCAATAGAAATCTTGGCACTAAGTGAAAGTTTATAAGGTGAACTACTTTTTAGAATTGTATCTTTTCCAACATCTCTCAGCTCACTTGTATAGGTTCTATTTCTCTGTGATAAACATTCTCTTTTTTTTTTTTCATTAATCAGTATTTTTTATTATGGTTTTGTGGGGTACAGTTAAGGGTTAGGTGTACAATTATGTTTCATTCAGGCACCCTGTTGATAAGAGGTGTTTTCCCATCCCCCGACAGATATTTGCTACTGTTAACATTCTCTTATAATAGTGGTTATTCCTATGAAGACTCCAAAAAAAATCATACTTTTCCAAAGCCATAACAAAACTGACTTAAAACTTAGAACATAAGATTGCATCCCACTGCTTTTTGTAAAATTCTATTTTCTGCAACATTTTGATCTGTGTCAAGAAAGATCTATGACTGACTGCTTTAAGATATTTAGAGAAAAATAAGAGTAATTACAATTCATTATGATGGCAATAGCATCAATTTAGGTGAGCAAGAAATACTGTGTCCACATATACTTACTGCTCTATTTCTGTACCTAAAACAATGTCAAGCATATAATAGTAAGCTTTTTGCTGAATGTATGAATGAGTTAATATTTACACACATACTACATACATACACATGCTACACATACAGACACAATCATGCACCTTGACAGCACAGATATACAAAAACAGGTACATATACTTAACATAAAAACAAAATCATTTGTTGAGGTGAAGGGAATATTTTTATGTAATATGCTTGTCACCTTGTTTATTTTGCCTTTCTTAAAGATCTCAGCAAGGAAACAAAATGTTATCAATTTCTTTTTCTTCTTTACAAAATATCAAGTTTGATCATCTGGAAGGTTGATTAGTTTCCTTAGGGAACTTTAACTTATTCACCTAAATATTTGTGCTAGTGTTTATTTTGCAGTCCTAAATCTTAAGGTGATTGTGATGACTCAAATACTTCATTGAGAATCTAGGTGTGGAATAGACCTGATTTCTCTTTGCTAACAGATCACATCCAGCAAGTCTGTAACCGTCTTCCCCAAGAGCCTTAGGTCATCTAGGTACAAAACTTACATGTCTACAGTTCTGGATTTAGAGGTATTTCTGGAGTTAGGTCCATACAAATGTGGGATGGGAAAAAGAAGAACATTAAAAAGAACCCAAATGTCTTATCTTTACACCTACCCAGTGATGTTGTCTCCTCAAGTCGGTATTACACATTTAAATCAGCACTTTGAAGGCTGAGGTGGAAGGATTGCCGGAACCCAGCAGGTCAAGGCTGCGGTGGCCGGGGGGGGCCACTGCACTCCAGTCTGGGTGACAGAGTGAGACTCCAACTCAAAATAAATAAATAAATAAAATAATAAAAAATAAATCAGCACCGAATGCTCTAGCTTGAATTACTACATTTCTCAGAAAAGTCTCTAGCACAAAGCTCAGGAGGGAACAGAATTTTATGCATTAGTCTTTATGTAATTTCCTCCAGTAAGTATAAGACTAATAAGCACCATATGGGTTACAATGGAAGGAAATATTATTTTATTTATTCTCTATTCAACAAAGGCTTATTGAGCACTTACTGCAGGCCAAACATTGTTCCAGGTTCTATGGATAAAGCAGTAAGAGAACAGTATTTTTAAAATCCCATCCACATTAAACTCATATAAAATTGACAAAAAATGAACAGATAAGCAAATAAACAGATATATACAATGGTTCAACCTTCCCTCCTTTCAGTTGATAAGGAATGTATGGAGTAGTGGGCCAATAAGATTTCTGTGGCCACTTTGAGGCACATTTAATCCTCTTGCAGTAAAATAGAAGCAGAGATTACATTCAAGGAGTGTTTGGTATGTGTGTTGATGGAGTGGAGGTGGCGGTTTGGGGACTGATGCCGGGCTGAGTGGATTAAACACTGCTTCTTTTCCTTTCACAAGCTGATTTGAAAGGTATCAGCAATTGTGCCTCTCTGATAAGGTTGCTTCAAAAGGGCAATGTGGCTCTTTGGCAGGCTATGAATCCTGCCTGTCCTGTTTGTAGGCACAATGAAAACCAAACGAAAATCAGTTGGACTTTGCTAAAGGTTGCCAAAAATTCTGTGATCCTGAGCTGCTCATCATATTGTTCTTTTTGTTGGGTTTATTTTTGTTTTAAAGGCACAGTTGTATCTGGCAAAAGCCAGAATTCTCACAGTGGGAGTAAAATCAGTCTCCTTGAGCAAAGCAAACTTGCAAAGCATGTAAGCTTCCACGTGGCAGTTACTGTGTCTGTCCAGTCACCTCTAGTTGAGTCATAACTCTTGAGGATAGTACGTTATAAACTCACCTCCAAGCTGATAAAAAAAAAAAAGCACATAGAAGAATGTGCGTGAGGAGTGAAGATGGTCATCTACAAGTAGAACTCAACAGTTTAGACTAACAGAAATCTTGTGCTTGCTTATAAATGAATGTGGATTCCTAAGACTTAAACCATGTGGCTCAATTCAGTAGTATTCCATAAATTCAAAGTAGAATATAAAAGTATGAAATGAATTCTAGTTATTCTAAATTACTCAGGAAAATTGCTCCTCAATGCAACCTGAGTTTGAAAGCAGAGAAAGGAAAAACCGCCAGATAAAGATGAGAGAGAGAGAGAGAGAGAGAGAGAGAGAGAGAGAGAGAGGAAGGAAGGAAGGAAGGAAGGAGGAAAGGAGGAAAGGAGGGACAGAGAAAAGGAGGGAGGGAAGGAAGAAAGAAAGATGCATTTCTTTAAACTTGATGAAGGAGCTCCTTGCAGAGATTCAACCAGAGTGGACTCCAATGAGACCTGTCTGCATTGAATTACAATTACCTTAGAACCAGTTTCACCATAGTAGTTTCCTTACACAGAAAAGATTGTCTATGTTGTCAGTTAGTGGGACTTAAGTATGAAGACTTGAGGCAATAGGTTGTTGATTCTCATTTATTGGCATTGCCTTTATATGCTTCCAGAATATTTTTTTTGATGTATCATATTAAAAATTAAAGAAGAAAAATTATGATTATCCCAAACAAAATAATCAATTGATAAAATTAAAAATCTATTCATAGCAAATATTTCTAAAAATTAGATAAAAACAAAAGAATTCATATTCTTATAAAGTAAATGTACCAATATTATCACAAATGTCATATTTGATTCTCAAATATTAGAAAATATCAGGAAAAGAAAATATCTGGTATTATCCCCTTTATCCAATATTATGCTAGAAATCATATACAATGCAATAAGACAAGAAAGCAAACTGTATAAAAAAATTAAAAATCTGAATTGACATTATCAATAAACTATATTCTAATTCCCATAAAATATTTAGTGTAATTCATAAAATGTTTGAATTACTAAGAAAATTCAGTAAGACTACCGTAACATTTCAAAAACATTAATATCTCTATACATTTAAAGCAGCCAATTAGAAAGTACAATTTTTAGGACCGTGATCATATACAGTAGCACCAAAGCTATAAACTACCTAGAAAATTGCCAAATAAAAGCTCAACAAAATTTGTATAAAAAATATAAAAGTTATTAAAGGCAACTAAAGAACATACAAATAGCTACAAACTCTGCTTATAAATTTAAAGACTTATAGAATTAAGCTAAATTTTAACAAATTTTTTCATTTGGGGCATAATTGTTCCTAAAATTTAAATAGAATTATAAAAATTAGAAATTACTAAACCAATTTTGAAGAAGAAAATGACATGTAACTCACTGAATTAAAATTATGATAAAACTATAATAGCTAAACTATGGTGATCTGGGTACACAAATATTCATCTGCATTAATGTAATAGAATAGAAATCTGATAATCATCCCATGTATATATGGGAGATTTGTGTAAGAGTATGTGGGGAAGAAAATAGTTATTTAATATCTTTGCTGGGTCAATTAGCTAATCATGTTTTTTAAAAAAGTAAACCTATATTCCTACTTCATACCAAGCACAAAAATAATTTTATAATTATTAAAAGCATAAATATGTAAAACAAAATTAAAAATTTCTATATGAAAATATGAGTATATATTTATAGTCATTGAGTAAAAAAAATTTCTGGAAAAGCAATAAAATAACCACAACTTCAATAAGGGAAGACACATATTATCACTTAAACATTAAAATACAATCTTTTAATTACTACAGTATAAACAGTCTTGAAAAACAAGTTACAGCTGGAAAAAACATTTTCTTTTCATATTACTAAAGAACATATAAAAAGCTTTTTAAAAATCAACAAACTATGTGCTACCAAATATATATTTTTTTAATGTCAAAAGTTTAGAACCAACGGTTTTCAGGATAGGATATCTGAAAGACCAATATATATATTTAGAGGTGCTCCATATATCAGTCAGTTCTCACTTTGCATACTTCTGATATGCACAACTTTTAGTCATTGTAGTTTAGTTAAACAACCACAAGTGCCACAATAATATAGCTTAAATCTCAAGCATTGGGGTATACTGCGAGTAATTATATGAAATACAAACTTTGTTATTAGCTCTTTAGTTCATAAATCACTGCATAAATAGCAGATGTTCATCATGATCAATGACTAGCTATGTCATTTCCTTTAAAAATCTGTGATTAATTGATGTCTGCACATCTGTTATTTAATTCACACACAGACAGCAATGTGTGTAGTTGTGTTGATTCTTTTGCTAGGAATAACACCATGTAATATTTTACAAAAATGAATACTTGAAATAGAAAATTGGGCAACAAAATAAAAGCACAAAAAAGAAGTGAAAAGTAATAAGATGAAGAGAAATTTGGATCAAATATAAATTAAGTTGTAAAGGAACTAGCTTACCATGGGAATGCTGACACTGCCACCACTTGAGAGACTCTACTATGATGCCAGAGGAATTTAGTAAAGGCAAATTTACCAACGTGAATGAGGAGCATGGTTATCATAAAAAAGATGAAAATGCACCAGAGGAAGGGACACCCGCAAAAACTTCACAATAATGGGAATTCCAGAGATATATGCACTTTTATGACAATAAAAGTGTAAAGAACAACATGTCTCTTACATAGAAAAGAACATGTCAATGCCTAAGGCATGGAAAAAAATTCTTTTTCTGCATAATGTTACACAACAACAAGAAGGCAAGCATTATTTAAATTTCTCTTGGTAAGTTGTTTACGAAGAAATACAATTTTAAGCTTCAATGTTTCTCAGGTTTTAAATTTACTACATACTCAGTAACTATTATCATTACTTTTTATTCATTTTCCTATATATTTGCAACCAACAATAGAAGAGTTTTAAGTGTTTTGACAATAATTTTTAAAGGTCAAACTCCAATTTTAATTTTCCATTATTTAGATCACTTATGTGGTTTCAGTTTGCACTGTCAGTTTTATAGTCACATGCTACTAGGCAAAGTGAGTACTGCCTGCACTGTTAATCAGAACAATGTACATCAAACCACCATGAGAAACTATTTCAGATATATCAGATTAGAAAGAGTTAAACATTTGAAAGTACTTTTGTGTGGTCAACTTTGACTCCATGGCCTTATTTACTCTATGGATAAAGTGAACTTTCTCAGACAAGGGCAGGGAGAAGCACATGAGATAACATTTGCTGAGATTGCTTCCATATTAGACCAAACCACTAGTGAAGGCATCAGGAATCTTTTCCCAGTCCAGGAATCTTTTAGCAAAGCAATGACTACTGGCTATAAAACAGGCGAAATGTTGAAACAATGTCAGGTTACAGATTTACTACTTTTTGGCTATACTGACCTGATCTCAGATAGCAAGACAGAAATATGGATTAAAAATTTGTGCAAACCCCAAACTGTTTTTCTAATCTTTGGTCTCCAGCCAAGTTTTTACCTAGTATTATGCTTCTCTCAGTACAATCCCAAATAATGCCCATTTCTATGACTAAATAAGATGTGTGTAGCAAATTCCTCTCATTATCACATCATTATAATATGGGAAGTAGTTTGGTATTCTAGTCTTTGTTCAGAACCATGCAGAATAATGCATGTAATTTTTGGTAATAGTCCTAAAATGTGTTGGTTTTCATCCAAACATAAGTAAATTATTTTTTCAATCTTTTTCTATTTTTCAGGTTGAGTAATTCCTATTAAACTATCTTCAAGTTCACTGACTGCCCTTAGTCATGTCCATTTTGCTAATGAGTCCATTCAGTGAATTTTTATTTCAGGTATTGTTTTTTCAGTTGTAAAATTTCTTTTTAGTTTCTTTTACATCATTTCTATGCCTATAATTTTATTTTCCATCTATTTCAAGAGTGTTTACCTTTACTTCCTAGAATGTAATTATAATAGATGATTTGAAGTCTTTGATTATTCCAACATGTAGGTCATTTTAGATTGGTATCTATTGATCATCTTTTCCCTTTAAACTTGGTCATTTTTCTAGCTTTTTATGTCAATTAATTTTGATTATATGTTCAGCTTTTACTCTATGGCCTTATTTACCCTCTGTGTAAAATGAACGTTCTCAGACAAGGACAGGGAGAAGCACAGGAGACTTTTTGAAAATCATGTTGTGAGACATTGTCTTGTTCCAATCCTCTAGAGAATGTTGCTATTTTGTTTGTTTAGCAGACAATAAACCTCATTAGATTCAGACTGCAAATTCTGTTTCACTTGCTGTGGATGATGGTTTCAAATATCATTTTAGTTTTCAAAGCCTTTGCTATGTTGCCTTGGATTTTTCTCATGCATCTGCTGCTCAAAAATTAGTGTATTTTATATAGCAGTTTACTTCTCATAGAATTTACTATGCTGTTTTGGGTCTGTTCCACAAATGTGGTTGTCCTAGTCCATTCAGGCTGCTATAACAAACAAGCAAAGAAAACATAGATTGGGCAGTTTATAAATAAAAGAAATTTGTTTCTCACAGTTCTGGAGGGTAGAAGTCCTACATCAAGGAGTGAGAGATTCAGCGTCTGATAAGGGCTTGCTTTCTGGTTCACAAATGCCATCTTTTCACTGAGTCCTGCTCACATGGCTGAAGGGTCAAGTGTATTCTCTAGAATCTCTTTTACAAGAGTTAATTCCATTCATCAGGGATCTGCTCTCATCACGTAATGACTTCTCAAAGGTCCCACTTTCCAATACCAATACATTGGGGATTAAATTTTAACATATAAATTTGGAGAGGGGCGAAACTTTCAGTCTATAGTGGTGATGCTCAAGGTGGAGACCAGAACTTGTATTAATTTATATACAGAATTAGGATATCTGCTTCTGTAGTATTTACTTCTCTTGGATTTCTCCCACAATTTTTGGCTCCCAGGGGCCCCCAATATGTATTACTATAGAAAAATAAAAGTTATTTTCAGAATTTTGTTGTTATATATAATGTTATGCATAATAATGTTGTCATGCAATGTTGTTATGCACAATATTGAAACCTATGTTGTTAAGACTGAACCCATCCTTGAGGCAAAGAAGTGAGGGAAAAGAGAAATGAAAAAATAGTGGGAATCTATACATGTCATTCACACTCTTCAAACCACAGGGCCTCCTTTTTCCTGTTTCTTTGACTGGGAAGTTTCTCTTGGCACTGCACACATATCACACACACACATAGATTTAGATAAGAAATAATAGTTCCCTTTTGAAAATTTTCCTAAAGTCATTTGAATTTATTATTTTACACAATTGAAATAAGCTGTATAGTACTAATTGTAAGCATGGGTACTAGATGAGTGATATAAACAATGGCACTAAATGACAGGTAATTATGCCACTTTTTATTTTTCACTTTTTTTCCAATTTAGAGGAAAAGGACTAATTACCCAGTTATTCAATTGAAATTTTTAAGATGCAAAAAATCATACCTACAATACTTTGGCAATGAAAGTAGATTATTTCCTCTATTTTGCTCTGTGTGTGTGAAAGGAGGCAAAATGGACATTTATTTTTGTAATTTTTCCAGCAGAGGGCTGCAACCCTATTTAACCATTGTTAGCAAAGCTGGACCAGAAGAATAGCACTCATTATTGTTCAGGTAGTAATCAAAATTGGAATGCAAATCCATCTGAACCAACGGGTGAAGTAAATAACCTATTTCATGATCTTAGAAAAAGACCAAAAGTTAATGTCCATCAAAACTTTAGGTTTTAACTTCAACATGTGAAGGGCTTGAAAGCCATAACTTTCATTCTTACAACAAGAAAAAAATCTGGACAAATTGAGAAAAAACATTTATTTTTCTTGGACCTATCAGACAACTGAAGTACAAGGATTAACAAACATCCCAGAATCTAGAGAGACAGGAATACCAAGAGATACACAAAAAATATGCTTACCTTCAGAAGGAGCTATGGAAACCTTTAATAAGTACAAATATTTGAATATTACTTATGACGCATTTCTGGAGGTTTCATGTAAACTAGAGTTAGAATAAGATTCTCCTATGGGCTGTAGTCTTGAAGGGAACATCTTTTTGCGGGCTTTACCTCCAGAAATCTCATTAGAATTACATGAAGATCCCCCAGCTCTAGCAAGATGAGTGGAAGAGTAATCATTTTGGCATACACCCAAATCTACTTCATAACACAGTCCTGCTCTCCAGAGGAAAATAATTTTCCAGAGCTTTATCCAAGCTGGGAGAAAGGAACTCTTCACACAATAGCTCCTTCCAGTCTTCCTGTCTCACCTAAAGGGGGAAAAATACAGTAAAAGGGATAAGAGCTTTATATAAATATATTGGAAACACAGCAGTTAAGGAAGGAGTAGAGGTCAGGGACTAAGGGGAGAAGCGACACCACTGGAGAAACATGATAGTCATATTTCACCAAAAGAATAATATGCAATCAGAATATTATAGAAAGATATTTGGTCACCCATGTCTTAAGAATCCACCAACAAGGCTACAGTATAATAATAATACATTATTGCTGAAAATGCTATAAGACAGATTTTTGGTGGGCCTACCTAGGGAAGCCCAAAGTCAAAAGGGAAGGACAAAAACAAAAACAACAGGGAAATTTTAAGCCTTTGGTCCGTACAAATACAGTAAACATTAAACACAACCCAACTCTAGTCATATAAAAATAAATCTTCGTAGGAAAGGTCCATTTATCTCAGTTTTTAATATCCAATGCAACATGTCCAGGTTTCAAAAACAAAAAATAAAAAACTAGGCATTCAGAAAATCATGAAAAAATACTTTCTAAAGCAAGAAAGCAACACTGAAACCACACTTAGCTATGACACAGATATTACTAGAATTATTAAGCATGCTACAATTAATAGTCTAAGGACTCTAAAGGAAAAAGTAGACAATATGCAAAAATAGGCCAATATAAACAGAGAAGAGAAAAAACCTAAGAAAGATGAAAAAGAAAATCTAATAATCAAAGCATTAAAGTAGAAATGAAGAATATCTTTTACAAGTTCATCAACAGTCTTGATATATAATTATACAAAATTTTAGTCATCCTAAATATGTCAATAGAAACTTTCTAAACTAAAATACAAAGAAAAAAAACCTTAAAAAAAACAAAATGGAAGAAGAATTCAAGAATCGTGGGACAATATTAAAAGGTATACAACATAAATAATTAGAATTCAAGAAGGAGAAGAAAGAATGGAACAGAAAAGATAATATTTGAAGTAATAATAACAAGAACTTTCCAAGATTAATGGCAGACATCAAATCACAGGTAAAGGAAGCTTGGGACATGAAGTAGGATAAATATGAACACACACACACTCACACACACACACACACACACACACACACACACACACACACACACACCTCTAAGCATCTCGTAAGCAAATTGCAGAAGACCAAATGCAAAGAAAAGATCTTGAATGATAACAAGGTCAAAAACACCTTACTTATATAAAAACAAGAATAAGAATTATTATAGACATTCTGACAAACCATGCACGTAGAGTGTAGCAAAGTATCTAACACGTTGAAAGAGAAAACCCACCAACCTAGAAATCTTTATCCAGTGAAGTTATCTCTCAAAAGTGATGAAAAAAAATTTTACCAGACAAAAAAAGAGGAATATTTATCATCAGCTGAACTTGCCTGCAAGAAATAAGAGAAGTACTTCAGCAGGAAAAAGAAACTACAAATATATATATATTTGTAGTTTATATATATATATATTTATGCCAGAAACAGGGTTATAAATGAAGAGAGAAAGAGTTCCTGGAAAGTAATAAATAAAGGTAAAATAAAATAGTTTGGTTTTTCTTAATTGATCTAACATATAACTAATTGATTAAAGTAATATCAGGACTAAAGTCTAGGGTGCTATTAACATATGAATAAGTGAAATAAATGAAACAATACCAGAAGAATGAAAAGAAGAATTCAGGGATACTATATTTAGAAATCTGTACTAGGGCAATCCTCTCCAACACCCTCCCACTGTGGGAGCATTTCTGTCCTCTCAGTATATACTTCTTTCTCAAAAAAAAAAAAAAAAAAAAGGAAGAAGAAGAAAAGCAATCATACGACATGTGAGTAGCATGGTGTTATTTGTAGGTGATATTGGACTAAACATTTATATTGTAAATTCTCTTTTTTTTATTGTGAAGTTGTGGGGTACAGTTAAGGGTTAGGTATACAACTGCGTTTCATTCGGGCACCCTGTTGATATGGGGTGTTTCCCCCTTCCCAGACAGATATTTGCTACTGTTAATCCCATCTCCCTCCCCACACCATAGTTTCCCAGTACGGTCAGTCATTTTCGTATAGTATTGCATTGGATATTTAAGGTCCATTATATGAGTGAGAACATGTGATACTCGGATCTTTGTTTCTGTGAGAGGTCACTCAGTATTATAGATTCTAGTTCCATCCAGGTTGCTGCGAAATTCATGATTTTGTTCTTTATTATGGCTGCGTAGTATTCCATCATGTATATGTACCACATTTTTTTAATCCAGTCCTCTTTTGACGGGCAGCATGGCTGTTTCCAGGTTCTTGCTATTGTGAACAATGCTGCGATCAACATGCGTGTGCAGGTATCTTTTTTATAGCGTGATTTGTGTTCTTCAGAATATATTCCCAATAGGGGGATTGCAGGATCATATGGGAGGTTGGTATTTAGAGCTTTTAAGAATCGCCACACTGCTTTCCACAGAGGTTGTACTAGTTTACACTCCCACCAACAGTGTAGAAGTGTTCCCTTTTCACCACACCCTCTCCAGCAGCTGTTATTTTTTGAGTTGTTGATAATTGCCATTCTGACTGGGGTTAGGTGGTATCTCAGTGTGGTTTTGATTTGCATCTCCCTGATGATTAGTGAGGTTGAACATTTCTTCATATGTCTGTTGGCTGCTCGGATGTCTTCCTTTGTGAAGTGTCTGTTCATATCTTTTGCCCATTTTATAATGGGGTTGTTTGTTTTTTTCTTTTCAGCACGTTTGAGTTCCTTGTAGATCCAGGATGTTAAGCCTTTGTCGGATCTGGAGTTGACAAATACTTTTTCCCAGTCTGTAGGCTGTCTCCCTCCTCTCTTGATGGTTTCTTTGGCTTTGCAGAAGCTTGTCAGTTTAATAAGGTCCCACTTGTCTATTTTCTCTCTTATGAGCTGTGGGTTTTGGGTTTGTTCAGGCATTGGATGCCAGTTCCGATTTCCATGAGGGTTTTTCCTTCATTTTCTAAGGTTCTTATGGTTTGAGGTTTTACATTTAGGTCTCTGATCCATTTGGAATTAACCTTTGTGCATGGGGATAGATAGGGGTCCTGTTTCAATCTTCTGCATGCGGTCAGCCAGTTTTCCCAGCACCATTTACTGAATAGGTTCTCCTCTCCCCAGTGGTAGTGATGGAGGCTCTGTCAAAGATGAGTTGGTTGAGAAATTGAGGTTTTGCTTCTGGGATCTCAATTCTATTTCATTGATCTATATGCCTGTTCCTATACCAATACCAAGCTTTTTGATGATTGTAGCCTTATAGTAAAATTTGAAGTCTGATAGTGTGATACCACCTGCTTTATTTTTTTTTGCTGAGGATTGTTCTGGCTATTCTTGGACGTTTGTGTTTCCGTATGAATTCCTGCATTGTTTTTTCTAGGTCTGAGAAGAATGTTGCTGGTAATTTGATGGGTATTGCATTGAATTTGTAGATTGCCTTAGGTAAGATGGACATCTTCACAATGTTGATTCTTCCGATCCATGAGCATGGGATATTTTTCCATTTGTTTGTGTCAAGTTTGATTTCTTTTTTTTTTTTTTTTTTTTTGAGTTGGAGTCTCACTCTGTCACCCAGACTGGAGTGCAGTGGCCGCTTCCGGCCACCGCAGCCTCGACCTGCTGGGCTCTGGCGATCCTTCCGCCTCAGCCTTCCAAGTAGCCGGAAGTTTGATTTCTTTGAGCAGTGTTTTGTAGTTTTCCTTGTAAAGGTCTTTCACGTCTCTGGTCAGGAAGATGCCAAGGTATTTCAATTTTTTTGTGGCTATTGTGAATGGAATTGTGTTTTTTATTTGGGTTTCTGTTTGTTTATTATTGGTGTAGAGAAATGCGATTGCTTTTTGTACATTTATTTTGTATCCTGAGACTTTGCCAAAGGTCTTTATCAGTGTAAGGAAGTTTTTGACAGATTCTCTTGGGTTTTCAAGGTATACAATCATGTCGTCTGCAAAGAGAGATAACTTGACTTCCTCTTTTGCTATTTGGATACCCCTGATTGCCTTCTCTTCTCTGATTGCTCGAGCCAGGACTTCCAATACTATGTTGAACAGGAGGGGTGAGAGTGGGCATCCTTGTCTTGTTCCAGTTTTCAGGGGAAATGGTTCTAATTTTTGTCCATTTAGGAGTATGCTGGCTGTGGGTTTCTCGTAGATGGCTTTTACTATTTTGAGGTATGTTTCCTGTATGGCTAGATGTTCAAGGGTTTTTATCAAGAAGAGGTGCTGGATTTTATCAAAAGCTTTTTCTGCACCTAATGATATAATCATGTGGTTTTTGTTTTGACATCTATTGATGTATTTAATAACATTTATGGTTTTACGAATGTTGAACTAGCCTTGCATCCGAGGAATGAAGCCTACTTGGTCATGATGGATGATTTTTGAGATGTATTGCTAAATCCGGTTTGCTAGGATCTTGTTGAGAATTTTAGCATCTATGTTCATCAAAGATATTGGCCTGTAGTTCTCTTTCTTTGCTGGATCTTTACCTGGCTTGGGTATCAATGTGATGTTGGCTTCATAAAATGATTGGGGAGCGTTCCATCTTTTTCAATCACCTGGAATACCTTCAGTAGGATTGGTATCAGCTCCTCCTTAAATGTCTTATAAAATTCTGCCTGAAAGCCATCTGGTCCAGGGCTTTTTTTTGTAGGAAGTTTTCTTATTACATAGTTGATTTCCTTGATTGTTATTGGTTTATTTAGGGTCTCAATCTCTTCTTGTTCCAACTTAGGTAGGTTGTGTGATATCAGAAAGTCCTCCATTTCCTTAAGGTTTTCAAGTTTGTTTCCATACAAGTGTACGTAGTAGTCTCTAATGATCTTTTGTATTTCTTCAGGGTCAGATGTGACTTCATCTTTTATGTTTCTGATTGTGCTTATTTGGTTTTTTCTCGTTTTTTCTTGGTCAGTCTAGCTAGGGGACCATCGATCTTGTTTATTCTTTCAAAGAACCAGCTTTTTGTTTCATTGATTTTTTTCTATTATCTTTTTGTCTTCTGTGTCCTGGATTTGGGCTTTTATTTTGGTGATCTGGATTCTTCTGCTGAAATTAGGGTTTTTGTGGTCTTGCTTTTCCAGCTTCTTTAGGTGGCTTGTTAGGTTGTTAATTTCTGTTCCTTCCATTTTCCTCATGTGTGTTTGTAGGGATATAAATTCCCCTCTTATTACAGCTTTTAAGGCATCCCAGAGATTTTGGTAAGATGTTTCTTCATTTTCATTTGTTTCCAGGTATCTTTTGATCTCTGTTTTGATGTCATCATTGACCCAGGAGTTATTTAGCATCATGCTGTTTAGTGTCCATGTTTTTGTGGGTTTTGGGGGGACTCTGTTGGTGTCAATGTTTATTTTTATTCCACTGTGGTCCAAGAAGGTGCATGGTAGAATTTCAGTCCTTTTAAATTTGCTTATACTTGATTTGTGTCCAATTATGTGATCGATCTTAGAATATGTTCCATGTGGTGATGAATAGAATGTGTACTCTGTGGTCTTTGGATGGAGTGTTCTATAGGTGTCAATTAAGTCCATTTGGTTCAAATTCTCATTGAGGTTCTGGATCTCCTTGCTGATTTTTTGTCCTGATGATCTGTCTAAGGTTGTGAGTGGTGTATTAAAGTCCCCAGTTATGATGGTATTAGAGTCAATGTCTTTCTTTAGTTTTCCTAGAAGTTGCTTTATGAATGTTGGTGCACCTATGTTGGGTGCATATATGTTTAGGATAGATATTTCTTGTTGATGGAATGAACCTTTTATCATTATGTAGTGGCCCTCTGTATCTTTTTTAATTTTTGATAGCTTAAATGGTATTTTGTCTGGAATTAGGATCACGACTCCTCCTTTCTTTTGTGTTTCATTCGCCTGAAAATTTGTTTCCCATCCTCTTACTTTGAGTCTGTGTATGCCCTTTCTATTGAGATGGGTTTCTTGAAGGCAGAATATTGTTGCCTGGTGATATTTTATCCATTTTGTCATTCTATGTCTTTTCAGTGGTGCATTTAGTCCATTCACATTCAGACTAATTATTGAAATGTGAGAGTTCATCCCTATCATGGAGTTCTTATTGAGTTGTTGTTCTTCCACTTGGTTTTTTCTTTTTTCTTTATTTTTTTTTTGTCTTTCTTTTGGTTTTGGGGTTGGTTCGTGTATATTTTATTCTTTTCCCTGTACTCTTGTGAAGAACGTTGTTCTTTTTTCCTTTTCTTCTGTGTTTAGTACTTTCTTAAATGTTTCATGTAGAGATGGTTTGGTGGCAGCATAAGTTCTTAGGGATTGAATATCTGGGAAAGATTTTAATTCTCCCTCACTGATGAAGCTTACCTTGGCCGGGTAGGTTGTTCTTGGTTGAAATTGTTTATCTTTTAGGACTTTGAAGATAGGGCTCTAAGCTCTCCTAGCCTACAGGGTTTCTGCAGATAAATCTGCTGCTATTCTGATTGGTCTTCCATGGTATGTGATCTGGCCTTTTTTTCTTGCTGCCTTTAGGATTTTTTCTTTTGTGCCTACTTTATTTAGGTGAATTATTATGTGTCTAGGAGTTGGTCTTCTCATTTGTTGTCTTGCGGGGGTTCTCTGTATCTCTTGTGTTTGAATTTTTGCATCACTGATTAGATAAGGGAAGTTTTCTTGAATGATCTCATGGAAAGTTTGTTCCAATGTGGTCTATGTTTCTCTTTCTGCCTCAGGGAGTCCGATTATTCTTAGGTTAGGCCTCTTGAGGTAGTCACTCATCTCTTGAAGGTTTTGTTCTGTCTTTTTGAGCTTTTTTTCTGTGTTTTTGAGAGTTTGGGTTATTTCTATATTTTGGTCCTCAAGCTCTGAGATTCTTTCTTCTGTTTGGGTAATTCTGCTTTCCATGCTTATCAATTTATTATTTATTTCATTCACAGTATTCTTTATTACTGTTATCTCAGATATCAGCTCCTTCCTAGTTTCTTCTTTTGTCTCCTCAATTTTTTTTAATCTCTCCATTATTGTTTTGATATCTACATTTGCAGTTTGAGACCCTTCATTCTGGGGATTTTTCATTGTTTGCATTCCAAAGTCAGTTTTCTCAGTGTCTGCTCTCCCAGGCGTCTGGGAGAGACCCATAATCTTCTTTTGTTTTTCTTCATTTCTGTAGGTTTTTCTCCCTCTCCCCCTTTCCCTCCCCCTCTTCAATTCTGTTTTTGAGGGAAGGTGGGGTTACTTTTATTTCTCTTCTGCAATGACCTGTTCTTCCTTATGAGGGTCTTCTGGCTTTGTTCACTTTTTCCTCTGCTTTACAGTCTGTCTATTCAGCAATATGCAGTCTTGGTCCCTAGATTTAAAAAGGGGGCATATAAAAGAGGAAAATAATGGAGGAAGGGGGGGTCAATAGGGAGTTCGAAAGAGAGAAGTGCGAGAGGGAAAACAGATATACATATCAACTATCAGGTGAGAAAGAGACACAGGGCCAGGAAGAGGTGAAGAAAGACATGTAAGAAAGAATCCCTAAAGAGTACTGATAGCTACACAGAGACAGGTTAATAAAATCGAGAAACAGTGTAGATCAGAAGGTAAACAACAGACATGATCTAAACCAACAGTTACAATGATAAAATCATAAGTCAAAATAAGCGAAAGAGAGAAGTGTGAGAGGGAAAACAGATATTCATACCAACTATCAGGTGAGAAAGAGACACAGGGGTGGGAAGAAGTAAGAAAGACAGGTAAGAAAGATTCCCTAAAGAATACTGATAGCTACACAGAGACAGGCCAAAAAAATCAAGTAACAGTATAAGTCAGAAGGTAAACACCAAACGTAATCTAGACCAACAGTTTCAATGATAAAATCATAAGTCAAAATAAGCGATCAGACTAGAGTTACTTCTGTGATCTCCGATTCCAGCCTCTCCCTTTTGATTTTTGTTGCAGCATAGGGGTGGGACTTTGTCTTCTGTTTCGTGCTGTTGCCTTAGGAACTGAAGTAAAGCTTGTTGATAGGTGGGTGAGGCAATGGAAGTCTCTGCCTGGAGAATAGCAAGGTAGTTTACCCAGATCTGTTTTTCTCCACTTGTCCAGGTCCCCCGGCTTGGGGTCTCTCACTGAGTGCCTCAGCCCGGGTGGACCCAGAGTTCCAGAGCTCCAAAGCTCCAAAGGTCAGGCAATGGGCAGCAAGAGTGGCTCTGGGCCCCCTACAGGGTACTTCAGCCAGGAATGGGTGCGGTGTCTCTGAGGGGCGGGCGCCCAGAGCTTCCCTGTGTGACCGGCGGTGCTGGGTGCCGGCTGGAGACAATGCAGCCGGGGAGAGAGCTGGAGGGAGCAGGGAGCCAAAACTTCCCCACATGCTGCAATATCTGGCCTTAGGAAATGAGGTAAAGTTTGTTTATAGGTGGGCGGGACAATGGAAGTCTCTGCCTGGAGAATGGCGAGGCAGTTTAAGCAGATCTGTTTTTCTCTGCTTGTCTGGGTCCTCCGGCTTGGGGTCTCATGCTGAGTGCCTCAGCCAGGGTGGACCCGGAGTTCCAGAGCTCCAAAGTTCCAAAGGGCAGGCGGTGAGTGGCGAGAGTAGTGCTGGGACCCTACAGAGTACTTCAGCCAGGAATGGGACTGGTGTCTCTGAGGGGCGGGTGCCCAGAGCCTCCCTGTGTGACCGGCGGCTTGGTGCTGGGTGCCCGGGCTGGAGACAATGCAGCTGGGGAGGGATCTGGAGGGGGCTGGGACCGGAGACTTCCACACATTAGTAGAATGGCAGCAGTGGGCAGGGGGCGCAATATCTGGCCTTGCGTGGGACTGAAGTTCCCGGGCCTGGCACCAGCACGGTTGGTGGTGGGTTGGGGGATGGGGAAAGAGAAGTAATAGCCTTTTTGGGAACTCACGTTTAGAGAATCTCACCAGTTCAACTATGCCGTTGCCATCTTGCCCCATCTCCCCTATATTGTAAATTCTAAGACAACCTCGAATTTCTTGTATTATCTTGTTTTTCTATGGGAAATATTTTAATTCATTGTTCCATTTTACTTTTAAGCAGTATGTCATCTTCACTTATGCAGGTGACATACCACCCATAATTTAATGCAACAGATAGGAAACACAAAAATAGTAAATATTAAACAAGATCAGGAGTCAGTTAGTCTATAAATGGTCTAAGTATGCCAGTTAAAGACAGAGATTTCCAGAGAGGAAAAATACAATATACAACTGTATGTTGTCTAAAAAAAATTATTTTGGATATAAAAACTCAAATAGATTGAAAGTGAAAAGATACAGAAATACTTATCATGCTAACACAAGTAAAAAGAAAAATACAGTATTTCAATTAATTTTAGAGAATAAAGATTTCAAAATAAGGAAAATTATCAGGTATAAAGGAATTACATAATGATAAAAGGTCAACTCTTCAAGAAGACATGACAATCTAAATGTATATGCCTCTAACAGCAGAGTGTCAAAATATATGAGACAAACTGATAGAAATGAAAGAAGAAATACACAGATCCACTATTCTAATTAGAGACTTTACTGCACTCTGCCAGTAATTGATTAATCAAGCAGGCAGGCAGAATATTATAGTAAGGATCTAGAGCATCTAAATAGGATCACCAATCAACATGATCTAATTGACATTTATAGAATACTCCATCCAACAAAGTAAAATTCCTATTCTTCTCAACCTTACATAGAACATTCACCAGATTAAACCATATTTGGCCATAACTCACACATTAACAAATTTAAATAATTAGAAACCATACAATGCATATTCTAAGACCCTCAAGAGAATTAAACCACACAAAAATAAGAGGAAAATAGCTGAAAATTTTTTAAGTATTTGAAAATGAAACATTTTTCTAACTAACACATGAATCAAAAAAGTCTCATGACAAACTAAAAATAAATACTTAGAATTAAACAAAAATAAGACAAAACTTATCAAATTTGTGTGATACAAGGATAAGAACGGGGGGAGGAAAGTTTACAGCATTAAATATCCATATTAGAAAAGAAGAAAGATCTGAAATTAATAACCTAATCTTTCAAATTAGGGAGCCAGAAGAAGAATAACACTTTAAGTCTAACTCAAGCAGAAAAAAAAAATTAGAGAAGAAATTAATAAAATTGTAAACACAAAAACAATAGATAAAATAAATAAAATGAAAAGTTGGTTCTTGGAAAAGATTAACACAATTTATAAACCTCTAACCAGAATAAACAGGGAAAATAAAGAGAAGACATATTTCTAATATCAAAAAAGAAAGAGGGATAATCATTATAAATCCCATGGGTATTAAAATGATAAGAAATACTGTGAGTAATTTCATGTCTACAAAAAAATTAGATAAAATGGAATTTTTGGTATACAAAAAGACTACTATAACTACAACTGGATACTGTACTCAGGACTGTAATCCCAAAACTTTGGAGGCCAAGGTAGGAGGACTGCTTAAGTGTAGGGGATTGAGACCAGCCTGGGCAACATAGCGAGACCCTGTTTCTACTTAGAGAAAAAAAAACAAACAAAAAATGACCACAACTGGCACAAGAAGATATGGTTACTTAAGTAGTTCTACATTTAGAAAAAAAATTGAATCACTAAGTAATACTCTTAAGCATCAAGCTAATATGCTTTTATGGGTAAATTCTGCCAAACATTTAAAAGAGTAAAAATGTCAACTGTTCACAATTTTTTCTAGAGGGAACACTTCCTAACTCATGCTGTGCATCCAATCTTTCCCAGATAATGACATCAAAGAAAAGAAAAACTTCAGAACATGTCTCTCATAGACATAGACAAAAAAGTATTCATCAAAATATTCAACATTGTACTAGAAGTCCTAGCTAATACAATAAGACAAGAAAAAATACTATACAGATTGAGAATCAAAGAATAAAACTTGCTCTATTAACAGATAACATTATTGCCTATGTGGACCTGCTCCCTACAAGAAAGGTCCTCCTGAGATTAATAAGGTAGATAGTAAGGCTACTAGATACAAGGCCAATATACAAAAGTCCAATTTTTAAAGATATTTCAACAATGAACAATTAAAATTTTAAAATATCATTTGTAATAGCATAAACATAAACTAGACATAAATCTAACAAATATTTGCAGAATATGTATTCATAAAACTAAAAAATTCTGATGAAAGAAGTCAAAGGAGATCTAATAAAATGGAGATGTCCTATTTTTAACTTGAATACAATATTGTAAGATGCTGATTCTACTCAATTTAATATATACATTCACTGAAATCTCAATCAAAATATTAGCATGTCATTTTGTAGATATCAAGAGACAGATCTAAAATGTATATTTGAAGGCAAAAGACCTGAACAACTAACAAAATCCTGAGCAAGAACAAAACTGAAACATTCATGCCTGATTTCAAAACTTCCTATAAATCTACTGTAATCATGACAGCGTGGCATTAGTGATAAGTTAGACAAATTAGATGCAGAAATTCTCTTATATAGAGTCAACTAATTTTTGACAAAAAAAAAATCAAAGAAAATTAATAGATAATTTGTTTGAGTTTTTTTTTTTTCCTTTTTCCTTTTTTTTTTTTTTTGAGAAAGCAGGATTTATTGAGAGGACAGAAAAGCTTCCACAGTGGGAGGGGCCCGAGGGGGTTGCCTGAGAATTTGTTTTTTCAACATATCTAATGTTTATATATGCTCTTTTCCCCTAAAAACAAAACTATTCACAGACCTTACTTGTGTACCCTATAGAAAAATATATTTAAATGCAAAATCTAAAACTATAAACATTGTAGAAGCAAACATTTTTTAGTAGAAAATCTTTGTCATTTAAGGTTTGGTTATGGGATATTTTAGACATTAAACCCAAAGAAAAAACAAATGATCCTTATTAAAATTCAAAACCTTTGCTCTGTTGAAGACTGCTATAAGAATTAAAAGACCAGCTACAGACTGGGTGACAATATTTGCATAGCAAAGAACTCTTAACACCCAATAATTAGCCAAGCAACCTAATTTCAAAATAGGAAAAAGATTTGAACAGGCACCTCATCAAAAAATATATATATGTATACAGATGGCAAATAAGCATATAAAAGAGGGTTTATCGCTAAGCAAATCCAAGTTAAAACTGCAGTGAGGTACCTCTGTATGGAAAATTGAAAATGTTAATTCCCTGCAAGGATAAGAAGCAACAGGTACTCTCATTCATTGCTGATGGAAATACAAAATGGTACAGCATTATAGGAGACTAGAAGTTTCTTACAAGGCCAAACATAGCATTTCTTTACAATTCAGCATTGACCTCCTGGAAATTTATTCAATTAATTTGAAGATATATATTTGTATATAAATCTGTGTATGACTATTTATACCAGCTTTGTCCATAATTTTTAAAAACTACAAACAACCAAGAATTTCTTGAATAAATGAATGGATAAACAAACTATGATACATCTTCCAGTGGAATATTGTTCAGTGGTAAATATGTATGAACAAGTCATGTAAAGACACATAAATTTTAAATGCATATTGCTAAGTAAAAGAAGTCAGTATGAAATGTCTGTATACGTCATAATTCCATTTATATGATTATTTGGAATTAAAAAAATTTGAGATGGTAAACAGGTTAGTGGTTGCCAGAGTTTGGGCATAAGATATAAAATGGTGGAAGGGAAGAAGATGGCTGTGGAGCCAGTGGGACTATGTGAGTCCCAGTGTGAGTGAGTAAGTGTATGGAAAATTTTGCATACATGTCTATGAGTAAGTGGGTGTGTCAGTGACTGACTGAGAGGGGACACAAGAGTAAGAGGCCAGGGGCTCTTCGGGTGAAGCCGCTGGTGCCACAGCTGCTCTGCTTGGACCCTAGCACTTCTCCGGTTGCAGAAGCTCAGCATCATTCTTTAAAAATCAGCAAAGCCCTTCCTGGGAAGAAGGTGTCAAGACTGACTGTCTGCTCCAGGCTCTGCCTCACCACTGCAGCACCTGGCTGTACACTGGCAGCAATGGTTGTGGACAGAGCACAGAGAGTTAGTCCAGAGGCAATGCTCCACTGGAGAAGAGGAAAGAAGCACCCTGCTATTATCTTGAAAACTGGGCTGGAAAGTGCTTGCTCATCATGGAGTGACAGACCTGATCTCTGTGACTGGTGGATTAATTACTCATGGGTTGATGGTGACCCAGAGGAAATATCTGAAAGCACAAACTCCAGAGGGACTGAACCAGTGCCGTGTCTCAGGTGCCCTACACCTGACCTTGATTCAGCCATGGAACAAAGGGTGTGAAGAGAAAGACCCAAAGATATCAGCAGTGAATCTGGGCTGACCCAACCACCACCTCCCCAGCAATTCTCAGACTCACACAGCTGGGGCATGACTGAGAGGGATGAACCTAGGCAGAGCCTGGATGTCAGCCGCAATAGGAGGACTCTATTCCAAGATAAGCCTGGCTTGGGTGCTCCCCACCCCCACAGTACCTGGGGAAGAGACAATCCTGCACCTCCCTACAGGAGGGAATCCCTCTCACCATACAAGAGCAGGAGGGGAGGATCGAAGGCCCACCCACCTCCACCGCCCATTCCTTCTTCCCTGGGCTAGACACTGGGGAGATTGTGAATAAGGCCATAGTGCCACAGAAGACAGCACAGGGGCTTACTTATGAGCAGTTGAGAGGAACAATTACAGAACCTGCCACAAAAGGGCAGGTTATTTTCTGTGTTTTGGTTTTCTTAAAAATTTTTTTTACTTTTTTTCCTTTGTGCATGAATGCGTATGTGAGGGTTTGATCTACATTCCTCTCACATTTTTTTCTTTTCAATTTTTCTTCTTCTTCTTTTGTTTTTTTGTTTTCTGTTTATGTGTGTACACAAATGATTGTTCATCTTGCAGTTTTCTTGTTTGTTTTTTGTTCTCTTTTTTTGTTTAATGTTGAGTGTTAATGTACATGGGAGGTTTCGATGTGCACTCTTTTTCTTTCTTTTTTTTCTTTTTGCTTTTTTCTTCTCCTTTCATTTTGTGTTGGGCATGTGTGTGTTCAGTTTCCTGTTTCTTTGTTTTGTTCTGCTTGTTTTTTTTCCCAGTTTGTTTTGGTGTGTCTGATTGTGTGTTTAATTGTTTTTTATGTTGGTTTCTGCTTTTGTATTTCTGTTTTTTTTCTTTTTAATTTTTTATTTGTCTTATATTATTCAACTTTTCTTTGTTCTCTTCATTGTTACTGTAGCGTGGACTCAGAGGGTACACACATGTACCTATTGCATCATCGTGTATTGGGGAGTGGGTCTCAGGGAAACAATACCACAATCAGTGAACAATGTGATGTGCAAGTAGTCTTTGAATCCTAGCTCTACATCCACTTTATTCAACACTCAAAACTACAAGAGATATCAAACCTTCCCACTCACAGCCATGTTTCAAAATAGAACAAATTCAGAGCCCTGATCAGGGAAGAATAAAGGACTGAGCAAATATCAGAAATGAAAGCCTCTCCCACTGCCACTGAATAATGGAACTAAAGAGAAAAGAAAGAGATCTGTCACAAATAAGGGAAAATTCAATGCAAGAATAGAGGTAATTCCTAGTGTACCAAAGATAAAATGCCTGAAAAATCATACTTCAGAGCCCAAACATTGGATGTCACCAATGACTGGCCCCAGATTACAACAGGGATTAGGGAATGGATGGAAACAGAGACTAAGATTCAAGATAGATAAGATGCAACTCTGAAAGAATTTGTAACAGAGATTTTTGGCAATAAAATATTTTATTCAGGAAATAAGTAACAAGATGACAAGCATGGAAAGCAGAATTAATCAAGCAGAAGAAAGAATTGCAGAAGTTGAAGAGCAAAACATGGAATTAATCTGATTTGTAAAAAACATAGAAAGAAAACTCAGAAAGAAAGAACAAAGCCTCTAAGAGATGTGCAATTATATAAGAAGACTGAACCTATGCCTGGTTGGTATTCCAGAAGAAGAAAGGAAAATGGAGGACACCTTGGAGCAAGTTTTCTAGGAGGTTACCCAAGAAAAATTTCCCCATCTCGCCAGAGATGTGAACATCCAAACACAAGAGATACAGAGAACCCCCACAAGACATTAAATGAGAAAACCAATCCCTAGACACATAAGGATTCACCTACACAAAGTAAGTATAAAATAAAAAAATCCTAAAGGCAGCAAGAAAGAAATGTCAGACTACCTACTGAGGAAAACCAGTCAGAATATCAGCAGACCTATCAGCAGAAACACTACAAGCTAGAAGGGACTGGAGTCCAATATTCAAATCCTCAAAGATAAACAATTTCAACCAAGAATTTCCTACCCAATCAAACTCAGTGTCATCAGTGATGGAGAATTAAAATCCTTCCTTGACATCCAATCCCTAAGAGATTGTGCAGTTTCCAGACCAGCTCTACACAAGATGCTTAAAAAGGTATTAAGCACAGAAGAAAGAAAAAAATGACTATGCACTTCCTAAGAGAACAGGAGAACACAGAATCAACAGAGAACACGATGTGACTGCAAACTTGAAAACATACACATGCATCAACCCAAAAGCTAAAAGAAAACAAACAAAGTAAAAACTTTATAAGACCCTCATGACAGAGAAAAAAAATCACATTTCAATAATCAGCCTGAATGTGAATGGACTAAATGCACCACTGAAAGACATGGGATGACAAACTGTATATAAAACCACGACCCTATAATTTACTGACTCCAAGGACTCATCTCACCACAAGTGATGCACACAGACTCAAAGTTAGAGATTGGAAAAATGAATTTCCAGGTGAATACATCACAAAAGAAGACCAGAATTAAGATGTTAATATCAGACAAAACAACCTTTAAGCTATCAAAAATTAAAAAGGAAACAGGAGAATACTACATAATGATAAAAGATTTAATCCATCAAAAAGAAATATCCATCCTAAACATATATGGACCAACACAGGAGCAGCAGCATTTATAAATCAACTACTAAGTAAACTTAAAAAAGATATTGACTTAAATACACCATTAACAACACTAGATAGAAAATTGAGGCAAAACATCAGCAAAGAGATCCATAACATCAACTTTACACTTGAACAAATGAACTTAATAGATACCTGTAGAACACTCCACCCAACAAACACAGACTATACATTTTTCTCATTATCACATAGAACGAACTCCATGAAGGATCACATCCTCAGTCATAAATCAAGCTTAAACAAATTTCATAAGATCAAAATACTTCCATGCACCTTCTCCAACCACAGTGGAATAAAAATTAAGATCAACACCTACAAAATTCCTCCCAAACCCACAAAGACATGGACACTAAACAGCATGATGTTGAACGACTAGAGTTAATACAGAATTCAAAACAGAAATTAAAAGATTCCTGGAAACAAATGAAAATGAAGAAAGTTACCAAAGTCTCTGGGATACCATGAAAACAGTTCTAAGAGGGGAATTTATATCTCTATAAACATACCTTAAGAAAATGGAAAGATCACAACTTAACAGCCTAACAAATCACCTAGGGGAACTGGAAAGACAAGACCAACAAAACCTTAACTTTAGCAGAAGAATTCAGATCTTCCAAAGTTGAAGACCAAATATTGGACACAGAAGACAAAAATATCATAGAAAAAATCTACAAAACAAAAAAACTGGTTCTTTGAAAGAATAAACAAGATTGATGGACCCCTATCCAGATTAACCAAGAAAAAGAGAGAAAAAGACCAAATAAACATAAGCAGAAATGCAAAAGATCAAACCACAACTGACCCTGAAGAAATACAAAAGATTATCAGAGATTACTATGCACACCTGTATGGAAACAAACTTGAAAACCTAAATGAAATGGAGGACTTTTTGACATCACACAACCTCACAAAGTTGAAACAAGAAGACATTATGACACTTAATAGACCAATAGCAACCCATACAAAAACTACCTACAAAAAAAAAATTCTGCAAAACATACAAAGAGGAGCTGATTCCAATCTTACTGAAAGTATTTCAGGCAATTGAGAAGACAGAATTCTCCCCAAATCATTTTACAAAGTTAACATCACACTGCTACCCAAACCAGGTAAAGAGTCAATAAAAAACAAGCACTAAAGGCCAATATCCCTACTGAACATAGATGCAAAAATTCTCAACAAGATTCCAGCAACCTGGATCCAATAACACATCTCAAAAATCATCCACCATGATCAAGTAGGCTCCATTCCCCCTACGCAGGTCTGGTTCAATATCTGCAAGACCATAAATATGATAAAATACATCAACAGACATAAAAACAAGAACCACATGATTATATCATTAGATGCAGGAAAAACTTTTCATAAAATAGAGCATCCCTTCCTGATAAAAACTCTTGAATACCTAGGCATAGAAAGAACATACCTCAAAATCATAAGCACATCTACTATAAATATACAGCCAGCATATTGCTAAATGAAGAGAAACTAGAAACATTTACCCTGGAAACCAGAACAAAAGATTCCTGGAATCTTTTGCCACTGTCAACTCTCACCCCTCCTGGTCAACATGGTGTTGAAAAGTCCTAGTTAGAGCAATTAGACAAGAGAAGAAAATTAGGGGTATCCAAATAAGAAAAGAGGAAGTTAAGTTATCCCTCTTTGCTGACAATATGATCCTATACCTCGAAAGTCCAGGAGAATCTGCCAAAAACCTCCTTGCCCTGACAAAGGACTTTGAAAAAGTCTTGAGGAACAAAATAAGTGTGCAAAAGACATCACATTCTTATACATCAACAACAAACAGGCAGAGAACCAAATTAAAAAAAAAGCATAATCTCATTCACAATAGCCACACACACACAAAAAGAAGTACCTTGGCATCTTCCAAATCAGAGAAGTGAACGATCTTTACAATGAGAGCTACAAAACACTGCTCAAAGCAATCCAAGAAGACAAATAAATGAAATATATTCCATGGTCATGGATAGGAAGAACGAACATTGTTAAGATGTCCATCCTACCAAAGGCAATCTACAGTTTCAACACAATATCCATGAAATTACCAGCATTATTCTTCTCAGATCTGGAAGAATACAGATGTTTATATAGAAACATAAATGACAATGAACAGCCAAAACAATCCTTGAAAAAAAAACAAAATGGGAAGTATCATGCTTGCAAACTTTAAACTTTACTATAAGGCTACAATAATTGAAACAGCCTGGTGTTGGTACAAGAACAGGCATATGGACCGTTAGAACAGGATAGAGATTCCAGAAGCAAAACCTCAATTTCTCAACCAACTCCTATTCAACAAAACCTTCACCAGCAATCACTGGGGAGAGAAGAACCCAGTCAGTAAATGGAGCTGGGAAAACTGGTTGCCTACATGGAGAAGATTGAAATAGGACCCCTACCTAACACCATACACAAAAATCAACTCTAAATGGAACAAAGACCCAAATGTAAAATCTCAATCTATAAGAATCTTAGAAAACACTGGAGACATCCTTACAGAAATTGGAGTAAGTAGGCAACTGTGTATCTGGCAAAGGTCTAACATCTAGGATCTACAAGGAATTCAAACATGCTGAAAGGTAAAAAACAAACAGTCCCATTAAAAAGTGGACAAAAAGCCGGGCTCGGTGGCTCAGCCTATAATCCCGCGCCTTTGGGAGGCTGAGGTGAGTGGATTGCCTAAGCTCGCGGGTTCGAGACCCGCCTGGGTAGCGAGACCTCATCTCTACAATAAATCAAAAAATCAGCCGGGCGTGGTAGCGCGCACCTGTAATTCCAGCTACTCGGAAGGCTGAGGTGGAAGGATTGCGGAGCCCAGCAGGTCGAGGCTGCGGTGGCCGGGAGCGGCCACTGCACTCCAGTCTGGGCGACAGAGTGAGACTCCAATTCAAAAAAAAAAAAAAAGTGGACAAAAGACATGTATAGACACTACTCAAAAGAAGATATACAGGCAGCCAACAGACACTTGAAAACCCGCTCAACCTCACTAATCATCAGATAAATGCAAATCAAAACCACATTGAAATACCTCCTAAACCCAGTAAGAATGGCCATCATTAATAAAACAGGAAACAGCAGATGCTGGTGAGAATGCAGAGAAAAGGGAAAGCTTCTATACTGCTTGTGGGAATGCAAACTATTTAAACATCTATGGAAAATGGTGTCACGATTTCTAAAAGAACTAGAAATTGACCTTCCATGTGACCCAGCAGTCTCCCTCCTGGGAATATACCAGAGGAACTCAAATCATTCTACAAAAAAAGATACACACATGTTTATTGCAACACTATTCACAATAGCAAAAACATGGAACCAACTGTTGCTGCCCATCAAAACTTGACTGGATTTTTAAAATGTGGTACATATACACAATGGAATATTATGCAGCCATAAAGAAGGACAAACGTATGGAACTTGGATGAACTTAGAGTCTATCATAGTCAGTGATCTACCACAGAAACAAAGAGCAGAGTGCCACATGTTCTCACTTATAAACACATCCTGAACATTTACCATAGTACTATAAGAAAGGAGTTGGCAGTAGTGGAATACTTCCAGGGTGGAAGAGGAGACACAACATTAATAAGGGTAGTTGATTTCAAACCAGGCAAAATGGGAACTACAGGGAGGTCCAAACTTTACTTGTATACTGTCCACTTGCATACCTAATCCTGAATTGTAACCCATGTTTTTAAAATTAAAGAGTCAAAAAAAGATATCAAATGGTGGATAAATAACTCTATGAATTTTTTCAAACCTAGTGAATTTTATATAGCAAAGAGCAAAACTTATTGCATGCAAATTAATAATCACTTAAATTAGAGGATGCAAGGATGTAATACAGTCTGTGATAATTTAATCAAATTGCCTTACAAATATATGGAACAACCATACTGAAGGGTGTGGAGGGTTTACCTTTAGCAATAACTTTAATTGAATGGAGTCTGTAAGACTAAAGACCAGAAGAATATACGAGGACTGATAATTAAGTTTGTGAATTCATCCTAGAAAAAATGCTACATACTTCATGGCTGAATATCACTACAGTCACCTTCGAAGTAGTCCCCTTGGGAAGCTATGTACTGATACCAGTAACTAGTCTACCTGTTGAAGCAATTTTGAAACACTTTTTCTGGAATGGCATTCAGAGCTGTTGCATTACCTTTGATGTCTTGAATGTCATCAAAACATCTTCCTTTCAATATTTTCATTATCTTCAGGTAAAGAATAAAGTTATTGGCAGCCAGATCAGGTAAGTAGAGAGGGTATTTCAATACAGTTATTTGTTTACTTGATAAAAACTCCCTCACAGACAGTGCTGTATGAGCTGGTGCATTGTTGTGATGCAAGAGTTCCTTCAGGACTGTTTTTGCATATATCTTTCTTATATTTGAAACTGAACATCTCAAGATTTTCAGTTAAGATTTTCCTAACTATTTCTCTATTGATGTTTGCTTGGTCTGCTATGATTCTCACAGCCAATGATTTTGGCACACGATTTGACAAATATTTGCAATGTTTTCATCAGTTCTGCTTGTTACTGGCCATGCTGACCTCTCTTCATCAGTGTTTTCTTCATGGCATTATTGCTATAAACTTGAGCTAAATGTCCCTGATTTCACTTCCACTCCTACCAAGTTTAACAAGACATTTAATAGTTGTTATTCAACTCCAGCATTCTCGCAACAGCACACAAAAACATTCAACAACAACAATGAATGCCACTCAGCAAGACAGCTCCACACATTGACATGAACACAGTTTGAGACACTGATATACCAAGGTTATGAAACCCTACCCAGTTGTTTGAACAGTGCTGCCAACATAAGTGTACAGTGGCAAGTTTACAACCTTAATTGTCAGACCTCATACATAGCAATGTCTTTCAGTAGATAAAGCTACTTCCCTCTCCCTCCAATAGGGTACTGGTTAACAATTCTGAAAAGCAGATTTGAGACCTGCCTGGGCAACTTGGCGAGACCTCCTCTCTACAATAAATCAAAAAATTAGCCGGGAGCGGTAGCGTGCGCCTGTAGTTCCAGCTACTTGGAAGGATCGCCAGAGCCCAGCAGGTTGAGGCTATGGTGGCCGGGAGCGGCCACTGCACTCCAGTCTGGGCGACAGAGTTAGATTCCAACTCAAAAAAAAAAAAAAAAAAAGAAGTGAACAATTATGCAAATGGTCGGCAGATGATAGGATCAAGTTTTCTTACTGTTAGAGTTGGAAGTTACAGATAAACAGATGAGCAAGGAGAAGGTTAGACTAATCCATGTAATATTTAACTTAATACAGATACAGAATGATATACGTGGAAATATTTATAGATATGTACATATGGAAAAGTTTGTATGCACACATACATTTCCCTGTATACAGGGCTTGGAAACAATGGTGCCCCACTAATAATGAGGGAACCTAGTGCCTAGATTTTGTTTTCAAATACCATTATTCAATACAAGGGACAAGACTTTTGGAAAAATGGTCAATTCGAGAACTGGGAAGGAAATGCACAAGACTAGTTTGGAATATTTTGTAGTGTCATTAAGTTAAAAAGAACTTAAAACAACAATAAAAAACACCACTGTGATGGGGGCAAAGAGCTGTGTCAAAGAGACACAGAAGTCAAACGAAAGAGCTTCCAAATGCCAAAACTTGAACAATTTGAGCAACAAACAACAAAATTAAATAACATACTATTAGAGTACAACTCAAGCATAAAATAATTATTCATGAGTCCATACTGATATAAATAATCAAATAAAAATACATGGGAAGAAGATCTGAATCTTCCATGAAGAATAATTCTAAGTAATTCAAATATACATAAATTATATTTCACTCTCAAAGAGATGGACCATGAATCCTTACTCAGTAATTGTGAGCTGTGCCAAATTGCTTCCTTGCATACAGTAAAGAGTATAAGAGGGTAAAAAGAGTAATTTCACAGTGGAGATACTGGCAAACACTGTATCAATCAGGTGGTCAAGATTAACATCAGGATAAATCATTTTGATAGCATGTACCTTGACTGAAAGTGATGACAATAGCATTTTACTTCTCTAGTTTTCCTCTCCCAAATTCATATCTGAAGACTAATCATGAGAAAATATTCAGCCAAATCCAAATGCAGGGTTGTTCTACAAAATACCTGACCAGTACTTCTCAAAACTGACAAGATCTTTGCAAACAATGAATGTATGAGAATCTGTCACAGGTAGGAAAATTCTAAAGAGACCTGATGACTAATTGTAATGTGGTGGTCTGGAATAGGGGAAAAAAAGATGCTTTATTGGTAAAAACCAAGGAAACCAGAATAAGTATGCATTTTAACTAGTAATAAAGTACTGATACTGGTTTGTTAATTTTGACAAATGTGCCATACTAATGTAAAATGTTGAAAGAGGAAACTAACAGTGAGGTATATGATACTTCTCATTTTCTCCTATTAAAAATAATTTCCCATTTTTTTTCCTGTTGCTTTGAAATCTCACCTTTAAAATTCTCTAAATCCTCTAGGTATTTGTGTCTGTGCAGATTTATTCATTGGTCTGTCTATTTATGTGCCAGTAGCAAACTATTTACTATAGTTTGTAATGGTTTTATTATATGGTAAAGCAAGTCCCTCTGAACTATTTTTGCTTTTAAGTAAATTCCTTGGTTATCATTACCTATATTTTCTATTTGAATTTAGATTTTAATTAACTTGATTAGTTTGACACATATATAACTATCAGTGTTTTTAATGGGTTGTATTACTATTATTCACTAATTTAGAAAGAGTTGAATTCTTCTAAATATCAGTTATTTCTGTACAGTAAGAAGATATATTTCTGTTTATATATCATGGTTTCCTTCAGGAGAGTTTTAAAGTCTTGAAATTTTCATTATATAAATTCTGCAAATTTATTCGATATGTCACTGTTTTATCTTTTTGATTGATAATTGTCCACAAAAATCTAATCTTGCATTTATTTTCTAGTTGTTTTTTTTGTTTGAACAAAATTGACAACTATTATGCTTTATATAATACAACTGCAGTCAACTACCTCCTTAAGATTTCTTAAGATTTCTATTCTTAATATTTTGAATAATTTTTGGTTGGCTTTAATGAGATCTTCAGGCTTGCGGTAATCATATATTCTGAACATGATAGCACATGTGCCCCCTTTTATTCAACATCTTGTCTCATCTGGTATGCTCACTGTATAGTGGTCAGGTTAGGAACGCCTTTCCTCATCATTCTAAACAGGTCATTTCCTGATCCCATTCATTATCCTTCCTGATTTACTTTCTAGTTTTAATTGTACACATAGACCACAGTAATCTTCTGAAAAAATGTGTTTGGAGTATACATTTTCAAGATTTTACATGCCCCCAAATGCCTTTATTGTCCTTACTTTGGCTGTTTGGTTGGTATAGAATATCCCCTGGGAGTTTAGAGGTGTCTCTCCACTCTCTGTTTTACTTTCCTTGTTGCCATTGAGAAGTCCAGTGCTATTTCCTGAGCATCAAGAGTTCACCTAAAGAGCTTCTTGGTCATGTAAATTTGTGTTTTAATTTATTTGTTTATAAGTTTTATTTTTATGCTGGTTTTTCAAAGATCACCTGGAGGTTTTGTTCAAAACACAACTGTAACCCTTCCCCAGGAGATACTAAACCATTAGGTCTGAACAATACCAAATGAATGAACAATACCAAATAAGGGAATTCTTTCTCCAGGTAATTCTGAAGTGTGCACCTTTTGTTTCATACATGAATAATCTGCAGTCCAGAGAGGTGAAGTAATTTATTTGATATTCACAGGTACTATGTGGACAGGCCAGGACTAGAATATAGGGCTCTCCATTCACTGACTAATTTTCTTTGTTCTTCAGTACTTTGAGCAAAGACTGCTGGTTATTTCTCCTACAGAACGTCAGAGACAGGGTAAGAATATACTGATTCTTTCTGCTTTTTAAGCCCTTGTGCCTTAGATCTCAAGCTAGTTATGCTCATTTCCTAAAACATAACATTTTGCTTTGTCTCTTAAAATGGAACGTACCAGGCTGCCATGCTGGGATCTTTTCTCTGACCATTCATCAGGCGTTTTCTGCTGAGAGCCAGCTACTTGGCTCACTTCTCCACCTTGTACCAGAGAGCTTCATTTGTGCTGATTACCCTGCATTTCACATAAAAGTCATTAAGAATTCTGTTTCAGTGAATAAAAGAATGTAAATGAGGTAATTATGAGCTCCACTTACCTTACTAACCCCACGCTTTGTGCAATCATTAGTGCTTTCACATGATCTGTTCACTGGAAAAATCAGGAAGATGGAAAGCAATATTGTTGGGAAAGAAAATAGTATTGAGGTTTATTCTGATGAATTTTTTTTCAATTTGGGGGGGTTAGGGAGAGTCTTCCTAATGTAAGCTGTGAAAAAGACAGCTTGAGAAATGGCTGTGCATCGCTGCTTTTAACCTCCACCTCCCCTTTGCATAAATTAACTTCAAGTTGCAAAGGTTTTCTCATAACAACATTTCACACTTGGAAAGCAGCATTCATTTGAAGGACTCTTTAAGATACATTCATATGATTGTTTTTACTTACTGTACAAATGCATCTTCCCACACAACATAAGTTACTGTTGAGTGGTAGAGAGTAGAATGACATTGAAGTGCCTAAATCATACCATGGGTAAGGGGGCAACACAGTATCCACCACATCTGACCTTGGCCAAGCTACCCTTCTATTTTACCTGTGGAGAGCACATTGCTTTTGTTTTCCCAATGCCCTACTTCCAGCCTTTGCATAATATTGATGTGTCTGTCAAGGTACCCCACCATCCTTGCCATAACAGTAGGTGGTACCACATGGCCCAGACTCATCTAATCATATGTGTCCCTTCCTTTGGACAATATGAGTTATGCGGGTAGAAGCATGTGACCCCAGTTATCCACTAGAGCAAAGATTTGGATCAATTTTATACATGGATATGAAAGACAGATGGTCTCTCTTCCTTTTGGATAGCAAGTCATAAAAATGTAGACTTGGGGCTGCCAGGAACCATCTTTCCTGACACACGGAAAGAACCTGATTGAGAATGACTCCACCGTGCAGAGGGGAGCAGAGCCAAGAGCAAAAGAAAGTCAGCACCTTGGTGATAGCCTCTGCATACGTGGATTCAACTGTGTCCAAAGCCTGAACAATCTTTAGTCTTTCTTGTCAGGTAGGACAATAAATTTCATTTTTTGGAGAGTCAATTTTAATAAAGCTTTTAAAAATTATAATCAGCCTGGCTCAGTGACTCAGCCTGTAATCCCAGCACTTTGGGAGGCCAAGGCAAGGAGATTGCCTGAGCCCACGGGTTCGAGACCAGCCTGGGCAACTTGGCAAGACCTCGTCTCTACAATAAATCAAAAATTAACCAGGTGTGGTAGCGCGCACCTGTAGTTCCGACTACTTGGAAGGCTGAGGCAGAAGGATCACCGGGGCTCAGCAGGTCGACACTGGGGAGACCGTGAGTGTGCCACTGCACTCCAGCCCAGGCAACAGAGTGAGACTCTAATTAAAAAAAAATTACAACCAAAAGGGTTGTCACTAATATAAAAATTGGTACTTCTAAGTAAGGGGTTGTATATGACAGAGCCTAAAATTAGAACTAGAACAGGTGGAAGTGAGGTGAAGGTTAGTGGAGGATAGTTGGCCCCTCACTCTCAGATGGTAAATAGCCAGTCTTTGTCATGTAAAAATCAAGCTATTGGTTAAACTGCTCTCTATTTTATTTAACTTGTACTACACTGCTACTCAGTTTAGATCACTGGAATATCGGGTTAAAAAATATTGAGATGTTTAAGTCAGTTATGGTCTTTGGTAAGGTACAATCATCATCATCATCATCATCATCATCATTATTGGTTTCAATTTGCCTGTTTGGAAAGAAATAGTATGCACCAGAATGAGTCTCTTCATGGCTAATGACACTTAACTATTGAAGAGTAGATGACCAATGGCACTGCACTTGATATGAGCAAAATTAGGAAGATGCAAAACCATAAGATAAGGTTTAGAATCAGGAAATAAAGACATAGGAAAGGCCAAACACTTAAGATTCAGCCCAAACTTCTTGTGTGAGTGAACTCATAATCAAATAGGTATATTTTCTTGCAAAGCACCTTCTGCTGTGGTTCAGCATAGTAGCAGATGACAATTATCTCTGCCTTAAATACCCAGCTGAATCCAAGAAAGAAGTCATTAATAGAATGTTTAGGAGATGGCCAAAGCTCTGAAGTTTATTGCTAAAGGATGGAAACTGTAAAAGTAAATACCAGATTTCTGGTATTGTTTCCCGACACACTTCCTTACCAAAAAAAAAAATACACCAGCAGCTTACTAGAGTTTTTCAAGTTGGTATATTGTTAGGTTTCTTCTTGTCTGATAAATGAGAATATAACTGCATTCTCAAAAAACCCTACATCACCACCTCCTCTCCAGGTATTGTTATGAAGGATAATAAACTCTGAAGAGCCTCTTAAACGTTGGAACTGAGGTCAACCAGACTGACTAGCTAGATGACACTGTAGATTGTATATACAACATCCATTCCACTCCCCTTTCTTCTTCTTTAGAAAATCCTGATTTTGTTCAAGGATTACTGTTTTCTCCACACATAGCAAAAGATTTAGAGAATGAAGAACACTTTTCCAGCTCTAGCCATCTGAACAAATCGCAGCAATCAGTAGCACAGACTGTGATTTGTTGAGGTATAAGCATGTACCTATGATCTAGAAACACATATTTTTGGTGGGAGAAGTTCTGTTGGGGAGATTCTGGGGAAAGTATATTTTTGTTTGTTTTGTTTTTTGTTTCTTTTACTAATTAAGGAAGAGACATAAAAAGAGACAATTTCACTGAACTTTTGGACAGTTTCTCTTAACATCTTCACATTTACCTGGATATGGCATCTGGATTTACAAGAACCATCTTGTCATAAGTCTGAGGATGAAAACAGTACACTATGAGTAGGATCAAAGTCAAGACAATGGCACCTGGATCCCAAAAGTACTATGACTAGTTCTTTTTCCTACCTGTGAATTTCTTGTTTTATTAAATAATAAATTGTCTTACAGTTTTAACCAATTACAATCGAGGCTTACTTTTATTTGCTGCTGAAGTATTTTTAACTAATAAACTATCAAGGAATCCACCCCACTTTCAAGGAAGATAATCCGCTTTCTCTCTACAAGAGGCAATAAATTCCATAAACTGTTGCCACATTCCTATATGATAGTTTAACTGGAGTTATTTTATTTCTTCTATTCATCACTTATTGTAAATTTTGAGAGTAAATACAATTTTTATTTATCCACCCACATGCAGCTAGATGCTGAGGAACTACATGTAGGCTTAATATGAGTAATGCACCTATCATAATGCTATAAGAAAGGGATTAGCAGTAGTGGGAAACTGTTAGGGGAAAGGGGAATGGAATTGGCAGTTGAGGGAAACTGCCAGGGGAAGGGGGGGCACACCTCATCAACAAGGTTACCTGCATACTCAAAATTTGTATACCTAACCCTGAATTGGACCCCACATCTTTAAAATAAAATTTTAAAATGTTAAAAAAAGAAAAAGAGTAATGCACCATCCTCATAGATTCTGGATAAGAAACTGAATGGAATAAAAGAATTGCCTTTGGTTTTTATTTCGGAATGGAAAGAAAGTAAATGTTTTTATTGTGGTGGTGTTTGTTTGTGTTCTGAGTGAAAGTTAGAAGAGAAACTAGTTGGAATTAGGTTGTATACTGATCATATGATAGAATGCCAGACTCCACGGCTTGGAGAAACAACCACACCCCTCCAACAGAACTGTTCATCACAGCCCTACCCCCTACTCCTATTACTCTCAGTCATAGGCATGCAACTCAGAGGAGATCTACCATTGTGCCTGGATGAAGTGCACAGTGCATTGTTTGATGGGTAGAGTGATACATAGGAGTAGTGAGATCTTTAAGTAGGTCTAATCACAGTCCTTATATGAGAATATTTGATATATAGACATTTGAAGGCAGAAGGTTTGTTCTTTTAGATTGGCAGGCAATATGGGTCTAAGCATGTAGATTTTAGCAGTCATTTTTTCTACCATATGGAGAAAAGCAGTTTGATAATGAATTCAACACATAGAGCCAAAAGACAGAGAAAAAGAAATAAACATCATGATATTGTTTGAATTCCTGAATCCATCCGTGCCTAATAGTCTTTAGTTATACAATAATACATATCTTGTTTGGTAAGCGATTGTTTTTGTTTGTTTGCTTTGTTTTGGTTTTGACTTTTAAAAACTCTTAACACGTCTGAATAAAACACATAGGGGAACAATGTCTAATAATTACATAGCAGTAAATTGTAGGTCAAATAATGTTTGATTAGTTGGGACTTCATTTTCCAAACTAACTAAAAGTCAACAACTTTAGTAAACCGGACTGTAGAGGGTCATTTATTCCTATGATAATTAGATAAACCCAACTTCAACTGTCTCTGTCTCAAACCTTACTGTGTCAAATACAGACATCCAATCTTGGCACTCTGATTCAAAGAAAGACTGAATCCAATGCACAACCATTGTTCAAAATAAATAAAACCAAAGAGAAACATACTTCCTCTATAAGCTATTTAAAATCCCAAATTCCATCCATTTGTAAACTTGAGCTAATCAATATCTTTAAATATGGCACCTCAAAGGAGGATAATTGGATGCAGAGAAAAAAAAATGCTTTTTCTGGAATTTGATATAGATATGGAAAGCAGATTATGGATATGATCCCTACACAAAAACGAATCTGTACATAAAAGATTGTATCAAATATTTGCCCAGAAATCACAGAAAATGATGATTATAAAGATAAAGCATTTGCCACACCAAGTATTTTGCTGCTTCTTTTACATATATCTATAAATTAGGATTTGGATTCATCAAAAACAAATCTTCTGAGGTTCCAGTTTCCCTATCTAAGTTAGATAAGGAAAACTCTAAAATCCTCTGTTTAAAATTCTCATGTTACTTCTTTGAAATTTCATGTGATATGTATGGCTAAGTAATTTGGTTAGAAGGCATGGGTTTTTTTTTTTTTTTACAAGAGTTGTCTCTTTCACTCTAGTCCAGAGCAAGTTCCCCACTCCCATCTCCTAACCTTCATATTCCAGAAGTCTGCAGACCATGTTTCCAGGGCACTTGGTGTTGAAATAAGAGAGCAAGATGATATGTTCAGGTTTATGGCAGCAACTCGTTTAGATGAGTAAGAACATTAACATTTACATAGTCCTCCAATCTAGAAATTTTTTTCAATTACAGCTTTCTGTTTAATACCTTGGTTAGCTTCCCACTGCTTACTGCATTCAGTTTTTCTTACAAAGTTTGTTAACTATGCCTCAACATATAATTTCAGTCTCATTTACAGCCGCCCACAAATGTTGTAGCACTGCCAGTTTCCTTGCCATATCAGTCTTTTTCATTTCCATTCTCACTACCTCAAATTTTCTCTGCCTTATTTCTCCACCAAGGACATTTCTGTTTATCCTGCAGAACACAACTTAAATGGTACCATTCTGGAGTACAGTCCTTTCCTTTCCAGTGAATATTAGGTTCTGATTTAAATCTTTACTTGTATCTTATACAACCCATGCTTCATTGTGCAACAATTTATTTATTCACTGTCTTTTTCCCACGAAATGGTCATGTTCTCAATGTCTGAGGATTCTTTTATCTATCTTTGTATCACCCTGTGGGCTATCTAGCTCTTAAGAGAAATTTTATAAGGATTTACTGAATTAAAGAATGAATTTAAAAATTTGTGGAGTACATAGATTTGGGAGAGCAGTCAAAGGGCATGGCTAACCACATATAAGCTGAAATGAAAATAAAGAAGAGGGAGGTGATCCAGGAAAAAGAGAACAAAGATTAAGGTTAAATAGCCTAGAATTTCCTATCATCTAATAATCCAAAACAGTATTTATTGAAACCTGTGATGTGAAAAGCATTTTTATTTGCCCTGAAGTATTCATTATTTGCTAACTTTTTCTATTGTATTATTGTGAGTTGATTTAAATACAACTGATAAATGGCAATATAGTGGAAAATGGATGACAGTTGTTCAAAACAGAGACATCATAAAAGTTGAACAAAATCAGAATTAGTCTTCATAAAGGAAGTAGAACTTCAGTTATACATGGAAGAGCAGGTGGGATTTACACAGAATTATTAAATATATAGTGTTAAAATTGAAAAGACTTTTAATGATCCACTGAAATATAAGTTCCATGGCCACAGAAATTATATCTGTGTTGTTTTTCGTTGCACCCCATTTTCTACAACTGTGTCTAGGCATGGTAGATGCATAATAAATACTCACTGAGTGAAAGAATTAATATATGCCTCATACCCTCATACTTCTGTGAGCATATTCATGTTCTAACACAAGTGAGATTACGAGAGGTTAGAGTATAGTGGTTGAAGAGTTTAGAGTCAGAATGCCCGGGTTCAAATCACGACTTACCTAACCTCTCTGAGTCTCACCTTTTTAACCTGCAAAATGAGGAAAGTAATAGGATCTATTTTACAATGGTATATGATAGCTTATAAAGTGCCTAGAGTATGGTTAGTACTCATTAAATACTGTTACCACTGAGTCACAGTGATAATCAGTGGCATACTGAACTAAAATCCAGGTTTTCTTATTCCAAGTTTAGTCTTATTTTACATAGATAAGAAGAAGTATTTCTTTATGAGAAAAAAATAAAATAAAATTTCCATTTAGGCTGAGTAGTTACTCACTGATATGGATATAACGCTAAACAAAAAAAATTCTTTTTTTGATAACAAGGGAATGGAACAGTTCGTTGAATATAAATTCTACCATTCATAAATGTCTGCAGGAACTCTGAATCATTTCCAATTTTATTCATCTCATCCTGGTTCCATCATCCCCTACCTTCATCTCTAGGGACATAGCAGCACAGGCACAGCAATGCGGACCAAGAAACCATCTTACCAGAGGCCTAGAGTAAAATCTTGGTTCCTGTGAAAAATGAAGGAAGAGTTCAGTGAAGCTCAGTGAGTTGATCTGAATCATTTAAAGGTCCTGGATAACCTTATCCAAATGTGAACTCAAGACTTGAAGGAACCTTGGTATTTTGTACCTGAAGCTGAAACTACTAAAATGTTTGACATGATCCATGAAGGTAAATCAAATTTTCTTTCATAAATGCTAAAAAGAAAGTGGATATAAATGAAAAACTCAAGGGAAAACACAAGAGCAAATGTTTTACAAATTGGAGAGAATCAATTTTATGGAAAAATAGACATTGGATATAATTTAAAATTTTTACTACACATTTGAACTATGCTTACTTTGCATAATAAATGAGATGGTCAGCACTTTGTAATTTCTGTTTTTTAAGGAAAATGTATTTTAAAGGTTCATTAAAAGATAACCTAGTCTGGCTGGTCATCAGAAAGCTCCCAGAAGCCAAAATGTTGATGATTTAAGCATAAATGCGTCAGAAATGTATGGTTGCAATTTCATATCAAATGAATGAGAAAAAGTGCTCCTGGCAAAACCCATTTTGCAATCCTACTGGACCAGAACCTCTGAAATATGCTCTGAGGTACTAATCACCTGGAGAAATGTTGAAGGAGACAGCAAGGTACTGGAGAGAGAGGGGAGGGTGGAAGAGATTTACTTGGCTATGTGTCTTTTATTCAATTCTCTGACTGAGAGGCTTATTCTGATGATAGCTATCCTTTTCCACATGGCAGGACTATATGACAAAATAGAATTGTTTGCCCTCTGCAATCTTGTGGGAAATGTTTTGAAAAGAGCTATTGAAATTGCAAACATTTGGTATTAGTGCTGTTGTAATAAAATGTGAAGGGGTCCTAGTTTTAAATTCAGCCTTCTTAAAATCAGAATTAGCATCAGTTCAGTTCATTTCAAATTGGTGTGTTAGAAACTTTAGAAATTATTTGTACAACCGGCATAGGAGACTTACTTAGAGGTACTGTTAGTAATTATGCAAACAGGTAGTGAAGCTTTTAAAAATATGTTTTTTTTCTTTTTTCTTAAGTTTACTTAATTTTTTATTTGAGAGTAAAATATATTAACTTTATGAGATTATGAGACTCTAATTAGATTTGAACATGACTTTGATAAAGAAACACATATTTTACCATTTAGAAGCCTGGAGTGCAGGGAATTGCAGGAGATTGAGAGTATGCATTGATGATTTTCAACACAAACACAAAGATAGGCATCCAGGTTAAATGTATTCTCTGTACAGTGTTTAAATGACTTGTGTGATGAAATCAGCTCCAAAGGGCATCTTAATTTGCTAATAATGGAAAACCGCATGTAGGATCAACCCATCCCAGTGACATTGAAAGGATTTAACAGGATTTGTACAGATTAGAAGTGGTAAATATCAACAAACAGATGTTATTTCTACCAAGCTTCATAAAATGGCAAAATTAGTTTCTGACATAGGAAGGTATCAGAATGTCATTCCAGTAGTGTATGTGTAGGAAGAGGAAAACAGAGGCAAAATTGAGCAATAAAAAAAATGTATTTCCTAGTATCAAATTTGCTTTCTCTTGAATATATATATACGTATACATATATACATACATATGTGTATATATATATTCATATATGACAAAATAGAATTTTTCTTGAATATATATGTATATATGTAACTAGAATTGTAGATCTAATAGTTTGAAATTTATTTTCCTAAAAGATATATTAATATTCCTTCACATATTTAATACTCACTAAATATGTGAGTATTATGAATGAGATTATATAATATTTTTAGAATTTGACTTATGAAAGAACATAACATGGGGTCAATGAGCAATGATCAGCCCAATGAGTAGCCATTTTAACATTGTCTAAATCTCGTGTCTTTCTAGCAGTTCACTTAATTTACCCTCTAATCACTAGCCAGGGACAGAACCGGTTTTTCAAAGGTAGCTATTGATAATTGTTTTACATCCCCCTCTCCAGCTTGTTTTGTACTAATTAGCTTTTCTATTTCTAGTATTTGCTTCCACTCATAAAACCTTAATCTAACCAGCCAGTGTGACCTGTGTGGCACACACCCCATCACCATGGTAGCAATCATATGATTAACCTACCTATCTGCCTGCCATCCATCACCCGATGTCAGTACCTGTGCTTATCTGCCTTCCATGATGATGAGAAGCAGACCACCACCCAATCACCCTAATGACCTGTCCCCATCAAAGGCAGGGTTAAAAGTCATTCAACTTCAAACAGCAATCACCATTGCCTTGCTAAGCTATGGTCTGGCCATGTGTTCTTTGAGCTATGGCCAGACCATGCTTTCCTAAACTTTGGTCCTCTCCCCTACCTTGGGAAGATGAATCTCCTTTCTCTCTCTCTCTCTCTCTCTCTCTCTCTCTCTCATTTACTTTCTAAATAAACTATATTTTCCAATCTTACTACTGTGCAATTATTTGCATCTTTCACACGGCACCGCTGTGATGAGTCTGACATAACATTTTGGAAGCCCCACTGGGATATAATTTAACCTAACAACTTAGAAGACATTACAGAGAATATTTAAAATGAACTTTGTAAATCAGGGAGTAATGAGGTATTAGTTTATGTATTAGGTGCTACATCCAGCAAACCTAGGAAATTTAAGATGGCTGAAATTCAGAGAAATTTATTTTACTCTAAAATAGTTTTTTAAACTAGTGAGTGGCTTTCATCCTGGTTGTTATTTATGGTCACAGGTTTCTTTGAATTTCTACTCTCAACATCTCTCAAGGCCCTGTGTCCTCTGCTGAGTCTTCTCCATCAAGTGGGATGATGGGAGAAAAGACTGGAAAAGTCACACCTGCTTGGTCATTTCAACTTATAATTGCTTTTGCCAACATTTTATCAGCAAGAAGTAGTTGCATGATCCAAATTATGCAAAAGAGGTTGGAAATGTGGCTATGATAGGCAGCCACTTTCCAGCAGTAATTGACAAGCATGAATATTTGGTAGTCAGCTATTTGTCTCTGTCACAGTTCACCCTTTTGGCTACCAAATATGCTTTTGAAACTTTTTTTCCCACAAATATTATATATGATCAAGAAAGAGGTATAACCCAATATCAAATCCAATTTTTGCTTCTTGATCCTGGGTATATCTTTATGAAGTCCATATATGTATGGATCCTCTAATCTGGCAACACGTTGAAGTATTATCCGTTCTTTAAACATCCCTTAAATAAAAACAGGGAGTAGAGCCAATATAATAAAATTAAAACTGACTTTTTAAAAGAAAGTAATAGGAGACATTGAGTGGTCATTAATCCACAGCAATGATGAATATTTTAGGACCGGTATTTTAAAAGTAGAATGATATCGATTTTTAAATTTAGTATCACGCACTATTTATCATTTGATTTCAAGAATAAAAGTCTGCTGGCAAGATGGCGACAGGGCAACCTGGTCTATGAAACCCTCTGCAAAGGAGAATGCAGAGGATCTCTGGCTCTCTCCCCAGGGGCTGCAGACCGCAACGTCGGCAGCCTGCTCTTCACACGGAGCTGGGCCGTTGCAGCCATCTGGACAGCCACTACAGCCGCAGACACGGAAGCTGCTGGTGCCGCCACGGCCTTGTGGCAGCCATAGCGCATCCCGCCACCCCGTGCCTGAGGCGATCCATGACTTCAGTCTTTGAAGCCTCTGCAGGCAAGATCTGATGGAATCGCTGCCACCTCTGCTGCCACCTTGATGTCCTGCCAGCCGTGGGTCTCCTCCCGTGTGCCCTGAGGTACATCACCCGGCTCCTGTCTGGCTCCACCCCCTTTGGGGCGAGCAGCTGAAATAGCACCACCTGCTGGCGATTCAAGGTAACAACAGCAGAATGGGAGAAGCAAGCTTGGAAAAGAGACATGGTCAGATTTGAGTGGTGAACGGAGGGTTATCTGAACTGTCCTTCACAGCAGGCCAGGGGCAACTGACCCTAAATGCGAACTAATTTACCAGCTTGAAAAGAAAGCTAGAAATCAGAGCTGAAAGGACATTGGACTTAAACGAAAAGTCTCAGAGTGTGCTCGATTGGTTCTGTTAGTTTAATGACTTGATTCTATTCCTATCGTTTTGTTCCTTTTTTTTTCTCTTCCTTTTCTTCTCTTTTCTCCTCTCTGTAAACCATATCTTTGTATAGAGGAACAGCACACCAATAAGGTGGTTGGTTAGCTTGTATGTTAGCATCATTGTATGTTTTATTTATTTTTTTTTTGTATGGGAGCTGGTTAGTCTATAGCTGTGGCCTATTGTTTTTATCTGTTTCAGTTTAGGTCTCTCTCTCTCTCTCCATTTGTTGATACACTTGTCTGTTTCTCCCCTTACTTCTCTCTCTCCACCACCCTCTTCCCCCCACTGTCTGCTCCATTCTCTTCCCTCTACTAACCACATTTTATTTCAGGGAGTAAACCTACAGCACCACTGCACGGACAGACTCCAAGGCAGTGGGAAGTGGGTTTCAGATTATCCATACACCTCTCGGCGAATACCAGGACATGCAGATAGACTTTGAATCACAGCTCCCCCCTTAAGTAAATCTCAAAGCTATAAAAAGGACCACCACCAACCTACAGTGCAACTCCAAAATTGAACAAAGTAAGAGGGCATACATAAAGAATAGGAGACTGAACAAACAGAAGTAAAAGCAATCCGTCTACCCCTGAATAACAGAATTAAAGAAGATGGTGATGTGGAGGGAAGGAAAAAGTAGGGAGGGGGAAAAACCCGCACAAATGAAGAAAAACCAAAAGAAGAATATAGGTCTCACACAGACCCCTGGGAGATCAGACACTGAGAAAACAGATTCCAGAACACAAACAATGAAGAGTCCCCAGAATGACTGGTCACATGCAACAAACCCAGATATCAAGACATTAATAGAGAGAATTAAAAAAAATGAGGAGAGACAAGAGGAAAATAGGAAGGAGCTGATGTCAGAAATAACAGTAAAAAATACTGTAATGGAAAGCAGTAAAAAATACTGTGATGGAAATAAATAACAAACTAATAAACATGGAAAGCAGAATTAGCCAAGCAGAAGAAAGAATCTCAGAGCTCGAAGACTAAAACACAGAACTAACCCAAACTGTCAAAAGCATAGAAAAGAAGCTCAAACAGACAGCACAAAACCTTCAAGAGATGAATGATCACCTCAAGAGACCAAACATAAGATTAATTGACCTTCCTGAGGCAGAGAGAGAAACAGAGACCACACTGGAACAAATATTTCATGAAATCATTCAAGAAAACTTCCCTCATCTCATCAAGGATGAAAAAATTCAAACACAAGAGATTCAGAGAACCCCTGCAAGACAACAAATGAGAAGACCAACTCCCTGACATATAATAATTTGCCTAAACAAAGTAGGTATAAAAGAAAAAATCCTAAAGGCTGCAAGAGAAAAAGGTCAGACTACCTACAAGGGAAGACCAATTAGAATAGCACCAGATTTACCTACAGAAACCCTCCAGGCTAGGAGAGCTTGAAGCCCTATCTTCAAAGTTCTAAAAGATCAAACAATTTCAACTGAGAATAACCTACCCAGCCAAGCTAAGCTTCATCAGTGAGAGAGAATTAAAATCTTTCCCAGATATCCAACCCCTAAGAACCCACACTGCCACAAGACCACCTCTACAAGAAACACTTGAGAAAGTATTGAACACAGAAGAAAAGGAAAAAAGAACAACAATGTTCTTCATAAGAGTACAGGCACAAGTTTAAAAACACACATGATCCAAGTCTAAAACCAAAAGAAAGACAACACACAAACAGGAAGAGCAACAACTCTGTAAGAACATTATGATGGGCATCAACTCTCACATTTCAATTATTAGTTTGAATGCGAATGAACTAAATGCACCACTGAAAAGACATAGAATGGCAAAATGGATAAAATATCACCAGGCAACAATCTATTGCCTTCAAGAGACTCACCTCACTAGAAAGGAGACTCACAGACTCAAAGTAAGAGGATGGGAAACAAATTTTCAGGCAAATGAAACACAAAAGAAAGGAGGAGTCATGATCTTAATCTCAGACAAAATATCCTTTGAGCTATCAAAAATTAAAAAAGATACAGAAGGCCACTAAATAATGATAAAAGGTTCAGCCCATCAACAAGAAATATCCATCCTAAACATATATGCACTGAACACAGGAGCACCAACTTTCATAAAGCAGCTCCTAGGTAAACTAAAAAAAAGATATCAACTCCAATACCATCATAGCTGGGGACTTCAATACCCCACTCACAAACCTAGACAGATCATCAGGACAAAAAATCAGCAGTGAGATCCGAAACCTCAATGTGACTTTTGATCAAATGAACTTAATTGATACCTACAGAACCCTCCATCCAAAGACCACAGAATACACATTGTACTCATCACCACATGAAACATACTCTAAGATCGACCACATACTTGGCCATAAATCAAGCATAAGCAAATTTAAAAGGACTGAAATTTTACCACGCACCTACTCGGACCACAGTGGAATAAAAATGATCATTAACACCAACAAGTTTCCCCTAAAACCCACAAAGACATGGACACTGAATAGCATGATGCTAAACAATTCCTGGGTCAATGAGGAAATCAAAACAGAGATTAAAAGATACCTGGAAACAAATGAAAATGAAGAAACATCTTACCAAAATCTCTGGGATGCCATGAAAGCTGTAGTAAGAGGGAAATTTATATCCCTACAAACGCACATGAAGAAAAGGGACGGGTCACAAATTAACAGCCCAACAAGTCACCGAAAAAAGCTGGGAAAGCAAGACCACAAAAACCCTAATTTCAGCAGAAGAATCCAGATCACCAAAATAAAAGCCCAAATCCAGGACATAGAAGACAAAACAATAATGCAAAAAATTAATGAAACAAAAAGCTGGTTCTTTGAAAGGATAAACAAGATTGGTGGTCCCCTAGCTAGACTGACCAAGAAAAAGATAGAAACAACCCAAATAAACACAATCAGAAACACAAAAGATGAAGTCACATATGATCCTGAAGAAATACAAAAGATCATTAGAGACTACTATATACACTTGTATGGAAACAAACTCGAAAACCTTTTGGAAATAGAGGACTTTCTGTCATCACACAGCCTGCCAAGGTTGAAACAAGAAGAAATTGAGCTCCTAAATAGACCAATAACAATCAAGGAAATTGACTATGTAATAAGAAAACTACCTACAAAAAAAAAGCCCTGGACCAGATGGCTTTCCAGCAGAATTCTACAAGACATTTAAGGAGGAGCTGATACCAATCCTACTGAAGGTATTTCAGACAATTGAGAAAGACGGAACTCTCCCCAAATCATTTTACGAAGCTAACATCATATTGATACCCAAGCCAGGTAAAGACCCAACAAAGAAAGGGAACTACAGGCCAATATCTTTGATGAACATAGATGCTAAAATTCTCAACAAGATCCTCGCAAACAGGATTCAACAACACATCTCAAAAATCATCCATCATGACCAAGTAAGCTTTATCCCTGGGATGCAAGGCTGGTTCAACATTCATAAAACCATAAATGTAATTATATACATCAACAGATGTCAAAACAAAAACCACATGATTATATCATTGGATGCAGAAAAAGCTTTTGATAAAGTCCAGCACCCCTTCTTGATAAAAACCCTCAAACAGCTAGGCATACGGGGAACATACCTCAAAATAGTAAAAGCCATCTACGAGAAACCCACAGCCAGCATACTCCTAAATGGACAGACACTGGAACCATTTCCCCTGAAAACTGGAACAAGACAAGGATGCCCACTCTCACCCCTCCTGTTCAATATAGTATTGGAAGTCCTGGCTAGAGCAATCAGAGAAGAGAAGGCAATCAGGGGTATTCAAATAGGAAAAGAGGAAGTCAAGCTATCTCTCTTTGCAGATGACAGGATTGTGTACCTTGAAAATGCAAAAGAATCTGTCAAAAACCCGCTTACACTGATAAAGGACTTTGGCAAAGTCTCAGGATATAAAATAAATGTGCAAAAGACAATCGTATTTCTTTACACCAATAATAAACAAACAGAAACCCAAATAAAAAGCACAATTCCATTCACAATAGCCACACAAAAAATGAAATACCTTGGCATCTTCCTAACCAGAAACGTGAAAGACCTTTACAATGAAAACTACAAAACACTGCTCAAAGAAATCAAAGATGACACAAACAAGTGGAAAAATATCCCATGCTTATGGATTGGAAGAATCAACATTGTGACGATGTCCATCCTACCTAAGGAAATCTATAGATTTAATGCAATACCCATCAAATTATCCTCAACATTCTTCTCAGACCTAGAAAAAACAACACAGGAATTCATATGGAAACACAAACGACCAAGAATAGCCAAAACAATCCTCAGCAAAAAAACCAAGGCAGGTGATATCACTTACCAGACTTCAAAGTTTACTATAAAGCTACAATCATCAAAACAGCTTGGTATTGGTACAGAAACAGGCATATAGATCAATGGAATAGAATTGAGATTCCAGAAGCAAACCCTCAATTTCTCAACCAACTCATCTTTGACAAAGCCTCCACCACCTACCACTGGGGAGAGGAAAACCTATTCAGTAAATGGTGCTGGGAAAACTGGCTGACCACATGCAGAAGATTGAAACAGGACCCTTATCTATCCCCATACACAAAAATTAACTCTAAATGGACAGAGACCTAAATGTAAAACCACAAACCATAAGAACCTTAGAAAATGAAGGACATAGCCTCATGGAAATTGGAAGTGGCATCCAGTTCCTGAACAAAACCTGAAACAGGCCATAAGAGATAAGAGAGACAAATGGGACCTCATTAAACTGACAAGCTTCTGCAAAGCCAAAGAAACCATCAAGAGAGGAGGGAGACAGCCTACAGACTGGGAAAAAGTATTTGCCAACTCCAGGTCTGACAAAGGCTTAACATCTTGGATCTACAAGGAACTCAAGCATGCTGAAAAGAAAAAAACAAACAACCCCATTATAAAATGAGCAAAAGATATGAACAGAGACTTCTCAAAGGAAGACCTCTGAGCAGCCAACAGACACATGAAAAAATGTTCAACCTCACTAATCATCAGGGAGATGCAAATCAAAACCACACTGAGATACCACCTAACACCAGTCAGAATGGCAATTATCAATAACTCAAAAAATAACAGTTGCTGGAGAGGGTGTGGTGAAAAGGGAACACTTCTATACTGTTGATGGGAGTGTAAACTAGTGCAACCTCTGTGGAAAACAGTATGGCGATTCCTAAAAGCTCTAAATATCAACCTCCCATATGACCCTGCAATCCCCCTACTGGGAATATACCCCGAAGAACTCAAATCACTCTATCAAAAAGATACCTGCACAGGTATGTTTATCGCAGCATTGTTCAGAATAGCAAGAACCTGGAAGCAACCATGCTGCCCATCAAAAGAGGACTGGATTTAAAAAATGTGGTACATATACATGATGGAATACTACACAGCCATAAAAAAGAACAAAATCATGAATTTCGCAGCAACCTGGATGGAACTAGAGTCTATAATACTGAGTGACCTCTCACAGAAACAAAGATCTGAGTATCACACTCATAGTGTGTTCTCACTCATATAGTGGACCTTGAAAATCCAATGTAATACTATAAGAAAATGACTGACAGTGGTGGGAAACTATGGGGGGGGGAAGGGAGATGGGATTAAAGGCAGTAAATATCTGTCTGGGGATGGGGAGACACCTCTTATCAACAAGGGTGCCTGAACGAAGCATATTTGTATACCTAACCCTTAACTGTACCCCACAATATCATAATAAAAAATATTGATTAAAAATAATAAATAAAAATAATAAAAAAGAAAAAAAGAATAAAAGTCTGAGTATTTTGACATTTAGAACATAGCCACAACAAAGGCACCAGTAGGTACCCAGATTACAGTGAAAAATATTTCATTACGCCAAATCACCTTACAAATTTATATTGAAATACTTCACACACACACACACACACACACACACACACACACACACACACACGAAGATAATTTGATAGCATTGAAAAATAATTATGCAGTGAATACAATTTTATCATTACTTATTGCTCCAATTTCTAAATCAGTCGCTTAGGTGATAGTAGCATAAAGAATGATCAAAACAAATGGGAAGTCTTTAATGACACCAGACCCACATAAAGATGGAATGTTTTTTCTTTCTGATCTTTTCCCTTTGCCATACTGAATTCTTTACCTGAGGCAACTGGAAAGTCTCTTGTTACTTTAGCAACTTTCAAACATTTTTGTACAGTGGGATTAATACCCTGGGATTTCTAGTTGTGTGTCACTGAATTGGCCAGGAAACTCTAGAAGCACAAACATATTTTTATATCATTTCCAACTTTCCCCTGAACTTTGTGCCAATATTTGATTATCTACTCTAACAGAGGGGAGTAGGGATACAGAGAGAGATCCCAAAGTCATTTATATTTGGCTCTAGAGTATAATAACTTTTCAGTTTTGTCCCCTTTTTCATGCAGTTTTACTTAGCCTAATATTAACAATGAATTTGTTTTCCCGGGGGGGGGGGATGTTGGTTGGGTGTCAAGAAGAAAAGCAATTCAGTATTCAAAATTTTCCACAGATAATCTATACTGTGGCAAGCTACCACTAGTCAATCAAAACTTGAAAGACTAAATTATTTTAATCACTTTGTTGAGATATGATTGACATACAAAAAGCTGTATATATTTAATGAATACAACTTGATGAGTTTGGAGATAAGTATACACCCACGAGACTATCGCCACAATCAAGACCCACAGTTTCTTTCTTTTTTCTTTTAAAATTAGTTTTTGTTATCTTGTAGAAAGAGCATTTAACATAAAATCTACCCTCTAGCAAATTTTTAAAGTATAAAATCATGTATTGTTAACTATAGGTGCTATGTTATACAGAACTTATGATTTCAGAACTTACTTATCTCGCATGACTGAAACTGGGCACCCTTTGATTGACACCTTTCCACTTTTTTCCTTCCCTCATCCCTTGATAAATATCATTGTACTCTCTGGTTCTATGAGTTTGACTATTTTAAATTCCTCATTAAAGAGGGATCGTGCCAAATTAGTTCTTCCGTGTAAGTTAGCTAACTTATTTCACTTGCCATAATGTCCTCCAGGTTTATACATATTTTCACAAAGGACAGGATTTCCTTCTTTTTAAGGCTGAATAATATTTTCTTGCATGTAGATATTACATTTTCTTTATCTCTAGATGATTATTTATGCTGCTTATACATCTTAGCTACTGTAAATATTATTGCAATGAATAGTATAGTAATATCACTTTGGTATATTTATTTTATATTCTTTGGATATAGATCCCAAAATGAGATTGCTGGATTGAATGGTAATCCTTTTTTTTTTTTCCTGAGGAATTTTCAGACCATTTTCCACTGTGGCTGTACCAATTTGCGTTCCCAGTAACAATGCACAAGGGTTTCTTTTCTCCACATCCTGCCAACACTTGCTATCTTTTTTTTTTTAATAACAGTCATTATAACAGGTGTGAAGTTATAACTCAGTGTGGTTTTGATTTACATTTCCCTGATAATTAGCAATGTTGAGAACATTTTTTGTACCTATTGGTCATTTTTCATGTCTTCTTTGTAGGAGTTCCTCATATATTTTGAATGTTGATTCCTTATCAGATGGATAGTTTGCAATATATTCTCCCATATTTTCTCCTAAATCATGTCTTTCCATTTTGTTTATTTGCTTTGCTGTCTGAAAACATTTAAGTATTATGTACTCCCTCTTATCTAATTTTGCTTTTGTCTGTGTTTTTGTTGTTATATCCAAGAAATCATTGCCAAATCCAATGTAATAATGCTTTGTTTTTCTATTTTCTTCTAACCATTTTATTGTTTCAGATTTTATATTTAAGTCTTTAATCCATTTTTAGTTGATTTTTGTATATGGTGTGAGTTAAGGGTCCAATTTAATTATTTTAGTTTTCCACACCATATAATAAAAAGATTGTGTTTTCTCTGTTGTGTATTCTTAGTATCCTTGATGTAGTTTAGTTGATCATATATGCATGGGTTTATTTCTAGGTTCTCTATTCTATTCTATTGTCTAAATGTCTATTTTTATGCCAAAAAAGTATCATACTTTTTTGATAACTTTAGCTTTGTCAAATAGTATGAAATCAAGGAGCATGATATATCCATCTTTGTTCTTTTGGCTCAAAGTTATTTTATTATTAGGATTTTTTTTTTTTTTAATTCAAGGTTTACATAAGCAGGTTTGTTACAAGATATTATGTGATGGTAAGGTTTGGACTTTTTTTTTTTTTTTTTTTTTGAGTTGGAGTCTCACTTTTGTTGCCCAGGCTGGAGTGCACTGGCACACTCATGGCCACCGCAGCCTCAACCTGCTAGGCTTGGTGATCCTTCCGCCTCAGCCTTCCAAGTAGCTGGAACTACAGACACAAACCACCACATCTAGCTAGTTTTTGTGACTTATTGCAGAAATGAGTTCTCAAGTTGCCCAGACTACTCTCAAACCCCCAGAATCAGGCAGTCCTCTCGCCTCAAAAGTGCTGGGATTACAGACTGAGCTGCCACGCCAGGCCAGTTTGGGCTTTTATTGAGTCAGTTACCCAAATGGTGAGCCTGGTACCCAAAGGGTAGTTTTCAACCTTTGCTGCCCTCTTCCTCCTTTTCTGAGTCCCCAATGTCTGTCTCTCTTTTTTATGCCCATGTGTACCAATTGTTTAGTTCTCACTCACAAGTGAGAACATGTAATATTTGGTTTTCTATTTCAGTGTTAATTCCCATAGAATAATAACTTCCAGCTTTGCGGGGTCCCGCCCCACAAGGGTCGTGAGATATGTTGAAGGAGAGACAGATAGGCGACGACGACGATCATATACTGGACACCTGCTTCTTGAACAGATGACAATTTAATGCTAGTTAATACAGAGCTTTTATACCATTTTTTAAGGGGCAAAACAAAGAAAATTCTTTCATATACATAATCTTTTAAAAGTTACCTGCTAGTGGTCTTAGTAGCAAACAAACCAAGATTCCCAGTGGCTTTAGTAGCAAATAAGCCAGGAATCTCATAGGCATTAGACAAGTCCTATTCATAAAGCCAACAATGACACTCTCAGTTCAATGTCCCAAATTACAAATGTTTCAAGAAAGTTTCTTTAAGTGTATATTTCTTTATGTGTCAGGAATATTCTCATCTTAGGCTCTTGTGTTCTTCAGAGTCCTGTGATCGCCTCCCTTGTCCAGATGTCCTCGTTACTTTTCTCTTATCTTGCAGTGCTTGTTTCTAAAGAGAACTCAAAAGAAGCTTTTAGTAATGTTTCCTAGGCCCCTCAAGGTTACTTTCTGTTTTAGCTGATCTGTCATAAAAAGTGTTTGATTATTATATTATGAGTTCAGTGAAAACCTACTCTATAAATGTTAACTTAGAGTATTAAGTTTATAGTTTTAACTATAGAATTAAGTGAAAACCTTAACATTAATCTTTCCTAAGTTAGTGAAAACAGTGTTAAGTCACCTACATAACTCCTAGATAAGTGTTAGAACTTATAATGAATTCATAATGAACCTATTATAAACTTGTGTTTCTAAAAAATCCTTATGTCTAAACACTAAACTGCATAGTCCTAAATCAAATAAGTAGTGGATATACTCATATCATGTATTACTTAAGCAATGTCTAATAACTTATAACCAAGTGAAATAAAGCATTCTTGATGTGCTTCAGAGTTTAACCCTTGCATATGTTGGAAAAGGCCAAGTGGCATAGTGGGAAAAATGGAAAAATAAACCATGATGTTTCCAGGTTAGCTGTGAGTACTTCACATAAACATGCCATTTTCTTCTTCCACGACTGCACAGAATTCTTCGGCGGTATCAAACAGCAAAGGTGAAGGACAGAAGGGCCTCAGCTTCCTGGCCTCGCCCTGCGGCCCGGGGTCTTCGGCCCACCCGGACCCTGTCAATCAGGTGGACCTCCAAGGCTGGCTCCCAATACAGCTTCATCCACATTGCTTCAAAGGATGTGCCTTTGTTCTTTTTTGTGTCTATGTAGTATTCCATGAAGTCTTTGTATCACATTTTCTTTACCCAGTTCATTGTCGATGGGTACCTAGGTTGATTCCATGTTTTCAATATAGTGAATAGTGCTGTGATAAAAATATTATGCAGGTGTCTTTTCGGTTGAATGATTTACACAGTAGTGGGAATGCTGAGTTGGGTATATATGCAGTAGTGGGATTATTAGTTTGAATAGAAAATCTATTTCTAGTTCTTTGAGAAATTTCCCAGTTGCTTTATACATGGTCTGAACTAGCTACATTCTCACCAAGAGTGTATGCATTCCCTTTCTCCACAACACTGGCAGCGTCTGTTGTTTTCTGACTAATAGTCATTCTGACAAGTGTGGTTTTGATTTGCATTCCTCTTATGATTAGTGATGTGAGCATTTTTTAATATGTTTACTTGTATGTCTTTTTTGAGAAGTAGTCTGTTCATGTGCTGTACCCATTTTTTAAAAATGGGATAGTTGCTTTTCATGTTGATTCATTTAGTTCTTTATAGATTATGGTCATTAATTCTTTGTCATATGCATAGTTTGTACAGATTTTCTCTCATTCTAGGTTGTCTATTTACTCTGGATGATAGTTTTATTTGCTGCACAGAAGTTCTTTAGTTTAATTAGGTCCTACTTGTCAAATTTTGGTTTTGTTGCCTTGAATTTTGATGACTTGGTCATAAATTTATTGCCAAGGCCAATGTCCAGAAAGGTGTTTCCTAGGCTTTCTTTTTCAGATTTTTTGTAGTTTGAAATCTTACATTTAAATTTTTAATCCATCAGAGTTAATTTTTGTACATTTTGTGTGAAAGGAGTTCACCTTCATTCTTTTGTATATGGTTAGTCAGTTTCCCTAGCACCATGTATTGAACAGAGTATTCGTTTCCTAATGTTTATTTTTGTCAACTTTGTCAAATCTCATTTGGTTGTAGGTGAGTGGCTTTATTTCTGGGTTCTGTTTTCTGTTTTTTTGGTCTATGTACCTATGTTTGCAGCAGTACCATTCTATTTTGGTTACTGTACCCTTGTAGTAAAGTTTGAAGTCCATTAATGTGATGCCTGACCATTAATGTGATTGCTTTGGCTATTCTGGCTCTTTTTTGCTTCTATATGAGCATTGTTTTTTCTAGATCAGTAAAAATGATATTGGTAGTTTGATAGGAATTACATTGAATTTACAGATTGCTTGGACAGCATGTACATTTTAATGGTATTGATTCTTCCAACCCATGAGCATGGAATGTTTTTCCACTTGTTTTTGTCATCTTTGACTTCTTTCAGTATTGTTTTGTAACTTTTGTTGTAGAGATCTTTCACCTCCTTGGTTAGATGTATTCCTAGGTTTTTTTTTGTTTTTTGGTTTTTTTTTGTGGCTACTGTAAATGGAATTGTGTTCTTGATTTGGTTCTCAGTTTGAAATTGTTGCTGCATAGAAATGCTACCAATTTTTTATTGTTGGTTTTGTATACTGAGATTTTTCTAAAGTTGCTTATCAGGTCCAAGAGCTTTTGAAAGAATCTTTAGGGTTTTCTAAATATAGAATCACACTTTGCCAGATTTTTGTATCAGGATACTATTGCTTTTGTAGAAAGTTATAGAGGAGTCCTTCCTCCTTGATTATTTGGAATAGTTTCAATATTATTATACCTATTATTTGTACATCTGATAGAATTAGGCTATGAATCTGTCTCATCCAGGACTTTTTTGGGGGTAGGTTGATCTTTTATTACTGATTCAGTTTCTTAACTAATCATTGACTTGCTCTGGATTTCAATTTTCAGGTTGCTTATTTCCAGAAATGTATCCATATCCTCTAATTTTCTAGCTCACATGCATATAGACATTTATAATAATCTCTAAGAATATTTTGTATTCTTGGGGGATCAGTTGCAATATCATCTTTTTCATTTCTGATTGTATTTATTCGAATTCTTTATGTTTTTTGTTTATTTGGACAGCAGTCTGTCAGATCTGTTTATCCTTTCAAAGAACCAGCTTTTCAATTCATTGATCTTTGTTTGCTTTGTTTGCTTATTTCACTCTCCTATGATTTTGGTTATTTCTTTTTTTTCTAATATCTTTTCATTTAATCTGTTCCTATTTTTCTAGGTTCTTTTGGTGGGACATTAGCCTGTTTAATTGAGATATTCCTCTCTTCCTGATGTGGGTGGGTAGTGCTATAAATTTTCCTCTTATAACTGATTTTGTGGCATCCCAGAGGTTTTGGTAAGTTCTGTCTTTATTTTCATTTGTTTCAAATATATATTTTTTACTTTCTGTGTTGATTTTTTGTTTACTTGAAAATTGTTCAGGAGCATGTTGTTTAGTTCCCATGTATGTGTATGGTTTTGAGGAAGGTTCCTCTTAGTATTGGTTTCTATTTTTATTCCATTGTGGCCAGAGAAGATACTTGATATGATTTATATATTTTAGAATCTATTAAGACTTGATTTATGACAGTGTATGTGGTTGGTCTTGGGGTATGTTCCATGTGCAGATGAAAAGAATATATATTCTGTGGTTGTTGGGTAAATTATTTTGTAGGTGTCTGTAAGGTCCAGTTGATCAAGTGTCAGATTTCAGTTCATGGTCTCTTTTGTTAGTTTTCTGCCTTGATGATCTGTCTAAAGCTGTTATTGGAGTGTTGGTGTTCCCCACTATTACAGCATGGCTAAGTCCTCTCTTAGGTTGAGTAGTAATGGATTTATAAATCTGCATCCTCCAGTGTTGGATATGTTTATATTTAGGATAGTTATTGCTTCTTGTTGGGTTGAATCCTTTCTCTCTTTTTTTTTTTCATTTCATTAAGAAAATCTATTTTAAAGATGTGGGGTACAATTTGGGATTAGGTATGCAAATGGTCATTGTACAGGTAAAGTTTGGGTCTCACCTTTATCATTATGTAGTACCTTTCATTGCTGTTTTTGTTGTTACTGTTGATTTAAAATCTGTTTTATGTGATACAAGAATAGTAATGCCTGCTCTTTTTAGTGTTCTGTTTGACTGGTAGATCTCTCTCCATCTCTTTATTTTGAGCCTATGGGTCTCATTGGAAGTGAGATAGGTCTTCTGACAACTGCAGGATGATGAGTTTTGTTTTGTTTTCATCCAGTTTGCAGTTTTGTGTCTTTTAAGTGGAACATCTGGGAAGGACTTTATTTCTCCTTCCCTTATGAAGCTTAGTTTGGTGAAGACATTTTGGCTAGATTGCTTTTTTTTAAGAATGCTAAAAATGGGCCCCCAATCTCTTCTGACTTGTAAGGTTGCTCCTGACAGGTCTGCTGCTATAGTGATGGATCTCTCTTTGTAGGTGGTCTGACTCTACTCTCTCCTTGCCTTTAACAATTTTTCTTTTGTGTTGTCCTTGAGTGGTTCTGTTCACTACATTTTTGGGGGATGATCATCTTATGTAGTATCTCATAAGAGTTCTCCAAATTTATTTTATCCATGTGTCAACCTCTTTAGCAAGATAATGCAGTTCTTGGATTATATCTGCGAATAATTTCTCCAGACTGCTCCCATTTGCCCCTCTCAGGAATGCAGATCAGATGTAGGTTTTATCTCTTTATAAAATTCCATATTTCTCAATACAATATTTGTTTACTTTTTAAAATTCTTTTTTCATTATTTTTGTCTGACTGGGTTGAATCAAAGAATTGATCTTCAAGACCTGAAATTATTTATTCTGCTTGATCTAGTCTGTTGTTAAGTACTGTGTTTATAAATCCCTGAAGTGAATTCTTCAGTTTCAGAAGTTCAGTTTGGTTCTTTCTTAGAATGACAATATCCTCTTTCAATTTTTGGACAGTTTTTGTGACCCCTTTTTATTGGGTATTCACTCTCTTTTGGATTTCATTGAGTTTCTTTGCCGTCCATATATTCTGAATTCTAGATCTGTCATTATGGACAATTCATGCAGGTTTTAATCCATTGCTCAGGACCTGGTGCACTTGTTTGAATAGAAGTACCCTGGTTTTTTGCATTGCCAAAGTTTTTGTGTCACTTTCTTCCCATTTGAGGATATTGATCTCTCTCTCTCAAGTTTGCTATCATTGTGATTGAGTTTTTAATTTTTTTTTCCCTTATGGGTTTGACTGTGGTGCATGTTGTGTATGATCTAATGGCTTTTTTCCTGAGTACTTTTAGAAAACGAGTGCTCTGTGTAGTTTCCTTGGTTGCAGCTAGGGTTGGGCAGTGACTACAGTAAGTCTCCTACATATAAACAAGTTCTATTCCAGGAACGTGTTCATAAGTCCTACTTGTTTGTAAGTCTAACAAAGTTAGACTAGGTACCCACCTAACACAATTTGCTATACGGTATCAGTTGCATCACCACTGGTTTTACACTTGCTTCTGGACATCTTGGGCTCGAAACAAAGATACTGTACTACTGTACTCTATACAGTACTGTACCGTGAAATGCACAAAAGAACAACCACTTGTAGAGGATGCACACACATGATTAGGCACATCAGACACATGTACTAGCTTATATGATCAGACATGAAAGTGCACATTCACATTTTTGAAAGTTTACAACTTGAAGTTTTATATGTAGGGGGTTTACTATAGCTGGGATCATACTTGTTGTAGCAGTGTGTTTTTGTTAGGTGCTGCAAACCCAAAGATGGCACTTAAGAGTGAAGGCCACTAGTAGTGGCTGTGGCTGCAGCTGGGCTTTTAGAGGACTGTTGGGCCTCCACTCCAGTGTTCAGGTGGGATGTTGGGGCTTTCTTGCTCTTTAGGGGCCTGAAGCAAGCAATCCACATCTGGGGGGAAGCAGTCGAGATGGAAGAGTGTGAGAGGTTTCCTGCTTTCATTTAGCTTGGCTGCAGATTGTATGCCAGGAGGTGCCGACTAACACCTGGTGTAACTGCTCCCTCTTTGGTGAAGGGGCCACAAGGACAGGGAACAATAGCAGTTTCAGATGGTGGCCTCGGAGGGCTGCCAAAGAGATCTGGTGACTGGCCTACCTGAGGACCTCCAGGTCTCCACCACAGCATACAGGTGGATGTGGGGTCCCTGCAATCCCTGAGGGCCAGTAGCAAGCTATCTGTGTCTGAGAGGAAGCAATCAAGATGGGTGAGAGTGATGGGTGCCATGAGAGCTGGTCATTCTAAATACCAGGTGCAGCTGCTCCCTCCCTAGCCTGGGGCGACAGGGATAGAGAATTTCAGTGGATGTTGAGGGCACCTACAGAGTACCTACCAAAGAGCCCTGGTGGCCGGCTTTCCTAAAGACTGCTAGGTCTCTGTCACAGTGTTCAGACAGACATGGAATCCATGCACTCCCTGTGGGTTAGTAGCAGGCAATCCCCATCTGGGGGGAAGCAGCTGGGACAGGTGAATGAGAGGCTCACCAACTCCTCTTTGCTCCTGCATATTGTGTGTGGGGTCTGGGCTGGGGGAGCACAATATTGCTCAGCAGGGCTGCCTCCTCCCTGAACCAGGGGCAGCAGCAGAGGCATAAAGAACTTGTCATTCCCAGAGGAACATTGAGCCTCCCTCCTCACTGCCTGTTTGGCAGCTGGTGCCAAGTTACACAGGGATCAATGACCAGAGAGGTTACACATGAGTTTGGGCTATGTCTCTGCATAGTCACTAGGTGGGTTTCTATGTTGGTCTGGGGGCCCAGAGGATCATGGAAGTGCTCCTGTGACTCGGATTATAGGAATTTGTGTTGGTGGTGAGTTCCCTGGGGTTTTTTACTCACTAACCCCTTCACCATGTTGGGGGGCTTCCATGGCTCTATGCCAGGTCCAGCTGGGCATCCTATCTGACTTCATTCTTGGAGTCTTCTCAAAGCAACCAAAACTGAGATATTGGGTGTTGGATGTAGAAGCACATGGGTCCAGGATGGTTTGGAGAACTGTTTCCCATACCTCAGTCACACCTGCATAACAGCCCTTCCTGTGATGTAACTCTCTGCAGCTCATCCTCTTGTAGGTTAGAGTTTTTGTGGTTCTAACTAAATTTTAGGATTTCTATCTACATAAAAAGCACTATTGGAATTTTTAAGATTTTAAGTTTTTAATAGAGATACATTGAATCTGTAAATCACTTTGGTATAAATTGATTATTTGAAGAGTAAATCCTTTGCTTCTGTGGAAAATGGGTTCATGATTTGACTCAACTGAATTATCATCACAGAGCAGCTCAGAACAGAATGTAAAAAGCATGCTAAATTCTCCCATTTATTGTTAATTTTTCTTAAAGAAATTGAGAAGTTTGTTTGTTTGTTTGTTTGTTTTTGAATGAGAAAGCAAACTGCAGCTATCCATCCAAGGTACATGTGAGATGAGTGCTTAAACTTTCTATTTTGGATGGAGTCTTAGTCTGTTTCATGTTGCTATAAAGGAATACCTGAGGCTGGATAATGTATTTAAAAAGAAGTTAATCTGGTTCATGGTTCTGCAGGCTGAACAAGAGGTATGGCACCAGCACCTGCTTCTGGTGAGGGCCTCAGCCTGCCTCCATTCACGGCTGAAGGTGAAAGGGAGCTGGTGTATGCAGAGATCACATAATAAGAGAAAACATAAAAGAGCAAAGGGGGAGATGCCAGTCTTTTTTTAACAACCTGTTCTCCAGGAACTAATAATAAAAAATAACTCCCTCACCCCTTCTTCCCCCAGGGAAGGTATTCACTTATTCATGAAAGATCTGTTCCTATGACCTAACCACCTCCTATTAGGTTCCACTTCTAACATTGGGGATCAAATTTCAACATGAGGTTTGGAAGACGCATAGATTGAAACTATAGCAAATAGAGTCTGCTGCCTGAATCACATCAGAAGGTGTAGGTGAACAGTAAGATCAGAAATACTTGGTGAATTGACTCATAGAAGATAGAGTTTTATATGTAGAAGCCCAATACAAAATTCCACACAAAATATTCCTTGATGGGGAAAGTCTGCACTGAGTTTCAAAGTGCCTGATGTTATTGGATAGACATTATTTCTCTTTTTATCAGGGAGTCCTGTCCTTCCTGAGCACACATAAAACAGAATAGCTAAAAATATTTATTTGGGAACTATTTGGAGGTTGAATGTCTTGATTATCTATGATTACTAATGTCTATTACTTTCCCCAAGATGAGTACCTTATTGTATGGCTTTTTACTGTTGTCATGGCATACAAGCAGAGTACTTCTCTTCATGCCAATCAACTTTTAGTTTTTAGTTTCAAATCCAAATTTGAAGGCTAAGATGAAATAAGACTGAAAGATCAATTTCTGTTTTTTCCCATTGGACGTAATTACTCCAGTAAAAATGGAAGTACAGTCACACATCACTTAATGATGTGGATATTTTCTAAGGAATGTTTTATTAGGCAATTTTGTTGTTGTGTAAACATTATAGAATGTACTTACGCAAACCTAGAGACCTAACTATGCCCTTAGGCTATATGATATAGCCTATTGCCCCTAGGCTGAAACCTGTACAGAATGTTACTGTACTGAATACTGTAGGTAATTATAACGCAATAGTAAGTACTTACATATTTGAACATACTTGGACATAGAAAATGTACATTATAAATACAGTAAAAAAATAAAAAATGGTACACTTCTATAGGGAACTTGTGAGAGGAGCTTATAGTTTCTTGATGCAGTTATAGTTCTTGTAATTCTTCCAGAATGGTGGTGCCTTTTCAAGTCTTCCTGAAAAACAGTTGCTTCTCGGTTGTAGCAATAGGACGGGCAAAAGTACTCCTCAAGTAGGAGGTCTTAAAAGTTGCTATAGGCCAGGCACAGTGGCTCAAGCCTATAATCCCAGCACTTTGAGAGGCCTGAAGTGAGGGGATTGTCTTAGCCCATGGGTTCGAGAACAGCCTGGGCAACTTAGCCAGACCTCAACTCTACAATTAAAAAAAAAATTCAAAAAATTAGCTGGGCATGGTAGCATGTGCCTTAGTTCTGGCTACTTGGAAGACTGAGACGGAAGGATTGTCTGAACCCAGCAAATCAACTCTGGGGTGGCTGTGAGCCTGCCACTGCACTCCAGCCTGTGTGATGGAGTGAGACTCCAACTCAAAAAAAAAAATGCTGCTATAACTCTTTGATCCATTGGTTAGATCAAAGAGGAGATGGTTGAAGGGAAAAGTACTACTTTGATGTTGAGATAAAGATCTTTAATATGTCTTCTTTTGAAAACTTTCTATTCATATATTTTGTTTACTTTTTATGTCTACTTTTTTTTTTCCTTTCAGCATGTTTGAGATCTTTGTAGATCCTGAATGTTAGGCCTTTGTCAGATATGCAGTTAGCAAATATATTTTCCCATTCTGTGAGCTGTTTCCCCACTCTCTTGATGGTTTATTTTGCTTTGCAGAAGGTTTTCCATTAGATGAGGTCCTACTTGTGTATCTTTCCTTATTGCATGGTCCTTTGGAGTTTTGATCAGAAATTGGTTGCCTATTCTAATTTCTGTAAGTGTGTCTCCTATGTTTTCTAAGATTCTTATAGTTTGAGGTTTTACGTTTAGGTGTTTGATCCATTTAGAGTTAATTTTTTTGTATGGTGATTTGTAGGGGTGCTGTTTCATTCGTCTGAATGCGGTCAGTCAGTTTTCCCAGCATTATTTACTGAATAGGTTCTCCTCTTCCCAGTGGCTGTTGTTGGAAGCTTTGTTGAAGATGAGTTGGTTGAGAAATTGAGGTTTTGCTTCCAGAATCACTATGCCATTCCATTGGTCTATATGCCTGTTCTTGTACCACTGCCAAGCTGTTTTGATTATTGTAGCCTTCAGGGTACAAAATTAATGTGCAAAGGACAGTCACATTTTTATATACCAACAACAAACAGGCAGAGAACCAAATAAAAAGCACAATACCAGTCATAACAGCCTCAAAGAAAATGAAACACCTTGTTATCTTTCTAACCAGAGAAGTGAAAGACCTTTACAACAAAAACTACACAGCACTGCTCAAATAAATCAAGACACAAACAAATGGAAAAATATTCCATGCTCATGAATTGTATGAATCAATATTGTTAAGATGTCCATCCTATCCAAGGCAATCTGCAGATTCAATGCAATACACATTAAATTACCAACATCAAAAGAAAACATACGAGCAGTCAACAGATACATTAAAAAATGTTCAACCTCACTAATCATCAAATAAATGCAAATAAAAACCACACTTGAGATACTACCTAACTCCAGCCAGAATGGTCATTATTAATGACTCAAAAAGCAACAGATGCTGGAGAGGATGTAGAGAAAAGGGAACACTTCTTCATGGTTGGTGAGAGTATTTACTAGTACAACTTCTGTACTAGTGTGGCAATTTCTAAAAGGTCTAAAAACTGACCTTTCATATGACCCAACAATTCCAATTCTGGGAATATATCCAGATGAACTCAAATCTTTCTGCAAAAAAGATACCAGCACACGTATGTTTATTGCAACACTATTCACAACAGCTAAAACATGAAACCAATTGTATTGTTCATCAAAAATGGACTGGATAAAAAAATGTGGTACATATACACAAAGGAATATTATGTAGACATAAGGAAGGACAAAATTATGGACTTCACAGCAACTTGCATGGATTTAGAGTCTGTCATACTCAGTGATCTATCACAGAAACAAAGAACTGAGTACCACATGTCCTCACTCACAAGTGGACCCTAAATATTTATCATAATGCAACATGAAAGGGATTGGCAGTAGCAGGCCACTGCCAGGAGAGAGTGGGGGGCAGATAACACTAATAAGGGAATCTGAGGAGAAGTGAGAAGCAATGGGTGGCCCAAACCTCACCTGTGTGATGACTACTTATGTACCTAACCCTGAATTGTACCCCAAATCTTTAAAATTGGAAAAATGTCATTAATAAAAAAAGAATATTCAAAAGCATTATCAACAATAAGCAAAGTCTTGAAAGTTACATTATTCTTCAAAGAGTACTTCTATGTTTTCCTGGCATAGCAATTGAGGAGGGTAACTTGGAAGAGGACCTTGGCCATTCATGACTTCTTATCACTCCTGTAGAATGACAGTGTGGGGTAATTTACATGCTTGGAGGCCCTGGAGTTCTTACTCAGCTAGATCAAAAAGGGTTTCAATTTGCAGCTTGCAAAATTGCTCCCAAGCAAGATAGTTATCCTGTCCTTAAAAGCCTTGAAACCTGGCATTGACTTGGCCTCCTATGGATTAAATTTCTTTCAGGCATCCATTTCCAGAATAAAGAAGTTTTATCTGTGTTGAAGATTTTATCTGGCAAGTGAATTTTTCTGTGCAATCAGTTTATCTAGAGTTTCCAAAAATTATTTAGCCTACATATTAGCACTCACAGGCTCACTATTCTCTTTCACATTATATAATGAGTAATGATTCTTGAATTGTTTAAACCACTCAGACCCTCTATATTCAGCATTGTTGTCATGTCCAGTATTTATGTCAAACATTGCAAGAAAACTTTTTATTTTGGTTGTGATCATGATGGTGCTAAGAGGAATATGCTTCTGTGTCTGGTCTTCAATCCAGGTCATTAGAAGTTTCTCCATTTTGTTATAGGCCTTCTTGAATGTGTTTTAGTCTCATTGCCTTTGATGAAGCAGATCCTCTAACAGTACCCATCACTTTGTTTTTGTTCTTCAAGATCATGGCTGTGGTAGAATGCGACGTGTTTGACTGGCGAGAAATAAATATCCTTGATTTCCCACCTTCATAGTATTTAATCACTTTTTATGTTGTTTCTAGGTCAATCACTTGATGTGACCTCTTACAGGAAACTGTAGCAGTGAATTTTGTATGCTTGGGGTCATGAAGAACAAAAGAACACAAGATTAAATATGGCATAAAAGAAAATGATGCAATCAAGAGATGTCGTAAGCACAGGACATATGAGGCTGCTGCCAGAGTAAGACGGCACACTCTGTTAGAGTATTCTTTTTTTAAAATATAAGTCTTCTCTAAAAGAATTAAAATATAGAATTGTAAATACATAAATAAGTAACATTGTTGTTTGTTATTATTATCGAGTGTTATGTATTGTACATAATTGTGTGTGCTATACTTTAATATGACTGGCAGTTTGGTAGGTTTGTTGACACTAGCATCACCACAAAAACATCAGTAACGTGCCATGACATTACAAAAGTTATATCACTAAGTGATAAAAATTCTTCAGCTCCTTATTATCTTATGGGACCACCATTGTATATATGGTCTATTGTTGACCAGAACATTGTCATACAGTGCTTGACTGTATTTATACTTTCATTCTTGATGTTATTCCTGTTCAATGGAATCATTACACACAGTGTGGTTTAGTCAGGATAGCCATATAGAGTGAAAAGAAGAAGTAAAATGTAAAGAGTTGTATATGACTATTGGCCAACTTAGTAACAGTTTAATAAATCTGATCGCTGCACACTTTACCTTAATAATAGAATAAATATCTTGACTACATTTCCAGTACTGGAAATCCTATACAGGAGTAAAGATTCCCTGTCTTTCTTCTTAGCATATCACCAACCATATTCATTTCAGCATTAATTTAAGAATAACAAAAGCTGAAAATGCTGAAAAGTCAAAACCAGCAAAATCCAACCAAATGAGAAAGTATGTAAATGCAAAAGCAAATAAATTATTCACACACTCTGCAGGTTGCCTTTTAAAAAAGAAAAGAAAGAACAAATTTGTAAGGAATGTAAGTTGTTAAACCTTGGAACAGATTATAGAGGTGGCTGCAGAATCTCCTCAGGAGGCCATTAGGCATGGCTGAATTCTCACTGGTCTCCCCAATTTGCAACATGGTTTAGGAAGTTAGAAGAGAGAACTTTTTATGTCTCTCAGCCCATTTACTCACGAAATTTGATAATACCTTGGCTAGTATGCATAAATCTCCTTCACTTTTTTATCTCCGCGTTTGCGTTTTTGTGTTTGTGCTCATAAATGGATGCTATTAAAGAGACTCAATGTCAGGGTTTAAATTCTAATAAGCTGGAGTTAGAGTGGGGTATCTGTGAAAGTTGGTCAGAAGCAGAAAATGAGATTCCAAGATTTAGCATTGAAATTTAAGACAAGTAACTAAGAGAACTATTCAGTCCCAGGGGTTTTGAGGATCTGGAGTCAAGAGACAAAGTTAAAGTAGAATGGGAGTATGTTAAGAGCAAAGCAAGCAGTCCTGGGTGACCTCCATGGAGGCGTATTGGGCCAGTGGTCTATGAATGCAAGCAGGTCAGACACTTTGGAGTCTCCAGGAAAAATGCAGAACTCTTTTTAAGCACTGCACTGAAAAACTTTGAATTACAAGCCATTTATTTACCAATTTGGTTTCCAAAGCCTTGGTTCGTTGCACTGCTATGGAAATACAGCGAGGATGGAAGGATAGTATGTCAAAGATCATGGTGGAATAGTGAGTATTTTTAGCAGTGAATGGGAGACAAGAAATAGATGAAAATATATCAGAAGAAAAGGAAAATATATAACTCAAGAAAATATGAAAAAGACAAATGGAAAATAGAAAACATCATTGGGAGTCTCATAACTGAAACTGTATTGACAGGCCTCCGCCAATAATGAGCCTTGGGGGACTGCAATAAAGAATGTGAATTCTTCCTGTGAAGGAGGCAAAATAAACTAAAGCTGAACATGAGCAAACCATGGAAAGAGTAAAGAACAAATATTTAGCAATGCATTGCCATTTATGAATGCTATAAAATATGTTATTTTAGGGGGAAAACTTTTAATTTTTGAAATATGTGGGTAAACCAGTGTCTTTGTTCAGCAAATGAGAAGATCCCTACTTAAAAGATGTAAGTGATTTGTCCAAGATCATACAGTTAATAGGTGCTAGAATTGGGATTCAAGCTCAAGTCTTCTGATGCTAATTCTCATACTCTTTTTCTAACATGGGCGTGTGAAAAAACATAGTATGAATATGAGGAGGATCCCCAAAACTATTGGGGATCAATACAATACACAATAATATTGTGTATTTATTCTTACATATTTAAACTTCAGTCACCTACTAAGTACTCTCCACTTGATGCAATACAACCATCAAGGCGCTTTTTCCACTGCTCAGAGCAGTTTTTAAAATCACCAATTTTGATGTCCATTTCAGTGCTTCTGCCATTTTTTGTTTCATCTCTTCCACATTGGCAAAACTTTTCCCTTTGAGGACAGTTTATGTTCAGGGAAACCGAAAAGTGTCACTAGGGGTGAGATAGGGTGAATAGGGAGGGTGGGACACAGAGTCATGCCGTTTGGGGTCAAAAACTGCTGAACACTCAGTATGATATGGGCAAGTGTGCTCGTGAATCACCTGTTATAAAATGGGCAAATGTGTTGAAAGAATCTCAAAAAAAAAAAAAAAGTTACTGAAGCCAAATGCAGCCTCTCATAAGGCTAGTTGCTACACTGATGCTGATGGATTCCTAGAACACTAACCTATCAGGGGAAGCCTGTACTACAGGGGGTTTGCCCTCCAAAAAATAACTCCTTGTATAAAGATGACTTTCAGAAAGGAGAATATTTCAGTCAGAATGTAACTACAAAGGTGCCAATAGATGCCATTAAATACAAAAATAAGTTCAGTGTCATTAAGAGTTTCTAAATTTGTCTAGTCATAAGTCATACAAAATAAATTAAAAAAAGAAAACCCATGCCCAAATGATAACTACTTTATTTATTTAGCCTACAAACACAGTGAACCCCAGTCATCAAAGTCTAGGACATTATATATCTGGACAGAGTATGACCTTGAAACAAAATTCAACACCCTAGAAGGGGAAGGGGAGTGCTTCCTCCTAGATGACCCCATGTGTACACAAAAAATCTCGTCCTGGACTGTGGCCTGATCCCTTCTGGCAGGAAGGTCCACCAAGGAAGAGCATAAAAGATCATGCCTCAAGTGATAAAAGATAAACTACAACAGACAATAAACATAACATAATGCATGAAAGTCTGGTTTGTATGAATGTTAAAAGCTCTGAGTGAGAAGCTGTTACATCCTAAAATCTGCATTAATCAATCATTGGGTTTTTCTGGCCTTAATGCATTTTAACATTTGCATTTTATTAGGCCCATTGGTCATTAGTCTGAATTCCAAAGACTGACTTTAACACAATGCATATAGAGATGTTTGTGTGTACCAGTAATTTCTAACTATACCTGGTACAGAATACTCTATTCTAGAAGTTTTAGTCATTTTAATAGCCTACTCTCACATTTTATTTATCAACTCATGTATTTCATTGTAAGCACAATTAGAAACTTTGTTCTTCTCTGATACACCATTTAATGAGTCCAATTATCTAATTCTTGAGAACAAAATAGAGTTTCTATGATTAAATGCAAGTTTCATAAAAAATTAGTGGATTCCATGAAAAGTTTGTTCCTATCAGACATAAAATTTCCTGTAGTCATTATAAACAATTTCATGCACAGTATTGTTTAAGGAAGAAGCTTGACATTACTCTGAGAAATTCTCAAATTAATTTTGATAAAGGTTAAATAAATGCTCATAAAATAAGGAATTATTAATACTTACATATCACCTGATAGTCTCACCATTTATAAATTAACAAACATGGTTTCCATATCACCCTGGCAGTTATGCTAGTTCATCAGATGGAATAATCACATGAAATTATGACCATCTGAATGCTGAAGAAATATTCTGGATTGTTGTGAAGAAATGTGTAAAATTCTACTTGCTTTTCCACTGATAGTCATGGCACACTTAGGCACATAAACCTTTCTTCAGTAAACCACTAAATGCATTATCATATTTTTTGTTTGTTTGTTTTCTATTATCTTTGACATAAATTTTTTGTATTTATGTAAACATATGGACATTGTTTAAAACAATCAAAAAGTGCTAAAGAATTGCAACGATAACAGCAACAACAAAACCAGCAGTCTCTATCCTTACCACTGTGCACCCATTTCTTGTGTCCTATAGAAACCTAATTTCCACTCTTTAAGCTGTTTTGATTTATTTTTACCTTAACATTTTTATCTATTATATTTATGCTGCAATCCCTTTGTTTTCAAATTTAGAGCCAATAAACTACTTGTCTATCTTTGTAGTCCTAATAAGTCTTTCTGCTTTCTTCCATCTTGAAAACATAATAATACTTCAACTTTTGGTTATCCCTATTGGATTTTATGACCATAAAAATGTTAGTTACTATGGAACCTTATTCAATGCTACTATCAGAATCATTTCTTATACAACATCTCCTTCTTCCCCAAAGAAGTTTGTGTGTACCAACACTTGCTTTTGTCATCTTAGTTATTTTTAAATATTTGACCAAGCATTGTCATCTTTGCTAGCAGCTTTGTAAAATGTCAATTGTAAACGTTTTCACATGGGCAAACCTGTTTGTTCACTAACCATTCTTTTATTTCCATTAAATTATTCCCTTGGGATCCTTTACCTACTTCTACTGGCTCTGGTAACTTTGAAAGTCTGCAGCCCAGTTTTCCGATTCCAGGGCTTCTCTCTACAGTGATCCTGTGAATTTCCTTCACTCCCCTCCTCTGCTGTTCCCCTGCCTTGCCCTTCTTTACCCAGGCTTCAGTGGGTCTCATTCTCCTGAAGCTTCCTGAGACAGGGTGATAAAAGCTTAATATCCTGAGTCTTATGTATCAGAAAATGCTTTAATATTGTTCTCAAACTAGATTCTTAGTTTGACTGAGTATAGAAATTGAGATAGAACATTATTTTCCTTAGCACTTTGAAGATATTCTACTGCTATCTATCTTCCGTGGTGGAAATATAATACCCTTATTTCTGCCACTTTGTATATTTTGTGTTTTCTTTTTTCCTCTTTCATTCTTCTTTTCACTGTTGGTCTCTTTTGGTTTGAATTCATGTTCCTTATTTCTAGGAATTTTTTTCGTCGAATAAGTTGTTTGATAATTTCTTCCCATAGTTTTCTTTTTTCTACTTTTTGAGGGGAGTGGATATCCTGCTAATTGGTGTAATAACTTCTGAATTTGCCCTGTGGCTTTCTTATTTTATTTTTTTTTTGTAAATTTAAATACTTCCATTTGCTTGGGGAATGTCTTTAGTTACCGTCAAACCTTTTAAAATTTTTTTTTACTTAAGTAAACTATTTTAGAATAGAATAATTCCAAAGACTGTACTTATCAATCATTGCCTGTTTTAAACTAAACATGAGTTTATACTAATGTCTCAATTCTAATCCAATACCTCATGTTCATTCTAGCTCTCCCTTGGCTCCCTTTGCTTATCTGTGAATGATCCACTCCAACATGAACAAACCTGGCTCTCATTATCTGCCATTAATTTACTTTTTTTTTCTAATTCCAGTATGCATGTTCAGCAATTTAAGAACCGTTAACCCATATATCTGTGAGAAACAACTTTATCAACCAGAGTACAGTACTGATGTGTAGTTCCCTTAGTCTTTATTCTTATAGTATTTAATCATTTCCAAAGTTACTTAGGCCAGAAACTCTTTTTTCCCCAGCCACTTTGTTGAGGTTGTGTCATAGACTTATTGTCACACTGAATATATCCCAGGATTCTCCATCCTCCAAGTTGAATTCTTTTAAAATTTGAGTACGTATAGGTCTACTCTTTGTGCTGTAAAGTTCTATGATGTTTTACATAGAAAAATAAGAATCATTATTTGACTACCCTAGTTGACTATGTGATAGGGTCATATATCCAACACTGCTTTGCTACACAGAACAATTTCATGCCCTGAAAAATCCCCTGTGCTTCATTTAGTCAGTCTTCCCTCTACTCCACACCCCTTGTTTTCTATGTTCCTTTTATATTGTTTTCCTTTTCACAATGTCTTATAATTGGGATCATGTGGTATGATCCCATTCTCAGATTGGCTTATTTCAATTAGCAATAAGTATTTGAAATATATACATGTTGTTGCCTCGATTAATAACTCATTCCTTTTGATAACTGAATAGTGTTCTAGAGTATGGGTATATCACAATTGGTTTATTTATCTACTAATGGGAATTTTTGCTGTTTCTCGTTTTTAGAGATTTTGAATAAAGTTGCTATAAGTATTTGTACTAGGGTTTTTATGTAGACTTAAGTTTTAAAATCAATTGATTAAATATCTAACACACGATTGCTGGAGTATATGGTCAAACTAGTCTTCTAAAAAACTGTCAAGCTATATTCCACAGTGATGGCAACGTTTCATAGTTACGCCTGCAAGGAATAGGGCACTTCTTGCTTCACACACATCCTCGACAGTGACTGGTGTCAGTTTGTTTTTCTTAATTTTAATTGTTGTAATACGTATGGAGTGATATTTCACGGTCGTTTTATTTTTAATGATTTAAAAATTTCAGCTAACAGAGTTTTGACTCTTTGACAATGTCTATGATTGCGGTATTGCATATATAAGATCTAGTAGACATATCTTTATTGTGCAATGCAATTAATATTTCCTGACTAAACTCGTCTTTTTAACCACCACATAGATCAGGGTATAAAAGGTGGCATACAACCAAGGTTTCATATATAAAATCTATTCACTGCCTTATGCAAGGGTAATCATCATTCTAATCCACACCATCTGAATAGTTTAGATATTTGTCTTTTTCAGTTCTCATATTGAAATGTGACCTTCACTGTTGGATGTGAGCCCGTGTGGGAGATATTTGTGTTATTGGGTCAGGTCCCTCATAAATGGCTTGTTGCTCTCCCGTGGTAATAAGTGAGTTCTTGCTCCACTAATTCATACAAGAGCTTGTTGTTTTAAAAAGCTTGACATCACTCTTCTTTTCTTGCTTTCTGTCTCACCATGTGACATGCTGGCTTCCCTTGCCTTCTGCCATGAGTAAAGCTTCTGGAAGCCCTCACCAGAAGCCAAGTAAATGTTGGCACCATGCTTTTGGTATAGCCTGAAGAACTATGAGCCAAATAAGCCTCTTTTCTTTATAAATTACCCAGTCTCAGATAATCCTTCATAGCTAAACAAACTAATATGTAATCATAGATTCTTTTGCCTGCTCTTGACTTTTGTAAAAATAGAATCATATAACTTGCACTCATATTTAGTCTTTCACTTAATATTATGCTTTTGAGGTTTATCTATATAAATTTCTCTAGCAGCAGTCTATTTTTATCTTGTATAGTATTCCATCTTATGTAAATGTCACAAATTTGTGTATTTTATTATTTATAGACACTTGAATTGTTTCCAGTTTGGAACTACCATGAAGAATGCTGCTATGCATTCTTATGTAGACTTAAGTTTTAAAATCAATTATTATTGATTTTATCGTACATTCTTTTGGTCAACATATGCATCTTTTGGGAAAAAATCTTCAAGTGGAACTGCTGGGTAACAGGATAAATTTATGCTCAGATTTAGTAAATACTGTCCAACAGTTCTAACATGATCAAAACAGTTAATATTTTAATGAAAAATCATAGCATCTGTTCATCCACATTCTCACTAATAATTGGTATTGTCAGAGTTTTTGTTCATTTGAAATATTAACCATTCTATTGCATGAATGTATGTGTGTATGTGTGAGTGGGTGTTCAATCATAGTTTTAGTTTGCTTTTACCTGATAACTAGTTACCTTTTTCTAATGCTTACTTGCCATGTAGTTATCTCTTTTTGCAGCCTGATGGTTAAGACTTTTGTCCAACTTTTTATCAGTTTTTTTCTTGTAAATGCTTAAGATATACACAGACACATATGCATAATATGTATATGTATTTAAGATATATGTTTATATATCTTTAAAATATATTTTGTATCATTTATTGATGTATATATATTTTTCAGATATCTTCCATTCAGGGCTTATTTTGGGACTCTTGTTCTGGCGGTATTTGACAACTAAAAGTTAGTTTAATAGCGTCTACTTTATCTATTTTTAAATAAACAGTTAATGCTTTCTGAAGTCAAATTTAAATATTCTTTACTTACCCATAATCATGAATATAATCTCTCTTTTCTTCTAAAAATTTTGTAGTATTAGCTTTCCTATTAGGTCTACATATCATCTGATATTTATTTTTGTATGATACAAGAGAGAAACAAACTTATGTTTATTTCTATATGGCAATACAATTAATCCAGTATTAGTTATTGGCTAGTTAGTTGTTAACATATTTACTCACAACATTTTGTGACACTTTTCCATAAATGTAGCTCAGATATATATATCTGCTTATTTTGGGTCTTTTACATTGGATTAACTGTTTAGGCTTGTGCCAAGTAAAGGCTTGTAGCTTTATTAAAAATAATATCTTTATATCAATGAGTACAAATATTTCAACTTTGTTCTTTTTCTTTAAGAATTTTTATGTACATTTTGTATATTATTCACACAAGTTTTGGAGTTTCCTATTTCTATTAAGTAAACAAATAAAAAAATGTGCTGGGATTTTAATTGAAGATTCTTTGAATATACAGATCAATTTGAGGAGAATCGACATCTTTATAATATCGTTTTCAATTTAAAAGTACTATATTCCTGCATTCACTTATATCTTTAATTTTTTTTCTGTGATGTTTTTAGTTTCATGTGTAGAGGCACTTAACAACCTTTGCTACATTCATTACTATGTGTTTGATGTTTCTTTCATGCTCTTGTAAATAAGATAGTTTCTATTTCATGTTGTAATTGAATTTTGCTAGTATGAAAAGAAATTCAACTGGTATTTTTATTTTAAACTTGCATCATATTATCTTGTTTCATACATATTTTAATTCCAAAGTATATCTACAGATTATTTTTGAATGCCATATTCTTAATCATGTTATCTGCAAACAATGACAATTTCGTTTTTTCTACTCATAATTAAATATATATATTTTTTCCTTGCCTCTTTATACTTGCTAGGACTGTCATTATGATGTTGACTAGAATTGGGGATGTCAGACATCCTTCTGTCCTTTCAATCTTAGGGGTAAAGATTTTTTAAAATTACTGTTAGTCCAATATTTATTGGAGGTTTTTTCAATGCTCTTTATCAGACTAAGAAACATCTCTGCATCTTTTCTCTAGAAAAGCTTTTTTCTTCTTTGGTAATCATGAATTGATGTTGACTTTTATCAAATAATATAGTGGTTTTCTTCTGTATTCCAGAAATGAAATAAATTTTTAATTTATTTTTTAATGTTGAAATAATTTTGCCATTTCTGGAATAAACTGTACTGGGATATAATGTTTTATTACTGATTTGATTTGTTAATATTCTATTTATATTGTTCAACCATTAGTTAAGTTACTCTTATTTATTCATTTCTACTTTAAAAAAAATTAATTTTGGTATCCTTTAAAGTCCTATGATTTTTTTAAAGTGACTTTTAAAAGTTGTGTTGTGAAGTATTCTCTATTTATTCTCTGGGAAATTTTATGAAAGATGAGTGTTATCTTCTCAGTTAAAGTTTGGAAGAATTTACTGGGAAAGCCATCTGGACCTGAAGTTTTCTATGTGGAAAAGTATTTAATTAAATATTGATTTCTGTAATGCATATAGAAATATTCAAATTTTCCATTTCTTATGTCGATTTTGGCAGGTGGTTCTTTATAGGAAATTTACTCATTTATTTTAAATTTTCAAATTTATTGACAAAAAATGATTCAGATTATTTTCTTATTTGCTTTCTATTGATTTTAAGATTAATAGTGATCCAGGTAATAATGTGAATATGAATATGAATAAGTATTTTATCTCTTTTTCTCAGTCTAAGCACTATTTTTATTAGTCTTTTCAAAAAATTATTTGACTTTTTTGTTCTATATTTGTCATATTGATTGTCCTTATATTTCATCTTATTTTTGATATATTGAATTTATATCTGTCAATTGATTGTTCTTATCATTATTATTTCCTTTGTTCCCATTTATTTGGGTCTAATTTGCACTTTTATTTCCACTTTATTTACATGATGCTTAGATTGTTGATTTTTAGTATTTTCCATATATACATACACACACACACATACACACACACACACACACACACACACACACACACACACACGACTGCAAATTTCCCTCTAGCATAGTTTTAACTGAATTCCAAAAATTTTGCTATATTTTATTTTTATTGTTATTCGGTTTAAAATATATACAAATTTTCATTATGATTTAGAAATCTGTTACTTAATTTCATCTTATTTTTGGTATATTGAATTTATATCTGTCAATTGATTGTTCTTATCATTATTATTTCCTTTGTTCTCATTTATTTGGGTCTAATTTGCACTTTTATTTCCACTTTATTTACATGATGCTTAGATTATTGATTTTTAGTATTTTCCATACACACACACACACACGGCTGTAAATTTCCCTCTAGCATAGTTTTAACTGAATTCCAAAAATTTTGCTATATTTTATTTTTATTGTTATTCGGTTTAAAATATATACAAAGTTTTATTATGATTTAGAAATCTGTTACGTAATTTCTGAGTACTTGGGGATTTTCTGGTTAATGTTTTGCTAATGATTCCTAACTTAATTCCACTGTAATAAAATATGCTCTGATATCAATCCTCTGAAATTTTTTTCATACTTGTTTTATGGCTCAAGATATGATCTATATTGGAACACACTATATATGTACTTGGAAAATGTGGATTCTATGGTTGTGTACAGTGTTTTCTGTATGTCAGTTAGGATAATGTTAATCATATTGCACATATCTCGTTTATGCTTACTGATATGTTTATCTGTTGTTTATAAGGTAATGAGAGACATGTTAATATCACCAATTATGATTTGGGGTTTGTCTTTTCTTATTATGCATTCACTTTTGCTTTACGCATTTTGAGACTAACTTCTTAGGTACATACAAGAATTGTTATATTAGAATTGTTATATTTTCAGTAAGTATGGACCTTTATTATAAAATGTCCTTCTTTACCTTTAATAATCATTTTTTAACTGTCATATTTTCTGATACTAGGTTAGTTATACTTTCTAAATATTCGCATGAAACATTTCCCCAATTTTTTATATGCAAACTTTTTGATGTTCTTATCTTTAAAATATGTCACTTCTAAAAGGAATATAGTTGGGTTTTGTTATGTTACCCATTGTTATAATCTTTGCACATTAAATGTTAAAGTACTTATTTCCTTCAGTTTCATCTTATTTCTGATATGTTTAATTTATATCTGATATGTTGTTTTCTATGTGTCTATTTTTTTCTGATTTTTCTTCCTTTGTTGCTTTCTTTTAAATTTATCAAATAATTTTTATTTCATTTACCACAATTTTTTCTTTCACTTTTTTGCGTTTATTATTTTAAAAAGTATAATATCTATTCATTGCATATTAAAGTCTATCTAATATTTTTAAATATTCAAAATGCAAAGACTTTAGAATACTTTTTTATATAGACTTTTATGCTATTCATTGATGTATTTTAATTCTTAAATATCCTAAATCTTATAGAATTTTTGCAATGGCTTTAACCAATTGATAGTCATTTAATTTTATCAAAATATTCACAATTTTTTATTTACCTTCAACAGTGTCATCCTTCTGATAATTTGTAAAGCATTTTACTGCCTGAAAATCTTAGAAGTTATTTCTCTTTCAGTATTGTAGGTGATGAAATCTTTACTTTTTTATTTTCTGAAGTCTTTATTTTACCTTTATTTCTGAAGCTTATTTTCACTAGGTGTAGTATTTCTGATTGAGAATTACTTGTTAGACTTTTATAGATATCATTACATTGTTCTCTGATTTCTTTCTTTCCTTTTTTTCTATTGAAAATGGGATCTGTCAGTCTTATAGTTTCTCTTTTGAAGGGCATATATCTTTACCTCTGGCTGCTTTTAAGATTTTATCGTCTTCTTTGGTTTTCAAAAATTTTACTATGGTGTGTCTACACGTGGAATTCTTTGTATTTATACCTCTAGGGCTTTACAGATCTCCTTGAAACTGTTGCTAGATAATTTTTAAGTCAGATTCAAAAAAGGTTTGATCAGAATCTCTTAACATATTTTTCTTTCCTTTCTACACAATTAAAATTACACGTTAGACTTTTTCATGATATCTCATTTTGTTCTTTACTATTGTCTGTATTTATGACATTTTCCCCCCTCTTTTTCTATACTTTTGTGCTTTGTTAAAAAATGAAACACTTTCTTCTATCATCTGATAATTATTGTAGGGTATTTTTGTAATTTTCTTCATCTTTATGCCTCTCTCTTACTTTTACATGTTGTTTTTCTTTCCTATTTACTTTTGTTCTTGTTAGAGGATTTTATCAACTAGTGGGTCTTGGGGTATAGATGGATGGATAGGTGAATGGAAGGAGGGAAAGATAGATAAACGGATAGATTATAGATAGATGATAGATGAACAGATAGATGCAATTCAGATAGAAAATAGATAAATAGCTATTAGACATAGTTAGATGATAGGTAGATAGATAGATAGTAGGTGGATGGATAGATAGATATTTAAGAATGAGACACTAAAATGTAGATTGGAAACAAAATATAGGGGCAATGTCTGGTGAACTTGTGAGCGTCATCGTAGAGTACAAACTGGGTGACTTATGAATATAATTTTAATTTAATGACATTCTTTTTTCAGAACCTCACACCTGCCTTCTTCTGTGTTTGCTGTTCTTATATCCAAAGCCTTCTTGGCTTAATTGTCATGAAGTAAAAACTCTCAATTCTGATATGGTTGATAAATGAGTGAGTAGTTTTCTCTTGTTGCTGGATATAGATAGGGACCCTGAGGTTGTGAAACATCTTTTATACATTTTAAAGTAAATTCTTTTTGTTTTTCACTCTTGCTAGTTGTCTCACCCATGCTTTCCTTGCTTTGTATCTGGAGCCTCTCATTTTTTTTTTATCCCATCCAGAATTTCGTAAGGCAATTTGAGCTGCTGTTATTGGTATATCTGTTTGTAGATACTTCATTTTAATTTTCCTCCATTCTACTACATCACTCATGACTGTTCCAGCTACACAGAACACAGTAATAAAAGGTGCAAAGACTTCCCAATATTTAAAATCAAGGCCCTTGGAGACAAGCAGTCCTCTAACTAGTTGGAGCAAGGAACATTTAAGCCAATAATGCCATACCCACTACAGTGACACAGATGCCCTACAGCACACCACTTGTGTTCATTCCTGATTGCTCTCCCAGCCTCACTTGGGGTACTGCAATGTTTTATTCTTTTTTACCAAATATCCCAAAGTGGGAACGGAGATAGACTTGAGAATGTTTATTCATATCAGGCCGCTTAAGAAACCTCAAAGGTCAGAGACACAGAAATCTACAGATATCAGCATTTTTAACTACAGTAAGTCCCCTACATACGAACCTTCAAATTGCAAACTTTCAAAGATGCAAATGTGTGTTTGTATGTCCAATCATGTAAGTTAGTTCACATGTGTGCATCCTCTACAAGTGGTTGTGCTTCTATAAAGTACTACAGTACTTTACAGTAGTATCTTTATTTCAAGACCAGATATCCAGAAACAAATGAAAAAATAGCCATATTATAGCTGGTACTGTATAGTTGATTGTGTTAGTTGGGTACCTAGGCTAACTTTGTTGGACTTACGAACAAATTAGTCTTACAAATATGCTCTCAGAACAGAATGCATTCCTATGTAGAGGACTAACTGTATACTATTAATCATGCCCAGCAGGACGTATCCTTGGAATTCACTAATTTATGCTATTGAATATAATAAAAGGTAATATAGTGACACTTTAAAAATTATTCTATAAATTCAAACTGGGCTTCCTCTACTTAGACCAAATTAGTCAATTTCTTCAATAGCCACACATATTTATTGAACCACTTCCCATGGGGTAGACACTGTAAGTATAAAGAAGAATTTTAAAATAAAGCAGGCATAATTGCTGTCTTTGTATTGAAAAACGTTGACTTGAATTATCAAATATATATATAATATGTATATATGAATGTTGTGTGTTTTGAAGTATTTTTTTCCCTAAATTTTCAAATAAAACAATAATAACTTACCAAAGACTTTCCTGAGGAGGAATATAAAATGGTCCTTTTTAAAAACCCATTTTCTATTCACTATTTTCTATTTGTTTTATTTTCATGAAGTGATTCATAACCTAACACAGGTCATGAGTGGTAACTTCTTGAGTTGCCAAAACTTTTTTTTCAGTTTTCACTCTCAATTTACTTTGTATTTTATGTGATTATGGTTGAGAGTGAAAAAGCATTTTAATTAAAGGCATTTCTGTAATGAATGATTAATTGCTTTTTAAAAAAATAAACAGAGAAGAGTGAATAGTAAAATAAGAACTTTCACCTTATTATGCTAATAAATCACGGAAAATATTGCCCTTAGATAAAAGTCATGTACTAAATTTGAGTCAACAATGACATCAATAATTATATCTGGGAATTGGATGACTAACAGGAAATCTAGAAGGCATAATTAATGATTAATTATAAATAACATTTTATTAAATCTGAATACTTAAACTAAGAATCAAATTACCTTTTTATGTAGATTAATCAGTTGTGATTATGTAGTCAATTCTGTTCGCTTCTTGGGGATGGAAGAGTGAGGTGTATAGGTGAAGACAGGGGACCTGAAATAAGCTTTCTTGTAATAATTTCTGTTGAATCCAGAACAGTCAATATTCATGAATACACATACCTATAATATAAATCGTACTTATGTATCTACATACACACATATATGACTCTCAGTAGTGAATCTAAAAATGTGGTTCACGAATGACCTGCATCAAAATAGCTGGAATGCTTGACAAATACTGATTCTTGGGCTTCACCCCCAAGTGCTGTAATTGTAAGTCTCTGAGCTTGAGGTCAAGGAATCTGCATTTAGACAATGACCCCCAGTGGTTCTTATGTGTCACAACATTCGAAAACCACCTGTGGGAGAGGATCCTGAGCTCATCAATAGAATTGTTCTATTTGCTGAAGTAAAGAAATTCTGAGGAACTGAATAAGGAACATGCAAATCTCTATAGAACATTTGGTAGAGGAACTCTAATCTCTTCCCTATTCAGACCTCATTTCCTTTCTTGACAATGCCTTCTGCTGTAATCAGGAACTATTCACAAAGCTGTTCCTTCTGTTATTTATTTATTTGTGTCTACATACATGACCTACTTTGCTAGGGCAGTTTCTCTTGCCTTCCCTTTCCCCCATGAGGGGATCTGCAGTGGACCATTGATTTTTGAGTTGGTTGAGATTAGAGATGGCCAAATTAGTCTTAATTTAGTCTGTGTCATTGTATTCAGTACCTTTCAGGAAGGACGATATGAGATACAAGTACATTTGCCCTTCACTTTCTCTTGTTCCTTCAAAGAATTTCAGGTTACTAAGAAACATGAGGAAATATATTATTTTGTCTCTGTCTCCTGCCCAACTTGGGTTAATTTTCCTTGGAGAACTTTACTTTTTCTCCTCTTATGTTTAGCTTGAGCCTTTTGAGTTTTGTTATTGAACCTGTGAATTACAGTCTCCTGAAACAAGGGGAGCTTTCATCCTTCACTGAGAGTCTCTTTATGCTGCCCTTAAAGATATACATTCTCACTAAACCCTGTTCCTTGCATTTCTAGAGCAAGAAACATTCATCTTCTTCCCAGCACTTTCCTGTCTCCCTGGATATATGCCTCACCTGAGTTCATCACATACTAGCCTTAGGGTATATTTCCTAATGAAATTTTAAAGTGGAAAGGCCATTTTATTATGCTTAAGAAACCAAAACTGACTTTCTACATTTGTGTGAAGAACACCAAAGCCCTTCTTCAATGCTAACAGAAGGAGGGGTGGGATAGATGGTGGTGATATTGCTTTGTATACTGATAGAGGTAGAAGTGAGATGCATTGAGTTCAATTCAATTCTAGGCATAGTTCAGAAAAAGCAGCGTGGAATGTGATAGAAGACTAACTGCTGACTCAGACTGTTCACATCTAAAAATAAGTCCTCTTTGTCCTTGTAATTGAACTTGCTGAAGAGGCGAGAGGTATAATCACATAGAATTGGGACTCTGGTATCAGATTATCTGGGTTTAAAATGCAGACTTGACCATTTACAAGTTGTGGGTCTTGGGCATGTTGTTTTACATCTTTGTTCCACAGTTTTCTCTTCTGTGATGTAAGATGGATCATATCTCTGCCCCATAGGGCTGATGGTGCAATTAACTGAGATAGTTGAGTTTCAGGATCTAATTAGTGTTCATAAAGAAGTACAAGTTAGGCTTTTCTGATTGTTGCTTTGACTCTGCTATCCATTACAGTAACCCTACCACCTTGCCGTTGCAAGTCACTACTTGGCCCCTGATAATCTGTGATCTAATCATTCCTATTACATTTAGGTTTCCCAATTCAGCAGCTGTGGTTCTCACTGTAAGGTCTGGCCCATGGAGAAGACCAATCTCAGAGCTCTTCAGAGATGCTGAGGCTCTCCTCACAAATTTGTGTCTGACAGTTGAGGTGAAAGTTGTGTCTTCTGGACTCTCCCAAGGTAGACATGCAGGTCCTTCATGACAAACCCACTCTAACATTGCAATCTCTCTAAGGCTTTGAATTCTTTCCTCTACAATAAACCAAGGTAGGTCTGATTTTTCTAGCTCGCTCTCTCTGGAGAACCTCTTGGTCCATGTTTCATTCAACAAACAAAACAAAGTATTGGAGCACTTTCTAATTCCCTGAAGTGCAATACTGAATATAGATTCTCTGTTTAGTGGGACCATATCAATAAATTTGGCTTGATCCAACTCTTTGGGTTTTTTTAAATACTATTATTCCACACCCTTACTATCTCCCATACTTATTCGCTAAATTTTTGCTTATATAAATTAGAAAACTCTAGTCGTTATTTTGAAGTGCAGCACCCCTCCTCATGGTCATACTCACCTTTTGGTGCCTGCTGGGCCTTAAGTCTAGTTATAGGTCTAGAAACAAAAAAGGACAGTAGAGTGGGTCTTAAGGAGAATTAGCTTTGTCTTGCAGAGCAATTGCCTAAGGGAAGGCCATATACAGCTTTCTCAGGCAATGCAGATTTACTTTTCTCATATGGGAGTGAAGAAACTGATACTACTAGAGGTGGAGAGGCTGCTTCATCTGGCAAAGAAGACTCATCAGAATTTAAGGGTTCAATGTTTTCCGTTTTATCAAGGCTTTCTCACACATCTGCATTCTAACTTTCAGAATTCCAATGTTTTTAAAAAATTTATAACTGATATATAACAATTGTACATATTTATAGAATACCATATGATGTTTTGATATGTATAAATTGTGTAATGATCAAACAGTAATTAGTATATCCTTCCAATCAGTGCCCTCAGTTTTACAATAGACATGTAGAGAAGTTGGAAATTGCATTTGCATTGTAAGTCTGCCACTCACAGGAAAAGATTTTGAGTCTGATTTTCAGCAAGCGTAGTCCTGTGGCTACAGAAGGTAAGTATTTCTTTCAGGGTAGACATAGATGCTTTCAGGTCATTTATATGATGTGAAACTTGAGCTGGGAATTTGAATCCCTAAGCTCTTTTTGGTCTTTCACCACTTTGTCCAGCAACACTGAGTACAACAATCTTACTATAATCTCTAGTTTGACAATAACGCTCAGCAGTATCATATACATGTTTACTTGGATCCTTATTTTTTTTTGTAAGTATTTAAGAGGCCCTTTGTGATATATTGCATAGCTCTATTGCCATGTCACACCACTGACTCTCAGTTCTCTCTGTACCATGAGTCATTAATGTTTTTAAATCTAACCAAATTAAAGACTCAAGTCCAGAAACCTTAGAACCAATTAAAGAAATTTATTCTAAAGATTTTTTTCCTCTTAGTTGGATAGTGCTGCCGTAACAAAATAACACAGACTGTGTGGCTTAAACAAAATACAAATTTATTTTCTTACAGTTCTTGAGGCCAGAAGTCTAAAATCAAAGTTTCCATCAGTCTTGTTTTCAGGTGAGATATCTCTCCTTGCCTTGTAGCTGTCTTCTCACTTTGCTCTCACATGGCTTGTTGTCTGTGTGTACACACTCCTGATGTCTTCTCCTCTCCTTATTATAAGGGCAGCAGTCTTGATAAAATTAGAGTTCCACACTTATGACCTCATTTAACCTTAATAACCTCCTTACTGGCCATATTTCCAAAAATAGTCATGTTAGAGGTTAAGGCTTTGACATAAATTTTGGGGAGTACTTCAGTTTATATCATGTTTATATCATGCACGGGCAAATGTTCTGTAAACAACAAAAGAGATAAGATAATGGATAGAATCTTATTTTAAGAACTGAAAGTTTTACATTTCTTTTTTTTTTCTTTTTTTGGTTCTCAAGTTTTATTCAAGAACCTATACAAAATATTGAAGATAAATGAATTTTAATACTCATCTTTCTCCTCTTCTTCATCCTGGTTAATTTGGAAGTAATGTAACTTATAACTCTCTTTGCTGTTAGCAACTACGCACAACCTATCATGTAGATTATTCTTCTTTGAATATTTTTTGATGAGATATTTCAAATACCTTTCTGGAAAAAGGCACCTCGGAAGTCACAGTGATCTTGCTCTTGCTCCTTTCAATAGCCGGAGCCCAGCAGGTCGAGGCTGCGATGGCCGGGAGCGTGCCACTGCCCTCCAGCCTGGGCGACAGAGTGAGACTCCAACTCAAAAAAAAAAAAAAAAAAAATTGTCACAACCCCTCTACTGAGATTCCCAGCTTTTCCGTTCACTTTGATCCTGTCTTGCAAAAACTGCTCAAAATGGGTTGCATCAGTGATTCCATCTTCCACAGGGTGGGTGTAATCAAGAGTGAACTTCAAAACCTGCTTCTTTTTCTGCCCCTCTTCGCCCAAGTTTTATAATGGGCACCATGGCGGTAGTGGAGCTACATTTTTTCATAAGAAACTATACTATCAAAACATGATGGGGCAACTGCCAAGTGTCATGAATTAAAGTTATATTTACATCACACTTATCTGAGAACAAACAGAAATTCATGTCCTGCGATTTTGCCCAGGAAATGCTGGAGTTTCAGCACTCTTCTATGTTAGTTTGAAACAAATTTTTTAGAATGTAGAAATCAACACAGAATGTCATTTCATTCTCAATTATAACTCAGGGCAAGCTGAAGCTATTTCACTTGTTTTGATTCCCTGAGAATTGCACATTTAATAACTGAGTAATATTAGCAATTATAATAAAACTATAATGATTAAATAGCCACTTTTTAGTGGGAACTTACTTTGTGACACATACTGTGCTGCATGCTTTTCATATATGAACAGCATTCCTTACCAAAAAAACTTTACATAAAACAACACAATTTTTGGAGTGATAAAATAATGAGGTTCTGTGAGGTGGAATGACTTTCCCAAGATTGAATAGCTCTTATATAATGATGTGTGAAACAAAACCAGATCCAGTTGGGGTCAGAGCCTGATCTATTCAGTGGATCTTATAAGACATAGTACATTTTAAAAATATTTCCCATTGATTAAAAAATAAAATAAAATTCATATATCACATCACTCCATAATATACATGAAATACAATGATCTCTTGTACTTAAGTATGACTGCCTACAAACCTTAGAGTGAGCATAGACTTAAGCATAGACTAAATTAATTTTACATATTTAAAGAGGGTAAAGTGAAACCTCAGAAAAGAAAATATATTGTTCCTGCTTGGCAATGATTGCGTTTTTTTTTTTTTTTTGTATATCTTTATTTTTTTTTTGTATATTTTTTAAAAAGGCATGTCTTACTAAAAATCATTACAAACAGTGAATTGAGAGCTTCAAAGGCACCAAGACGTCCTATAAAACATTAGGAAATATCTCTAGTCTGTACTGCAATCACCTGACTCTGAGAATCTCTTTTTTTTAAAGAGTAGATTTAAAGTATTTTTTGATTGCACAATTCTATTTAAAAAATACACAGCTCTGAAATGTATACTGTTTATTTATTATTTTCGGTCCAAGTTACCCAGATGGCTTGCCTACAATCTACAACAACCTGACTCCTTACACTTTCCCTTTCAGTCTATTCTCAGAAGCCAGAATGATTCTTTTTAAAATGTAAACCAAATCATATGGTCACATCCCCAAGATAGCATTCCTTTTCAGTCAGAAAAAAAATCAAACTTTTTACTGAGACCTACAAGGACTTGCATGACTTGGCTCCTGCCTGCCTCATGGCCTTTTCTCTCACCTTTCGTCACCTTTCTCACCCTGCTCCTCTGATCTAGCCACACCACTAGTTTCCTTGCCTTTCCTTAAATATGTCAAGACTGGTCCTACCTCAAGGCCTGTGAGTCACAGTGCCATTTTCCTAGATCTCTGCCGAGTTCCCTCCCTTACATCTCTCAGTCCAAATGCCACATCTTCAAATAGCCTTATTCCACCTACCTTCTGAAGTACCTATTCCCTTTCATAAAGCTCCAGTCCTGTTCTATTGTTTTGGCCATTTTTTGCTTTGTATTACTTATCGCCACCTGATGCATATTTACATGTTCAGCTGCTCAATTTCTGACTCACCCCATGGACCCTCTATGAGAGATTTTATAGCTTTGGTTCATACCTGCATCCTCATGTCTAAAATAGTATTTGACACATAGAAGGTACTCAACGTTGTTGAGCAGATGAATGAGCAAACAAAAGGATATGTTTACTACCAAGTAAAACATTATGTGTATTCTAAAACTTGCACAAAATAGAAATTGTTTTAAAGAATACCATAAAAATATATACAAACAAAAGCTCTAATATTGTTTTGCTTACCTCTGGGGTATTCTATAAAACAGAGTAGTCAAAAGAGTAAAAGAATACCCAACCTTTTGTTTCTGCAGTTTATATTGTACAACGATTCACTTTAGACTCCTCTTGATAAAACATTTTTTAAATCTCTAACTTATAAGAATTTAAAAATAGAAGTAAAGTGGTAAGTTGTTCAAAATTTGCAGATCATTTGGGTCTGCCCCTCCTTGTGATCCTCTGAATCTGGTTGATCCTTTCATACATTCTGGCTAGTCTGACACAGGTAAACCAGCCTCTTAAAAAAGAATTTGATCTACCAGGCCAATTTACTTTCAAGTTGAAGCACTTTCTGTCTTCTAGCCTTCTGATATCTGTTTTCTTCTCCTGACTTTCAGCATCTGATTTTGCCCACTTGAATTTGGTTCTGACCTCATTTGGTTCACCCTCCTATCTCAGCTGCATGTATCCCACTGAATTCTGGTTCCTTACAGTTCTATAGAAGGATCTTTTCCATCATCCAGGCTGCGTAGGCCAGTCACTAGCCCTATACAATAAGAGATTTAAATATTATTTTTTTATTTTGCAGACTTAAACAATGTAAACAAATGTAAAACAAGATTAGAGCAGCGCTACTATTATTTTTATTTTACCATGTCTCATAAAAACATAAAAATGTACTTTAAAAAATCAGTATTCATGTATAAGTCGGATCTTGATGTGTTACGAATACTGTATTTTCTGATTTCAAAATTAAATTATTTGACTTTCACAATAATTATAATGTTTTCTGATATGATGAACTATACATCCAGAAAACATTTCAAAGGTCAACAGAACCTCAAACCACAATTTTAATCTGAAATGGTTCTGGATTAGGAATGCTCCTGGCTAAGGCAGAAATAAGGTCAAATTCTTGCTATAGAAACTGTACTTAAAGTACAGTCTTAAAAGTTTTAAACAAAGTCCTAAGAAAAAGGATAATCATACAAAATTATAAAGCAAACAAGAAAACAAGCCACCATGACAAAAAGTCAGCACAAACAGCAGATCAAAACATCAGGTTCAAAAAATAATGATAGATATTTTTAAAACAGACAAATTTATGGCACATATGTTAAAAGAAATGAAAAGGCTACTAAAATACACTGAAGTACAATAGACAACAGACATTAAAATAAACTGGTATACTTGATTTTAAAAAAGATAACAATAAGAGAGCAAAAGTATAACTTTTGAAATAAAAATGTTCTCCTGACTAAAGAGCAGATGAATGAATTAGTAACTGGAATATGGAGTGAAAGAAATAACTTAAAATACAGCAAAAAAGGAACAAGTACCAGGATAGAATGTATGAAAAAAAGAGACATAAAGGATAGGGAGCCAAAGTCTTAGGGAACAATAGAAAGAATTGAAGAGAAGGAATAACTGAAAAGAAAATGACAGAAAATATTCTATAGTTAATGAAAGATACAGATCTCCAGACTTAAAAACACTAATGGATCACATACCAAAAAGAGGTACAATAATCCACCACCAGAGCACTTAATGTGAAAATGTAAAACACAAAATTATATCTTAGAAATCAGAAATTCATTTTAAAGAAAAGACAGATCCCCTCTATAGGGATACAACTTATACTGCTGACTGACTCTCAATAGCAACAGTGAAAACCAGAAAAGAGTGAGATATCTTCAAAATATTGAAAGTACTGAAGTTCCCGAAATGTATGGAAAGTAAAACTATATTTTACAAATGAAGGTGAAATAAAAATATTTTCAAATAAAAATTCAAATAGTTTACTAAGAACAGACTTTATTTAAGAAACTTATAACTAATTTGTCTTAAAAATAAGAAATAGGATTTTAGAAGGAAGGTATGGATGCAAAAAGAATGATAATAAGGATGCATAACATATACACTGATGTAAAAAATGATGATACTTAAACAGCAGTTTTATGGGTAATATAAAACTAATGTCCTAAAGAAACTATAATATTTGGGTAAAGCATATATATTTGTTAAAATTTCAGGAGTAACAACTAAAAAAGTAATAATCATTGAGAAATTGCCACAAAAGAAAGAAAACTAAAACAAAACAAACAAATCTCCCCAACTGGAGGATGGCAAAAATTAAGGGGAAAAAACCCATTAAAATGTTTATAAAAATTATAGATAAGAAAAATATGTATAAGATAATTATTTCAAATCTATTGGTAATTATATGATTGCGCATAGCTATCATTCTTCAGTCAAAGGACAATGATAGTTAGACTGGAGTAAAATACATTCCCAGCCTGGGCAACATAGCAAGACTTTGTCCTTTCAAAAAACTTTAAAATTGTATCGAGGCATGGTGGTATACATTGGTAGTCCTAGCTGGTCAGGAGACTGAAGCAAGAGGATTGCTTGAGCCCAGAAGTTCGAGGTTACAGTGAACTATGATCATACCATAGCACTCCAGTCTTGGTGACAGAATGAGACCCCAGACTCTAAAACAAACTCCTCCAAACAAAAAACAATCCACTTATACTTGACTTAGAGTCATATATGTAAAACATAAATTTTCATGCATGTACATTTAAAAATTGAAAAAGATATACAGAAAAATATTGCTAAAAAGGTCTTCTTACTCTATAAATATTAAATAAAAACAAGTTGTAGTAAAAAGCATTACTTCAGATAGAGCTACCCATACTGATTAAAGTTGAAATTTACCAGGAAAATTCTGAACTTGTATACAACAATAACTTAGTTTTATAGTTTTAAAGCAATACTTTACAGAATTGCCAAGAGGAAGTGCTGAATTCACCATCATATTTTACAGATTTTAACATACATTTCTCAGGAATCAATAACCAAGAAGGCAAAAAATAGGAAGGATGTAGAATATGTGAGAAAAAAAGACAGCTGTGTGGTAAACTGCACCCAGTAACTGTCAAATGTTCTTTTACTACAGTGTGCATGGAGCATTATTTTTAACTTAAAAATTATTATTATATAGAACACATTTCTTGGTCATCTCACAATTAAGTTAGATAACTGTGACAAAAAATAATTTTTAAAATATACAGTAGAATATTTTAAGACACATTTTAAAATAATTTATGATTTAAAGTAGAAAGTTGGAAAACTAGAAACATTGAACAAAATGGTTGCTATTTGTAAAATTTAGGTATTTCTACTAAAACGGGAATTAGAAATATATTTAAACCATCATTTTAAAGAAGAGAGTAAAAATGTATTAAACAAAGGGATTTGTTTAAGAAGATAGATGTAAACAACAATAGAATAAAACAAAAGAAACAAGAAGAAAGGCAGAATTAAAGTTAAAAACAAAAGTTAATAACATTGAAAATAAAATGGATAGATAACACACCCAAGATTTGATACTTCACAAAGTCTAATGAAGTAGACAAATTTCCAGCATGACTGATCAAGGATCTTGATCAAGATAAAAAGAGAGAGTAGACAAAAATAACCAGTACTAGAAAATGTTTAAAGAGACATAAGGACAGATAAACCAGAAGTTAAAGAAAACTAATATTATGCAGAAATATGTGCAAAAAATAAAAAACATAGGTAAAATGGGAAAATTCTTATAGAAAATTACCAAAATAAGCAAAGATGAAATAAAACACATGACTGCATAAACAGTGATCAGTAGTAAAATAACTTCTTGCCAAAAATAGAAAATAAAGACAATTCCAATCATTTTAATATTCTTTCAAAAATAAGGTAAATAATTAAAAGAAACATTTTCTATTTGATTACAATATAAATCTTTGTAAAGATATTTTTTAAAAGTCTTAAATGAGGGGAGAGATATGTTGATAAACAGAAAGAATCAACATTGCAAAAATATCAATTCCCCCAAAACTGACACATAGGTTAAATACAATCCAACCCAAAAATCGAAAAGATTTTTATGAAAACTGACAAGGTGATTCTAAAATGTATTCAAAGAACGAAATGCCAGGACTCCATTCTAAAAAAGAAAAGTAGTGTGTTTTTTTCTGCCTACAATTTGTCACGATCTATTAAGAATCACAGACAAGTTGGCAATGAAATGGAATAGAGAAACAGACCCACGCTTCTATGGACACTTAAAATATGATGCATATGACACAGCACAACTTAAAATATGATGGTAATCTCATCCAGAAATGGAAAATTTAATTAGTTTTTAAAAATCTACATGAATTGAGGACTGAATTGTGAAACACAAAGCTGTAAAAATTTAGAAGACAACTATTTGTTACATACTATACAAATGTTTGCTATATATTTTAATGATGTCATATAGGCTTAATATTGTACAAATGTCCCCAAAACACAAAGTATAAAAGAACATTGATACATTTAATTGCATTAAAGACAAGAACTTCTACTCATCAAAATATACCACAAAGAGTGAAAAAGCAAGTTAAAAACTTGAGTCTATTTTCCACACATTAGTGATAAATGGTTCATGTTTAGGACATGTGACTAATTTCTCAGGATAAATTGTTTACAAAGAAAGCAAACCAATATCAAAAAAGACTTATCTTAGAATAGGAAACTCAGATCATCAGTATATGTATGAAAAATTTTCAGCTGCATTGGTAAAACAAAGAAGTGAAAATTAAATGTATATATAATGAAGTTACATTTTTAAGCCAAATATTCATTAAAATTTAAAGTCTTTTAGTGTCAATGTTGATGACCTTGCAGAACAATATAAAATCTATTACACCACTGATGGGATTGTGAATAGATGGATGCAACTATTTGAAAAGTAGTTTGCTACAATCTTGAAAAATGAATATATATATACTCTGTAATCTAGCAATTGCACTACTGGATGCATACCTTGGAGAAAACTTTGCACATGTGTAGAAATAAATATAAACATAGCAACAATATTTACAACAGGAAAAATATTTTTAAAGGATAATAGAATGCTCAGTGGAAAATATTGGTATAGATATACAATAGGAATATTACATAATACTAAAACTGATTTATCTACAGCAACAGTTTCGTCATAAATGCATCAATCAGCATCCTAGCAAGAAACAGACGTCACACTTAAACTGGGTAATGTGAGGTGAGGATAGGATAGCGAAGTATTTTCAGGGGTATATTTACAAAGTAAGATGTACATTACCCCAAGGCTAATAACGTATGAGCTATAATCTATCTTAGGCCCAAGGGAATGAGGGAGATAAACATTTGCTAAAACTTGGCAACCATGAAAAGAGGGCCACCTGGCTGTATGTGTGGCCTTCAGTGCAGGAAAGCACCCACCCCAAGCAGGCCCCACAACTGGGGAGCTAGCAGAATGTATTCCCCTACCTCACTCTCCTTCCTCCAGTGGTATGCTGGTAAAATTCTCTGAAAGCAAAAACTTGAAGTATAGCATTTAGCAATATAGCAAAGGAGACAAATATCTCTCCCTAGGGCTGATAAGACAGCATCCTGGGGTGCTCTTGTTTAAAAAAAAAATCAAAGAAGAGCTCTGAGGGCCTTTAGATGTGAGGTTGGAGAGATGAGAAGGAGGAGACAGTGCTGTAGAACAACTAACAGAGAGTAGGGTCCTCAGAGCCAAGGGAAGAGGCTTTCCCAGTTGGAAGTCATTAGCTGTGTTTAAGGCTGTTGGAGAGTAGGTAAGGACTCACAGAACTGGTCATGCATTCAGCTTTGCTGAGGTCCTTGGTGACCTGGAGAGAGCTGTTCCTGTAGGATGGGGTAAAAGTTTGATTGAAATGCATTGAAGAGAGACAGGGAAGGGAGACACTGGAACAGCAGGTAGAGGCAGTTCTTTTGAGATGTGTTTCACGGGGCACAAGAAAGCGGTGGCAAAGGCCTAAGGAAAATGTGTGGTAAAATAAAGTTTGCTAAGGGATTTTTGTTTGTTAACTTTTAAGGAAGACGATGTTATAATATTTGCACATAGATGTGAATTATCAAAATGTGTAATATGATATGTGTTTTGATTCTTGGAAGAACAGATATTTGGGGATTCTCTTTGCAGCTTGTTTTCAAAGATTATAAATAAATTTTCTTGCTTTTGAAAGTAGTCAGCACCATATATATGTTTTTTACTGGTCATATTTCTTTTCCACACATATGGGCAATTCTCTTCTGTGAAATTATGGGGCACTACTGCGAAATTATTCTAAAGGAAAAAAACCTCTCTCTTGTATATGTTTTTTCAACTACAACGTTAATACTCTTTAAAAATGTAAACTAGATATTGTTCTCAAAAGAAAAGCTATACAGAAGCTCGACTTATCATCTAAGGAAGGGCCACAGATAAGTCATGGAAGTCATGTTAATCTTGATTTATTCAGTCTTCCTGATTTTTCTGACAGAGAAAAAACATCATTAAACAATGTCTACCCCTGGAAAAGTTCCTGTTAAAGCATAGCAATTGCTATTTTACATGCACAAATGCACACACATTTATACATGTTCATATGTTGATGTGTATGCATATATGTACACACATGTTTATATACATGTTTGTGTATGTACCTCATTGAGTGTGTATAGGAATATATGTGCATGTATATGTGTTGCATTTCTGTACAGCTATGGCTTTCAATATAAGGCTTGGTAAATCTATCTTGAGTAGGCTACATTGTCCAAAGAATTAATTAATTTCGTGAAACTTTCAGTTTCTCTGATGGGTAATACGTAGTACAAGGCAATTGGGGTTATTCAAAGATTAATTAAACATGGTCTTCAAGTAGTTTAACATCTGATAACCAAGATGAAACATTTATATAAATAGTGAATTTTCTTTAAGCTAGAAAATGAAACATCTAAAAGAGCTAATAAAAATGACTTTAGAAGTTTGAAGAAGAGTTTACTATAAGCTAGGGTATAGCGGGGAAACTTAGGTGGATATGGCAACTTTGAACTTGTGCCCTAAAGGACTATAATGTTTTGGTCACTCAGGGATGGGCAGTTGGAAAAAGGACTTTCTGGCAAGAGGAAGGGGATTCATGTCAGGGAGAATAAACTGATCAGTATAGTAGGCTAAGAATTTATATAGACAAGACCTCCATGTGCAAGGGGCTTTCATCAAATAAAGATGAAATTCCAAGAAGCTTAAAGATTTAATATTAATATTTAAGTTCTAAGGTAAGCTCATTTGAAATCTAAGCATTCATTGAGATTGTTCTTTTGCTTTAAACCTTTTAATAATATATCATATATAAATAAAAACATGTGTGTTTATAGACAGATGTATATATGCACATAATTTGTATTATACATTTTGTGTATGTATACATGAAGATGGTTTAAAAATAATAGAAGAGTATCCAATTTCAGAAAATTATCTCGTCCAGACTTCCCCATCCCTAGTTCAATATCTCAGTATCTCAGAGATAAATAATTTTAATAACTCTTTCTGCTTTTGGTTCCAAAATGTGTTGCCACATCTAAAAATGCAATCTTTATTTCCTCATTTCTTAATTTTGTCATTTTAAGAGAATATTCACACACTCATTGGCACAGAAGATGAGAATTTTGGCCTGTGTACATCAATTTTCCTCAGATCTCTTCTTCCTTCTCCCACCAATTTTAGTTATTTTACTTTATTTTCTCTTGATGATCATTTTAACAATTTGTGTTAAAAATCTTTTTTATTAAATAATGAATAAAAGCAAAAGAAAATATATGTATGATAGCATGATTTTTAATCTTCTCTGTACATATTCCCAATCCCACTCCCTATTTGACACCTTCAGAAATATTGTTCTGAATTATGTTTATTATTCTCTTGGTTTATAGTTCTACCAAATATTTCTAACTCTAAATAATGTATTTTTTACTTTATCATGCTTTTGAACTTAGCACACATAGACATATTGAATGCATTTCCCTGTAACTTGATTATTCTGCTCTCTTTCTGTCTGTGAGGCTTATCCAGGTGACTACATGTTACTGTCATTCTCTCATTTTTCTTGTTGTATAGAATTTCTTCAAATGAAAAAAACAATTTATATACCCATTCTGTTGTTTATACACATTTGCATTTATTCCAGTCTTTTTACTAAAACATTTTATATTCTTGAACCTGTCTGTTTTTGCACAAGGAACCTCTAGGGCAGAGGTTGAAAAACGTTTTCTGTAAAGAGTCAGATAGTAAATATCTTAAGCTTTGCTGGCCGAACACTGTTTCTGCTACTTATTCTTCTTAGCTTTTTGTTTATTTGATTTTTAGAACCACCACAAATGTAATAAACATTGTTTTTAGTTCATGAGCCATACAAGAACATTTCCCAGGCTAGCTTTTGCCTGGGTCACAGATTGCTAATCCTTGCTCTAGGACACACACACACACACACACACACACACACACACACACACACACACACACAGATGCACAAATATACCAGTAATAATGTTTCATAAATTCATACCAATGCTTACTACCTGTGATGTTGCCATTCTATCCCTTAATAAAAAAAAAAAAAAGTTCTGACTATACTCATCAAGTTAATTTTACAGCCCACTCACAGATCTGTAGTTTAAAATCCATTGATTTAGGAAGAACTCAATTTTTGGATCCTTAGGTAGCCACATCTTCTTTACCAAGTAATAACAAATTGCTCTCCAAAATGGAAGTAGCAATTTGTACTCCCATCAGAAGTGTGTGTCAAAATGTTATACTGTGGCTTTTTGTTAGAAATGAAGGTCTCTCATCTTAATTCTTACCTACTTTAAAAGTTTTATTGTGGCAAAATGCACATAACATAAAATTTACTATCTTGATCATCTTTAAGTGTTCAACTCAGTGATATGAACTGCGTTCACATTGTTGTGCAACCATCACCACCATCTATCTCCAGAACACGTTTCTTCTTGAAAAACTGAAACTCTGTGTGCCTTAAACTCTTCCTTCCTATTCTCTCTTTCCAGCAACCCCTGACAACCACCATTTTACTTTCTGTCTTGATGATTTTGTCTACTCTAGGCAATTCATATAAATAGAATCATACAATGTTTGTCCTTTTGTAACTATCCTTTTGGGTTAGCATACAGTCTGCAATGTTCATCCCTATTGTAGCATAAATTTTTACTTATTTCTAAATGTGAATGACCTTGGTCAGTTTTGGATATATTTATTTTCTACTGACATTTGCCTATCTATGATTTTTTTGCTTATTTCTTTATTTGCTTATTTATTTATTTCAAGAAGTTAGTTACATATTTTCCCTTCCAATCTTTTTTCATTCATTTGCACTCCAAATATTATTTCCTAATTGGGGCTAACATTTGTTGAAGGTGTTTTGTAAGATGAATGAAAACATTGCCCACTTGAAAACCCTCTAAATTCTACCTTGAGCATGTTCAGTATCTTTTTGTAAAATGGTTTGAGTTTCTCCTGGTATATTCTTCAGAAGGGCATTTGCTGGGTCATATGGAAGTTCACTTTTTACAAACTGCCACACTGTTTTCTACAGAGGTTGTACTAATTACACTCCCACTAACAGGTGTAGAAGCATTCCCTTTTCTCCACATCCTCTCCAGCGTCTGGATTTTTTCATAGAGAGAAGCAACAACAACAAAAAAAGCCACTTAGGGCAAGATCAGTTGAATAGGGAGGGTGGGGCAAAGGAGTCATGCCATTGCATTTTGTTATTAATTATGGCCACCCTGGCTGTATTTATGTGGTATCTCAGTGTGGTTTTGATTTGCATTTCCTGATGATTAGTGAGGATGAGCATTGCAGCACTATTCACAATAGCAAAAACATGGAACCAACTGTGCTGCCCATCAAAAGTTGACTGGATGTAAAAAATGTGATATATATATACATATATATATATATATACATATATACATAGATATATGTATATATATATATATGTATGTATATATATATATATATATATACACGATAGAATATTATGCAGCCACAAGGAAGGACAAAATTTTGGACTTTGAGGCAACTTGGATGGATTTAGAGTCTATCATATTCAGTGATCTCTCACAAAAGCAAATAACTGAGTACAACATGTTCTCACTCGTAAGTGTATCCTGAACATTTGTCATAATACAGGAAAGGGATTGGCAGTAGTGGGACACTGCCAGGGGAAGGAAGGGAGCACATAACATCAGTAAGAGTACCTGATCCCAAACCAAGCAAAGTGAGGCTCAATGGGCTGCCCAAACTTCACCTGTACGATGACCACTAATATACCTAATCCTAATTGTACACCACATCTTTAAAATAAAAAATAATAATAATAGAAAGTAAATTCCACTTTGATACATTTTTGAACTTCACATACCCTCAAAGGAAGCCAGTTTGACATTTTGACTTACCAAAAAAATTGTCATGGAAATCTCCTGGTAGTTTATTGTTAATTCTTTCAAACCCTGCAGCATTTAGTCAGAGAAAGTTCTCTGAAACTAACATAGCTGAAGCTTTTAGAGCTCCTTACTTGTGTAGAACCAACTTCACATTTGTTATGCTGTATTCTTTTTTCTTTAAAATTCTAGTGTCTTATAGCACTGTAAGATCACTATAGTTAAAAATAATACACTACATACTTTCAAATAGCTAGAGGGAGGACAGTGAATATTCCCAACACAAAGAAATGACAAATATTTGAGATGATAAATGTGCTATTCATCCTGATCTGATCCCTATATTAAATATACCAATATTACTATGTACCCCATAAATATATACAATTGTGTGTCGATTTAAAATTGTTTTAAGCACCTTAAAAATTATATAAGCAGCCGGGCTCGGTGGCTCAGCCTGTAATCCTGCGCCTTTGGGAGTCTGAGGTGAGTGGATTGCCTAAGCCCGCGGGTTCGAGACCCGCCTGGGCAACTTGGCGAGACCTCATCTCTACAATCAATCAAAAAATTAGCCGGGCCTGGTAGCACGCGACTGTAGTTCCGGCTACTCGGAAGGCTGAGGCGGAAGGATCGCCGGAGCCCAGCAGGTCGAGGCTGCGGTGACCGGGAGCGGCCACTGCACTCCAGTCTGGGCGGCAGAGTGAGACTCCAACTCAAAAAAAAAAAATTATATAAGCTTCAGAGAACCGCTAAACAACTGGCTAGGTTCAGCCCTTTGGGTGTGTTTTTTAATAGTCTCACTTTTCTAAGTCCTGGATTCTATACTGTTTCCTCTGTGCCTTGCCAGGCTTTGAAAATCATAATCAAAGTTACTGTTTTTAACAAATGACCTTAAGGCAAAAGCCAGTTTCAGTGCTCTGATGACCTCTATCAGATTATTGCTTTCACTTCGTTTTTGGCTTCTAAGTATTTCTTACTTTCTTGCCAATTCATTGATGGGTTTTAAATACTTTTAAAAATATATTTTAATCAGCTTGCTTAATTGTTTCAGATGGATGATTGGTCTGATTATCTAAACTGATGTTGCTGAAAATGGAAGACTCAATGGTAATATAATTTAGCTTATATATCTTGATCTATAACTTATATAAATTATATTGACTCCCAAGTAGGATAAATGAGAATTGTTGAATCCCAAATCTTTTCTTCACCTGACCTCTCTCACCCACCACCCAATTTCTGTGAGATTTAACGTACATTTTCCGTTTTATAACATTTATTTTATAGTTAGGGTATTTGCGTTTTGCCTCTATGGTGATTTTAACATTAAAAGTGAAAAAAATGGTATTTGCAACAAGATATTTATACAAAGGGGAGGGACACAAAAAAACCCCAGAATTTATTTATGAAAAATTGTTTATGTACTCTTGCAGCTTAAACTTTAGTAACCTTCAACATCCTCTCCATTTGATATAATGCATCTATCAAGATGCTTTTTCCACTGCTCAAATAGTTTTTGAACTTGTCAATTTTGATGTCTTTTAGTGCTTCTGCCATTTTTTGTTTCACCTCTTCCACATGGGCAAAATGTTTCCCTTTGAGGGCTTTTTTCATACAGGGAAACAACAACAATAACAAAAGTCACTTAGGGCAAGATCAGTTGAATAGGGAGGGCAAGGCAAAGTAGTCATGCCATTTCTAGTAAAAAACTGCTGAACACTCAGTGTGGTGTGGAAAGGTCTCATGAAATGGGGAAATGCATTGACAGAATCTCAAAAAAAAAAAAAAAAGACAAAAAAAACCCCAACAACTTCACTGAAGCCAAATGCAGCCTCTCACAATAATGCTAGCTAGTACACTGATGCTGATGTGTTTCTAGAGCATTCACCTAGCTGGGAAAGCCTGTGCTACAAGGGACCCACCCTCCAAAAAAAAAAAAGATTCAGGAATTTTTAGGTCCCCCCCTGTATAAATGTTAACAGTTGCAGAATTATAATTTGTTTTGTAGAAAACTAAGTGCTGTCTATTACCACTTAAAATGCTATCGTTCATCAAGTGTTCAACACCATACCACACTGAAGCTTTAGTCAAATTGGTTTGAGGAAAAAAAAAATATATATATATATACATATATATATATATGCCTTTGTGTATATGTATAGTTAGTCCTCATTGTGGACTCTGTGTTGAAAATGTGCCAACTTGCTAATATTTATTTGTAACCCCCCAAATCAATATTTATAGTACATTCATGGACATGCACAGAGTTGCAAAAAATTTGAATTATTCTGCCTGCATGTTACCAGCTGAGGTCAAACAAGGCAATGTTCTGCCTTATTGTTTAAATTCTTGTACTGTAAAGCAAATATCCTTTATGTAGTCTATTTATTGACAGGTTTTTCATGATTTTGTGCCAAGTGCACTGCTGAAATGCTATCTGGTGTTCTTAAGTACAAGAAGGTTGTGAGGTGACTTATGAGGAAAATATGAGTGTTAGATAAGCTTTATTCAGGAATAAGTTACAATGCTGTTGGTCTTCAATTCACTGTTAGTGAATCAACAATGCAGTCCATTCAGAAAAAGGAAGAGGAAATTCGCTGATCTGTACATGAGGCTGCTTAGGAACTGCAAATGTAATATCTACAATACATAATGAAGCTATGGAAAAGACTGCAAAATGGCTAAATTTGTGGTTTCATATCATGGCCAATAAAAAACCTGTATAAGAGCATTGTTGTGAGGCTGGAAGCCAAAGAAATTTACTATCAAATTACTTGGGGTCAGGGCAATGCTAACATTTCTTGGATAGTGCTGGCTGGCACGAATGTTTCAAAAGGTAATGTGGCATGAAAAATGTTAGACTTGCAGGGGAGGCAGGTTCTGCAGATCAGGAGGCTGCAGAAGAATTAAAAAATACATAAAACTTGCTAAGTATTATACGGAAAACAGTTACCTGGAAAAGCAGGTTTTCTTTTTTTTAACTTTTAAATTTTTTTATTTTAAAATTGTGGGGTACAATTCAGGGTTAGGCATACAAATATTCATTGTGCAGGTACCCCTGTTGATGAGGTGTGTCCCCCTTCCCTAGGCAGATTTCGACTACTGTCAATTCCACCTTCTTCCTCCCTCCCCCTGCAATTTCCCGCGACTGTCAATCCCTTTCTTATAGCATTACGGTAGTTGTTCAAGGTCCATTTATAAGTGAGAACATGTGATACTCAGTTCTTTATTTCTGTGAAAGATCACTCAGTATTATAGACTCTAATTCCATCCAGGGTGCTGCAAAGTTCATGATTTTGCTCTTCTTTATGGCTGCGTAATATTCCATTGTGTATATGTACCACATTTTAAAAAAAATCCTGTACTCTTTTGATGGGCAACATGATTGGCTCCATGTTCTTGCTAGTGAACAATGCTGTGATAAACATACATGTGCAGGTATCTTTTTGATAGAGTGATTTGAGTTCTTCAGGGTATATTCCCAGTAGGGGGATTGCGGGGTCATATGGGAGGTTGATATTTAGAGCTTTTAGGAATTGCCACACTGCTTTCCACAGAGGTTGCACTAGTTTGCACTCCCACCAACAGTGTAGAAGGGTTCCCTTTTCCCCACACCCTCTCCAGCAACTGTTATTTTTTGAGCTACTGATAATTGCCATTCTGACTGGAGTTAGGTGGTATCTCAGTGTGGTTTTGATTTGCACTCCTTGATGATTAGTGAGGTTGAACATTTCTTCATGTGTCTGTTGGCTGCTCGGATGTCTTCCTTTGAGAAGTGTCTGTTCATATCTTTTGCCCACTTTATATTGGGGTTGTTTGTTGTTTTCCTCTCAGCACGTTTGTAGAACCAAGATGTTAAGCCTTTGTCGGACCTGGAGTTGGCAAATATATTTTCCCAGTCTGTGGGCTTTCTTCCTGCTCTCTTGATGGTTTCTTTGTCTTTGTAGGAGCTTGTCAATTTGATGAGGTCCCACTTGTCTATCATCTCTTATGGCCTGGGAACTTTGGGTTTTATTCAGGAATTAGTTGTCAGTTCCAACTTCCATAAGGATGTCTCCTGCATTTTCTAAGGTTCTTATAGCTTGAGGTTTTACGTTTAGGTCTCTGATCCATTTAGAGTTAATTTTTGGGTATGGGGATAGGTAGGGGTCCTGTTTCAATCTTCCACATGTGTTCAGTCAGTTTTGCCAGCACCATTTCCTGAATAGGTTCTTGTCTCCCCAGTAGGTGGTGGTGGAGGCTTTGTCAAAGATGAGTTGTTTGAGAAATTCAGGTTTTGTCTCTGGAATTTCAATTCTATTCCATTGATCTATATACCTGTTCTTGTACCCATACCAGGCTGTTTTGATTATTGTAGTTTTATAATAAAGTTTAAAAGTTTAAAGTCTGGTAGTGTGATACCTCCTGCTTTTTTTTTTTTTTTTTTTTTTTTTTTTTTTTGCTGAGGACTGTTTTGGCTATTCTTGGTTGTTTTTGTTTCCATATGAATTCCTGTATTGTTGTTTCTAGATCTGAGAAGAACGTTGCTGGTAATTTGATGGGTATTGCATTAAATCTGTAGATTGCCTTAGGTAGAATGAACATCTTAACAACGTTGATTCTTCCAATCCATGAGTATGGATTATTTTTCCACTTGTTTGTGTCATCTTTGATACCTTTGAGTAGTGTTTTGTAGTTTTCATTGTAAAGGTCTTTCAGATCTCTGGTTAAGAAGATGCCAAGGTATTTCATTTTTGTGTGTGTGGCTATTGTGAATGGAATTGTGCTTTTCATTTGGGTTTCTGTTTGTTTATTATTGGTGTCTAGAAATGCAATTGTCTTTTTCATATTTATTTTATACCCTGAGACTTTGCCAAAATCCTTTATCAGTGCAAGGAAGTTTTTTGACAGATTCTCTTGGGTTTTCGAGGTATCGAATCATGTCATCTGCAAAGAGAGATAACGACTTCCTCTGTTCCTATTTGGATACCCCTGATTGCTCTCTTTTCTCTGATTGCTCTAGCTAGGATTTCCAAAACTATGTTGAACAGGAGGGGTAAGAGTGAACATCCTTGTCTTGTTCCAGTTTTCAGGGGAAATGTTTCCAATTTGTGTCTGTTTAGCAGTATGCTGGCTGTGAGTTTCTCATAGATGGCTCTTACTATTTTGAGGTATGTTTCATCTACACCTAGATGTTCAAGGGTTTTTAATCAGGAAGGGATCTGGATTTTATCAAAATGAAAAGCAGATTTTCAACGCTGGCAAGACTGGCTTGTTTTACAAGAACATTGGTAAACTAATTATATAATGCAAATGCCATTACAGTTAACTAAAATGTGACCAGAGACTGGAGGGAACGCAAACTTGTGGTTCTCCAATAAACAAAAACAATAATTTATTATTTGCTAACTCTATGTTCACAGTGACTTTACAGAACACAACTACTGTGAAAAATGAGAATTGACCCTATATAAATTTGTATCTATTGACCTATCCATCAGTCTATCTAACATCTTGGGACAATTGAGAAAATTTTATATGGATGTGATTTCATGTTATTAAAAATTATTAATTTGGGAGGAGATTCATTTTTGACTATGTTGAAAATGTTCTTATTTAGATAATTATGCTGAAATATATAGTGGTAGATTGTCAGAATGCCTATAGTTGGTTTTAAAATACTTAAGCATAAAAATTAAAGTAATAATAAAAATGATTGAAAATTGATATTTTATTCTAGTCTAGAAAATTATTTTCTACCTTTGTGTGTATTAACATCTTCATTTCATTTACTCTTTATTGTTCCTTGCCTCTTTCCTAGCCTCCTCCCTTGCTTTCTCTCTTTTTCTTCAACTCTTATTATACTTTGTAGATTCTACACTGGCACCCTCCACGTCTCTTAAATTTTATTTCATATTTGCCATCTTCTTTGTTCTTTGTGGTCACTTTTTAAATCTATATTCTAAAACAATTTTTAAACTTTTCCTTCCAACTATCCTACTGGCTTTTTTGGTTACTTTAAATTCAAATTTTACATTTTAAATTCCTCTTTTTTATTTAAAAAATTTTTAATAGAATAAAAAGCATGAAAATTTATTTGATCATAAAGTTGCATTCTCTTTGTTAAAAAATAGTTTGAAAATTATAAAAGTTTATAAGATATAAAGTAAATGTTCTTTATTCCCACTCATGTTTATTAATTTCACTATCTATAAGTAATTGCTGTTTTACATTGTAAAAGGGAAGTCCCCCCTCCAAATAAACAGTATTATCTTATCTTTTTTTTTTTTTTTTGGAGTGTGGACCGCTTGTAGTACAGGTTTCCCTTGATAGGTAAGTGTTCTAGGAACTCATTGACACCTGTGTACCAACTAGCGTTGGTGTGAGAGGCTACATTTCCCTTCAGTGAATTTTTTTGGGGGGAGATTCTTGCAATAAGTTTGCCCATTTTATGATGAATGATTTACACGAATAACATGGGACAGTTCAACACACCTGCCCACACATGCTGAGTGTTTAGCAGGTTTTGACCAAAAAACTTCATGATCACAGTTGTCCCACCCTCGTCATTCATCCAGTTTCACCCTGACTTTTTTGATTTCCTGGATGATTTCTCAAAGGGAAATGTTTTGCCGATGTGGAAAAGGTGAAAATTAAAATGACAGAAGCACTAAAAGGCATCAAAATGGATGAGATCAAAAACTGTCTTGAGCAGTGGAAAAAGTGTCTTGATCGGTATACTGCATCAAATGGAGAGTATGCTGAAGGTGACTAAAGTTTAAACATGTAAGAATAAATATTTTTTTATAAATAAATTCAGGGATTTTGGGGTGTCCCTCTCATATAATGTGTTTATTCAGGCATTTTATGCTGATATAATATAAATACATATAGAAATATATATGTATATAATAATACTCCATGGATTTTTTTGTTTCTATGTTTTATTATATAGACATGACTTCCTCTTTAAATTTTCAGTTTTTATTTTGATATTTAGAAAAAAATTTTAACTAGGAGATTTATAGAAGTTATAAGTATGGTTCAATGGATGCCTGTATGGTAGTCTTATTGCATTTTTTTGAGGAATTTTTATATCATTTTTTATAATGACTGTAATAATTTACATTCTCATCCACAATGTACAAGAGTTTCCTTTTTTCCACTTCTTTGCCCACACTAATTTTTCATCCTTTTGATAAAATATTCCAACAGGTATGAGGGAATATCTCATTGTGGTTTTCATTTGCTTTTTCTTAATGATTAGTGATGCTGAGCATGTTTTCATGTACTTGTTTTTTATTTGTATGTTTTTCTTTGAAAATATCTGTCAAAGTCTTTGCCCATTTTTTAATTAGGTTATTTGTTTTCTTGCTATTTAGTTGTTTGAAATCCTTATATATTGTGTATCGTTTTGCTATTAATCCCTTATCAACTATATGGTTTATAAGTATTTTCTCCCATTCTACATTCTATCTCTTTGTTTTTTGTTTTATTTACCATATGATTTAATAATCTTGCTTCTGGGTATGTAGCCAAAGAAACGTAAATCAATATGATGAGGGGATATCTGTACTAACACGTTCATTGCAGCATTATTCACAATAACCAAAATTTAGAATCAGCCTAAGTGTCCATAAACAGATGAATAGACAGAGAAAATGAGGAATACTCTTCAGACTTACAAGATGGGAAACCCTATCATTTGAGACAACACGCATGAGTCTGGAGGACATTATGCTAAGTGAAATGTGCCAGGTACCGAAAAACAAATACTGCATGGTCTCACTTACATGTAGACTCTAAAAAAGTTGGGCTCACTGAATTACAGAGTAGACAGATGGTTACTAGAGGCTGGGGGAAAGGTTTGGAAAGGAAGAAATGGAGAGTTGTTGATCAAAGGGTACAACATTTCAGATAAACAGGTAGAACTGTTTTTGAGGTCTGTTGCCCACCAGGTGACTGTAGTCAATCATAATGTATTGCATATTTCAAAATAACTAAGAGAGTAAATTTGAAATGTCTCACCACAAAAAATAATAGGTAAGCAAATTGATGACTGTATTAATTAGTTTGATTTAATTGGTCCACATTGTATACATATCAATGCATCATATTATGCCCCATAAATGTATACAATAAAAAATATGGTTTGTCCATCCAAAATAATATCAACAATAATAAAAGCAGGATAGGATACAAGAGGAAAGATGTCAAGATAGATTGCTAAATAAATAAAACAAGTTTATAAAGCATGTCCTTATGTTTAAAAAGCCATATATATTGAAACTCATCAAACTGTACATGTCAAGATCTGTGCATTTTTGCTGTACATAAATCTTACCTTAATAAAGATAACACAGTATATTAAAAAAGATCAAAACCAAAGAATTTCTGTATAATCTACTCACAGCGTATTAGTTTGCTAGGGCTGCCATGACAAAATGCCACAGCCTGGGTGGTTTAAACAACAAAAATTTGCTTGGGAGTTCTGGAGTCTAGCAGTTCAAAATTAAGATGTCGACAGGTTTGGTTTCTGCTGAGGCCTCTTTCCTAGGCTTGTAGATGGCCACTTTCTCACTGTCCTCACACAGTCCTTCCTCAGTTTGCCTATTTCTCTTGTGTATCCTTTTGTATCAAAATATCCTCTTAAAAGAACAACAGTCAGATTGGATTAGGGAGCACACATTTGACCCAATTTAACCTTAATCAACTCTTCCAAGACCCTATATCTAAATATAGTAACATTCTGAGATACTGAAGATTTGAAGTTTAACATGTAAATTTTGGGGGGATACAATTAAATACATGACTACCTGGTTAACCACTGTTAGCATCCTCCAGCCACATTTTTGTTATGACTATATTTATTTATACATATTGCTATTATTTTTCCTGCCATTTGAAAATAAATTACAGAAACGGGTCCTCATTTCCCCCTAGTTCTTCAACGTGCATTTCTTAGAAACAAGGAAATACTCCTAAGAAACCACAGCATAACCATCAAAATAGTAAAATCAACATTGAGATTAATCTTGCTCTTTAATTCAAAGACCCATTTCAATTTCACTGTTCCAGAATCGCCCTTAAAGGAATGATGATTTTATCCAAAATCCTGTTTAGTGTTTAGCTGTCAAATTTCTTTGATAGCCTTCAATTTGAAAAATATCTCTAGTGTTTTGCTTGTCTTCTCTGACCTTGACATTTTTGAATATCATAGACTAGTTATTTTGAAGAATATCTTTCAGCTCAGGTTTGCATAATGTTTCCTTATGATTAGACTCAGATTGGGTAACAGTGGCAGGAATACCACAACAGTGATACTGTGTTCCTCCTAGTGCACCACATTGGAAGACACACAAAGACAATCTGTCTCATTACTGTGGTATTAAGTTTTATCATATGTTAAAAATGGTGTCTTCCAGGTCATTCCACTCTAAAGTTAATAAAGAAAGATGTTAATTTATTAATTAATATTAGTTGACATTTTACTATGTGGTAGACATTTCCTTTTTCTGTTTACTTATTTATTTATATCAGTGTGGGTTCATGCATTCCCATTTCATTTAATGTACAATAACCTGTTGCTATAATTATTTACTTTGATGCTCATATTGCTCTGTTTGACTCTCAAACAGATTCCTATACCTTTTTGATATGTCTATGTTTCATGAAGGGGAAAGTGACACTGGAGCTTGCCTCACTGTTTGGGCAGAGAGTGAGAGTGGAAGGAAGGAAGAAGGTAGAAAATGTTGCCCAAATATTTCATATAGAGTAATCTTTATAATTTATCTTTTTCTGATCCAGAGCCAATCGTGCATCCCACACCTGCCAGTGTAGACCTTGGAGCATCCCTGGAACTCAGCCTGAAAGAATAATTTTTACTTCCTCTGCAGCCATCTGTCTTTATTTTATACTGACATTCCTTCCCTCTACTCTGATTTTGTTCCTCATTGACAATCCTTTTGCTTTTCATCTTCCAGAAAAAAAATTTTTTCTCTGCAGATGTTCTTTACTCCAATTTGTAATGAAAGTAAAAATAGTTAGTTTTGAAATATGGTCACTATTATTATTGATAAACAGTATTACATTATAACTTTATATTTTGCATACCATGATTTGCAGTTTACAACGGGAAATCTTTTAACTTATCTTTATGCTTTTATCAAGAAAGGTTAGCAACTTATTACCCCCCAATTTTTTAAAAATAAAGATATTTGGAAATTAAATATATTTGTTGATATTGTAAAGTTTATAAAATAAACAAATGATACATCCAGGGGCTAAAATGTATGGCTTTTGACCGAACTCACTTGGCATCTGTTTCTTCATTCACTGAAAAGTAAGGTGGGTTTATGGTCCCCATTTTGAGATTTTATGACTGAATGAATCCTTAGTCAACTATTTTCCATCTATATCAGACATCTTACTTTCGCATTTTATAAAGAAATGATAATTATTAAATATCCTTGGTTATATATTTGTGTGTGTGTGTGTGTGTGTGTGAATATAGCCAAGTGTTGGGCCCTTGTGGAATGATGCAAATGTAATAATTTGAATGTGAAACTTCAAATTAAGACATTGTATGAATAAAATATCCCATGGAAAAAATCATCATTTTTTTGTCTTTTTCTCTGTAGGAGAAAAGGTGACAATATTATCTATCAACCTCCTGAGATTGGCCTTGGTACACACTAGTTAATATTTGTAAAGTGCTTCAAAGAAATAAAGGACTGGCTTAATGGTGAAGAAGATTGGGTAAATATGAAAATTACTCTACTGTGATAGCAATACTCCTAAATTAGGAGTCCCCAAACTGTGGGACACAGAGAGATACCAGTCTATGGCTTGTTAGGATCTGGGGTGCACAGTAGGAGGTGAGTGGCACCCTAGCCAGCAAAGCTTCATCTGTATTTAGCGCTGATCCCTGTCGCTGGCATTACTACCTGAGTTCTGTTTTCTGTCTGCTCGATGGCAGCATTAGATTCTCATAGGAGCAAGAAATCCATTGTGAACTGTATATGCAAGGGATCTAGGTTGTATGCTCCTTATGAGAATCCAATGTCTGATGATCTGAGGTGGAACTGAGGTGGTGATGCTAGCAGTGGAGAGTGGCTGCAAATATGGATTAGCATTAGCAGTGAAGTTTGACTGCACATCTCCCCATCTCCTCCATCCATGGAATAATTGTTCTCTATGAAACCGGTCCTGGTGGCCAAAAAGGTTGGGAACTGCTGCCCTAAACTACAGGTCCCAGAGGGGGTTCATTGGGCACTGTATCCTGCCTCTATTATTAACAAGCTGAAATAGCTCTTTGCTTAAATGTTTGTAGTCACAACCAATGACAAAGAGAGTTTAGCTTGGACTGAGATCAGTTAAATGGTTCATAATCTTGTATTGGTATAACATACACAAAATGCAATTAAGTATTTTTAAAACACTGAAAACAATTTTATCTAATAGAAAAAAAACCTCATTGGTGTGGCTGGACTTTTAGTATTAAAAATATTGTCCATATTTAAATGGCATTATTTGTTATCAGTAATTATCCCACTGGTGCATTTGGGAAGGGGGAGATGAAAGTGCTTTTTATCTCATTAGCATGTCTTCACTGTTAACTGTTTGTAATATTAGTTTGCTTTGATCTTTCTTTTGATTATAGTGTGCAAAGCTGATATAATCTGTTATTATTTCCATTAATAACTAAGTATCTCTTGTGGTTGACAAGGCAATTTGTTACCATCAGACTGCCTTTATGCAGTGCAAAGAGGTTTACACCCGCTCCCCCACCCAGCCTGTGTAAAACAACAGGCATTTATCTGCTCTCAGCAGCCTGGAGATGTTGCCCTCTTCGAAGGGGCTCTGTGAATGCTGCTGGGCAAAGACAAGAAGCACCTTGACAGTGAGATGGAGAATCGGAGGTGTAGATTCTAATCTGGACACAGTTTCTGCCTCGGGAGCTTTTGCAAATTGGACAATGTAACCTGAGCATATTCGGCTGACCCTGGTTTGTTTCCTTGAGATTTAAGTTGGGCAAGAGAAGGGGGGTTAAAGACAGAAGTGAGATGGTGGTGAAGCTGAATTTTTCTTGCAATAAGCAAAGTGTGTTTTCATCATCATGTCCTCTGTATTTCAAGCTTCCAAAATTTGAGTTTTGGCAGATTATGAAGGCAAAAGATTTGCAACTCAAGAGGCTTTATTGTTAAGTTTCTATATTTGTCTTGAATTTAATGTCTCTGCCATCCTCATTCCCAGAAACTGAGATATTTGACAAACTTTGACACATACAAGGATAATTTCCCTCCATTTCCAAATGACTCCACCTCCAAAAATAATACAGCGGTTGACTCATTAAGAGAAAAGAGACTGTGAATGGAGTTGAGTTCAAGATATGACAACTTCAAACTTTTTAAATAGATTGGGAAATTTGGAAATTTCAAAACACAAACTTTTTCTCATGGATTGAATTGACACTCTGACTTTGTCATCTACCAGAAGAAGTTTCATTTTTTCTAAATCTCTGAGTTTTCAGGGCAGATTATATTCTTGGAAGCCTTGCTGGTCCTGTGAATTTAATCCATCTCTAACAACAGCACAGAGAAGGCGAGGGAGCTATCTAATGTGGCAACCCAGTTGGAGGTAGCTGTTGACAGCTACTCAAATTCCCCAAGGCAAGTTTCATCTGTGGATATATGTGGTGCTGCATAAATACACATTAATGATCTTTGCATGTGGCCATGAAAAGTTATACACCACCATACTTAAATGTGTTAGAAAAAAATATATAAAAGAATGAGTTAGGAAAGTCAGAAGGTACTGACAGAGCCTTTGGCACCTGTGTTGCCTTCTGAGCTAGTTGAGACCCTTTTGGATGCTCTTTTGACCTAAAGTTACTAAGTTCATGGCAGAGGCCCCTGGAGACTGAAAAGATAAACAGAGTTTTAGTATGTATTGATCTCACAAATTTCAGCTTTTTTTTTTTTTTAGATTGGAAAATGTAGTTTATTTAGAAAGCAAATTAGAGAGAGAAGAGAGAAGAGACAGGGAGAGATTCACCTCCCCTAAATTTCAGCTCTTTAATCTATCTTTTCAGATTATGTCACAGCTGGTAGTACATCCTCTGGGCAAGGTCAGAGCAAGCTAAACTCTCTTACTGCTAAAGACTTGAACCATGAGAACCGCTTTAGCTAGCATGGTTGGCTGGTACCTGGCTGTGCTAAGGTGTATTAATTTAGTTTCACCTCAGTAAAAAGCAAGATGTGGAGAGCAACTACCTTTCCCTTAGTGCCTAATTATGGGCCTTCACTGATCTAAGAGCCCTGCACATATCTTCTGTTTTCAGATTTAATGCCATAATTAAGGAAGACTTGTATTTTTTTTTTTTTAATGTTAAGGCATGAGGTCATCAGCCTGAAGCTGTCTTTGGGCCAATAGCTTTTCTGTAAGCAACTGAAATTAAACTTAGAGGCATTTCTTGTAACTGAATTTTTTAAAAAATGAACCCCAGCCAATCACAAACAGCCAACCAGTCAATTGGCTATGTAATTAAGGAACTCCCATCAGACCATACCCAAATAAGGCAAACACCTAGCTGAAGTCAATGAGGTAATTTAGTTACTTCTCATTCACCCTATAAAAACACACTGCTTAGGCTGCTGGAGTTGAGCTCTCTGAAATTTTTTCCAGTTTTGAGTGCTACCTGATTAATGAATTGTCCTTAATTCTGTTATGTTGTCTAAAGTTTTTCCTTGAACAGAAATGAACAATTAGACAAATCAATGAGTTTTATTCTTGAATCTCTTGATTTCTACATAACTTAGAATTAAACAACATTTAGATTTTACCCACATTGATTTCAGCCCTTCTGTGTGCTCATTTGGGGTAAGGAACACTGGAGGACAGACACAGCACTTTGTCCACTGCAGCTGACTATTTACCCACAAGATATACTAACCACTAATATTATCTAATTGAATACAGAAACGACTGGCTCCTTCATGACCTCTTTACTTCCATTGCAGGGAAGTTAGTAGAAGATCTCTTGATCATTAAGTAACAACATTAAACACTAAGCTGCACTGCCATGTTTCATTTGTTACAAGGTGTGAAATTTTTCTTTTGGGAATGCTGAACACAGTTTTTGATGTGACACACTTTAGTATAATAATAATCAGTCATGATGTGTTAATATTATTTATCTCTTCACACGAGTTTAAAAACATTAATTGTGTAGTATTGGCAGAGGTTTTTCAGTCCATAACCTGAAATTTGACCAATGTTCTTTCAGAACATAGTTTTTTAAAGTGCATATTTTCATTTTAATTTCAAAGGAACCATGTTTAGAGAAGCTGAGTAACTTCCCTAAAGGCAGACCATTACTAGAAGTGGAAATATGTTTTGAAATGAAAGCTAAGGTTCCTTTTTTTTTTTTTTCCGAGTTGGAGTCTCACTCCGTCGCCCAGGCTGGAGTGCAGCGGCCCACTCACAACCATCCCATTGTCGACATGTTGGGCTCCTCGATCCTTCCACCTCAGTCTTCCAAGTAGCTGAAACTGTAGGCATGTGCTACCATGCCCGGTTAATTTTTTTTTTTAATTGTAGAGACGGCGTCTCACCTAGTTGCCTGGCTAGTCTTGAATCATTGGCTTGCTCGGCCTCCCAAAATGCTGGGATTACAGGCTGGGCCACTGAGCCTGGCCAAGATTCTTTACATAAATAAATGATTAACTATTGTTTTGCCTATTCATTTATTTCTTGAAAGAAAAAGAAGAAAAATCTATATCTTTTTCAGGGAACTAGGCTGAGGATGGTTTTTGGAGTAATAGGCTCTTTGACATGAAAACTTTTATGTTTTGAAATCATAACCACTGTAAAAGGTGTCAGAAAGACTAAGACTGAAATTATTAAATGTAATTATTTTGTTGAGCTCCTATGATCATAACTACATGTTAGAGGATGTTACTTAAAACCTACCTCAGTATGTAATTTGTGTAAATTGACTGATAGAACTTTTTGTTTATCAATATAAAAACATTAATTTTTAATTATGAATCATGTCCTCTTTCATCTTAGAAACTCTTGGCAATGTGTACATTTGAACTCCCCATCCTCGTTTGACCATGCCTTTCTCATAGATGGCTTAGAAGACTAGGCTGGTTGTCCTTGAAATGTACTGTGAACACCTGGGCCAAGTGCATTTGGACTTGGTGTCGGATTTAAGTTTGTAAATTTGACCTTGGGCAACTCATACACCCTCTTGAAGTTCCAGTTTCCAAAGGAGTCAAATCTTACAGGGTACCCTAAGGATTAAATGGCATATATTTGTAAAAGAATGTAACAACATTTCCCATAAATAGTTGGTGCCTAATAAATATTTGTTGAATCTGAATCTATTTGCAAAGCAAATTAAGGTTATATGAATGTTTTCTTCTTCTAACTGATTAAAAAGGTTTGGGGCTTTCCTTTTTTCAGCAACCAGATTACATTGGGCAAAGAGTGCAACTGCCTAGAGGTTTAAGGAAAGCACAAAAACTGCATGCATTTTTGTGACAGCTCAGTTCTGCGAGGACAGATGTGAAATTGTAAAACACTGAAGAACAATGTATTCTGGTTAAGCCAGACCTATACAGCCTTCCAGGAGCTCCTGTTATTAGCCAGGCTTGTCAAGAACTAATCACTAGCTTTCAAGTTTTGTAAGGCTACTCTGAAGGTTTACTTTAACCTTACCACACACAAAAATGTTTGTATTGCTACTCACTGATAAGAAAACTATTAGTATTCATTAAGTACAGCCATAAATCTCTCCCTCTTGGAAGAGCAATAACGTAGCTTTCCAGCTGCCATAATGAATGCAGTCTTTAATCTCTCCTTGGGAGAGTGTCCTAATTTCAGACCTCTACTAAGTTAGACATTCTGGGAAGAGCATGGCATTCTGGGAACAAGACTAAAGACAAAGGAGTTTTCTCACCTCATTTTAGGTTCAGAAAGCTTCTAAGCTAAAATTAAAAGAGAAGCCTCCTTAATTTTAAAAGGAAATGAAAAGAAAAGTGACTTGCTCAGGGTGATAGCATATTAAAATTCATTGAGCACCTACTAAAGCAGCAGACATTACAGAAATAACTTTGTATTATCTCTTATATCTTTGTATTCTCCTTAAAACTACCTTCCATGTTATTGTTCTACCGATGTTTAAAAAGGAGAAAAGGGGGACTCAGAAATATTGATGTCTCAGCAAAAGATAGGAGATATACGTATTAGCATAGTGCAATTTGAATTTAGGTGTCTCAGACTCTAGAGCCTGTAGCATTTTGTGCTGCTAGATGCTTTCCTAAGAGCAGTATCATGGCCAGGCGCAGTGGTTCACGCCTATAATTCCAGCACTTGGGGAGGACAAGGTGTGAGATTAAAGACTGAGCCCATGGTTTCGAGACCAGCCTGGGTAACTTGGCAAGACCTCATCTCTACAATAAGTCAAAAAATAAGCTGGACATGGTAGCACGCGCCTGTGGTTCCACCTACTTGTAAGGCTAAGGTGGAAGGATTGCCTGAGCACAGCAGGTCAAGACTGCGGTGACCGTGAGCGTGCCACTGCACTCCAGCCTAGGTGACAGAGTGAGACTCTGACTTAAAAAATAGAAAAAGCAAGGGAGGGCTATGCCTACTTCAGTAGGGAGGAGGGGAGGGGAAAAAAAGAAATCACACTTTTCTAGATGAGAAGGAAGGTATAATCTACAAGGTAGAACACAGAAATTTGAAACCTTGTTTCTACTTTGCAGAATACTTATAGCAATGCAATGCAAAGTCTTCTCTGACTTTGCTGACACACTGTTCCAGGGTTCCCTTTAAAGACCAGCAACCCTGGGTTGAAATACTTTTAAACATAATTCCCTTGTGAATTCTGCCTCCTACTTCTAAGTTCCCTGAGTGGAAAACATCTGGTGCTCCATGTCATCTGATGTAACTGCACAGCAGAGCTTTGGAGCACTGGAACCAATGGTCTGGTGCCAAAGAAGGGTTTCTTTCTATATGGAACAATAAGAAAGATCATCCCTGATGCTATGCTAAATTATCAACCAAATGGGAAAAGGCCTTGTAGTTCAATGACTCTTTGCTTGACCCTTCATAAGTTTCTTGCATAGGAATCCAAAATTTACAGCATGTTATAATTTCTGAGTTTACTGAACAGATAGTAATAAATGATCTTCATTTCTAGGGGGAACTGAAATAAAAGAAACACTGTCCACCAATCTAAAACATAACCTTCCCATAGGCAATGGCATCAAGTTACCACTCTCACGATAACTTTCTTATAGGCACTTTGCACCCACTGGAGAAGATAGAATATAGGGGTTACTATACTGGGATTACTGAACATCAGGGGAGTACTGCTTTGATAATTTATTCTGGAAAAAATGAAGGACACCTTAAATATAAGCTTCATCATCTAGGATGGCATAGTGTTCAAAAATGGTGACGTTTGCCTTCTAGTTTAACAAGGGTAAAAAAAAAAAGAAAACAAAATAAAAACAAATAACATGCTTTGATATTTCAAAAAGCTAAATTGAAATAGGCATATGGTAAACTTTCTGATAAATGGCACTAGGAAATGGAGATGATCTCCAAGCTGGAGAAGTGGAGGATAGTTGGTGACTGCCTCTTTCCAGCTGGTGATTCCATGGATTGTGAGGCAGAATCTACCAGCTCAGTTTTGTTTACCTGGCAGTTCATCCCTTTTGGAGTCGATTCATAAATATTACACTAAAATATCAGCTTTGAACAAGCTTAATGTGTGACTGCTAGTGTTGGTTTAACACTTTGTTTAAGCTTTACATTTTTAGCTTGCTTAAATACACTTCCAAAGATGTTCTATTCTGTAAAGGACAGAAAAGGACATCGGGAAGCCCCCATTTAAAAGGAATTGTTCTTATCTCTGCAGATTTTAAATATCTAACTTGGCTGTGAGTCATGGTTTTGCTATTTCATTCCTCTAAAAATGAACTGATAGGAATATCTATACACTGCAAAAAGATATGTCTATGCATGAGAGAGAGAGAGAGAGAGAGAGAGAGAGAGAGAGAGAGAAGAGAGAGAGAGAGAGAGAGAGAGAGAGAGATCTGAGAGAGAGAAGGGGGAGAGGGCAAATAAAAATCTCTTCAAATGAATTAAAAATAAAACTGGTGTGATCTTATCATGCTTAATAAACTATGGAATTGGCATTTTAGTCTCAGTAGGAGTCTAACCATTTGCATGTATTTTAAATTCCTTTAAGGCACTTCCAAAAAAAAAGGAAAAAAGAAAAAGAAGATTATTAGTTTCCTCTCTAGGAACCAGCTGGATAGATTCCACAGCTTAGAATGAGAAAACTCCGAAAGGTCAAATGACTGCAAAGAGATCAGAAACAGGTTCAGATTTCAGGTTTCTTTTCAGGTCTACCACCTAGTTTTGAGAGGACTTTGCTACTCTGTGGTTTGTACTCTTGCTTTTTTTATGGATACAAAACATTTAGTAGGAAAAGAAATTTGCTCAGTTCTCTTCTGTTTCCCAAGATACTGTGAACATTCTTCACCTTTGGGAATGCCCATGTTATAAAAAATCCTGGAAGAGCTTACTTTCCCCCCCTCCTGATTTCCATTATACAAGTAGAGAATTTTGTTGACGTGAGAAACAGAAGGAACATAGATGTAATGATGTTTGGCAGAGCCAGGGATTTTACAATAGACTGATCTATCAAATAATAGGAATAACATAGATTATAGTAGGCAGTCTACTAGTAGTTGCTCCTGATAGAATTCGGCAACCAGTTGATATTTTTCATGTAGGAACTGTCATGGACACGTGTGCTGAAATATCAAGAAATGCTTCCAACTTGTTGTTTTACCTTTTTGTTTTATTAATCCAGTTAGCTTAAAATTCTGAGTATAATTTTATTTACACATTTGCACACAGAACAAGGAAGGTTTGTATAGTAAAGTGTTATTGATTTGATTTTGTTTCATTCTAAGTGCTATTTTTTTCATTTGTTGTTCCCAAATCACCCAGCTAGATCTTCCATATTTCCAGTGTTAAGTTAATCTACTGTATAGATAATAATGAAGTTGAAGGAAAAACTATATCCCTTGAGTATTTTCTCACATTTGGCGCTAATAAAATTGACAAATCAGATCTATGAATCATTATGGTCTCTTGATAAAAGAAACAAGGAAAAGGTGAGATTAGGAATAAAGTTCAATTTTTTCCCAACCTTCCTGTACTGTAGCCCCAAATACTACTGAAGGTCTTTAAAAATCATTATTAAAGATTACAATAACTACTGCTAGTTATTGTATTAATAATAAGTTTCATTTAAATGACCTACAAAATGTGTTGTGATTTCTGTATCAAAATCATGAATCTGATACATTAATTCATACTCATTTGAAGATATTTAGTCACTTGAATTCACCTGGTGCAAAATATTCCACGCCTGCAGTCCTGATAATAAACCTAAATATTTGCCACCATTGTTTTTCTTTATTTTTATTTTTTGCTTTGCAAAAAAAACTTAATTGAGGTATAATTGGTTTATTTATTTATTTATTTATTTATTTTTGAGTTGGAGTCTCACTCTGTTGCCCAGACTGGAATGCAGTTGGCCGCTCCCGGCCACCGCAGCCTCGACCTACTGGGCTCTGGCGATCTTTCATGTTTAAACTGCTCACTATAAATCTGGGAAAAGTAAACTGCTCAAATTAAAATGCACCATTTGGTAAATTGAGACAAATATATATACTCTGAGAATCATCACCACTATCTAAATAATTAAATCATCATCTCAAAAGTTTCTTTGAACCTCTCCTCAGCTTATCTCCAGGTAATGACTGGTTTGTTTTCTGTGACTATAGATTGCATTTTCTATTATTTTATATCAGTAGAATCATACACTGTACATTCTTATTGTCCACTTGTTTTATTACAGTATAATAATATATTGTACTTATTCCTTAGTCTGTTTATTTATTCACATCAAACAGATTTTGTATGTTATGTATGAAATATGAACATTTAAAACAGATTTTTGTAAGGACATAGATTTCATTTCTCCTGGATAAATATCTAGGAGTAGAATGGTTGGGTCATATATTAAATGTTTAACTTAAAAAAAAAAAGACTAACAGATTGTTTTCCAAAGTGGTTGTACTATTTTACATTTCCATCAACAGTCTATGAGGGTTCTAGTTGCACCACATCCTACTCAACACTCTGTATGGTTGGCGTTTTAAATTTTAGATACTCTAACAGGTATCTAGAGGTATCTTCTTGTAGTCTTAATTTACATTTCTCTATTGACTAGAGAAATTGAGCATATTTACACATGCTTTTTTATGACCTATATATTTTCTGCAGTAAAGTGTCTATTCAAATATTTTGCTGTTTTTATTGGGTTGTTTCTTTGTTTAGTAGTTAATATTGAAAAAATATTTACATAATCTGGATACAAGGTCTTTATTGCTTACATGATATGCAAATATTTTCTCACAGTCTATAGTATTTTGCTCTTTTAATGTGTTTCAAATAAAATAGTTTTACATTTTTGTAAAATCCAATTTATAAATATTTCTTTAAATAAAATGTGTTTTTTCTATTATAAACATGGTTTCTTTGGTTGCACCAAAGTCATAAATGTTTTCTTCTATTTTTTTTTCAAGGAAGTGTAAATGCTTTAGTTTGTGATCCACTTTGAGTTAATTTTTATATATGGTATGAGATATAGATTGAACATTATGTTTTTTCAAATGGGTATTTGATTATTCCTGATCTTTTTGCTCAACAGACTATAATTTTTTGACTAAGTTAAGTTTGCATTTTGTCAAAGATTAATTGAGCATATATGTTAGGATCTATCTCTTAACTTCCAGCTCTGTGCTACTAATATGTTGATATGCTAGTCTTAAAGTAGTGTTATGTCCTTCAATTATATTCATTTTCACAGTTATTTTAGATATTCTAGGTTCTTTGTATTTCTATAATTATTTCAGAACCAGCTTCCCAGTTTCCAAGAAAGTCTAGCTGGATTTTTATTAATATGGTATTGAATATTGTCTTTGTCTTTTTTCTGTTGCTTATAACAGAATACCTGCAACTGGGTAATTCTTAAAGGGAATGAATTTATCTATCACATTTATGGAGACGGAGAAGTCCAAGGTCAAGAAACTGCATCTGGTGAGAGCCTTCTTGCTAGTGGAGATCTCTGCAGAGTCCTGAGGTGGGTGAAGGATACCATGGTGAGGAGGATGAATGTGCTAACATGTTAGTGAAAGTGTCTCTTCTTCAATAATCAAGTACTTATACCTTTACTTTCTGTCTACTTGTTCTATCAATTATTGACATCAATTTTTTAGGGTGGTATACTGAAATCACTGACAACAATTAAGAATTTGTCTATTTCATTTTTAGTTCCTTTTATTTATTTTTAATAGACTTTTACAAAAGTAACTCTAGGTTCACAGAAACATTGAGAAGAATGTACAGAGAATTCTTACATATTCCTGTTTCTTTACACATATAGCCTCCCCTATTTTGTCCCATACCAGAGTTGTTCAGTTGTTAAAATTAATTAACCTATATTGATTGACACATCATTATCATCCCAAATCCATAGTTTACATAAGGGTTTATTGTGGGTGTTGTATATTCTCTGGTTTGGGACAAATATATAGTGATATATATCCACCATTATAGTGTCAAACAGAATAATTTTAATGCACTAAAAATCCTCTGAGCTCTACCTATGTATCCCTCCTATCCCCTTAACCCTAGCAACCACTTATCTTTTTACTGCCTCTATAGTTTTGCCTTTTCTAGAATGGCATACAGTTAGATTCATACAGTATGTAGCCTTTTCATATTGGATTTTTTTACTTAGTAACATGCATTTAAGTTTCCTTCATGTCTTTTCATGGTTTGAGAGTGCAGCTCTTTTTGGAGCTGTACAATGTTCCAGTGTATGAAAGTACCACAATTTATTTATTCATTCACATATGAAAAAACATATTGGCAGTGCCCAAGGTTTGATCATTATGAGTAAAGCTGCCATAACACCTGTGCACCAGTTTTTTTGTAGACATAAGTTTTCAACTCTTTTGGGTAAATATCAATGACACCAATAACAATGAGCACCTTGGATGAATCGTATGGTAAGGGAAGAGTTAGTTTTGTTTAGAACTGTCAAACTGTCTATCAAAGTAGACATTCAATTTTGCATTTCTACCAGAAAAGAATATGTTTCTGTTGCTCCATATTCTTGTCATTCGGTGTTTGTTTTGGATTTGGGCCATTCTAATAGGTATGCAGTAGTATCACATTGTTGTTTTAATGTGCAATTCCTTAATGATAAATATGTCCAGCATCTTTTCATATGTTTATTTTCCATTTGCAAATCTTCTTCAACGAGATATCTTTTTGAATCTTTTGTCTAATTTCTAATCAGGATATTTTCTTTCAGGATATTGGATTTTATGCATTCTTTGCATATTTCAAATATGTCTTTTCCAAGTATTTTCTCTCAGTCTGTGGGTTGTTCTCTCTCTCTCTCTCTCTCTCTCTCTCTCTCTCTCTCTCTCTCTCTCTCTCTCTCTCTCTGTCTCGTCTCATTGTGTTTCCCACACCGGAGCTCAATGGCATAATCATGGCTCGGCACTACTTTAAACTCTAGTGCTTAAGGGATCCTTCGGTCGTAGTCTCCAGAATAGATGGAACTACAGGTGCAGGCCACAATGACTGACTAATTTGCTTCTTTTTTTTTTTTTTTTTTGTGGCGATGGAGGCTTACTATATTTCCTAGACTGGTCTTAAACTTCTGGGGTCCAGTGATCCTCCTGCCTTGGCCTCCAAAAGTGCTGGAATTGCAGGCTTGAATCACCAAGCCTGGCTCATTCTCTTGACGGCATCTTTAGCAGAGTAGTAGTTTTTAATTTTAAGAATCTGTCTTATCTATTATTTATTTTATGGATTGAATCTTTCTGTTGTATGTAAAAAGTCATCACCAAACCCAAGATCATCTATATGATCCCCTATATTTTCTGCTAGAAGTTTTATAGTATTGCATTTTGTCTTTAACTCTGTGAGATATATATATATATATATATATATATATATATATATATTTTTTTTTTTTTTTTTTGAGTTGGAGTCTCAGTGTCGCCCATACTGGAGTGCAGTGGCCGCTCCCGGCCACCGCAGCCTCGACCTGCTGGGCTCAGGTGATCCTTCCGCCTCAGCCTTCCAAGTAGCTGGAACTACAGGTGCGCGCTACCACGCCCGGTTAATTTTTGATTTATTGTAGAGACGAGGTCTCACCAAGTTGCCCAGGAGGGTCTCGAACCCACGGGCTCAGGCAATCTACTCACCTCAGCCTCCCACAGGCGCGGGATTACAGGCTGAGCCACCGACCCCAGCTTGTGATATATTTTAAGTTAATTTTTGAAGCATGTAACCTTTATGCCTATGTTCATTTTTTAAAAATATGTAGCTGTCCAATTATTTCATCACCATTTGTTGAAGAGTCTTTTTTCTCCATTGTATTACCTTTGCTACTTTGTCAGAGATAAGTTGACTATATTTATATAGGTTTATTTCTGGGATCATTATTCTTTATATTGACTTATTTGCCTATTCTTTCACCAAAAAATCCTGTTTTGATTACTATATCTTTATAGTAATTTTTGAAGATGGGCGATGTCATTCAACTTTATTATTTTTCTTTAATATCATAGTAAATATTTTGAGTCTTTTGCTTTTCCATGAGAAACTTAGATTCAGTTAGTCAATATACAACAAATAACTTGCTGAGTTTTTATTGGGATTGCATTTAATCTATAGATCAAGTTAAAAATAATTAACATTTTTACAATATTGAGTCTTCCTAACCATGAACATAGACTATATCACAATTGTTTTAGGTCATCGGTTTCTTCATTCAGAATTTTGTCATTTTCCTCAGACATATTGGTACGTAGTTTGCTACATTTATAAGTGCTCATATTTGTATTGTTAATTTAAGTAATAATGCATTCCTAATTTCAAATTTCAATTGGGCAGCCAGGCTCAGTGGCTCAGCCTGTAATCCCGCGCCTTTGGGTAGCTGAGGTGAGTGGATTGCCTGAGCCTGCGGGTTTGAGAACCACCTGGGCAACTTGGCGAGACCTCATCTCTACAATAAATCAAAAAATTATTAGCCGGGTGTGGTAGCACACGCCTGTAGTTCCAGCTACTTGAAAGACTGAGGCGGAAGGATCGCCGGAGCCCAACAGGTCGAGGCTGCGGTGGCCCGGAGCGGCCGTTGCACTCCAGTCTGGGTGACAGAGTGAGACTCCAACTCAAAAACAACAACAACAACAACAACAACAAAACGAATTTCAATTGTTTGTTGCTGGTATATGGGAAAATAATTCACTTTGCGTATTAAACTTTCATTGTTCATTAGTTTGAGAAGTGTTTTGTTGTTGATTTTTTTCAATTTTCTACATTACAATTGTCATCTGTGAACACATACAGTTTTGCTTCTTCCTTTTCAATTTGTATATCTTTTATTTTTTTCTTACCTTATTGTATTAGCTAGAACTTCAAGCAAATGTTGAAAAGAAGTAGTGAAAGAGGACAACCTTTTCTGTTTCTGATCTTCTAAGAATGTTGCTAGTTTCTCAATATTAAATATGATGCTAGGTTAGAGATTTTTAGATTTTTTAAATCAAGTTAAAGAGGTTCCCTTTTACTGGTATTTTGCTAAGCAAGTCCTATTAGTTTTTCCTTAATGCATTTTGAAGATCTATTATTAAGTATGTAAGTCTTTACATTCTTTATATTTTTATTATTACCATTGCCACTTGATGAATTAATCTTTTATCATTATGAAATAACTTTCTTAATCCCTGGTAATTTTTTTTCTTAAAAAGCTATTTTGCCTCATATTAATGTAGCTACTTACCACTTCTCTTTGATCTTTAGTATTTTATTTTATTTTATTTTATTTTTTGAGTTGGAGTCTCACTCTGTCACCCAGACTGGAGTGCAGTGGCCGCTCCTGGTCACTGCAGCCTCGACCTGCTGGACTCCGGCGATCCTTCTGCCTCAGACTTCCAAGTAGCTGGAACTACAGGTGTATGCTACCATGACCGGCTAATTTTTTGATTTATTATAGAGATGAGGTCTCACCAAGTTGCCCAGGCCGGTCTCGAACCCGCGGTCTCAGGCAATCCACTCACCTCAGCCTCCCAAAGCACTGGATTACAGGCTGAGCCACTAAACCCAGCTGATTTTTAAAATTTTAATGCTTGGTATTAGTTTCTTTATATTAAAAATGTAATTTTTGTGAGAATCATATACTTTTCTACTTTGTAAACCCAGAATGAAAATCCTCACTTTTAATTGGAATATGTGATTTATTTTAATTTAGTGTGATCATTGATATAATTAGGTTCATAACTATCATTTTGCCATTTTGGTTACTACTTGTTCTCTCTGTACTCTACTTCCTTTTTATGTTTAATGCCTTCTTTTGAATTCATTGAATATTCTTATGACTAAATTTTATTTGATGTTTGATTATCATCTAGAACTTTAAAAATTCTTTTAGTGATTACTTTCCAGTTTATAAACTAGTTTCTTAACTTATTAAGGTCCAATTTTAAGTGTTATTTTGACACATTTCATATAATATCAGTTAGTATATACAATATGCAATACAAATATACAATAGGATAATTTTATTTTTTCCCTCTTGATCATTATGATATTATCATTTATATTACTTATTTATATAAACCCCCACAATATGCTACTATTACTATTATGTAAGCAATTATATTTGAAGAATATTTAAATATAAGAAAAATTATACATTTTTCCATATAGTTTTGCTGATTTTTCTTGTATTTTATGTTATTAAATAGCTGTGTCTTTAAAAAAAACTTTATTACTTTTATGATGTCAATCTTCTGGAGAAGAATTATTTTATCTTTTGAATGTCTGAAAAAGTATTTATTTTGCCTTTATTTTGAAAGGATATTTTCTTTTTCTTCTTTTTTTTTTTTTTTGAGTTGGTGTCTCACTCTGTCGCCCAGACTGGAGTGCAGTGGCCGCTCCCGGCCACCGCAGCCTCAACCTGCTGGGTTCCAGCGATCCTTCCGCCTCAGCCTTCCGAGTAGCTGGAGCCACAGGCACGCTCTACCATGCCTGGCTGATTTTTTTATTTATTGTAGAGATGAGGTCTTGCTGCCCAGGCGGGTCTCGAACCTGCGGGCTCAGGCAATCTATTCACCTCAGTCTCCCAAAGGTGCAGGATTACAGGCTGAGCCACCGAGCCCAGCTGAAAGGATATTTTCAATGGGTATAGAATTCTAGATTGACATATTTGCTTTTCTTCAAATAATTTGAATGAATTGCCTCACTGTTTTCTCAGTTGCATTATTCCCTACGAGAATTATGGCAGTATTCATGTATTTGTTTCTCTGAACAATCTATGTCCTTTTTTTCTGACTCCTTTTGAAGATTGTTTTCTTTATCACTTGTGTTGTTCAATTCTGTTATCATGTGCCTTGATGTAGTTTTCTTCAGATTTTGTCTGCATGAGATTCAATAAACAATTTGATTCTGTGCATTTATACTTGTCATTAAATTTGAAAATGTTTTGCTTATTATTATTATTTTTATTTTATTATTTTTTTTTTAAATCTTTTTCCCTACCTTTCAGCAGTTCTGACCCAGAGCTCATTGATGGGCTCTTTGTTTTTTCAGATTTTTAAAAAATCTTTGTTTTACTTTGGATAGTTTCTACTTCTATGTCAAATTCACTCATTGGTCCTTTCTTCTACAGTATTGAATCTGCTTTTAGCCCATCTTATTATATTTAATCTCAGACTTTTTTTTTTTGCTTAAAAAATTTTTACCTTGTCTTTTTAAAAACTTTCTCAAGTTTCTATTTAACATTGTCAAAAAAGATAATGCAGTCATAATCAGTTTCAAGATTCTTGATAACTAATTTTTTGGAAGTTCAAGTTCCATTTTAAATGAGTTTTTTTCTATTGATAAATTATATTTTTCTCCTTATTTTGATACTTGATAATATTCAGTTGCATGCCAGACATTGTGAATTAATCGTGCCTTGTTAGATACTGAATATTTTTGTATTCTTATAAATATTTTTGAGATTTGTCATTGGATGGAGTTAAATTACTTGGAAACAGTTTTATTTTGTTTTTTAAGATTTGTTAGGTGGGATCAAGGAGAGCTAATTATTTCCCACTACTGAGGCAAGACCTTTCTGTGTACTTTAAACAATCTTTTCTTAATTATTAGATTTTCCACTCTGATTAATATGAACAACATTATTTTCAGCCCAGTGTGGTATTCAGAGATTGGTGCTCTTGTCTCTTCAGGTGATTATTTTCCTAGCATCTGGTAATTTCTTTATGCTCATGTGCTGATCAGTACTCAGCAGAATTTTTGGAAAGAATCCTTGTAAAATCTCTGGAGTTTGTGTTCTGTGTACATTTCTTCTCTGAAAATCTGCCCTGAAAACTCTAGCTTCCTTAATTTCCTGGGACTTCCATTACCATCTCCTCAGCTCAGAGAGACTTGAGACTTGAACTCTGTTTGAGTTCCCCTTTACAATCTTGTGATCTGAAAACTCTCTCCAAGTAGCAAAACTCTACGTAGCAAGGTCAATTGTAAAAATAACTCTGTTTTCATCTTCCAGGATCATTATGCTTTGCTACCTGATTTCCAATATCTTAAGAGCTGTTCTTATATTTTTATTTATTTTTCTGAACAGTTTTTAGCTGAGAATGTAAATCATACCCTGATGCTTAGTCTTGTCTCAAAGAAGTTCATTTATGTGAGGTTTCTTTTGCCCTCTTTTTGTTTAAAAAGAAAAGTAACATTGGTATAAATACATGCATAAATCATCACTGCTTAAGTTAATGATTTTTTTTTTTTACTTGACTATACTACTGTAATCCAGCATCCAGGGTAATGCAATTTTATAGAGTAAGCAATCAAGAAGCATCTATTGTGATCCCTGGCTGTCATTGCCTCACATGAAGGTAGCCACTATTTTGATTCTTACTACATAAATTAGTCTTGATTGCTTTTCTTAAAAACCATTTTTGTAATATAATTCTCATATCATACAATTCAATGTATTTTACTGTATTCACAGATACATGCAAACACCATCATAGTCAATTTTAGAACACTTTTATCAGCTTAAAAAAAGCTCTGTACCCTGTATTTAACATTTCTATACCCCCATTCTTCCTAGACATAATCAAGCACTAATCTACTTTCTGTCTCTATAGATTTGCCTATTCTGGACATGGCATATAAATGGATTCATATGATATATGATCTTTTTTGATGGGCATCTTTCCCTTAGCATGATGTTTACAATGTTTATTCATGTTGTGGCACATATCCATACTTCATTTCTTTTTAGGCTTAACAATATTTCATTGTATGAATATGCATTTTTTTGTTTAAAATTAATCAGTTGATGACCATTTAGATTGTTTCCACCCAGTAACTATTATGAACCATGCTGCTCTCAACATTTGTGTATAAGTTATTGTGTGGGCATATTTTATTCTTCTTGGATATGTATTTTATTCCTCACTATACCCATCATTGAAATTTCTGGATCATGTGGTAACTGTGTTTCACCATTTGAGGAACTGTTAGACTTTTGTTGCAAAGTATTTGTCTCATTTTATATTGTTACCAGTAGAGTATAAGGGTTACAATTTCTCCATATTCTTTTCAACACTTGTTATTTTTCTTTCTTATGCCCTAGCCATTCTCATTGTGTGTGTGTGGTTTTTTTTTCCCCATTTCCCTGATGCCTAAAGAAGCTATGCATATTTTCATGGGTTAATCGATCATTTGCATAGCTTCGTTAGATTAATATCTATCCCAATCCTTTGCTCACTTTAAAATTGAGTTATTTGTAATTTTGTTATGAAGTTGCAAGTTTTATTTATATCTTCTATGGGTTGTCTTCAGTTTATAACATCCTTTGGAGGATGTTATATGTTATATGTTAAAAATGTCCTTGATATCCATTTTATCTATTGTTTTTCCTTTTGTTGCTAATGATTTGGTGTCATTTTAAAAATCCACTTCCAAATCCAAGGTCATGAAATGTTATTGATCTTTTTCTAAGAGTTTTATTTTTTTAGATATTATGTTTATGTCTTTGAAATTTTTAAGTTAAATTTTGTATATGGTATAAGGGAAAATTCAATTTAACTTTTTACAGTGTCTATCTAGTTGTTCAGCATGATTTGTTTAAAAAAAAACAAACCCTATTCTTTTCCCACCTAATAGCTTTGGTACTCTTGTTGAAAGTCAGTTGATTATAGATACCTTATTTTATTTATGAACTCTCAACTTGCTTCCATTTATCTATGTGCCTAACTTTACATCAGTATGTCTTGATTACCATTGCTATGCATAACTTTGAAAATTAAGAAGTATGACTACCACTTTCTTCTTCTTAAATGCTGTTTTAAATATTCTGGGTTATTTGCAATTCCATTAGAATTTTAGAATCAGCGCGTCAATTTTTACAAAGCAGTCTGTTGGAATTCTGATAGAGCGTGTGTCGAATCAGTAGGCAAAAATGGAAAGTATTGCCTTCTTCTTCTTCTCCTCCTCCTCCTCCTCCTCCTCCTCCTCTTTCTTCTTCTTCTTCTTCTTCTTCTTCCTCCTCCTCCTCCTCCTCCTCCTCCTCCTCCTCCTCTTCTTCTTCTTCTTTGTCTTCTTCTTCTTCTGTTGGATTCTCACTCTGTCACCCAGGCTGGAGTGCAGTGGCATGCTCACGGCCATTGCAACCTTTACCTCCTGGGCTCAGGTGATCCTTCTACCTTAGCCTTCCAAGTAACTGGAACTACGGGCACACGTCTCGGCTAATTTTTTGATGTATTGTAGAGATGAGGTCTTGCCAAGTTTCCCAGGCTGGTCTGGAACATTTGGGATTAGGCAGTCCTCTTGCCTGTGCCTCTCAAAGTGCTAGGATTACAGGCATGAGCCACCACACTGGGCAATTTTGTATAATTTATTCTTTAGTATTTAATTCATTTTGATGTTGTGGATGGAATGTTGGGCTTAATTTTATTTCAAATTGTTTATTGCTGGTGGAAAAAATACAACTAATTGTGTATATTACTCAGATATACTACAAACTTGTTGAACTCATATATTAGTTTTAAAGCTTTTTAATGGAATTCTTAGCATCTTTATGTACAGGATCATGTCATCTGAGACTAAAGATAATTTGACATCTTTTTTCCAACTGGAATACCTTTTATTTATTTTTATCTCCTAATTTCCCTGGCTATAACCTCCACTGCAAATGTTAAATGGAAGTAGTAAGAGCAGGTATTCCTGTTTTCTTTCTGATCTTAGGAAGAACACATCCAGTGTCTCTCCAGTAATTATGATGTTATCTGTGTATTTTTGTAGATGTATTTTATCAAGTTTAGAAAGTTACCCTCTATTCCTAATTTGTTGGGTGCTTTAATAATAAAGAATGATGACTATTACCAATGATATTTTATGTCTATTGAGATGATCATATTTTTATGTTATTGATATGGTATATTACAGTCATTGATTTTCAGATGTCAAACAAACCTTGTATAGCTAAGATAAATTCTACTTGCTCATCATCTATAATTCTTTGCATATTTGCTGGATTTGGTTTGACTGTAATAGTCTAAAATAATTCGCATACATATTCATTGAAATTTTTGATCTGTAGATTTATTTTCTTGTTATATCTTTGTCTGATTTTGGTATCAGGGCAATAGAATAAACTGAGACTATTCCCTCATCTACTATTTTTGGGCAAGTTTGTAAAGAACTAGTATTTATTTTCCTCTAAATATTTGGTAGATTCGGGAGTAAAGCCACCTGGGTCTGGGCTTTCGTGTGGTAGTTTTAAAAAATTATCATTACTAGTGCAATCTTCTGACTAGATATAGGTTTATTCAGACAGTCATTTTTAAATTTAGCAATGTTTTTAATTTGTGCACACTTTGAGTTTTCTAAATTTATGTTAGTAATTTCTGATTTCATTCTTTACAGTTTTTAGAAATACTTTCCATTATTTTTACTATTAATTTTTTGAGTTTTTATAACTTAGAATATGGTCTGCCCTGGAAAATGTTTCATATGTCCTTGAGAAAGAATGCACATTCCACTGTTTTTGGCAAAGTATTCTAAAGATATCTAGTTGGTTTATTGTGCTATTCAAATCTTCTCTTATTGATATCTTGCCTACTTGTTCTATCCATTACCAAAAGTGGGCTATTAAAGTCTACAACTATTATTGCAGAACTGTCCTTTTTTCCTTCAGTCTGTCAAGGTTTTCTTCTTATAGTTTGATTATTTGTTACTAGTTGCATACATACTCTTAATTCTTATGTTTTCCTTATTGGTCATCCCCTTTATAACTATTAAACTATCTTCTTTCATTTCTGGCAATGTTTTTGTTTAAATGTCTATTTTGTCTGATAGTATAGCTACGCTGGTTCTCGTGTGGTTAATTTTTGTATGATATATATTTTCCATTCTATTATTTTCAATGTTTATCTTTTATAAATTTAAAGTTTGTTCCCATAAATATAAAATAGTAAAATCTTGCTTTGTTTTCAATTAAGGCTAAAAATTATCTGCCTTTTAATTGGATTATTTATGCTATTCACATTTAGTGCTATTATTAATAGATTTACAGCTGTTATTTTACTTTTGTTTTTAAATTTTCTTTCTCTGAGCACTTTAATATTTTTACTTTTCCTTCTGGTCTCTATTGTTTATGATGAGGAATCAGCTCTTAAGTTTATTGGAGATCACTTGTAAGTGTAGAGTTGTTTTTATTTTGCTTATTTCAAGATTTCTTCTTTGTCTTTGTTTTTCAACATTTTACTATATGCCCGTGTGTGTGTGTGTGTGTGTGTATGTGTGTGTGTGTGTGTGTGTGTTTGCATTATCCTATTTTTAGTCTGGTAATCTTCTTGAATGTGTACATTATTATTCTTCATTAAATTTGAGAGGGTTTCATCCATTATTTCTTTATTTTTCCTGTAGCTTTCTCTTCTTTTCTTTTGGTACTTCCATTACATGCATACTGGAATGCTTAATAGCATGTTGTATTTCTTTCATGCTCTGTTTATTTCTCTTCATACTCTTTTCTCTGTGTTCTTTGATTTGTTTAATCCCTATTAATTTAGATTCAAGTTGGCTATTTGTTTTTTCTTACAATTCAAATCTATAGTTGGGCCCTTTCAATAAATCTTTTATTTTTGTTATTGTACCTTTTACATTCAGATTTTTTATTTAGTTATTATTTTTTGAGTTCTGTCTTTTTACTGATATTTTCTATTTGATGCAGTGTTGTCATCATATCTTCCTTTAATAGTCTAATATTGTCCTCCTTTAGTCTTTGGACATATTTACAGTGGCTAATTTGAAGTATTAAATTTAACATCAAATTAACTCTCACAGGCAGCTTCTCTTGCCTGGATTTTTCTCTTATGTATTGGTTAACTTTCTGTTTCTTTGCATACCTTGTAATTTTTTGTTGAAAACTGGACATTTAAAATAATATAACAGCTGTGGATACTGCACCTCCCAACCTTTTATTATTTTGTTATATGTTTTTTATTTGTTTAACTACTGACTTTATTATTTTAATGGCAACTCCCTCCTCCTCCACAGTGTAAGCATCTGATATTGGGCCACAGGTACCCAACCTTGGATGACCATGGTTTTGGCCAGGGCTTTCTTTGATGATCTCTTTTCCTGATTAACACCCAACTGTTAAGCTCTACTGATTGCTAGTTTAGTGTACGATTTTTTTCACAATACTCTGGGCATAAATTGCTTTATGGACTGAACCAATCAAATACAGAATCTTTTGAAAAGATAGTTTTTGATGGGAACAGTTGTTTCCCATCAACTCCTGAATGGATTGCTCCTAGAGTTTATAGCAAGTCACTAGAGAGAGACCTCAAGACCAATCAGAGGAAAATCACAACAGACCTTTACCACAATACTGATTAAAAATACTAAAGCAGAAATTCTTGCCTTGAGCCTGGTCTGATTTTAGCTAGACATTACTTAGTCTTTCCCCACTAAGTATAATACTAGCTTATGTTTATTACAGTGACCCTTGTCAGCTTGAAAAGCTTCTTTTTCATTCTTAGTTTTCTGAGAGTTTTTGTGTGCAGAGTTTTGTTAAGTGACTTTGTTATGCAACTCTTGATATGTCATTTTATTTCCCTTTGTATTCTGTTAATGTAGTGGGGTTTATAAATTTGTTTTTGATTCTTTGCATTCCTTGGATACACTTCTTTCTCTATAACTCCCTCATGTCCAATGAACCACCCTGTATACACCAATTCTTAGTTATCATGAATTTTTATTTCTGTCTCCTCAAATCGTAAGGACTGCCATGTTTTATTCCCACTCACATTGCTGTAGTTGGAAAATGGTGTTCAAGCAAACAGTCATTGTAGTCATTGGCTCAATTCTTGAGTTTCCTTTCTCTTAGGCATTATCTTGATATGCTTATATCCTGTTGTCAAATAGCTTAAAACATGTGATTCTTATATTTAGTTTAGTTTACTGTTGTTTATTTTTTTTATTATTTATTTATTTTTTATTATGAAGTTGTGGGGTATAGTTAAGGGTTAGGTATACAATTGCATTCCATTCAGGCACCCTGTTGATATGGGGTGTTTCCCCATTCCCAGACAGATATTTGCTACTGTTAATCCCATCTCCCTCCCCCCACCACAGTTTCCCAGTACTGTCAGTCATTTTCATATAGTATTGCATTGGATGTTTAAGGTCCATTAATGAGGGAGAACATGTGATACTCGGATCTTTGTTTCTGTAAGAGGTCACTCAGTATTATAGACTCTAGTTCCATCCAGGTTGCTGCGAAATTCATGATTTTGTTCTTTTTTATGGCTGCGTAGTATTCCATCGTGTATATGTACCACATTTTTTTAATCCAGTCCTCTTTTGACGAGCAGGATGGCTGTTTCCAGGTTCTTGCTATTGTGAACAATACTGCGATAAATATACGTGTGCAGGTATCTTTTTTATAGAGTGATTTGTGTTCTTCAGGATATATTCCCAGTAGGGAGATTGTGGGGTCATATGGGAAGTTGGTATTTAGAGCTTTTAGGAATCGCCACACTGCTTTCCACAGAGGTTGCACTAGTTTACACTCCCACCAACAGTGTAGAAGTGTTCACTTTTCACCACACCCTCTCCAGCAACTGTTATTTTTTGACTTGCTGATAATTGCCATTCTGACTGGGGTTAGGTGGTATCTCAGTGTGGTTTTAATTTGCATCTCCCTGATGATTAGTGAGGTTGAACATTTCTTCATGTGTTTGTTGGCTGCTCGGATGTCTTTCTTTGTGAAGTCTGTGCATATCTTTTGCCCATTTTATAATGGGGTTGTTTGTTTTTTTCTTTTCAGCACGTTTGAATCCCTTGTAGATCCAGGATGTTAAGCCTTTGTCAGAACTGGTGTTGGCAAATATTTTTTCCCAGTCTTAGGCTGTCTCCCTGCTCTCTTGATGGTTTCTTTGACTTTGCAGAAGCTTGTCAGTTTAATAAGGTCCCACTTGTCTACCTTCTCTCTTATGAGCTATGGGTTTTGGGTTTTCTTCAGGAATTGGATGCCAGTTCCTATTTCCATGAGGGTATTTCCTTCATTTTCTAAGGTTCTTATGGTTTGAGGTTTTACAGTTAGGTCTCTGATCCATTTGGAATTAACCTTTGTGCATGGGGATAGATAGGGGTCCTGCTTCAATCTTCTGCATGTGGTCAGCCAGTTTTCCCAGCACCATTTACTGAATAGGTTCTCCTCTCCCCAGTGGTAGGTGGTGGAGGCTTTGTCAAAGATGAGTTGGTTGAGAAATTGAGGTTTTGCTTCTGGAATCTCAATTCTATTCCATTGATCTATATGCCTGTTCCTGTACCAATACCAAGCTGTTTTGATGATTGTAGCTTTATAGTAAAGTTTGAAGTCTGGTAGTGTGATACCACCTGCTTTGTTTTTTTTGCTGAGGATTGTTCTGGCTATTCTTGGACGTTTGTGTTTCCCTATGAATTCCTGTGTTATTTTTTCTAGGTCTGAGAAGAATGTTGCTGGTAATTTGATGGGTATTGCCCTGAATTTGTAGATTGCCTTAGGTAAAATGGACATCGTCACAATGTTGATTCTTCTGATCCATGAGCATGGGATATTTTTCCACTTGTTTGTGTCATCTTTGATTTCTTTGAGCAGTGTTTTGTAGTTTTCATTGTAAAGGTCTTTTACTTCTCTGGTTAGGAAGATGCCAAGGTATTTCATTTTTTTTTTGTTGCTATTGTGAATGGAATTGTGTTTTTTATTTGGGTTTCTGTTTGTTTATTATTGGTGTAGAGAAATGCGATTGTCTTTTGTACATTTATTTTGTATCCTGAGACTTTGCCAAAGGCCTTTATCAGTGTAAGGAGGTTTTTGACAGATTCTCTTGGGTTTTCAAGGTACACAATCATATCGTCTGCAAATAGAGATAACTTGACTTCCTCTTTTCCTATTTAGATACCCCCGATTGCCTTCTCTTCTCTGATTGCTTGAGCCAGGACTTCCAATACTATGTTGAACAATAGGTGTGAGAGTGGGCATCCTTGTCTTGTTCCAGTTTTCAGGGGAAATTGCTCTAATTTTTGTCCATTTAGGAGTGTGCTGGTTGTGGGTTTCTCGTAGATGGCTTTAACTATTTTGAGGTATGTTCCCCATATGCCTAGATGTTCAAGGGTTTTTATCAAGAAGGGGTGCTGGATTTTATCAAAAGCTTTTTCTGCATCTAATGATATAATCATGTGGTTTTTGTTTTGACATCTGTTGATGTATTTAATAACATTTATGGTTTTACGAATGTTGAACCAGCCTTGCATCCCAGGAATGAAGCCTACTTGGTCATGATGGATGATTCTTGAGATGTATTACTGAATCCGGTTTGCTAGGGTCTTGTTGAGAACTTTAGCATCTATGTTCATCAAAGATACTGGCCTGTAGTTCTCTTTCTTTGCTGGATCTTTACCTGGCTTGGGTATCAATGTGATGTTGGCTTCATAAAATGATTTGGGGAGTGTTCCATCTTTTTCAATCACCTGGAATACCTTCAGTAGGATTGGTATCAGCTCCTCCTTAAATGTCTTGTAGAATTCTGCTGGAAAGCCATCTGGTCCAGGGCTTTTTTTTTTTGTAGGAAGTTTTCTTATTACATAGTCAATTTCCTTGATTGTTATTGGTTTATTTAGGGTCTCAATTTCTTCTTGTTCCAACTTAGGTAGGTTGTGTGATGTCAGAAAGTCCTCCATTTCCTTAAGGTTTTCAAGTTTGTTTCCATACAAGTGTATGTAGTAGTCTCTAATGATCTTTTGTGTTTCTTCAGGGTCAGATGTGACTTCATCTTTGTGTTTCTCATTGTGCTTATTTGGTTTTTTTCTCATTTTTTCTTGGTCAGTCTAGCTAGGGGACCATCGATCTTGTTTATTCTTTCAAAGAACCAGCTTTTTGTTTCATTGATTTTTTTCTATTATCTTTTTGTCTTCTATGTCCTGGATTTGGGCTTTTATTTTGGTGATCTGGATTCTTCTGCTGAAATTAGGGTTTTTGTGGTCTTGCTTTTCCAGCTTCTTTAGGTGGCTTGTTAGGTTGTTAATTTCTGTTCCTTCCATTTTCCTCATGTGTGTTTGTAAGGATATAAATTCCCCTCTTATTACAGCTTTTAAGGCGTCCCAGAGATTTTTGTAAGATGTTTCTTCATTTTCATTTGTTTCCAGGTATCTTTTGATCTGTGTTTTGATTTCATCATTGACCCAGGAGTTGTTTAGCATCATGCTGTTTAGTGTCCATGTCTTTGTGGGTTTTGGGGGGACCTTGTTGGTGTCAATGTTTATTTTTATTCCACTGTGGTCCGAGAAGGTGCATGGTAGAATTTCAGTCCTTTTAAATTTGCTTATGCTTGATTTGTGTCCAATTATGTGGTCAATCTTCGAATATGTTCCATGCGGTGATGAGTAGAATGTGTATACTGTGGTCTTTGGATGGAGGGTTCTGTAGGTATCAATTAAGTCTATTTGGTCCAGAGTCTCATTGAGGTTCCGGATCTCCTTGCTGATTTTTTGTCCTGATGATCTGTCTAGAGTTGTGAGTGGTGTATTAAAGTCCCAAGTTATGATGGTGTTAGAGTCAATGTCTTTCTTTAGTTTTCCTAGAAGTTGCTTTATGAATGTTGGCACACCTATGTTGGGTGCATATATGTTTAGGATAGATATTTCTTGTTGATGGAGTGAACCTTTTATCATTATGTAGTGGCCCTCTGTATCTTTTTAATTTTTGATAGCTTAAATGGTATTTTGTCTGAAATTTGGATCGCGACTCCTCTGTTCTTTTGTGTTCCATTCGTCTGAAAATTTGTTTCCCATCCTCTTACTTTGAGTCTGTGTATGTCCTTTCTAGTGAGATGGGTCTCTCGAAGGCAGTATATTGTTGCCTGGTGATATTTTATCCATTTTGTCATTCTATGTCTTTTCAGTGGTGCGTTTAGTACATTCACATTCAGACTAATTATTGAAATGTGAGAGTTCGTCCCTATCATGGAGTTCTTATTGAGTTGTTGTTCTTCCACTTGGTTTTTTCTTTTTCTTTTTTTTTTTTTGTCTTTCTTTTGTTTTTTGGTTGGTTTGTGTATATTTTATTCTTTTCCCTGTACTCTTGTGAAGAACGTTGTTCTTTTTTCCTTTTCTCCTGTGTTTAGTACTTAAGTGTTTCATGTAGAGATGGTTTGGTGGCAGCATAAGTTCTTAGGGATTGGATATCTGGGAAAGATTTTAATTCTCCCTCACTGATGAAGCTTAGCTTGGCCAGGTAGGTTATTCTTGGTTGAAATTGTTTATCTTTTAGGACTTTGAAGATAGGGCTCCAAGCTCTCTTAGCCTGCAGGGTTTCTGCAGATAAATCTGCTGCTATTCTGATTGGTCTTCCATGGTAGGTGATCTGACCTTTTTCTCTTACTGCCTTTAGGATTTTTTCTCTTGTGCCTACTTTATTTAGGCGAATTATTATGTGTCTAGGAGTTGGTCTTCTCATTTGTTGTCTTGCAGGGGTTCTCTGAATCTCTTGTGTTTGAATTTTTGCATCACTGATTAGATAAGGGAAGTTTTCTTGAATGATCTCATGGAAAGTTTGTTCCAATGTGGTCTCTGTTTCTCTTTCTGCCTCAGGGAGTCCGATTACTCTTAGGTTAGGCCTCTTGAGGTAGTCACTCATCTCTTGAATGTTTTGTTCTGTCTTTTTGAGCTTATTTTCTGTGTTTTTAAGAGTTTGGGTTATTTCTATATTTTGGTCCTCAAGCTCTGAGATTCTTTCTTCTGCTTGGGTAATTCTGCTTTCCATGCTTATCAGTTTGTTATTTATTTCATTCACAGTATTCTTTATTACTGTTATCTGAGATATCAGCTCCTTCCTAGTTTCTTCTTGTGTCTCCTCAATTATTTTTAATCTCTCCATTATTGTTTTGATATCTACATTTGCAGTTTGAGACCCTTCATTCTGGGGGCTTTTCATTGTTTGCATTCCAAAGTCAGTTTTCTGTGTCTGCTCTCCCAGGCGTCTGGGAGAGACCCATATCTTCTTTTGGTTTTTCTTCATTTCTGTAGATTTTTTTCCCTCTCCCCTTCTCCCTCCCCTTCTTCAATTCTGTTTTTGAGGGAAGGTGGGGTTGCTTTTATTTCTCTTCTGCAATGACCTATTCTTCCTTATGAGGGTCTTCTGGCTTTGTTCACTTTTCCCTCTGCTTTACAGTCTGTATATTCAGCAGTATGTAGTCTTGGTCCTTCTATGATCTCCGATTCCGGCCTCTCCCTTTTGTTTTTCATTGCAGCATAGGTGTGGGGCTTTGTCTCCTGTTTCACGTTGTTGCCTTAGGAACTGAGATAAAGTTTGTTGATAGGCGGGCGGGGCAATGGAAGTCTCTGCCTGGAGAATAGCAAGGTAGTTTAAGCAGATCTGTTTTTCTCCACTTGTCTGGGTCCACCGGCTTGGGGTCTCACACTAAGTGCCTCAGCCAGGGTGGGCCCAGAGTTCCAGAGCTCCAAAGCTCCAAAGGGCAGGCAGCGTGTGGCAAGAGTGGCTCTTAGCCCCCCACAGGGTACTTCAGCCAGGAATAGGACCGGTGTCTCTGAGGGGCGGGCGCCCAGAGACTCCCTGTGTGACCGGTGGCTTGGTGCCAGGTGCTGGACTGGAGACAATGCAGCCGGGGAGAAAGCCAGAGAGGGCTGGAACCCAAAACTCCCATGCACGCAGTGGAATAGCAGCAACAGGAGGCTGCAATATCTGGCCTTAGGAAATGAGGTAAGGTTTGTTGATCGGTGGGTGGATCAATGGAAGTCTCTGCCTGGAGAATGGCGAGGCAGTTTAAGCAGATCTGTTTTTTTCTCCTTGTCTGGGTCCCCTGGCTTGGGGTCTCGTGCTGAGTGCCTCAGCCAGGGTGGGCCCGGAGTTCCAGAGGTCCAAAGTTCCAAAGGGCAGGCGTGAGCAGCAAGAGTGGTGCTGGGCCCCCCACAGGGTACTTCAGCCAGGAATGGGACCGGTGTCTCTGAGGGGTGGGTGCCCAGAGCCTCCCTGTGTGACTGGCGGCTTGGTGCCAGGTGCCAGGTTGGAGACAATGCACCCGGGGAGGGATATGGAGGGGGCTGGAACTGGAGACTCCCACACACGCAGTAGAACAGCAGCAGTAAGGGGGGGTGCAATATCTGGCCCTGCATGGGACCAAAGTTCCTAGGCCTGGCACCAGCATGGTTGGTGGTGGGCTGGGGGATGGGGGAAGAGAAGTAATAGCGTTTTTGGGAACTCACATTCAGAGAATCTCACCAGTTCACCTATGCCGTCACCATCTTGCTCCACACTAGTTTACTGTTGTTTACAGCAGAAAGCTAGTCTAATACTAGTTACTCCATCATATTCAGCAGCAGAAAATCATATGTAAGTACTGAAGGATATTCTTGCTGAGTGGAGACACTTAGGTTGTTTTAAAAAATTATTTTCAATATATAAATGTATAGCTGAAAGACACCTGATGGTCTTATTGTTACTCATTTATGGTGAGGTATGTCTTTTTCTCTGACTGTTTTCAATATTTTATATTTGCCTTTGGTATTCAGCAGTTGAACAACAAAATACCTAGAAGTGATTTGATTTAAAATTTTTATGCATGGAATTCACAACACTCTTTAAATATGTATCTTTATTTCTTTGATCAGTCTTAGAAAATTCTCAGTCACTATTTATTTTCAAATATTGTATTGATTCTTCCTTCTGTTGCTTCAATTACACATATATTAAATATTTTTGTCTTTTAAGGTTCTGCCATTCTGTGCCTTTGTCTAAATTTTCTTGTTAGCTGTCTGTCACCTTGTCAATCTTCTAATTTATCTCAACTATAAATTCATCTATTGAAGTCTTAGTTTAGTCATTACATTTTTATTTCTAAATTTCTTATTTCACTATGTTGTTTGTAGCTTTTAATTCTCTTGGGAAATTATATATATTTTCACCAATTTTTTTGAATATTTTAAAGGCAGTCACTTTTAAGTCTGTGACAAATAACTTCTCTCTTTGGAAATGCTTGTGTTCTTTTCACATTGTCTTTTTTCCTTCCTTTTATTAGTTTTAAATCACTTGTTCCTATATCCTGATTTTCCTGATAATTTTTATTTGGATGCTGAATATTAGTTATGGTAAATTGTATAAGCTTGTAATAATATTTCTTTATTCATAAAAGATTTAATTTTCTTCTGACTAGATGTTTGAAAGAAAACATATCAGGTTTACTTATTGAGAGATTGAAATAATAAAATGCTAAATTTCAGACTTTTAAGGGTGAATTTATTTCTAGTTTATCTTTAATTCTAAAACATAACACTTCAGATTTCTAAACTAGAAGCTGGAGATATTTATCCATCCCCATGAAGGAAACTTGAGTCACAATTTTGTATTTCTGTGCTCTATTACACTGTCAAAAGCTCTCCTTAGTTTTTTATCTTCTTGGAACTACTTTCTTTTTGTTTCTCTTGCTCCTATATAGCATAGGATACAGAAAAGTTTTGAAAAAGAAAACAGAATTCTGGTGTTAGATATTTGTAGTTTTTTTTTTTCTTTCTCCACGTTTTTGGTCTCATAAGCCCCAATAACTTGTTTGCCATGATCCTTAATAATTTGTTTTCTCTGTCCCATGGTTTTTCCAAAGAGCTTGACTACTATTTTGTTTGCTTATTATGCCTCATCTTATTCACTGAAAATCCCCAGATGGAAGAAACAGTGAAGAACTTTTTTTTCCTCACCTAAACATGTTCCCTTCTCTCCAGGGTCCTTCTAATTCAGCATTTATAAAGCAGTGCTGAGGAAAAGGACCCACCAGATAAAAACTACTTCATCATATACACAAGCAGAACTTTTCTATTCTTTCTTTAAATGCCATTTGCTCCTCTCAGCTTTTCTAAAATATGTTGTATATTGTCTATTTTTCATTGATTAGTGTGCAGTGTTAGGCCATGTTCTTACATCTCTGAATCTTTATTCGGCTACCTGCTTAAAATACATTCAGAAATAATGTATTTACAAACCCCTATAAGAAAATTCTGACCTCAAAAAATTAAAAACTCACCTAAATTGTCCTGCCAAAGCTTCTTTTACACATTTCTCATCCAGGTTGTCCTTTGACCTTCTCAGCAAAGAGGGAGACAACAAGAAAAGAAGGGAACACGGCTTTTTTTTTTTTTTTTTTTTTTTTTTTTTAGTTGGAATCTTACTCTGTTGCCCAGGCTGTAGTGCAGTAGCTCACTCATGGCCGTCCCAGCTTTGACCTGCTGGGTTCTGGTGATCCTTCTACCTCAGCTTTCCAAGTAGCTGGACCTACAGGTGTGCACTACCACACCCAGCTAATTATTTATTTATTTATTGTAGAGACGAGGTCTTGCCAATTTGCCCTGGCTGTTCTCCAACCTGCTGGCTCAGGCAATCCACTCACCTCAGCCTCCCAAAGTGCTGGGATTACAGGCTGAGCCACTGAGCCTGGCCAAGGAAACATAGCTTTTACAAATCAACTGTATGGGACTCAGATAAACAGACTATCTAGAGAGGTCAGGGCTCCAATAGAGAGAAAATAATAAGAGCACATACATTCCATTGGAAAATTGCAGACTCATTAAGCTTTTCATTATACGTAAGGCTTCTCCAGCAGATTAAACTCAATAGTGTCTTGAATCATGCCCTTATCCAAATTTATTTTCTCTTTCCTCCTACTCACTATCTTTATTCTTTCTAGTGTCATTAAACAATATTTATTAGGACTCTAAGTACATGTGACTGTCTAAATATCATACAGGACACTACTCTGCTTTTTGGTAACATGTGATCTGAATACAAATGTGAGATTGTGGGTAGCAGTACATTCACATATATAGAAAATTGAACAATTAGAGGGAAGATGCAACAGCAAGATGCAAGCCTGTGATCAAATTATTCATTGTACTAGTAATACATTCAGTGTTGTGATTTCATGTTGAGAAACCGAGCAGGGCCTAGATATGGAAGCAAATTTTCTCATTGGAGAAGGCTTCCTACTGCTCAAGACACAGGAATGAATCAGCCTCGAAAATATATTTCAAGACTCAGATGGTGTCTTCAAATTTCTTAGTATTCAGTTCCCTCTCCTCCCAATCCATCTGCAGGTTTTTCTGGTCATCCTCTCTTTAAAGCACACACTCAGATTCTCTCTTTAAAGCACACACTCAGATTCTCCCCCAGTTGTATGTTATTAAATACAAAAGAACCAGTGAATATTTGAACTAGCAGAGAGCTTATATATCATATTATTCAGGGGTAAAAGCTAGGTTTTAGTTCACACACCAGTTCAAATGAGTCAAAGGGGATAACTTGGAAGGCTGAGTTGAGAAGCTGTAATACTATGTTCAAACTCAACAGAAAAGAGTGGATAGTGATTTATGACAAGATAAACTAGGTGATTAGCATGCTTACCATGCATTTACCATGCCGGATTTAATCCAACCCTTTCATTTTTTCAAATGAGCACAGCAGAGCTCAGAGGGTCAAATGACTTTCATAAGTCATATAGCTATTATTGGTAATATTAAAAATCAACTTCATGTTCTCAGTTTCTTGGAGCAATGCCTTTTCTCCTCTACCCTGTTACCTTTTACATTCCAGAATAAAATACTAGAATATTTTAAAATGCTAAAGTAAAATACCAGCATGTACTAATTTTAAAATTCAATCTATTTTGCAGTGGTAGACTCTTGGTGCTTAAAAGGAATGGAAATCTGATTGCAAGAGTTTGCGCTCCAGATCTGACACTTTATATCCAACAATGCCATAATTGTTTTTTCTAAAAATTGACTTATTATATGAGTAAAATTCAAAGCATTTGGACCAGAACCTGATGTAGTATGTTATTAATAAATGTTTAATTATAATTATTCCCTTTACGGTTGTGATAATATACTTATTCAAGGTGATTGTTTTCAAAATGAACTGACTCTAAATTTAATTTCGATATCATCAGTTTTTCCCCTATTTAGATCCTTTAATCTATAATACTTCACACAAAAAATAAACTCATTAGACCCACTAAAATTGGAACAGAAAATGTAGTAATCAGCATGTAAACAAAAGATGGATCCAAATCTGGCTAACATTTGTATTTATTAAAACGTTTTACCTGTTCCAAGTATATGCTGTCCTTTGGAGCCTCATATATTTTACTTTCAAAGAATAGAGTTCTCATTAACCAGAAATCTTTAGTTCTATTAATCTTTCATAACTTGTTCGAATGAAGTTCAGGAGGATACTGCCCTATACTGTTAGAGAGAAAAATATATATATCAGAATCTAAGATACCTAAAACTGCAGGCCAGGATTGGTGCCTCATATTTTCACTTTTAAATAATGATAGCATAAGATTCCCCTTTTCACTGTCAGAATTTCTGAAGCTTCTAAAAGATTCTGCACATCATTGGCTGATCTCAAGGGCATGCACACTTGTGTAAGGTACTGACATGGACCCTCTGTAAAATCTTCCATCTTGTACTGAGACCAACTTGTATACTGTAGAGAGTATACGTGGTGGAGAGAGACCTGGAATGACCGATCCAAGGAAACACAGACGCTCACCAGGAGAGAGCTTGTTTCGCCAATGTCTCAGTTCCAAAGACTCTGAGCATCTTAGCGGCCTCCCTAGTTGGAATTCTACCTATGTACTTCATGAAGATGAAGTCCCGACGGAGGACAAGCTAGCTGCAGGTGTTTGCTAGGGCTTTAAGGCTGGAGGAATCTCAGAATTCAACATAAGATGACATCTCCATAGTATAGCAATTGATTTAAAATTTGTGGGGGAAAAAATGTTAGCTCTTTCCTGGTGATAATATAAAGTCATCACTTGTATTGCTAACTTCTTCAGTACTGTTTTTAAGTTAAATTACATTGTGGCTTGTTGAATTACAGATCCAGAATACATCTCCCTTATGATTAGTGGATACTTTATTGGTGTTGCATGTTTAACAATCATGTGAACTCCCAAGATTGACTTCTTAGAATAAAATTTCCAAATGATGACTTTTTAAAATTATTTGATACATGTGGAGAAAGTTGGTACATTTTTTCTGTTAATAAGCTATTTTTTAAAAGTTCTATTGATAATTTAGTATCTGTATTAATTAGTGGGCAATGATTCTCAAAATTGTGTATTACAAGAGCCACTTGAAGTACATGGGGGTGGAGGGACTCCCAAAACCCCACATTATTTTTTGGAAGGCAGGGGCCCCTTGTAGTACAGGCTTCCCCTGCTGGGTAGGTGTTCTAGGAACCCATTGGCCTCAGTGTGCCAGCTAACATTGTTGTGAGAGGCTGAATTTGGCTTCAGTAAATTTTTTTTGGAGATTCTTTCAACGTATTTGCCCATTTCATGATGGGTGGTTTACGAGCACACCTGCCCACACTGCACCGAGTGTTCAGCAGTTTTTGGCTGAAAACAGCATGACCCCTTTGCTTCACCCTCCTTATTCACCCATCTTGTCCTGAGCAACTTTTTTTGTTGTTATTTCCCCAGATGAAAAAAGTCCTCAAAGAGAAACGTTGTGTCAATGTGGAAGAGGTGAAACAGAAAACAGCAGAAGCACAAAAAGGCCTCAAAATTGATAAGTTCAAAAATTGTTTTGAGCAGTGGAAAAAGCATCTCAATAGGTGCATTACATCAAACAAAGAGTACTTTGAAGGTGGCTGAAATTTACAGATATAAGAATAAATATATAATTTCCTAGAAATAAATTCTACATTTTTGCTGCTTCCTTGTAAATAAGTTTATTTCTCCCAAACTTCAAAATGAGAGTCATGAACCTCAGCTTGAGAAACATGAACTTGAAAAATGAAGATCCTCTATTTTGTTTTTTGTTTTTTTTTCTTTTAACTTTTTTTTTTTTTTTTTGAGTTGGAGTCTCACGCTGTCACCCAGACTGGAGTGCAGTGGCCGCTTCCAGCCACCGCAACCTCGACCTGCTGGACTCCGGCGATCCTTCCTCCTCAGCCTTCCGAGTAACTGGAATTATAGGCATGCGCTACCACGCCCGGCTGATTTTTTGATTTATTGTAGAGATGAGGTCTCGCTGCCCAGGCGGGTCTCGAACCCGCGGGCTCAGGCAATCCACTCACCTCAGTCTCCCAAAGGCACGGGATTACAGGCTGAGCCACCGAGCCCGGCTTCTTTTAACTTTTTAATTTTAAAGATGTGGGGTACAAATCGGGGTTAGGTATACAAATGCTCATTATGTAAGTGCCCTTGGATCTTCTAATTTGAAAATGTCTTTTGATTTTAAAAAAGATTACTGTTAAATAGTTTTTTAGAGTAAAAGTAAAGTCTGTGAATTCCATAAAAAGTAAACTTTGTAGAATTCCTGTTGAAATGAAACTCAAAATATATCAACTATTAGAACGATCTTCTGAGTGTATGTCCATGAATTTCAGTTTGAAAAAAATCTTTTATTTTGGTGTTTTGGGTTTACCAAGTATATTTACCTATCTAACATCTCATTTAATTCTTGCAGCAACACTCTGTAATAATGTAACTTTATCTTTCCATAATTGCCTGTATGCTCATTGTAGTGCTAGAATTTTAACTCTGGTCTTATATGTTTAAGCATTACTAGTACCATACTACCTTTCTAAGAAGGAGTGCTATTTTCTTCTTTTATGTAACCCAACATATAAGGTCTTCATAACAACCACCAAAATGTTAGACCAGATATTATTTCTGTGAACAACATAAGGGTAAGGTCCAAATTCCCTTTATTGCTTTTCTGCACCCAGTTTCTTATGTCACTAGCAGGAATACATTTTATACTGCCATTCATTTTTAGCTATTTGATTACTATTATTAATAAAATGTAGAGTATTGCAAATAAGTAAATCAACAAGTGTTTAATAAGTTTTATTGTATGTTTAATTCTGAATAATACTCAAGTGGTCTAAAATAGTATTTTCCAGTGCAAGATTCAAAAGAAAATTAGTCATCCAGATGACTAGAGGGAAGATATGGAGAGAGACAGAGTGAGAGAAATCCAAACTGGTTTAAAGCAAAAGCTAAATTGTCTATTATTTTTTTGAAGATTAACAACAGTATCTTAAAGGCTTTGAGGAGTTCTGCAATATAGATATATTAATTTCACTCAGTATTTCTTAGATTCATCTACCCACTTGTATATGTATGTATGTCACCCAGTATATGTCACCTCTATTGGAACTCACTCCTGCCTCATTTATAGGAACTAAAGACACACTCCTTGAAAGCTATACCATATTTCCAAGTGTCCTTCTGAAGTCTACTATGGGCCAAGCTCTCCCATTACCTGAGACATTTCTCTTCCAAATTTCAGTCTCTTACATTCTTTGAGTGAGAGAGACTCTATCAGTTGTTTTTCTTCTAGCAGGATGATGCAAGAAAGAATTTATGTTTCTCTTTTTAATGCAACATATTATGACAAGTGTTTTTACTACATTAAAGGGTAAACTCAGTATTACTCAAAAGGACAATGTAACAGCCAAGAATTTTGAGTAAACCAATGAGCCATACATGATTGCCAAACATTGGAGAACAGGCTTTGGTACAAGTTTGAAGTAGATATTAGCCATCATTATTTTTATAACATCTAATCTCTAACTAACCTTATTTTTCATAATACAGGTGGTTCAAACATTTGAATTCATATTATATTTCCATAAACTGAAACATATTTAAAGGTAACAGTGCAAAGGTCCTGTTCCATTTCTGCCAGGCTGCACCAGTGAAGCAGTTTCAGACAGTCTCCTCCCAGAACATCACCCTTTCTGCCCCTGATGACTCCCCAACAATAGGCAGGCCAAATAAGGGAACACAAGCAATAGTAGCAACCTTATCTAATGAAAAAACAACAAAACAAAAAATAGAAAGAGAAGAGTCTGTTTTTACATATGAGGAAGAATCGGTGAAAAAAACCTACAAAAGGGTTTACCAGATCCCAAGCAATGAAACTCATCCAGGATATCCTGACCCTGATGTTAGACATAGAATTCAGACTATGGATGACAAAGATAGTCAAGGAAAGTCATGAGAAGATAGAAACCAGTCCATCATCTGGGCAAAGAAAACACTTCAGGAAGTAACAGCTAAGCTGCCAATATAAGAAAGGTTCAATTGGAACTCCTGGAAATAAATTATTCTTTCCTGGAATTACAAAACACAATGAAGTGCCTGAGCAACAGAGGAAAGAATTTCAGAGGTTGAGGACTGAATTATTGAACTAATCCAGTGTTAAAAAAAAGAAAAAACAGCTCAGGAAGAATGAGCAAAGCATATGAGAAGCTTGTGGACTTGCATTTCTGAAAGAGGGAAACTAAGAACAATTTCTTAAGTCTCTCCTGGAGGGTTGGTCTGGAAGCAGCATATTCACTTAAGGATTGAACGTCTGGGAAATATTTTAATTCTCCTTCATTAATAATGCTTAGTTTAGTGGGGTAAGGAATTCTTAGTTGAAATTGCTTTTCTTTAAGCATGTTAAAGATGATACCCCAGTCCCTTCTGGTTGCAAGGTTTCCACCTAAAAGTCTGCTGATATTCTGGTGAGTCTTCTTCAGTAGATGGTCTGTTCTTCCTTCTAGCAGTGTTCTGTCAATCTTTTTTATGTTTTCAAAGAGCCAGTTTATCATCTCATTGATCCTTTGTATAATTTTTTGCTCTCCATTTTGTTTTACTGTGACTTTATCTTAATAATTTCCATTTTTGTTTCATATTCACCTTGTGAAGGCAGATTATTACATTTCTTGGGGATAGGCCTCTCATGTAGTATCTTGCAGGTGTTCATAGAGTGGCAAGTTGGATTAAAAAGCATGGTCCATCCACCTGCTACTTTCAGGAAACTCACTGACAATGACACCCACAGGCTCAAGGTAAAAGGCCAAGAAAGATCTTCCAGGAAAATGGAAAACAAAAATGACCAAGAGTAGCTATTCTTAAATCAGACAAAACAAAACAAAAACAAACAACAACAATTTTAAACCAATAAAAGTTGAAAAGTGCACTGAAGGACACTATATAATGCTAACAGACTCAATCCATCAGTAAGAAACATCCATCTTTAAATATATGCACCTAACATAGGAGTATCCAGACTTATAAAACATCTAATTAAACTAAGAAGGGACATAGATAGCCACACAATTATAGTTGGAAACTTTCATTTCTGACTAACAGTCTTAGATGGATCACCAGGGCAAAATAATTAACAAGAAAATCCAGAAGCTTAACTCAACATTTGACCAATTGAATCTAATAGATATCTACAGAACATTTCACACAACAATCATGGAATATACTTTCTTCTCATCAGCACATGGAATATACTCCAAGATTGGCTACATATTCAGACATAAATCAAATGTGAAAAAATTTCAAAAGGTCAAGCTCACATCAAAAATGTTCTCAGAACAAGTGAAATAAAAGGAAATGTCATTACCAATAGGACCCACCAAAACACACAAATATATGGAAATTAAAAAATATGCCTCTAAATGACTTTTGATTTAAAACAAATATCAAAGCAGAAATTAAAATATTCTAAAAACAAAAGAAAACAAAGAAACAAGACATCAACACCTCTGGGACACCATGAAATCAATACTGAGAAGGAATATTATAACACTGCATGCACATATCAAGTAAAAAGTCTAGTATTACACCAAAGGGATCTGGAAAGACAAGAGTAATCTTGTCTTTTCCTACTAGAATTAGTAGAAAAATTGAAATTATTAAGATCAAATTACAGCTAAACAAAATAGAGACCAAAATAATTATACAAAGGATCAACAAGATGGTAAGCTAGTTCTTTGAAAGCATAAATAAGACTGACAGAACCCTGACCAGATTAACAACAAAAAAAAAAGAAAGAGAAAGAAAGACAGGGAGACAGAGAGAGAGAGAGAGAGAGAGAGAGAGAGAGAGAGAGAGAGAGAGAGAGAGAAACTTTAAATAAACACAGATACAAAAAAAAGTGGTATTACAACTTATCCTGAAGAAATACAAAAGATTATCAGAGATTACTACAAACACCTACATACCAATAAACTAGAAAATCTAGAAGAAATGGAAGAATTCCTGGTATCATATAATATCTGTAGACTGAAACAGAAAGAAAGTGAAACCCTAAAAAGACCATTCACAATTCAAGAAATTGACTCAGTAAGAATAAACTAACCTGGAAAAAAGACAAGTCCTAGACCAGAGAGTTTCTTAGCTGATTTCTACAAAACATACATGGAAGAGCTGATACCAAAACTATTGAAATAATTCCAGGCAAAGACTGAACATGGAAAGAAAACTACAGGCCAATTTCCCTAATGAACATAGATGCAAAAATTCTCAACAAGATTCTATCAAATAGCATCCAACAATGCATTTCAAGAATCATCCACCACCACCAAGTGGGCTTCCTTCCCAGAATGCAAGGCTGGTTAACATATCTAAATATATAAACGTAATCCATCACATAAACAAAAGCCACATGATTATCTTATTAGATACAGATAAAACATTTGATAAGATCCAGCATCCCTTCTTGATAAAAACCCTTGAACATGCTGACATCGAAGAAACATTCCTCAAAATGATAAGGATTATCTATGACAATCCTGCTGTCAACACCATGCTTAAGGGGTAGAAGGTAAAAGTATTTCCCCAAAGATCTAGAACAAAACAAGAATACCCACTTTCACCTCTCGTATTTCACATAGTAGTGAAAGTCCTAGACAGAGCAATTAAGCAGGATGAAAAATTAGATGTATCCGAATAGGAAAAGAGGAAACTAAGTTATGCCTCCTTACAGATGATATAATTGCATACCTAGTAAACCCTAGACAGTCTGTCAAAAATCTCCTTACACTGATAAATGACTCCAGTAAAATCTCAGGATACAAATTCAATGCATAAAAAACAGTTGCATTTCAACACACCAACAAAAAGTAGGTTAAGAACTACATAAAAAACATAATCTCATTTACAATATCTACATATACCCACACAAAAAATACCTCAGCATCCATATTACCAAAGAAAGGAAAGAACTTTACATTGAGAACTACAAAACACTGCCCAAAGAAATCAAGGAAGATACAAATACATGGAAGAACATCCCATGCTCATGGATTGGAAGAATAAATATCATCAAAATGCCCATCTCACCCAAGGCAATGTACAGATTCACACAATTCCTATCAAATCGATGGTATCACTTTTCATAGACCTAGAAAAGATAATACAAAAATTCATATGGAAGCAAAATAGAGCCTGAATAGCTAAAGCACTCCTCAGTCAAAAACAACAAGGCTAGAGGCATCATACTTCCAGATTTCAAACTTTACTACGTGATTATAGTAAGCAAGACAGCATAGTACTGGTATAAAAATAGACACATAGACCAATGGAACAGGATAGAGAATCCAAAAATAAAACCACAGAATCTCACCCAACTCATCATCAACAAATCTGACAAAAACAAACATTAAGGAAAATATACCATATTTAGCAAATGATGCTGAGAAAAACTGGCTAACCACATGCAGAAGAACGCAACCGGACTCTTCCCTACCACCATATACAAAAATTAACTCAAAATAGATCAAATCTTAAATGTGAAACCCCAAACAATAAAAATCTTAGAATAAACCATAGGGAACACCATCCTGGACATTGGAGTAGACAATGAATTTATGGTCAAGTCCACAAAAGCAAATGTAGCGAAAGCTAAGATCAGCAGATGGGACCTCATAAAGCCAACAAGTTTTTGCACAGCAAAAGAAACCATCAAGAGTGTAAAGAGACAATCCAAAAGATGGGAAAAAAATGTGCAGGCTATGCATCTGATGAAGACCTAACAACCAGGATCTACAAGGAACTCAAACGAATTGACAGAAAAAAGAAAAATAACCCCATTAAAAAGTGATCAAAGGACACAAACAAACACTTCTTAAAGGAAGACATCCAAACAACCAACAAAGACGAAAAAATTCTCAGCTTCGCTGATCATTAGAGAATGCAAATCAAAACTACAATGAGAGATACTACCTCGCACTAGTCAAGATGGCTATCATTAAAATGTCTAAAAACAACAGGTGTTGGCGAAGCTGAAAAGAAAAGGGAACACTTTTACACTGTTGGTAGGAATGTAAGGTAGTTCAACCTTTGTGAAAAGCAGTGTGAAAAGCAGCAATCCCACTTCTTGAAATATATTCAGAGGAACATAAATCACTCTACCAAAAAGACACCTGCATGTGTATATTCATTGCAGCACTATTCACAACAGCAAAAACATGGAACCAACTCAGATGCCCATAAAAGTTGACTGGTTAAAGAAAATGTTCTACATATATGCAATGCAATACTATGCAACCGTAAAAAAGAAAAACAAAAAACAAAAAGCATGTCCTTTGCAGCAACATGGATGCAGCTTTAGACCACCATTCTAGGTGAAGTATCACAGAAACAGAAAACTTCATACCACATATTCTCACTCATGAGCAGATCCCAAACGTTAGGCACATAAGCCAAAGACAGGAACAACTGACGCTGCACATTACTAGCAGGGGAAGAAAGGAAGGGGGGCGGATAATGGACACACAATATCCACTGGGTACTATATCCACTACCAGGGGGAGAGAGGGTTCACTGGAAGTCGAAACCTCACCCACTAGCAATTTACTTATGTAAAATAAAACAAATAAACAAAAATCCTCACATGTATCCCACAACTCTAAAATTAAAATTAAAATTAAAAAAGGTAACAGTGCAGTTGAATGTTTAAGGAAATCATAGCTAAAACTTAAAATTAATGATTACTTACAGCATGATTATAATAATTTCACTAATCAAGTATATGGATTTTTCTATTTGTTGGGTATTCTAAAAATGAGGATATAGCAAAGTTATAGTAGGGCATCCACATGTAGAATACAACAGTTTAAATAGAAAAAGAGTGAATGCCTGACTCTAAAGTAAAAAAATTGTGTAGAGAACATGAGAGATGAAATGATTATGACTGTAAGAGGAATATCACTGCATTTTGAAGTTGTTTCCCTTTAGGAAATCTCCTGAAGCTCCATAGCATGTTTTTTGTTGCAATGTTTATTCAGGAGAATGTTTTCATTGTCCTTTACTCTGGGTAACTGTGCTCTGCAAAGTTTGTTACATGCATGTTATACACTGATGACATTTTCATCCTTGAAGTGCATTGTCTCCATAACTGAGCACCTGCCACAAGGCACAACATTAGACTCAGAATGTGCATTCAAATATTCTAGAGTCAAAATATTAGAAGTTATCAGAACATATTGCTTGAAAACAACAACAAAAAACTCAAAACGTCCTATTTTAACTTAGCTAGCAACAGCAGGGCACAACAGACTGTAGAACTGATTAGTTACCTACTAAATAAGAACAGCAGTGACAGAGTTTTAAAATATCAAATTAGCCTAACAGTGCTCCCCGGAAAAAAGGAAAAACTTACATACAAGTTGAGCTGCAGACACAGCAGGGGGTCATCTATGAAAAGTAGAAATAACAAAGGTTCTTGCTGAGGTGGCCTTCTGACAAACTTTTCATAATCTTGAGCCTTAGAGAGTTTCTCTGACTTGTGATTTTTTTGTCTCTTGTGCAAATCTACCCACTTGATCTATGATGGTATCTAAGAAATTAAGAACCTACAGGGCATGAAACCTGGTCTAGGGAATTCTCAATTGGGAACAGTGCTGGCTGCTGAGAAACTGGAGGTGCAGTCAATCTTGACAAGTAAAGCCATTAGGCAGTATCACCAGATAATGTCACCAACCTGTTTATGCTGGAGAAGTAAAGGAACGTTTTAAAGAGAGGCAATCATATCTCCTACTAAGGTCTTACATATGTTGCTAGTAACCATTAACTGTTGGCAACTAACTGGTAAAATAGGATTAGTAGTTTCCAGGGGCTACAGAGTATGACTTAACGAACTGTGCGGCTCTTTTCTCATGAGAGATGAGAATTCATATATGTGGGATGATGCCTGTGAGTTCTGAATATTGATATTCCATTTTAAAAGGAGGTTATTGAAGAGAGAGTATATACAGCTTTCTCTAAAATTTAGCACTATTTCAATCTTGGGACTAAATACATAATGAATGCTTAATGTTCCTCATCTTATCCATAGTCTCCTTTTAAGCGTTATAAATAATCAATATCTGTTTATTGATATTAAGTGAGTCCAGTAGGGCAAGTAAAGAAGGAAAACTGGCAGCAAAAGAGTCAAGAAGAAATTGTCAAGTCCATAATTCTCCTCTGAGCTACTAATGTCTCCAAATGAACGTATTCTTTTATGAAGAATTCATCCCCAGGTTCCCACACACCCTGGAAGAGGTTGAATGTCTTTCCAAGAATTTCACTATGTAAGGTATTCATTATGGGCCTAGGTTGGGAAATGAAGGCTGTTTGTATCTCAAATTAACTTCTAGTCAGACTTTCCTTCCTCCACAACTAATTGGTGTGACCTTGAGTGTATCTTCTCTTGAATATCGTTGACATCCATCTGCTATGAAGATGAATTAGTTATTTAGGTAGCAATCCAATCTACTGGTTTAGCCAAAGTGCATCCATTCCTCTTCAGGCCTATTAAGCTGTGGATGAACTTTCAAGTTAATGCACAGTGCAATCACTACCACTCTGGAGATGTCAGACACCTAAATATTTTCTATTCACTAATGAAAAACTTCTTCCTAAAATAAGAGGGATAGAAAGAAGAAAGGAGGAGGGACGAGGGGAAAAAGTCAATAAAGACCCAGAGATTCAATTAAGAGTTTAGATATCTGCCAGCTTTTATTAGCTCCAACTTTGACTTACACTGCTCAGGTCAGCAAGTGGTCAGCATGGAAGCAGTGGGGAGGAGAGGAAAATTGCATCTGAGTCTTGGATAGAGAGAGTATCAAGTCTCTTAAATGGCTAAAACAAGACAATTGGCCTTAATGAAAGTAAAAGTAACATTTTATTACTGGGAAAGGATAAATTTCTCTACAACCCACTAGCCAGCATGAGGGGCTTTCACATTACTACACGACATATCAGATGTACCAACAAATCTTTACAGGTGACTACTCCCTCTTACCATCTGCGCACATGGACAATCCTTAGAGAAACAAAAGGTTTGCTGTCTATACCTAACTAAAAAGAGTATACAGTCTGAGATACTGGAAAATTTTATTTAGTAACAAAATATGAAATAGTATTAAATGTTTTCTGAATTGATTTTTGTTCACTAGAAAAAGAAAAATGTATACTGGCATGAGAATTTGACCAACTGCATTGACATACGTTGCCCCAGAATGTTCTCAAAGCAATGTCATTGGGTAAACATCATTGTCTGTGGTTTAGAACTAAAGAAATGGATCTCAGTGGGACGACAAACATGCTTGAGGTAATACAGATTTCGTCATTTCACATCCAAGTGTTTTGATTTTACACTGTACTTACTGTCACTACTACATTCATGCATGAAATAAACATTTGTTCAGCATCTACCATATGACAGTCAGTGTTCTAGATACTGGAGATACAACAGTGAATGAAACCGACAAAAATCCCTGACTTCATGGATATCACATTAAACAAAATTCTTCAAGTCTTGTTTATTTATCTTTTAAATACTTGAGGACAATACATGATGGCATTTTAATTTTTTTTTTTTTTTTTTTTTGGTTTGCTGGCTTGTGTGTTTTCTAAGGCAAGATTTATTCTCAATTACTCATTATGCCCCAAAGAGTCATGTTACTTTGGTTTCATCTAAGTATTTAAGCTCCTATTATGTGTTTGTGACTAGACCAGGCATTGGAGATGCATAAATTAAACTATGACAGTGGGAGTTGAAGAGAGTGGATTACAGATTTTAAAGAAATAATGGGAATTCTGATTTAAGCTGGTAGATTGAACACGTGTTTACGTTACCTCCTTTTGAAACACCACTGTTTTGAAATTAAATGAGTGAAAAATCATGAGGTCATAAGGGCAAGGGTAATAATAAAAAAGTACAGCAAAGGATGAGATTAAATGTAGGGAAAGAAGACACAGTTCAATGAGACAGAACTGACTGAGCTCATAGGGGAAAACTGAATGATTATAAGGAAAGGTGGTTAGGTGATTGCAATAGGTAGCCCAGTTTGTATTTCAGAATACCAGAAAGGCTCAAGAGTTGAAGAATGTGACACATCAGCAGTCAGGGTCACCGGCAGGACTAGGAATGGGAGGATTGTTTAGAAATTTGCTTGCAATGCATTTGACTCTTAGATCTCATTCCCCATCCCACAAAGAGGATAATCCCACCTTACTGATATCTGTAGAATATGGGTTATTTACTCACTGGAGGAGTTGAATTAGAGAGATATTTTGTTTTGGGGATGCTGCACATAGTGAGGGGCAATATTGAAGTCATGTGACTTCAGTAAACAGGCTACCTTGAATCCTCTCTCCACCCAGCCCCATTCTCTTATTCACCTCTATGGAGGGCAACTTCTGACTTCATTCAACATTCCCCACTTCCTAGTACTTAAGCCCTTGTGAATTCATTCATTTGAGTGTGGCTGTGACTTGATGACTTGCTTCTAATCAGTAGACTATGGTAAAAAATAGAAACTCAAAAAGGAGAGGTAGAATAATCCATGCAGAAAGGCACACAATAAAAATATAGCAGAGAGAAAAAGAGACTGAAGTGTAGTAGAATAATGAAAGAATTAATCTTCAACAGAAAAAGGAATATCTCATGCTTTGGGATGGAAGGAAATAGTCTAAAATGACATATTGATGCAGACATGAGAATTAATATGAGATCAGAAATTTTTCTATATATTTCTGGTTTTTTTTTTCTGAAAAGGGAAATGAGATTATTTGTTATGCATTGTTAAAAATATGGGAGAAAATGGTGAAATGTGAATGTATCAGGTTCAGTCAAGAAAGCAGAAGTCATCTTATTCAAATACAAGAATGAAGGATTTTACTTCAGGGAATTAGTGATTTACACAAATATTAGAAATGCTGAGAGAATGAAGGCCAAGTAGCCAACATGAAGCATCTCAGCCTTTTGTTACAAAATGGGAGATTCCCAAGAGATTCTCACGGAAACCGAGAGAAATTTCAAAAGGCTTTAGAAAGATCTGACCAAATATCTTGGTCTGCATAAGTGAGTGGTTCTTAATCTGCTGCAAATTCTATGTCTACCTGGACATCTGACTGCAACTGCCTCCAGAGAAAAATTACTTCCCCTCACCTGGAAAATCCCACGTGAATTACTCTCATTGGCAGATGCTAAGTGGCCAGAATTACATAGAAAAAGGGACTCTGGGAAATGTCATTTCCTCTATGCAATTTAGAAGATATCTGTGAAACGGGCAGTAATAATGGGATGTTGACAACAAGACAATTTGGTATGGAAAGTGTTTTTGTAATGTGTCATCTGTGACAGCCTCTCTCACATTTTGAATGCCCTGTCTACATTTTTACAGTCTCTCATAATATAAATCCTGCTTTACCAATGTAGGATTACCCCCAAAACTATATCTCCTAGCTTTCCTTGTTGTTAAGGACTATACATGTGTAAGCTCTTCAGTTTGTTATACCATGAAAGATTAATATAGAACATAATTATGAGGAGAAAGGGGCAGGACACAGAACATACAGCTTTCTCACACAGATTACAGTGGAAGCAACACAGTTTTGAATTCAACTGAAGTTGTATATTTCTACTATGAAAGTTTCTTGATCTTGTAAGTGACAGAAGCTTTGTTGATGGATTATGTCCATGATATGGCTCTAGAAGTTATTCCTATAACCTTAGTCTGGAATTTGTTTTTCAGTCCACCCAACAAGTCTACAAACTGTCTCTGGATTTAACAAAGCCTTGTCTACTTCAATTAGGCGCATTTTGTGTTGTCTACAACAAATAACACTGGTTAAATCTATGTGATTAGGAAGAGGGGTGAAGGCTTGGAAATGCTGCTCTTGGGATAAGAGAAGAGGATGATTAGTAGGATCCAAAGAGATGGTATACCAGCTGATATAATTGTGTTGTGCTGTTTTGTGGACAATAACCCAAGTTTGTTGTTTTTCTCTAGCAGTCTGAGATGCTCAGGTTATGAAGCAGAGAAAGTAGATGCTTGCATTAACCCAGACTTCTCCTAATTTTATAATGGAAAGAACTAAATCACCAAATAGTTAATTCATAATCTCAGGCAAAGAAGTGGCAGAAATGCAAGTTGGACCTATGTTCATTCAAGTCCACACAGAGTGATGATTCTCTGGAGACGATAATTTCTCCCTTACAAACTGCTTCCTTCACTTAGGACTCAAAAAGCCACTCCACAGAAAAGAACTCTCTGTCTCAATATTAATTAATGTTGACAAATGTACAGATATTTCATGTGAATTAAGATCATGTGAATTAAATGTTTAATGTTTTGTTGTCTAGAATGAAAGTTGCTGGAATCTATTAAAATTTATCTGATAATTATACTTAGGAAATAAATTATGTCATAATTCTACCAAGTATATGTTATTGTTTAGAAAGTTGCTAGTAAGAAATAGAACTGGGCTGCAACACTAGACAGACAGGAACTAATGCCCACAGAGGAAGTAAAACAAACAAACAATAAGCCATCACGTCACATTATCACTCTCGTATTGTTTTTGAACTTGACTGTGTTAGGAAGAGACTTAAAAAGAGGAAAATTGCGGGAGTTGAAAAATTATCTCTAAAATATAAGTTTTTATATGTATTTCCACTTCCCCACTTTTTAAAATATTACACATTTATCTATTCACAAATACTAATTGTTAGGTATTTCCAGGTGATGGGGAGGTAGGAATAAACAAGACAGAAAAGATCTCTGCCATTAATGAAATATGTAATTTTTTGGGAGAAAGTGACATTTAACAAATGATCATACACATAAATCATCACAAATTGCTATGAGTGCTAAGGGAAAATAAAAATTAGCATATAATAGGCATTATATTTTAGATTTGGGAAATGTAAAAGGTCTTTCTGAGAAGTTTATGATTAGCTAACACTTAAATATTGAGTTGGAATTAGTCATTTTAATAATGAGTGCCAATTATTTCCAGATAGAAGTAGCATGTGCAAAGATCCTGAAGCAAGGCATAACATATCAGCCCCTACAGAGAAGCAATGATTTGAAATTCTATGAAACACGTAGTTTTTGTTACAGAATGCCAGGGGTTCAGTGGGCATCCTGTTGCTTGGTGCACAAAAAACTAACCACTGAGAAAATTGCCAGGAAAGAAGGTTTTTTTATTTGGGTGATATCAGCCAAGGGAAATAGGAGATTCATTCTCAAATCTGTCTCCCTGTCCCACTGAAGACAGGAGTTCATATATTGAGGCAGGAATGTAGAAAACAGGAATTAGGGTAAAGTGAGGAAGAGGAGTTGGTAAACAGGAATTGGGGAGGAGTAAGGAAGAGGGGTTAGCAAACAGGCAGAATCTCGGCATCTCACCATGTGGATGTGATCATCTGGTATGTTTCAGTTCCTTGATATTATAGGCCTGAGGGCAGGTTTCCTAAAAAGAACTTGAATAAAACAAATGTAAATTTCAAGCTTAAAACCAGAGGGTCAATTACTATGTTTATTAAAAAGAAACTGTGACCATTAGTTCTGTGGAGGAGTTGAGCTGGCTTTATTTTGACAGCATAAAGAGCTACATTTCTGTAATTCCTGTAGTATCCACATACACATGCTTGTACATGCTCATGCGCATACAGAGGCTGCACACACACACATGCTTGTACTTTACCTTGTTGCGGCTTCTGTAAGCTTCCTTGTGCTGGTAAATTTGGATAGCCACATTTATAAATGCATGTTTTAAGCTCCAAAATAAATATTTTTAAGACTTTAACCTATTACATAGAGTCTGTGCTGAGCTCTGGGATCTGAGTAGACTGGATCTGCCAAGACGATTCATTTTGAATGAGCTCTTCTCTGCATTCGGCCACCTAGTGTTAAGCCTTTGTGTTTCTGTTGCCTTAGTGTGAATGGTCTCTGTGCTTGTTTCATTTCATTTCAAATCTTTCTGGCCCTGGATTAACCTTCCTTCTTGAGCCCTAGGTTTTCTAAATGGGCAATGTTACCTCAAATGACTAAAAGGATTTGGGAGCTCTCTAAGCCTTGCTTAAGAAAGTACATTCTGAATATACTTCAAATCCTTAGCTATGAATTTATTTGTCAGAGAAAGTACATTCAGCACATAAGTAAAAGAAATATAATACCCAAATATGACACTGAAAGGAAAGGTGAAGCAGAGAGAACTTGTTATCAAATTAGCAGTACCAGATTAAACAAACGAGGAGGCCTACAATGTCTACTTGGTGACAAAGGAAAATAAAAATGTCATCAGTACTATTTCCAAAATAGGGCTGGAATGAGAGGACTAGTGGGTGCTGGAGAAACGAACTGAAAAATGAGAACAAGGTAGAGATGGACTGTCCATTTTATTTATGTGTTTGAAGAAAGGTAACAGAAATGCTAATTTTGCCATTTTTAAATTTACTTAAACCTGAAATCGATGGAGCAAAAGCAAAAACCCACAAGGCCAGCCAGCCTTATGGTTTGGATAATGCCCATTGTGTGGTTCATTAATTGTATGTCTCATCCGTCATCTGTCCCGTCCCTTGAGAATTTCCTGGGAGCGAGGCTGGAGGCTTCCCCGGAAGTGTGCTGAGGATTTGGAATATGCTACTCTGGGAGTTCAGGGTAGGCAGAGAATTCAACCCTATGAAACACAATACTTCCTTTTTATCAAAGATATTTTGTGCAACCCCCTTACAGTTCCGAAATTTATCCATTCACATGCACATATGCATGCTTTATACTAGTGTCAGTATAGATGGAAAAAAAGAACTTCCCAAAAAAGAAGCAGTGGCGGGGGAAAATTACAATATTTGAAAATAACATAAAACAGAAATAAAAAGAATAATTTATAATAATGTGCTAGCTATAATATGAAAAGTTAAAAAATTAAAAATATTTTACACTAAAACAATAAGAATTATAATATATACATGTTCAGGTATATGGTATTAATGGCTTAAAATGAGATGCTTGCTTCTACGTTAGTGGAGCAGTCTGAAAGCAATAGCTACATATACAAAGCAATACAGGTGTGTTGCAGATGATTCAATTACTTCAAGCAGTATTGCTGTCAGCAATATAACTTTCCAAAATTGTAAATAATTCTTTTTAAAACCTCTGAAAAAAACCTAAAGAGTGATATTTTCTTGATTTACATAATAGTTGCATTCCAGGGAAATTCAATATATATTAAAACTGTGCACAAAATACTTTTTTGTTTTTCTGTAAAACTGAATTACAGTCTAATCACAGATAATTATAACTAGTTTGTTCTCCTACACCCACCATTGTACACTTCCGTGATGGAAATATGAATATACAGGCCTAAGCACACATGTATATTTATGACCCGTTCTCCTTGTGATCTCAGTGCTCATATCTCCAAATTTCTACTCAAATATTTATATTTAAAGGTATAAATGGCGTTTCTAACTTGGTATTTCTGAAACCAATTTTTTTCTCTATGACCCACCCCCTCCCCATCTCCTCCCAACAATCTGTCTTTCCCCTTTTCTATTCCTCATCTTAGTAAATATCACCTCTTAGAATGACGTTGCTTTGGCCAAAACTCTGACCTCCTCCTTGATTTTGCTTTTGCTGTGTGCCCTACATTCAATCCACCAGAAGTCCTATAGGCTTTACTATCAAGACAGTCTAGACTGATTCAACAGTTTTTCTATGGCAGCTACCACCTGGGTCCAAGATGCTAACAGCATTCACCTGAATTGTTTTGTTTTTTTTTTTTTTCTTTTGAGTTGGAGTCTCACTCTGTCGCCCAGACTGGAGTGCAGTGGCCGCTCCCGGCCACCGCAGCCTCGACCTGCTGGGCTCCGGCGATCCTTCCGCCTCAGCCTTCCAAGTAGCTGGAATTATAGGCATGCGCAACCACGCCCGGCTGATTTTTTGATTTATTGTAGAGATGAGGTCTCGCTGCCCAGGCGGGTCTCGAACCCGCGGGCTCAGGCAATTCACTCACCTCAGCCTCCCAAAGGCGCGGGATTACAGGCTGAGTCACCGAGCCCGGCTACCTGAATTGTTTTTAACGTTCTCCTAACAGTCCCTTCCATCCCTGTCCCTCTCTAATCTATTGCAAAAAGCTGAAACTGAAGTCTGATTACAGCTCCATCTATTTAAAGCCCCTCAAAATACTATACAGGGCACAGGTGAGCCACCTTCAACAAATCTGATCTGTTATCTGAGAAGTGTCTCTTCACTCTGAGAACCAAAGTCTAAACTCTTACCATTTTTTTCCCAGTCTTCCCTCTTACCTCCCTCACTTAACCTTCCCTTCCCCTTTTACCTGCTGCTCAAACAGGCCAATCATACTCCTGCTGCTGGGCTTTTGCACTTGGGTCATTCCTCTGCCTGGATTGCTCTTTTCTCAAGCGTCTGTAGGCCTTGCTCCTCTCCTGCTTTAGCTCTCTGCTCAACGAATACTTTCTTTTGTGTCCTGCAAGAGTGGGGAGAAAGGACATTCCAAGCACCATAGTCAATGTGAAAGCCTTATAAATGACAGAGAGACAATGAAGAGTACAGTTGGACTGTGGTCTAGGGAATAAAAAAGTAAATAATTCTGGAAACGTTACCTAGAGAAAGATTTGGAAGGATGTTGAATCCTGGCTAAAGAGTTTAACTTCCAACCTAGAGTTAATGGAAAGTTGCAAAAGCTTTTTGGGCAGAGAGTGAAATAATTCAAAAATGTTCTTCTGGATAAATAGTGTGGGACATTTCACTGGGGAGAGAGAGAGAGATTGAACTGCTAAGCTGCAGTGCTATTGCAATTGTACGAGTACAAAATAATAAGGCACTAATATAGAGAATTTGTCATTGAATTGAAGAGATTATCCACAAAAGGATTAACCATAAAATATGTCAACTGGATTGATTTGGAAGATAAGGGGTATTTGCTTAGATAACACCTTCTCAGTGAGACTTTCCCTGAAAACTTCATTTATGCATTCAGATTATATTATGTTATGTTATGTTTTATATTATATTATACTATGCTAGCAATTCCCCTTACTCCCTATTCCTTTTCTCTGATTTATTTTACTCTATTGTATTTGCTGCAAACTGATTACTGTGCACCAGTGGTCAGCAAACTTTTTCAGAAAAGGCCCAGATAGTAAATATTTGAGGCTTGCAGACCAGACATTCTCTGTTGCGACTATTCAACTCTGCCACCGAAGCATGAACACAGTCATAGATAATATTAAACAAATGGGCGTGGCCATGTTCCAACAAAACTTTATTTCCAAAAACAGATAGCAGGCCAGATTTGTTGTAGGTAGCTCACCTGTGCTATGTATGATAATTTATTCAAGGTTTGTTTTATATGTCTGTCTTCTCTGGAATGCAAGGACCAGGAGGACAAACACTTTTGTCTGCTTTGTTCATTGTGCTACACCCAGCCTCTAAAATAGTGCGGGGACATCGCATATAGCCTCTTATCAAATTATTAGGTGGGATAGAAAGAAGATAAAATGTTCCCCACTCTCTTCCTATTCATACTCGATAGTTCGAAACATTTACTACAATAAACATATGGAAATCCCTTATTTAAAAAATAAATGTTTACTCTTCATTACTGACAGATTAAATTTAAACTTCTTGCCATGGCACATAAAGTCCTGTTTTAAAGACGATATACAGGAGTTAGTGTACAGTGACCCAGAGGAGGATCACGTTTTAAGAATTAGAAGTACAATTATGAGAAAACCAGAACAAGACAGAGTCAAGTTAACTCAACTCAAAAGCGACCAATAAACAAACTGAAATTCCCATATATTCATTTACATGAGAAATATATCCATTTAGCGGACTGCTTTACGCACAGATGCCTTCCTGACACCAGGAACAGAACCTGAATATTCTCTGCTCAGTGCGTGGCCCCCTGTAATCAAATCCATATGAGAAGAAAATCTATAGTCAGAAGGTTTCTCAGTGAACTCAGAATTGCCACAGAGAGATGTAGTTTATTATTAAATCAATTGTATCTTATTATAGGTGTGAAGGGAAGCTGAGTTCCCTGGGAGCTAAATCCTCCAAGTCTTCCATGTCTAAACAGTCCTTTCTTCTGCATTGTATATTGAATTTATGCATAAAATTTTACTGGAAAAGTGGAGGATTTGCTCTGAAAAATGCAACCCACTGAATTTCTTTGTTTGATGATACTACGAACAGTTTCATCTTTTCCTGATGTTCTGATGAATATTTGGGGGGTAAAACTCACCCTATCAACTGGATTGTATTGAATACAGAATGCAGCTGTTTGATTCTTTTCTCTGTGTAATTTTATTGCTGAAAAGACTATTTGGATTGACTTTTGAAAAATTTAAGTTAATATCTCTAATTAGGTCATAGTCAAGTCTTAATCTCAGAAAGCATTGGTCTATTTAAAATGAATTTGCATATCAGCTGCGATCCATTAGATATTTATTTCATATTGGAACTTTCAGAGACTAATGTTATCTTCCTGTTTCCAAATCCTCATTGTTCTCTCACTTACTATTCTCAAAATTCTTTATCTCACTTCTAACCGCTCTCTCAACATAACTTATATTTGAGTTGCACTGAAATCTTCACTTTTGCTCAACAACAAAGACCTTATTTGCTGGTATCTTTGTGTTATTCCTCCTCCTTCTTCTTCTTCTTCTTTGGTATGCATAGTATCTCATCCTTTTATTTTTCTATTTAGAGCTTGAATTCTGAAAGCTAGCTGGCTGCATGTGGAGCCCAGTTTGACCATAGGCACTTTACTTAACCTCTCTGCCTCAGCGCCTGACCCATGAAATGGGAATACTAATAAATCTAACAAGCCGGGCTCGGTGACTAAGCCTGTAATCCCGCGCCTTTAGGAGGCTGAGGTGAGTGGATTGCCTGAGCCTGAGGGTTCGAGACCTGCCCCGGGCAACTTGGCGAGACCTCATCTCTATAATAAATCAAAAAATTAGCTGGCTGTGGTAGCGTGCACCTGTAGTTCCAGCTACTTGGAGGGCTGAGGCAGAAGGATCGCCGGAGTCCAGCAGGTCGAGGCTGCTGTGGCCAGGAGCGGCCACTGCACTCCAGTCTGGGTGACAGAGTGAGACTCCAACTCAAAAAAAAAAAAAAATCTAACTAGCAGATCATTGTGAGAATTAAATGAGCCAATTTAGTTTCTGGCATATAGTAAGTGCTCACTAAAATACTATTCTCAGTATTTTTAATGGTCTTTCAAGTCCCACATCAAGTGTCACCTCTTGTGTCAGGTCTTTTCCAGAGATACAAAAAGCAGTGTTTTGATATCATTCTGACTTAACATTTATATGACTTTTGTTATACATAGGCAAAGGGAAAGCTCAGAAGACAATGGGAAAGCTCAGGGCTACCACTGAGAAGCAGTGAGGTAGAATTAAAGAAAAATAAGGTCAATTTGAAATTAATCTGGATCTTCTGAGGCTTTCCTAAGAGTAATCTACCTCTGGATTTCTTTCATGCCTGTAAGCAGTCTTGCCGTGATGAAATTCAAAGGCCAGGATAAAAATACATTATTGTATCAAAGTTTTATGTTAATAAGATGGTTAAAGAGGGATACTGCTCCCTGAGGAAAAAGGCACATGCCAGATAGATGGAAGGAAGAAAATGTCACATGGCACAGTAATTATGCAAAATGAACTACAGGCACAAGTGTTAGGAATACAGAAAATAAATACTGATGGGATGGAAAATGTATTCGGCTAAGCATTATGCAATTTAGTTGAAGCTACTTCTCCCCAGTGTCAGAACCTCCGAAGATGCTAGCATCAGTTTTAACTTTGCTTCTGTACTCAGATGTACCTTCTAAGGTGTACAGCTGCAAATAAAATTGCTGAGCAGCTGAGAACGAGGATTCCAACCTAGTCCAGGTCTTGGCAAGTATCCTCAATGCCCTGACTCTTCTCCAACTTGGAGTATGTCAGGCAGGGTTCGCCTTCCAAAAATAGCTAACTATATCTTAGCCACATAATCCCAACCAGTGGATGCATATTTTAATTTTATATGAAGCCTAAGGTAAATAGAAAGAAAAATCTGTTATGAAAGCCCAATAGCTCTCTAAGCTACCTATTATAAAATAGTAAAGGAGTCAGAGATTCAGGGATTCAGTGTAGACTGTACTCCAGAGACATTACCCACTGTACTTATACAACTAAGGAAAGATAGATATTTTAAAGAAAATAGAAAATGTAACCTTGCAACCACACCATACAGCTTGCTATTATCCTCCAAATGTACTTTCTAATTTCCAAACTCTGTATGTTCAAGTCCTTTCTTTATACTTGGAATTCTTTCCATTGTTTCTATTGTTGGATCCAAAGGAAATCTAAACTCCACCATGAAGATTTTCTATTTACAGCGCCGTAAATAATCCTCTCACCTTTTGAATTTCTACAGTGCTAGTTTGGCTATTGTCATACAAATGGCAAAAAACATTACTAACCCTTAAGAAATTATTTCAGTTTTTCACTTGCATTTTTTATGTTAAAATTAACCTTCCCTCTTCTGTACTCCTACAATACAGAGGATAATATATACTATACTATATCCTACAGCAGTTTTCTTGTTTGAATTTAAATTTATGGTATGGAAGCAGCATAGGTTTAACGGGGAGCACCTGGAAAATGCAAAGAAGTAGGAAAATAATTTTAAAGTATGTTTTTATAATCTTGTAATGCAGATGGAGACAGATGTTTTGTGTCATCTCTAAATAGGTAAAAGTTGAGAACAAATAAGTTTAAAGTGAAGAGATGGAAAAAAAGATATTCCGTGCAAATAGTAACCCAAAGAGAGCTGGGGTAGCTATTTTAGTATCAGATAAAATATACTTAAAATTAAAAAGTGTTGCAAGAGACATATGAGAACGCTACACATTGACAAGAGGGCAAATCTGTCAAGAAGATATAGTAATTATAAATGTAAAGTCACCATATAAGAGCCCCAAAATATATGAAAAAAATTGCTGAGGCCACAAAACCGTTCTCAATAGATTTTAAAATATTAAAATTATTGGCAGTTTCTCTTATCCATGCCAGCTCAGGTACATCTCCCTTTCTTTTTTCTTGTCTTTCTTTAATAAACTTTGTTTTGAAAATTATTTTATGTATTATTATTTTCTTTGTATATTTCCTTTTAAAGACGTGGGGTACAATTCAGGATTAGGTATATAAGTGGAAATCATACAGGTAAAGTTTGGGCCTCCCATTGGTCTCCATTTTGCCTGATTTGAGATCAGGTAAACTTATTGATGTTACATGTCTCCCACCCCCCTTCTCCAGCAGTATTTTGGGTACTGCCAATCCCTTTCTTATAGTATTATGGTAAATGTTCAGGGTCTGCTTAATAGTGATTATGTGTTATTTTTAAGCATAATGGAATGAAACTAGAAATAAAAGAAGAAAAACTGGAAAATTCACAAATGCGTGAAAATTGAACAACACACTGTTAAACAACAAATAAGTAAAAGAGGAAATCATAAAGAGAATTTGAAATAATCAGAGATTAATAAAAATGAAATATAAAATACCGACAGTTACAGAATGCAGAGTATTACCATATTATTCACAGTAGCTTAAAAAGTAGAAACAAACCAAATTGTCCATCAACAAATAAATATATAAACAAAATATGGTATATATATAAAATAGAATATTATTTAGCCATAAAAAAGGAATACAGTTCTGATGCATGCTACAATGTGGATCAACCTTGAAAACTTTTTGCTAAACAAAATTAGCTACATATAAAAGGAGAGCTAGTGTGTGATCTCATTTGTATGAAACATCCAGAACAGTCAAATTTATAGAGAAAGAAAGTGGATTAGAGGTAAACAGAATAAGAAATTATTGTTTAATGGCTACAGAGTTGCTGTTTAGGGCACTACAAAAGTTTTGACGACAGTGTTATGCTTGTAAAACATTGTGACTGTAATTAAAGGCCATTTAGATATACACTTAAAAGTGGTTGAAATGTTATTTTTTATATATATTTTACAACAATTTAAAAAGTACCATGTAGATCCTAACCCACACCAATAGAATTAGAACTTCTAGGTCTGAACCTGAGAACTGTTATCATTCTTGTTTTGTTTATTAAGCCCATTAGCTGTTGAATCGAATGTTTAGCCAGAGGTGAGTTTATTCTTGGTTGTTTTATCATTTGTTGTTGTTGTTGCTATTGTTGCCATTTTAAGCAAGTCTCTCTTTCATTATATCTTCTAACTGGTTGTTATTTATATATGCTAACTATTTCTATATATAAGAGTTTATTTCTGTATAACAAAGTTCTATACAGCCAAACCACCTCATCGTCTTTTCTCATTGCTTGTGACAGTTTCTCAACTGAATACATATTAGTTCTAGGTAAATAACCTTACCCATCCTAAAGAAAAACAAAATAATGAAATACTGATACGTGCTACAACATAAATAAGCTTCAAAAAGTCTATGCTAAGTGCAAAAATCTAGACACAAAAGGTCACACATTGTATGATTCTATTTGTATGACATATTCAGAATTTTTAAATCTATACAGACACAATGCAGATTGGTGTTTGCCAGGGGCTGGATCATGGGGGAAAGCAGAAATAGGGAGAAATCACTTAATAGATAAAGGGTTTTACTTTGGAATAATAGAAATGTTTTAGGAAGTAGAAAAAGGTGGCTATTACAAATATTCTGAATACACTAAATGCTATTGAATTGTTCACTTTAGAATAGTTAATCATATGTAATTAAACCTCAATAACTTATTATTTTAAACAAAATTAAGTCAAAGGGATATTTTGTAAAGGTAAATGAAACCTGTCAAATGTCAAAAAATCAATTTTCATATTTATGTGGATTCATGTTGGACTCATCATTCTGTTATCCTTTTTTTTTTCCTTTCTGTACAGCCATTGACAAATACTACAATATTTTGGCCACTGGAGCTTAATAGTAAGTTTTAAAATGGAATGGTGTGAGTCTTCTGTGTTATTTATTTTTAAAACGGACATAGTATAAATCACAATTGCAAAGATGTGGTATCCATCTAGGTGCCCATCCAATGAGTGGATAAAGGAAGTGTGGTACGCATATATTATGCAGTACTACTTGATCCATAAAAAAGAACAAAATAATGTGCATTGCATCAACTTGGATGGAATTAGAGGCCATTATCCTAAGTGAAGTGACTCAGGAATGGAAAATCAACTACCACATGTTCTCATTAAATAAGTAGAAGCTAAGTTATGGGTCTGCAAAAACATGCAGAGTGGTATAATAGACACTGAAGACTCAGAAGGGAGGATGTTAAAGAAGGGAGGTGAGGAATTAAAAAGTTACTTATTATGTACAATGTTCACTATTTGGGTAATTTGCACACTGAAAGCCCAGACTTCACTACTCTGTTAATCCATGTAACCAAAAACCACTTGTATTTCTAAAGTTATTGAAATTTTAAAAAATCAAAATTCAATAAGATAAAATTGATTTAGCTATAGACATATAAATTTTAAAATGGACTTGTCTATATCTACCAAGAAATAAATTCCATTGAGATTTTGAGTGGGAGTGCATTGCAAATATAGATTATTTTGAAAAAATTGGCACCTTAACTACCTTTTATCCTTTTATCCATGAACACAGTATGCTTCATATTTATTTAGATCTCTCAAATTTTGCGTTATCATTAATTTGTAGTTTTTAGCATATAAATTCTGCCTGTATGTGGTAAGATGTACACTTAAGTTATTCATTCTCTTGGGACATTTGAAGTTGGTAGCTTTGTTTTTCATTTTAATTTTTCGATTTTTCATTATCAATATAGAGAAATAAGATTGGTATTTGTATGTTGACATTGTATCCTGCAGCCTTACTTAACTTACTAATTAGCTTTAGGAGCTTTTTAAAATTTTTTTTGTAGATTCCATGGGATTTTTCTATGTGGACAAATTATGTTATCTATGAATGAGAAATTTTTATTTCTCCCTTTGCAATCTGTGCACACTTTATGTTTTTCTTGCCTTATTTCACTGTCCAGGAATTCTAATACAGTATTGAATAAGAGACGTGAGAAAAAAGCATCCTTACTCATTTTTGATTGTAGGAAAATCATTCAATCTTCCACCATTACATATAATGTTAGCTATAAATGTTCTTTATCACATTGGCAAAATCATATTATATTAATTTTTACCATTCTTATAATAGATGCTAATTTATTTTAAAATATTTTTTCTGCATCTATTGACATGATCATTGATTTTTTTTGTTCAGTGTATTAGTAGGTGAATTACACTGATGTTCTAATATTGAGACAGCTTTGCATTATAATCTTTGCTTGGTTGTGACATATTCGTTTACTTCATGTATTTCCAGATTCAATCTGCTAATATGCTTCTTAAGTTCTTTATTTTGAAAGAATTTGAGCTTTACATAGAAGTTGAAGAAATATTAGTGAGAGCTCCTGTGGACCTTTCACCCAGCTTCTTTAAATGATAATATATTATATAGCCACAGTGCAATTATTAAAACCAAGAAAGTGACATAGGTACAGCACTATTAAATAAACTACAGACTTTATTTAGATTTAATAATACAAACCTGTTTTATCAGTTTGAAATTAAGCTTCTCCACTCCTAAAGCCCTGGCAACAATTGATCTGTTCTCTGATTTTGTCAATTAAAAAGCATTATATCAATTGAATTATACATTATACATGAAATGCCGAGGAGTGTGGTTGTTCAACCAAGTAATTCCAAACTGTTTTCTGGAGTGGCACTACCATTTTTCATTCCTACCAATTATGTATAAGAAATCCAGTTGGACTGCATCCTCATCAGCCCTTGATTTTGTCAGCATTTTCTGTTTATTTTAGTCATTCTAATAGATAGCATCTCATCATCACTTAATTTGAATTTCTCTAATGATTAATGATGTTGAACATCTTTTATGTGCTTATTTGCCATTCATATGTACTCTGGTTAAATGTCTGTCTGAGATGTTTGCCCATTTTCTAATTAGATTGCTTGTTATCCTGTTAAGTTTACAATGTTTTTAAAAAATATTCTAGATCAAAATATTTTGACAGATATGTGATTTGCAAACATTTTTGAGGCTTTGGCTTATCTTCTAACTCTTAAAAATTCATTTTGCAGTTTAAAAGTTTTTAATTCTGATGAAGTTTAATTTATCATTTTTTAATTTTATGGATGGCGATTTAGTGTCATGTCTAAGAACTCTTTGCCCAACCCTAGATTACACAGCTATTTCCCCATGTTTTCTTCCTAAAGCTTTATACTTAAAAAAATTTAAATCTATGATTCATTGTGAATTATTTTTTGTATAATACAGACACTTTAGGTTAGAGATTTTTTTTGTTTGTTTTTTTATTTTCTGGCATGTGTCAGTCTGATTGCTCCAATATCATTTGTTGACAAGACTTATTTCTCTACTGAGTTGCTTTTATACTTTTGCCAAAAATCATTTAGTAGTGTTTGTATGACTTTATTTCTGTGCTGACTATTGTGTCATCAATCTATAGGAAAAGCCTTTGTCAATATCCTACTACCTTGATTACTGTAAATTGCTAACATTTTGTTGAGAATCTTTAATCTAAGAGCACGGGGGAATAGTATTCTGTAGCTTGCTTATCTTGTATTGTTTTTGTCTGTTTTTGGTACTATGGTTATCCTGACCTCAAAAGATGAGTGGGAAACTGTTTTCCCTTCTTTTATTTTCAAGATATTGTTTAATTGGGGTTATTTATCATTAAAATGTCAACAAAATTTATTTTTGAAATCATATATAGGTTTGTAATTTTTCTTAAAGAAGGCTTGTAAGTACAACTTCATTTTATTTATGACATTTATTTAATTTGTTTACTAGATTCAGTTGAGCTACTTGTTCTTGTGAATCTTGATTGGGGGGGGAGTTGAAGTCTCACTCTGTCACCCAGGTTAAAGTACAATGACTTCTTCACAGCTACTGCAGATCTATTGGGTTCAGGTGATCTTCCACCTAAACTTTCCAAGTAGCGGGAACTACAGGCATGTGCCACCACACCCAGATAATTTCTTACTTATTATAGAGACCAGACCTTGCCAAGTTGTCCAGGCTGTTCCTGAACTCTTGGGCTCAGGCAATCTTCTCGCCTCCACATCCCAAAGTGTTTGGATTACAGACGTGAGCCACTGTGGTTGGCCAGTTTGTATCTTTCAAGGAATTGATCAATTTTATCAATTATAATACTATAAGAAAGGGATTGGCAGTAGTGGGAAACTGTCAGGGGAAGGGGAGGGATTGGCAGCTGAGGGAAACTGCTAGGGGAAGGAGGGCATACCTCATCAACAAGGATGCCTGCATAATCAACGTTTGTATACCTAACCCTGAATTGTATACTCCACATTTTTGTAATTAAAAAAATGAAAAAAAAAGAAAAGCATCCCAACTAAAAAAAAAAATTAAAAAAATAAAAAAAGTTGTCAAATATGGGGGTATAGTAGTTCTTGTAATATTCTGCTATTATTTTTCTCTATAGGGCTGAAGCGAAATCTTCTCTTTTGTTCCATGGTGGTAATATGGGTACTGCAATGTCTCTCTCCCCACCCTTTTTTGGTCTGTCTAGATGTTTACTAATTGTACTTATCTTTACAAAGAGTCGACAATTGCTTTCACTAATATTCTTTATTGTATTTCTGTTTTTATTTTGATTATTTTTTTCTGTTTTCTTTTATATTCATTTACTTTTTCTTGATTGGGTTTGGTCTTCTTTTTCTAGTTTTGTAAGATGAAAAGTTAGATTATTTGAGACCTTTCTTCTTTTCTAATATAAACATTTAATGCCATAATTTTCTAAGTTCTGTTTTAGCTGTATCTTTAACTGTTTTAATGCTGAATTTTTTTCTTTTTCTTTTTTTTTAGTTGAAGTCTCACTTTGTCTCCCAGACTGGAGTGCGTGGCACGCTCACGGCCACCCCAAAGTCGACCTGCTGGGCTGCTGAGATCCTTCCACCTCAGCCTTCCAAGTAGCCGGAACTGCAGGCACATGCCACCGAATTTTTTATTTTCAATCAGTTCAAATTGAAAATGGTTGGATTTACTTATAATATTTAATTAGGAATTTTCTCTTTCTCATTTCTATTTTTCTTCTTCTGTTTTCCCTTTTTTTTTTGCTTGAATATTTTTTAGTATTCTATTTTATCAATTGCATCCTGGCCTCTATTTATCTTTCCATACACCTATTCTATATATTTGCACTAGGGACACTCACATTTTTGCAGTCTCCTTAGAGTTAATATTTTGCCATTTCTAATAAAATTCAAAAACCTAAAAATAAAAGTCTCTTTGTCCTTCTACCTTTATGTAATAAGTGAGTATCATATTATTATATCTGTATCCATTGAAATATCTACGGATGTTATCAGTTTTACTTTTTGCAGTCATATATTTTTAAAACTTAAGAAGAAAGACATAGTCTATTAAATTTCCTCAGGTATTTTATTATTTCTGATGCTCTATTTTTTTATTTCTGAAGTTGTAGTTTTGTTCTTTTATCATTTTCCTTTTGTATTAAAATTGCCTTATGGCATTTATTTTGCAATAAATTTACTAGCAACAACTTTTTTTTTTTAATCTGAAAATGCTTTTATTGCACTTTTATTCATACTTTTTTTTTTTTTTTTTTTGAGTTGGAGTCTCGATCTGTCGCCCAGACTGGAGTGCAGTGGCCGCTTCCGGCCACTGCAACCTCGACCTGCTGGGCTACGGTGATCCTTCTGCCTCAGCCTTCCAAGTAGCCGGAATTACAGGCATGCGCTACCACACCCAGCTGATTTTTTGATTTATTGTAGAGATGAGGTCTCGAACCCTCGGGCTCAGGCAATCCACTCACCTCAGCCTCGCAAAAGCGCGGGATTACAGGCTGAGCCACCGAGCCCGGCTATTCATACTTTTTTTTTTAGAATTGCCTCTGAACTCCATGATTTCTACTGAGAGATCTGCAGCCATTGGAATTGTTACTTTATGCATAATGTGTTGATTACCTCTGGGTTTTTATAAGTATTTATCTTTAATTTTTAGAGGTGTGATTGTAATGTTCCTAGGCTTTTTCTTTCCTTGAGTGTGTGTATGTGTGTATGTCAGTTTATCCTATTTAGAGTTTTGCTGAGCTTCTTAGATTTGTTAATGTATGTCTTTCAGCAAATCTGGGAAGTTTTCAGTGATTGTATCATCTTTTATTCTTCTTTCTGTACTTTTCTCTTTTCCTTCTTCTTCTGAAACTCCAATAACATGGATAACAGACTTTTTGTTATTGTCCCACAGGTCTCTGAGTCATTTGTTAATGTTTTTTCTATCTTTTAATCTCTATTGTTTTGATTGAATAATTTCTATTGATATATCTTCAAGTTTACTAACTTGAAGTTCACAAGTTCCTCTGTCATTTCTACTTTTCTACTGAACTAATTCAGTAATTTTCACTTATTTTTATTTATTTATTTATTTTTTTTTTAGTTGGAGTCTTTCTCTGTCATCCAGGCTGGAGTGCAGTGGCACACTCATGGCCGCCCCAGCGTTGACCTGCTGGGTTCTGGTGATCCTTCCCCCTCGGCCTTTCAAGTAGCCAGATCTACAGGTGAGTCCTACGATGCCTGGTTAGTTTTTGGTGTATTGTAGAGATGAGGTCTCGCCAAGTTGCCCAGCTGGTTGATCCCACGGGCTCAGGCAATCCATTTGCCTCCCAAAGTGCTGGGATTACAGGCTGAGCCACTGAGCCTGGTCTAATTCAGTGATTTTTGAAATGTCAGATATTATATTCTTTAGTTCTAAAATCTCCATTTCTATTTTGTTCTTTCCATACTTTCTATTTGGGGGCTGAAAATTCTCACCTTTTTAAAATTTATGCACAGACTGTTTTCCTTCACTGCGTAGAGCATAGTGGTAAAGACTGCTTTAAAGTTTTTTCTAAAAGTTCTAACAACTGGGGCATCTCTTAGTTTTATTTTCTGTTGAGAACTGGTCACATTTTCCTGATTCTTTGCACATCAGTAAATATTTTTATTTTCTTCTTGACAGTATGAATGCAAACTCTGTCCTGCTATAATCTTCTAGCAGAGTTGGCAGACATATTTGCACAGTTAGTAAATATTTTAGGTTTTGTGAACCTTACAGTCTCTGTGTAACTTTTCAGCTCCACAGCTATATGGTAAAGACGTTCATTGACAGTACATAAATGAATGGGCATGGATGTATAATCCCAAAATTTTACGTACAAAAAGGGTGGTGGACCGAATTACCCTGCTTGTTGCAGTCTGTCAGCTTCTGCTTTAAATAATTATTTCATTGCTGTGGTTTGTTTCAGTGACAGTCGATCTAGTTAGTTTCAATTGCAAGAACTGTTTCATCAACTGTGGTCAATGATTCAAATCTCAGTTCAATTCTGCAAGTTTTTGCTACTCTGACTACAGCTGTGAGGGTTCATACACAGATCAGATTATTTTTTTCTCTAGCTTACTCTGTTATTATAGTATCCTATATACTTCAGTGTCTATAACTATTTTTTTTTTTTTAGTTGGAGTCTCACTCTATCCCCCAGGCTGGATTGCAGTGGCATGCTCATGGTTACCATAGCCTTGACCTGCTGGGTTTAAGGAATCCTTCTGCCTCGGCCTTCCAAGTAGTTGGAACTATAGGCACATGCTACCGTGCCGGCTTATTTTATTAATTTTTTTATTTCTGTTTTATTGTGGAGACAAGGTCTCACCAAGTTGCCTAGGCTGGTCTCGAACCCCTGGCCTCAGGCAATCCTCTCTACTCGGCCTCCCAAAGTGCTGGGATTACAGGCTGAGCTACCGCACCTAGCCATCTAGAAATTTTTAATTCCTGTTTTCTCTGGCCAGAGAGACAAGGTTTCTATTTAAGTTTTACTCAACTACACTGACACCACTACCTCCCCAATTGGAATCCACCCTTGGGGAAAACCTATTAAATTAAACAGACAAACAAACAAAAAAGACAAATCATGAAATTCATTCCTTTGCTGGCTGTTGAGTTTTGACTTCACTCAAAAATCCACTGTATTTTTTTGTTAGTTTGTTTTGGGTTTTTTTACACTTAAAGATTTCCAGTTACTTGAGTTTTTGTTTGTTTGTTTGGTTGGTTTTTATATTTTCTCCATAGCTTTTGGTTTTAATCAGTGGGAGGAATGTAAAGTAGTTGGTTTCAACCACTAAAGAAGACCCAGACTTGGTCCATTCACTTTTCTTGTAGAGATCTACTTCTTCACATAGATCATAAACACCTTGGGGTCAGGAATCATTTCAGATTCTTCATTGCATTTTTCTGAGGAGAATGTCTTAAAATATTAGGCCTTCTGAAGTATTGGTTAGTTGACAATTTGACTCCTTGTGGTCTCATGGATGTTAGGAGTAAATTTGAAAGTCATTTATTTCAAGCTACTTATTTTACAAGTGAGGTTCAGATAGTTAGAATTACCTATCTAAATTTTTACAGATTATGAAAAAGGCAGAGCTGGGACTGGAAGAAGGGCCTTCTGTGTGCCGGTTTTCCTTGGAATATGCTGACTCCTTTTGCAGTTCTCATAATACCATCAAGTGACAAACATAACAGAATGGAAGATGAGTTTCCTATGAAAAACAAATGAGTGGAAAAGAAAGCTGATTAAAATAATAAACATATTGGTCTTAGAAAATTAATTGATGCAGCATTCTAGGTCTTTTGGGACCCTTTAGTACTAGAAAAGGATTTTGGTGTCTCACCACATCCTATACCAGCTACAAGACTTATTTGATTTTTTAAAGGATTATGTGAAATTTGCAAAAAATATTCAGTCATTAAAAAATATATAAATAAGCAGTAAAATCCCAGGAAAATGGACTATAATAGGTCATAAAACAGGAAATGAAAAACAAGTACCATATCAGAAAATGAAGAGTGATAGCAGACCACACATGTGTAGAAAGTTAAGACAAATGTTAAGTTAAGTCATCTCAGTATCTGGGGTGGAGGGTGTGAGGTCTCTGTATGTAACAGGAGAGGGAGTTTTAGGGAAGGGAGATAGAACTGTATTATCAGTTTTTCTGCTTTTTTATTCCAAACCTGGCTAGTTTGCAGACAGATTTGTTCCTGTCAAATGAGAATGTGATGGAGAAAATGACTGTCATAATGTCTAAATATCTAGAGACCTTTGTTCAAAAAATCTGAAATATCTAGTCAATCAGGATATTCCTGTAACTGGAACCATCCCTATAGTGTATATACCTAGTGACATCTGATAAAAAATATAAATGTCATAAAAAAATGTTGCCATGCTCTAGGCTTCTAGAGTATTGTGTATATTTGTGCTTGCTATGGGGTTGTTTTAATGTGCAGTTGTGTGGGTTGGGGGTGGAAATTTCAACTGCAAGAAATGCCAAGAGTAGTTACCTATAGAAGTTTGAAATTTAGGACAAATAAAAGAAGGCATTGCGTTTCACTTTGGACAACATAATTATAAAACTAATTTCACTGAAAATGCTAATACCTGAATACAACTTTTTTTTTTTTAATTAGAAGTATCAGTTGGTTTCTCCAGCTGTAGTGCAGTGAAACGATCATGGCTTACCACAGTCTCAACCTCCTGGGTTTAGGTAATCCTTCCACTTCAGCCTCCCAAATTGCTGAGACTACAAGTCCATGCCACCACACCCAGATAATTTTTTTTTTTTTGGTGGAGACAAGATCTTGCTATGTTGTCTAGGCTGGTCTCAAAATTCCTGGGCTCAAGCAATCCTCCCAAAGTACTGGGATTACAGATGTGAGCCAGTGTGCCTGACTTATATAACACTCTCTAAGACCATATATGTCAACAACAGTGTTTAGTAATTTGATATATATTATCTCATTCTTCATCTCTATGCAATAAGTGCTTTTAAAAAAATTCTTATTTACAAATAAGGAAATTGAGATACAGAGATATGAAATATTTTGTTTATAATCAACTTGTTAAAAATCAAACCAAGATATTGTTAGCTATTTTTACTGTAGTGATCATAATATTGACGGTACATTAGGATCACTTTGAAAGTTTTTAAATATCTTAATATTATTAATTATAACCCAAGCTATAATTAAATCATAATCTTTGGAGTATAACTCCAAGTGTGGATGTATGTATGCAAGCATATATATGTATGTATATTCACTTTTTTGCAACTCCCCCTAAGTGATTTCAATTTGCAGGCAAGGTTGAGAAATACTATTTACTGTCTCCCATTATATGTGATACTTGCTAGAAAAATGTGTGATTCTTTCTGGAGCAAGGAAAGGATGTTGGAATTGGAATTAGGAAGGTCAATTAACTACACAAACCTTTACAATGTGCAAAAATTATTTGAAAAATCGGAAAGAAATGTAAACATCTATAAATAGATGATAAGATATACATATAGCCCATTTGTCCTCTTTGTGCTACTATTTCTAAGGCTAAGAAATGGAGTTTCATAAATATTACCCCTCAGTGTCCCTTAGTACCACTTTTCTAGGGATAGATAATCATAAGTATGACCCAGCATAATATTTATTTTATTCTTATTCAGATATGACACAAACTTCAAGAGAGCATGTCTGTTGTCTTCACTGCTTCTAATCTTATACCCAGAACAGAGTTTAGTTCTTAGTGCATATATAAATAAATGAACTTAAACTTCTTTAATATAATGACTATGCCTATTTGTCTGCATCCCTTACTACTTCTAACACAGTGTCTGGTTTATACTAAGTGCCTGTTAGTTTTCTAAATTTGGAATTTGACCAAAAAAAAAAAAATCAAACTTCGATTTTATTGTTTTGTTTTATCAACTGTCATATTTTCTGGTCCACTGGCCCTTTCCATTTGCATGGATAATTGGGAACTTATTTGTAAGAAAACATTTTAACAGCTCAACATCACTGAAGGACTTCATACATAATAAAATGTATACAATCATCACACTTTACTTTTCATTGAGGTTGCATCATTGCTTACCTGCAGTCACTAGCAGAGGTTCTCAACCTGGCTGCTCTTCAGCGTTACTCCCTCCCAAGACAAATTAAATAAAATTGTCTAGGGATAAAGATAGGGTATGGCTATACTTTAAAAGATCTTCAAACTACAATAACAATAACAATCAGTCCAGATTGAGAGCAACTGTGGATTTGTTACAGATATAATATTGCTTTCATATTCTTTTTCTTCTCTTTGTGGTCTGGGTTATCTAATCCTTGTATTCACATTGAATTGATTTTCCATCAAGTTCAGGGGCCAGCATCATTAGCAAATAGCAAAGGGCACCCTTTGACGTAGGGGTGCATGGGGTACAATTGCTCAGTGGTTTCTCGACTTCTCGATAAAGACTTCAAGAGCGAGTCACAGTGTGAATCAAAGTATAGTTTATTACAGAGCAGAAAACATGTTCAAAGGAGATTGCAGGTATCTTAGAGAGAAGCACACTCTTGCCTTCAACAAGAAGTTTTATATAAGTTCACAACAATGATTAAGCAAACTATCCCACAGGCTAAGAGTGGGGAGTTGCAAGTGTCTTATCACAAGTTATAATTACTGTCTCTTAAACTTTTAAGTTTACATGTGTCTCAAGAACCTGCTAAATAATGGACAGTTACTGCCTATATAGATTATGGCTTTTTTAGAATATCACGCCTCTGTGCCTTGGGTAATTCCTCATTGTTTCTATGATTTACTGCACAAGTAGTTCCACATTGCAACCTGCAAGGTGTTCAGGTATGATACGCCTGGCTGGTTGGGTGAAGGTCATGTGCTGATAAGAAAGGCACTTGAAAACTTAACCATCCTGTTCCTAATTATCTAAATTAGACATGCCTAGGAAACTTGCCTGACTACCTAAGCTAAGTGCTGTGCTATGTCTGCCTTACCTTGATGTGTGTTTGTAGCTTTAAATCAGTTATTCTAAGATCCAGTTATCCACTCAAAACATTTGCTCAAACTCATTTAGTCAGTTAAGATCTATGATTGAATGACTGTAACACTGGGACTTGGGCAGCATGGAGGGGGAAATCAGAATGGGAAAATTCAAGGTGGTACCTCTTCAACAGAGTGGGTTTCCAGAAAGCTATAAATACATTGCTCTGCTGTGTTCAGAGGAGAGTGAATAAAGGATCATTAGATGATAATAACAGACAGAATATTGAGAAAAGGTAAAATAAAAACTTTAATTTGTACTCTCATTGGTTCCAGAAATACTGGGCTGAAATGGGCAAGTGAACCCATTGGTAGGAGCAGATTCCTCAAAGATCTCAGGGAACCAACTAAGGACAGTGTGAATTTCTCTCTCTCTCTCTCTCTCTCTCTCTCTCTGTGTGTGTGTGTGTGTGTGTCTGTGTGTGTGTGTGTGTGTGTGTGTGTGTGTGTGTGTGTGTGTGTGTGTGTGTGTGTAAATTCTTATGTAGACGCCAGGGTCATCAAATTAGCCATTCTGGAATATGAACTGATTACTTGTGCCTTCTCTAAATGATCCACTATACACAATCTTAATTCTAGCAGTTGATGTGAGGTGGATCTCAGTGCCTTGATCTGAGAAGCAGCAGGGAGTAATTTATTTTTCTTTTTCTTCTTTACTTCCAGTTTAGAAAGGGTGAAAATCCAATTTCCTGAATGCTTTAAGTAAAATTGTACCATCCCTTCTTCAGAACCACCTTCCCGTCTTATCTACAAAGTTGAAGAAGCAGAAGAGATGGCTGGCAGGTGGCTTTCCCAGTGTGAAACCCTATTGGGAAGGGTTAGAGGAGAGATTACTCCTCTGGGGACAATGCCCAACATACCACTTCTCTGTAATGTCACTCCTTGGAATTTTAAAATACTACATAATGGGTATCCATTTGTTTTAAGAGTATCTTGTTTCTGTGCACCGCTCTCCACCCTCACCCAATACCCCCTTTCCTGAACATACACATAGAATCAACTGCCTGAAACATCTTCCTGAAAATCTCTTTAAAGGGAAAATTCTTGACCTGCTACTTATGGTTTTCCTGAAGTTGAAAAAGAACCCCGGGTTCCCTTTTATATTAATAAAGCCAGGCAATCTCTGACACCTCCAGGCCCTTCCTCCTTGCATCCTTCCCACCTCATTCACCCCAACTTTAACCCGAGGCTTCCAGAGCTCCTGAGAAAATCTCAGATAAGGAAAGGTTACTACTTCAGTCTTGTGACTGTAATTTACAGCTACTTCCCCTAGCAGGAGCCACATCTAGTTGTGGCATAGGAGACATTAAGGAGAAAAATGTGTCCAGATAAGAACTGCGAGTCTAGAGATTCTCTCTAGGGTTCCTGAAACCCCAATCTTGACTCCTTCTTTGTGTATGGTTATGCTATATTCCCCCCAATTCCCTGACCCCTCTACTCCCCTAGGAAGTAATTGCTTGGGCAAGCAGCCTGATAGAAATTTGTGTATTGTGTAATGTCAGACTCTGGGTAAATATGTATCCTGATGATAGAATAGTGGAATCTTTTGTTTGTGTATCTTGCTTTGTTTTGCTTTCTATTTATGTCCAAATGTCAGTTATTGTGAGTATGCCTTGCCAGTTGCCTCATTACTAACTTCTTAAAGCTTACCTATAGTGTTCACACCACAATTATGTTGCCATAGTGGTGAAGTCCGAAGAGTAATAGACATTTGAAAAATCAACAATAACTGCATGAGAGTTATAAAATGTTCTAAATATTGTGTATTATGACTTAAAGAGTCTCCTTATCCACTGTTTAACACTATGAGACAGTAGCCTGCCTTCCTTCAACTCCCTCTCCCTCCCTCTCCCCCTTTCTCTTTTCTTCCCTCCTTCCTTTTCTCCATTCCTTCCTTCTTCATGTAAACCATACTATAATTATAGTATATAAGGCACCTTGACTGGTGCTGAGGAGAAAAAACACATCCAGTCCTAGATTTCATGGTGTTTTATGTCTAAATTCTCTTAAGCTATTTTTTTTCAAAGAAATAAAAATGCTTTGGTTTATTTCACAAAAATCTTTCTGTGTGTATGTGTGTTTGATATGTACGAGTTTCTATAAATGTGTGTGTGTGTTAAGTATATGAGTATATGTTTGTGTGTGTATAGATGGGTTATGTGTATATATGTATGCTTGTGCATGTCTGTATATATATATATATATATATATATATATTTGTGCATGTCTGTATATATACATTTTCCTATTGAAAATAATTCAGTCTTGTAATAGAAACTGGGGAACAATAGACAAATCAAAGCAAAAGTAGTACCCATGTCTCTATCACACACAGCTAAAACATTGGTATATTTCCTTCTAGTATTCAATTATTCTAAGTCTCTGTTTTTGCTTGTTAATATAGGTTAAGCAAAATACTTTATTTCTAAGTCCTTTGAAGTCAGGTATCAAATTTTAGACAGAAGGCTTGAGAATGGGATTGGAATCTTCTTGTGAAACCCTGGCTGGGACATAGACCTCCCAACGTAAATCTCTCTATGGGTGACTCCCCTTGAGAAGAGATGATCTCCCCCTTTTAATGATGGCATCTATAAATATTAAACAGGGAGGCCTTGCACTTTTATCTCTCAAGTACTTTTTAATGTAGAAAGTGTGTAAGGGCACATAATTAAGAACTCAAGGGAGACATTTCAGAGCATTTCATGCCTACCAGATTAAAACTGAAGCTTTGAAAATCACCCCTCTCTGTAGGATGTGACTAATCTTTCTCATGCAGATGTACTGGGCAAAGCCTGCACAGGAGGAATGACTGTATGTTGGTGTGGCTGATACTAAATAGAATTGAACTTTTTTTTCAAGATTTGGCAGGATAAAGAGAGTGCATTAATAATTCCTTTAAATCAGGGATTCTCTCTCTCCTTAAGTGATGGCAATTATTTCTCTCACTTTGGCTCAATAGTATGATTTGTTTTTAAATCTAGCGTGTATCCGGTAATAGTAGAGAAGAAATTCAGAGCCAGTGTAGTCTTCAGTGAATTTCCAGAGTACTCTGGTCACTCTGCCTCCTTGCACAAATGGGATTAGCTCTGTTACCTCCCTATAACTTGCAGAAAGTGATTCTTCCCTCTCGACCTTTTGTTGGAAGGGAGGATAGCTCTAAATGCCATGAATCAGCTTCCTAGGTACCCTCAGTTTTTAGTCTTGTCTCAAAGCCGTCCCTCTTTGACTGGTGTCTGGTACTTTCCAACATACTTCTCAAACCCCGGTCCTCTGACACTGTTGCTTGATCACTCCTAAGGTCAGCCTCATGGGCATGCAGCCAGTGTAGTCATGCAGGGCCCTGCTCAGAAGAGCCCCACACTTGAATTTAATGCTCTGTAAATGTAGGGTTTAATGGCAGGAATCACCGGGGAACTCAGTGTTCACCTCCAGCTGCCTCCCAGGTCCACTGGGCTGAGTTCTTTACTGTTTGCTACTCCTTCTGTAGTTCTCCCATCCTGCTGGCCTCAGTTCCCCTTCCTGCTCTAGTTTGGTGATCCTTGCCACTCTCCATCCTCCAAGTTGGGTTTGGGAATAGCCTTCTGTCAGCCTTCCCTCTATCCCCAATGGGGGCCTGAGTGCAGGTTCAGCATGGTCAGGTTTGGTTTTATATCCTGAAGTCTTTTGGGGTGGAGCAGGGGGATGGCCATCCCTGCCCTGGGCTGGCAGTGCCATGGTACATTTGGCAACTTGTTAGGGGGGGAAGTTCTCATCTATCCTGAACTCAGCAAAAGGTGACAGTTTCTTGGGGGTTGTCCATCTGCTGTGGGAAGGGGAGACTTCATTTTTATTTTTTACTGATTCTGAAAATCATGTAGCTGGCCCCAGCTACCTGGCATCCATCCCCCTCTTCTTCTTTAAAAGAATTGTGCTTTCCAGAGTCCACACAATCATGTGCTGCTGAAGAAGCTAACCAATGCTGGCTGCAGGAGTGGGCCTGATTTGTCCAAGGGACCAAAAAATTTGTCCATTCCTCTTGTCATGAGTAGAATTTCAAGAATGGATAAGTAACCAATTCTGACCACAGATATTTGAGAGAATGTCGGTTGAGGAATTTTAGAGGATTTTTCTTTCTTTTTTTTTAAAAGGAAAAGAAAGATGACTTTTCCTCCTATGTTTGGATATTGTTTAATTTAAATCAAATGCCTGAACCAATAAACTAATGCAGCCATAGTGACAATAGCCAGAGGACAAAGCCATACCTGGAGATGGCAGAGCTGGTTTTTCTATGTTCTGTCATTTAAGGCCATAATGATCTGGACCAATTTGATTTGTAGCAAAAAATACCCTAACTTGAAGCATCCATTCTTTCTCTTTGCTTTTTACCTCAATTTTTATTTAGTACCATTTTTTTTCTGTTGTAAGCTGAAGTCTTCAAGTAAGTTTATAGAAAGCTATAAAAGATATAAAATGCATATGTTTGTTTTCATTTTTAAATTTTGAATAGTTGGCAGTCTCATGAGAGAAACCTCAGAAAACACACCTGGAAAAGATGAAAATACATGTTCCTGAAGTAAGTATGTCAGTCAATTTTCTAATACTTCCTCTTCTGTTGTTTATATATGCCAGTATAAATATAAACCAAAATGTTTGATGTTTCTGACATGACACCTCTACAACCTAAAAAGAAACTCTGAGGAGGAAGAACACACAAGTTCTCTCTTGTCAGATGATGTGCATATGTGAAAGGGGTTGATTGAGAGTGAACAGGCTATGCATACATATATGGTCAGCCAGAGTTATTTCTCTTCTTTTTAAGGGAGAAGCTCCCATGTCTTTCTCTCTCAACTAAGTAATGTCATTAAAATTTTGGTGCCTAGGAACTTAGTACATTGGAAGTACTCAGTAAGGATTTGTTAGCTAAATGGATACATTAATGAATGAATGAATGAAATAAATACATAAACACAAATCACAGATACTATTCATAAATTATGATTTAACACTTTATTTTATAATAACTTTTTTTCCCTGTCACTATCTATAGCTAAGATGTGGTTCTCCAATAAATTGTGAGTTATTTGAGGGTTGGGAAATTATTACACTTGTTAAAAATTACTCAGTAAAACTTATCAAGTTCTTAGTACATATTTAATAATACTTGGGCATGCTGTGTTTACTATTGATTAGAAGCATTACGATGACTGATAATTCTTTTTTTTTTTTTTTTTGGTCGGGGTCTTACTCTGTCACCCAGACTGGCGTGTCGTGGCATGATCAGGGCTCACCACAACCTCAATTTCTTAGGCTCAGGTGATCCTTCTGCCTCAGTCTCCCAGGTAGCTGGACCTACACGTACATGCCACCATGCCCGGCTAATTTTTATACTTTTTGTAGAGACCAGGTCTCACTGTATTGCCCAGGCTGGTCTTGAACTCCTGGGCTCAAGCGATTCTCCTGTCTTGGCCTCCCAAAGTGCTGGGATTACAAGTGTGAGCCACTGCACCGGGTTGGGATCCGATAATTCTAAATTTAATAGTGTTACTAAGTATAGGATCCAGTGTGTTACCATGCCTATTTATTTAACAGGTATTTATGGAATACTTACTTTATGCCAGATACTGTTCTAGATTCTGGAGATAAAATGATGAGCCAAGTAAACAGATATGGTTTCTATTTTGAAGAAAATTAGAATCAAGTATGGGTTAACAGAAAATAGATTAAAACATAAAATAAATGAAAAGGATAATTCCACATCATTTGTGTTCTAGTTCCTGACTGATATTATGAGAAAATCAAGAATATAACCAAGACAAGCCAGTGGCTGAGGGGGAAGGGAGGAATAAAACTTTTGAAGTGAGTAAGTAAAGCAATTGGAGGACAGGAGAAGGGTAATCTGTATGAATGTTGAAGTCACCAACAATGATGACAAGAATAAAGGTAGGGACAAAGAGAATGAGCCAGGACATAGCTTCCGTGAAGGAAAGGAATGGTGGACAGTCAGAGATAACAGACAAGATATGGGGTAGAGTGGCATAGCTGATGGCATGAATTCCAGGGGAAATAAAATGTTGGAAGGAAAATTGTGAACTAATTGTTTGAAAGTAGAAACAGGGAGCAGCACAAGCACCCACTCTAACCATCAGACCCAGTGGTTTGTGTCATTTGAGAGGAAATCACATTCCTAGGTAAAAACCTTCATTTAGGATAAGAGGTGAAGAGAATATTTAAAGAAAGACTGAGGATATTGAAAACCTTGTCAATAAAAAAGTTCCATAAGGCATACTGAAGGATCTGGGAACATCGGAGGGTGGACGATTGGGTCACTTTCGTAAATGTTTGAAATGGAGATGAATGTCTTGGTGATGGTGATGATGCAGAGGGTAGTAATCATGATATAGAGGACTTCTAATGGTGACCCAGGACAACAGGGATGTAAGGTGAGAGGTCTTCATTCTGAGCACAGCATTGACTATCAGTTTAAGTTGGAAGATTTGGGGAGACCGGGCAATTGATTCAAATTTTGTATTCATAACTATAATTCTACATCTAATTTCAACGTATTCTTTGTTGAGAAGTGGAGTGATACAGCAGAGAGTGCTAAAGAAGGAGGATTCAGAAATGTGGGCTACAGTTCCTACTCTAACAAACTTCATGCTATAGCTACATCACTTAACTCCCTCACCTGTAAAATGAGCAAGCGGGAGTGCATGCGTCTGTGTTCTGTCTCTGACAGGAATCAAGTGGGGGAAAAGTGGTTGGTGTGTGTTCTCAGTTTGATGGTTCTCCTTGAATTTATTTATTTATTTTCTGAAAAGCACACACTCGTTATGAGCAAAGATTCAACAGTTAAACAAAGGGAAATTTTCACCCCAGGTCTTCAGATTCTGGTTGCATAACCTAACTCTCTAATTATTTTCTAAATCTTAATTTTCTTATTTGGAATGTAAGATAATAGTAACAATATAAAATGGTTGTTGTGAAGATTAAATGACAAAATGGCGAATAGTGGGCATTAACACATTTTAACTATTACTAAATAGAATAAAAGTTTCTTGATGACATTCATTCAAGTATTGAAATTATATGATAATTCTCATATGCTTTAAAATTTTAAGATACTAAAACTTCAGCATAATGACTGAGTATACGACCTCTGGTGCTCATAATATTTTCAGGTGAAGAGCAGAATTGCATCTAAATCAGGATGACAAAAATTCTTCACCAATATGTGAACCCAATGACTGAAATTAAGTTTCTTTTTTTTTTCTGTTTGGTTTTTTCCCTTCTCAAGTTAATTATATTAATTACGAATTTGAAAATAACCTGTTGTCCCTCAAATTGGTTGTTTCTCTATATTACAGAAATAAACTTCAACATGCCACCTTCTTGAATTATCCTTGAATAAAAGTACACTATCTTTTTACAACTTATGTCAATGGTAGTGGTACAAAATGAGCTCATCCAATATTTCCTTTTATTTCAACCTTGATTCTTTACAAGGAAGCAATACCTATTATAGAAATAAACTAGGTAGGAAGACTAGAAAGATACAACACTTTTGGATCAATATATGAGACTACACTATTCATCATCTTACACAGCAGAGAAAAGGGGAAGCATATTTTTCCTCCCTCCCACTGTTTACCCATCAATTCATACATACTACTGAGACACTGGGGAGAATAATGGTGAATGTTATCAAAATTGAGAAGTTTTCAGAGATAAAACAAAATCAGAAACAAAAAAATGATTATCTTGGCCCACATACCTTTGAAAAAATAAGAATCAAATCATACTCATATTCTCTGTATAACTACATACACACATATTTAAGCATTTTTTTTTTTTAATTTTAAGGTTGTGGGGTATGTGTGTGAATTTGCTACATAAGTAAATTGCATGCAAGTGAAGTTTAGGCTTCTAGCCCCACACACATTTTTTTTCTTCATAGTATTACGGTGTTTTAACAAAAGAACAAAAAAGGTGTATTTAGAAATAACTTGACTCCATGTTAGTTATGAAGTAGAAGAACCATGCCTACTCATGCATAATCTAATCACATGCACCTATAAAATTTTTTCTTCTGGACCACAGCCTGATTCTTTAATACTATGTCTATCTCATAGTATGAGCTTGCTTTGGGATCAGAAAACAATCATAAGCTACTTCTGGAAACCTAACTCACCACTCATATTCTGGAGAGGAATACTGGAGAGATTCATATGTGTAGAAATATTATACAATATTAGCTCAGGATATAGCCAGACTATGTGTTAATTAATTTAATGCTGAGCTATGAACAATTTTTTTTAATTTAGTTACTCATTTGTTCAATAAACATGGCTTTTTAAAATTTCTCATGGATATGTATAGGAAACATAGTAATGGACAGTATAGGCATGATCTCTGACCTTTCTTGGTATGTGTGAACTTGTAAGGATGTGATTTAGTTTCAGAAGATTATTTGTGGGGGAGAGGTGTGCGTTAAAAAAGGTAATCCGATTGAAAATTAGGAGAAATAGGTTACTAGTCTCAGCTTTGTTACAAAATAGCTATATAAACTGGGGCTACATACGTTCTTGCTCTGATTAGTCTCTTAATCAGTAGAATTTATAAATCCCTTTAGAGTTTACAAAACGTAATGACTCTCTGATTGTTGCTCTTTCCTGAGGAGTCCCATTCATCTATTACTAGGGAAGGCATTGTGCTTGTGCCTTTCTCCTTCTGTCCATGGAGTCAGTGAGCTCTTCCAAACACATACAAGGAGTAGTGGGAAGGTGAAGTTTGGGAAGCAAGGGGGTTCCAATGCAGCACAGGAACACCAGTCTCCTGGGCCTACCCTCACAGGTCATGTGTCAGCCAAACAAAAAGAAACATGGTGGTTCTCTGTTGAGGAATACAGTTAACATGTGATCCTGGAGTGAAAAGCAGAGTCATTGTCAATAGGCTGTAAAATATTAATGAAGGTAATTTTGAAAATAAGATTTTAAGCGGCGTTATACCCCCTGAGATTTTTCAATACATACTCAACAGTTATATCATTTGACATACAAATTAAAGAGAAAAAGGGAGACTAGAAAAGCCAGCCAATGGTATTGGGATAACATTATTTCATTACTTAAGTCAATACTGTGATTTTATTTTTTCTTTTGAAAACTCATTGTATTTGTGAGTATTTACACCCATTTGTTTGTGCATGTATGTGTGTGCCTTAGTTTTTTTAAAGCGCCTTCAAATATTAAAATTGTGACATAAGGATACCTAAACATTCAGAGGTGAATGTAGTCAAGGTCATAACCCCAAGTTTACCCTTCAAGGGTAAACTCAGGTTCAAGGTCACTGGTGCTTCTGAAGATACATACAAGAAGCTGTCGGCACTGAAAGGTGAGGAAACTAGAAAGGCAATAAGAAACAGGAAAGGCCAGGCTCAGCGACTCAGCCTGTAATCCCAGCAGTTTGGGAGGCCAAGGCAAGAGGATTGCCCGAGCCCTTGGGTTGGAGAACAGCCCGGACAGCTTGGCGAGACCTCATCTCTATAATAAATCAAAAAAATTAGCCAGATGCAGTAGCATGCAGTAGTTCCAGCTACTTGGGAGGATGAGGTGGAAGGATCGCCTGAGTCTAGCAGGTCGATGCTGGGGTGGCCTTGAACATGCCACTGCACTCTAGCCTGGGTGACAAAGTGAGACTCCAACTCAAAAAAAGAAAAGAAAAGAAAGAAAAGAAAGAGGAGAAAGTTTCTAGTTTTGCAGGCTGGAAAATTTATTTTAAAATTAAAAAAAAAACAACCCTGATTTTATACTATTAATGCAGTCTAAGACATAGGTATATTCAATTGTTTATCTAGACCTGATGCTGAATGTGTAAATGAATTTTTTTAAAATGCAGATTCTGATTTAATATGCCTGGGGTAGGACCCAAGATTTTATATTTTATTTATTTATTTATTTATTTATATTTTTTGAGTTGGAGTCTCACTCTGTTGCCCAGACTGGAGTGCAGTGGCCGCTCCTGGCCACCGCAACCTCGACCTGCTGGGCTCCAGCGATCCTTCCGCCTCAGTCTTCCAAGTAGCTGGTACTACAGGTGCACGCTACCATGCCTAGCTCATTTTTTGGTTTATTGTAGAGATGAGGTCTCGCCAAGTTGCCCAGGCGGGTCTAGAACCCGCGGGCTCAGGCAATTCGCTCACCTCAGTCTCCCAAGGCGCGGGATTACAGGCTGAGCCACTAAGTCCGGCAAGATTTTATATTTTAATCAGCTACCATGTGATGCCAAAAACTGCTGCTCTATGGGACATACTTGATAACAAGGGTCCAATAGATCCTGTTTATAGGCAGAACTGCTTTAAGACACATACCTCAAGTTCTCTAGGAGGCTTTTTTAAAATTATCTTTTCCTAATTTGTTCTAGGACTTCATGAATGTCACAGAAAGAAATTTTTTATAACTTATTATTTTATCTACTACATCAGTAGTCAGTCACATCACTTCCCTTGTCTTTCTCAGTGAAGGATGACTGGTTCTGTTTATCGTCTTTGTTCAGATTTTAAAATAGTGTTATAATATTACCCTGCCCGCTTATCTGCCATTTTCATATATCCCAAGCTTTCCGCCTCCTTTTCCTCCTCCTCTTTCTTCTTTTCTTTTTTGAGTTGAATCCATTTTCAAATTGATTTAGAGATGTTTCTTGAATATTTTTTCTTCAAAGTTCCCAAATTAGTTGTTTTTCACTGTTTCTCTCTTGCCTTTCTTGGATATAGGAGATTCCACCATTACAGAAAGTCTCTAGTGGACAATAACACAAATATGCTTCCCCAAGCAACTATCACTTAGGGACATATATTGAGGAAGATATGGAGTTTCATTTATTTATTAAAGGCACTGAGAAAATGCCAGCATGGGGATGCACTGGGGTAGCATTCTCCAGATGTTAAGAAGTCTGGCTTGGTTTGGAGACCACTGGTGACGATTTCTTTTCTAATGTAATCATAGCACCTGAAGGGAATCTTGGGTCTCCAAGCATGAAAGATGCAAAGAAATAGTGAGTTGAAAAGCCCCTCTGGGTATAAGTCAAAGTTGACTGACTGTGACTGTGACGGTGACATTCATTTCCTGCCTGCTGCCAGCACTGAAATCATGGTTAGACAGAAGAGCAGAAGTTAATTGCCTCAGGGAAAAGGTCCCTGTGTTAATTGTCACATTAAAGTTCACACTGCATTAAAACTTCTAGCTCAGGTTCATCCCAACAACTGAGCTCAGAGGAGCCATGGAATCTCATGTCTGTATATAATGACTGTTCTGCAGAGAAATTTTCCACTTCCATTGAGACTGTAGTGGGAAAATATTTAGCTTGAACTATAGTTTGAAAACCTCAGCAGGTCCAGGAAGACTGGAGAGAAGAAACTTAATTTTGTCAAAGGAGAAGAGGATTGAGCCAGATTATTCCAAGAGGGGCTAGCTTCTAAAACATAGAGATTCAAGACAGCTAAAGTATCCATTATTAGACTGAATAAAGATGTTTTGAATCATGTGACCAACTCACCACATTGGGACTGATAGCAACCACATCCAGTGTAACAAAAAAACTATGGCAAATGTTAACCTTTGTTTGGTTAATTGGGCAGGTAAAGGGTTTGAGATAAGGAAGCTGCTGATAGCAGAAATAATCTGGCTATAGTAGAGAAAAGTCATCTGTTTTTATGAGCACCTAGTCTGCCAGTGCTAGTTTCTCCTTTTCTATAAGCTATACTTTTCATTTTTTCCTTCAGGTTACATTGACAAGGCAAATCTTGTAGTGTGCAGTCATTGAAGTACTTCCAAGGTAACCTGGATGCTAATTATGAGCCCAAGTTAGTCATTTAATAGCACCATGTAAACTCTGACAAATCTCTTTGGGCCTTAGCCTCCCCATCCTTAAAGTGGAAGCAATAATATTTATCTTGAAAGTTGAAATTTTATGTTAAAGTTTTATTATTAAATTAGATATTGATTGTAAAATAATTTTGAATGCCATGCAGATAGTGGGAACTTAAAAAATTTGGAAATTTGCTTCAAATCCCACCTGTCTCGATTCATTTCTTCTGAGTATTCCTGATCTAAAGCTGTTTGATTGCATTCTGCTTGAGGTTTTTATACTTATCTGCTGTTCCCAGTTTATATGAAGTTTGTGTACCAAATTTGAAAGTCAAGTCTCCAAGGAATTATATTATGTCATCTGTTGCTTTAAATTTCCCTTAGAGACCCAGATCATTCTGTTCATTTCAATTCAGGTTATATTTATTGAGTTTCTGTTAGTGCCAGGCATCCTACTGGGCACTGTGAAGTACACAGCAATGAACAGGACATGGCAACTATCAGAAGAAAATATGGTATTTATTAGAGAATAGGGTAATTACATTATAAAAGAATATTCTGATAAGCACCTTAGACAAGGTGGGATTAATGAGGAGGGAGAAATTAATTATCCAGTGGGAGTAATGAGGAGAAAGAAATTAATTCCTTCATAGAAGGTAAGGGTAGACATTTAGAAGAAGTGGTATTTATGCTAGACCTTAAAGGAAAAAGATGTTTCAGATCTCTGGTTCAACCTCATGTCCTTCTGTAGCTTAAAAGGTGATAACTCTTTGAATCCTACTAAATTGCTAATAGTCAAAGCAAAATCAACCCACATTATTGGTCCTTGAATTTCTACATCATCACATCACAAAAAGAGCATTGGGCAGTCACTTACACCATCATATTCCCGTTTCCAAGTAAGCTATTCAACCTTTCACACAAGTAGTTGTCTTTTGATTGTATGTGTTGCTACAGTTTGAATGTTTGTCCCCTCCAAAACTCATATTGAAATTTGTTTGCCATTGCAACAGTATTAAGAGATGGGACCCTTAAGCAGTGATTAGGCTATGAGGCTCCACCTTCATGGGTGAAATAGGTGCTGTTACAAAGGAAAGGTTAGATCCCACTTTCCCTCTCTTGTCTTCTCACCTTCTGCCATGTGATGAGGCAGCAAGAATTCTTGTCAAATGCCAGCACCATGATATTGGACTTCTCAACCACCAGAACTGTGAGCCAACACACTTCCATTTATTATAAATTACTCAGTCTCAGGTAATGTGTCACAGCAGCACAAAACAGATTAAGACATATTTCTCTGCAACTTCTTATACCCTGGTGTAGTAAAAGGCCAATTTACTCTCAGTCAGTAGAAGGTTGCTCTCTGCCATATACATCCACATTCCAGAAGAAACCAGCTTTTAAAAATGTAGCTAAGCCAGGCTACATTACAGGTGGCTCAGCCTGTAATCCCATGCCTTTGGGAGGCTGAGGTGAATGAATTGCCTGAGCCCACGGGTTCGAGACCCACCTGGGCAACTTGGTGAGACCTCATCTCTACAGTAAATCAAAAATTAGCTGGGCGTGGTAGCTCACACCTGTAGTTCCAGCTACTTGGGAGGCTGAGGCAGAAGGATCCCCGGAGCCCAGCAGGTCGAGGCTGCAGTGGCTGGGAGTGGCTGCTGCACTCCAGTCTGGGTGACAGAGTGAGACTCCAACTCAAAAAAGAAAAAAAAGATGTAGCTAATCACAGTTCTCTTCACTCTTTCTTTTTTCTTAATACACTATACTTTTTACTCATTATTCATCTTTTAAGGTTTTCCCTAAACCCTAGCAGCTTTTCCATATCTCCTATAAGTCAAAACGTACAGAAATGATCATCCTATGCTGGGAAAGCTGCTGCCAGAATTTAGAACAAAGGAACTGATTATCTTCAGTTCCATTTTGCCCAAGACACATGACTGACCCATTCAAACACCGCAAGATTACAAGCTGCCTTAAAAGAGTATGATCCTACAGACTTTTAGTCAATTAGCCTAAATTCCAATTTGTCTCATTAAGAAAAACAAGACAAACAAAACTGGCCTTGAAATGTTTCTATAGGTCCCAAGATTGTGTCTGAATGGGCTATCCAGCCTTCTGTGCCTAGCTGGCCTGCTCAGAGTGGGTGGCATTGTGCTTTCTGCCTCAGAGCTAACTGAGAAACAATGTATGCTCCAATGGCCTTCTGCAGGATCCACCCCCCCACCCCAGGTTAAATGTGTTTAACCTTTGGAATAAAGCAATATGATATTCAAACATCTTCTAATGAGGCTCTTAAACTTAGGTCTTTGAGGTTTTATTCACCTGAGTGGTTTCTCTTAAGTCTATAAAAAAGACAATTGCTAGGTTTAATACCATTTCTCTTCTTGTTAGGAAACCAGGAACCAAAACTGTCAGTCAGTTGAGACACTGTGATTGTGTTAGTGCTTTAGCCACATGAAAGCACAGACACATTGCTGCTCACATGCAACTGGGGTGTAGCCTGGGTTAACACCATTGGTAGTATCAACAGCCTTTCAATAGCCTCTGAAAAGAACTATTTTCTGAATGTTCAGAAGGAAGTGGGAGGCTATTATCTCTGTTCATAGGCAATATGCATCATTTTTATTATGATTGTTACAGGAGAAGAAATATCAGCCCCAGAAATAAATTTATTTCCAAATAACTACTTAAGAGCATGACTATATTTTAGATAAAGACTAAGGATCTGTGTAAAATGGCCTGGTCTGGAATTGAAGAGACCTGCTACAGATTAGCCCTATAAAGTCTAGTTGGCACATGGCATCCATTGGGTCTGAGTTTTCTACCTTTGAAAATAGAAGTTGGGGAGTTCCAGTAAGATGGCGACGGCATGGGTGAACTTGTAAGATTCTCTGAATGTGAGTTCCCAAAAAGACTCTTACTTTTCTTCCCCCATCCCCCAGCCCACCACCAGCCGTGCTGGTCCAAGGCCCGGGGACCTTCAGTCCCACACAGGGCCGGATACTGCAGCCCCCTGCTGCGGCTGTTCCACCATACGTGACTCTCACGTGTGTGGGAGTCTCGGGTCTCAGATCCCTCCCTGGCTACATCATCGCCCGCCCAGCACCCAGCACCAAGCCACCAGTCACTTAAGGAAGCTCTGGGAGTCCGCCCCTCAGAGACACTGGTCCCATTCCTGGCTGAAGTACCCTGTGGGGGGCCCAGGGCCACTCTCGCTGCTCACCGCCTGCCCGTTGGAGCTTTGGAACTCTGGAGCTCTGGGCCCACCCTGGCTGAGGCACTCATCACATGACCCCAAGCTTGGGGACACAGAGAAGCAGAGAGAAACGGATCTACGAAAGAGAATCTGCCTCCACCATTCTCCAGGCAGAGATTTCCATTGCCCCGCCCACCTATCAACAACCCCCACCTCGGTTCCTAAGGTAACATCGCTAAACAGGAGACAAAACCCCACCCCTACGCTGAATCAGACAAAAGCAACTCCCACGCAGCCAAACCCAAACTGCGAGTAAATCTAGCTGCCTGCAATGAAAAACAAAGTGTAGAGGCCGGAGATCAGAGCTGAAGTGACTTTAGTTTGATCTCTTATTTTGATTTATGATTTTATCATTTTGATTGTTTGTTTTGATCACCTTTGCTGTTTGCCTTCTGACTTACACTGTCTCATGATTTTATTGGTCTGTCTCTGTGTAGCTATCAGTATTCTTTAGGGAATCTTTCTTACGTGTCTTTCTTCACCTCTCTCTGGCCTTGAGTCTCTTTCTCACCTGATAGTTGGTATGTATGTCTGTTTTCCCTCTCGCTCTTCTCTCTTTCTAACTTCCTATTGACACCCCTTCCTCCATTATTTTCCTCTTTTGTACCTCCTTTTGCTCCAGGGACCCAAGCTACACCCCGCTACACAGACAGATTGTAAGGCAGTGGGAAATAGGTTCCAGTGTGCTCATATACCTGTTCATGTATGCTAGAATCAGCATATACATTCTGAACCACAGCTTCCCCCTCAATTAAACCTCAAAACTGCAAAAAGTATAGTGTGCAGCCCGCACTCCAACCTCAAAAGTGAATAAAGCCAGAAGACCCTCATAAGGAAGAACAGGATATTGCAGAAGTGAAACAAAAGCAACCCCACCTACCCTCAAAATCAGAATCAAAGAAGGGGAGAAAAAGGGAGAGAGAGAGAAAAATCTACACAAATGAAGAAAAACCAAAAGAAGTGTATGGGTGTCTCCCAGACCCCTGGGAGGGCAGACACTGAGAAAACTGACTTCAGAATGAAAACAATGAAGAGCCCCCAGAAGGAAGGGTCTCAAACTATAAACCTAGATATCAAGACATTAATGGAGAGATTAAAAAGAATTGAGGAGACACAAGAAGAAACTAGGAAAGAGCTGATATCTGAGATAACAGTAATAAAGAATACTGTGAATGAAATAAATAACAAACTGATAAGCATGGTAAGCAGAATTACCCAAGCAGAAGAATCTCAGAGCTTGAGGACAAAAATATAGAACTAACCAAAACTCTTAAAAACACAGAAAATAAGCTCAAAAGACAGAACAAAACCTTCAAGAGATGAGCGATTACTTCAAGAGACCGAACTTAAGAGTAATTGGCCTTCCTGAGGCAGAAAGAGAGACAGAGACCACACTGAAAAAAACTTTCCATAAGATCATTCAAGAAAACTTCCCTTATCTAATCAGTGATGCAAAAATTCAAGCACGAGAGATTCAGAGAACCCCTGCAAGACAACAAATGAGAAGACCAATTCATAGACACATAATAATTCACCTAAACAAAGTAGGCATAAAAGAAAAAATCCTAAAGGCAGCAAGAGAAAAAGGCCAGATCACCTACCATGGAAGACCAATTAGAATAGCAGCAGATTTATCTACAGAAACCCTGCAGGCTAGGATAGCTTGGAGCCGTATCTTCAAAGTCCTAAAAGATAAACAATTTCAACCAAGAACAACCTGCCCAGCCAGATTAAGCTTCATCAGCGAGGGAGAATTACAATCTTTCCCAGATATCCAATCCCTAAGAACTTACACTGCCACCAAACCACCTCTACATGAAACAGTTAAGAAAGTACTAAATACAGAAGAAAAGGGGGAAAAAAGAACAACGTTCTTCACAGGAGTACAGGAAAATGAATAAAATACACATGAACCAACCCCAAAACCAAAAGAAAGACAATAAACCAAGTGGAAGAACAACTCTATAAGAACTCTATGATAGGGACAAACTCTCACATTTTGATAATTAGCCTGAATGTGAATGGACTAAACGCACCACTGAAAAGACATAGAATGGCAAAATGGATAAAATATCACCAGGCAACAATATACTGCCTTCAAGAGACCCATCTCACTAGAAAGGACATACACAGACTCAAAGTAAGAGGGTGAGAAACAAATTTTCAGTCGAATGGAACACAAAAGAAAGGAGGAGTCGCGATCCTAATTTCAGACAAAATACCATTTAAGCTATCAAAAATATAAAAAGGTAAGAGGGCCACTACATAATGATAAAAGGTTCACTCCATCAACAAGAAATATCTATCCTAAACATATATGAACCCAACATTGGTGCGCCAACTTTCATAAAGCAACTTCTAGGAAAACTAAAGAAAGATATTGACTCTAACACCATCATAACTGTGGACTTTAATACCCCACTCACAACCTAGACGGATCATCAGGACAAAAAATCAGCAAGGAGATTCGGAACTTCAATGTGACTCTGAACCAAATGGACTTAATTGATACCTACAGAACACTCCATCCAAAGACCACAGAATACACATTCAACTCCTCACTGCATGGAACGTATTCTAAGATCGACCACATAATTGGCCATAAATCAAGCATAAGCAAATTTAAAAGGACCGAAATTCTACCATGCACCTTCTACACTGTTGGTGGGAGTGTACACTAGTGCAACCTCTGTGGAAAGCAGTGTGGCGATTCCTAAAAGCTCTAAACATCAACCTCCCATATGACCCTGCAATCCCCCTACTGGGAATATACCCTGAAGAACTCAAATCACTCTATAAAAAAGATACTTGCACATGAATGTTTATTGCAGCATTGTTCACAATAGCCAGAACCTGGAAGCAACCATGCTGCCCATCAAAAGAGGACTGGATTAAAAAAATGTGGTACATATACACGATGGAATACTATGCAGCCATAAAGAAGAACAAAATCATGAATTTCGCAGCAACCTGGATGGAACTAGAGTCTATAATACTGAGTGACCTCTCACAGAACAAAGTTCCAAGTATCACATGTTCTCACTCATATAGTGGACCTTGAACATCCAATGTAATACTATAAGAAAATGACTGACAGTGGTGGGAAACTATGGCGGGGGAGAGGGGATTAACAGTAGTAAATATCTGTCTGGAGATGGGGAAACACCTCTTATCAACAAGGTTTCCCGAACGAAACGTACTTGTATACCTAACCCTTAACTGCACGACACAATATCATAATAAAAAAATATTGATTTTAAAAAATAAAAGAAAATAGAAGTTAGTCTCTCTCCTTTCTAACCATAAATTATCTGGTGCACATTCTACAATGCAGAAGATGTAAAACATCTTTGAGTGTAAAAGGACTAGGAGAAAATTATGTTTTCTTTTTAATTTAGCTTCTCAGTTGCTCTGATGGAGTGAATCAGACACCTTTTATCATCTTCTCCACATTCACAAAATGGTGTTTTAGGGTTGACAATACCAGGTATACCTGAAGGATTCAGAGTTTGAAAGCAAAATAATGGTCAGAAAAACCACTAGGCTAATGATCCCAAATGGGAAAGAGGATACCGAGCCTGAGAATGGGCAGTAGAGTTATTCCTGCTATCTTGCTAACTGCCTACTTCTAAGGGCGTCATTAGAATTAAAGGGAGAGACGAACAAGCATATCACATCCTTAAGCTAAAAAAGAACTTTTACAGATGAAATTCTCTAGAATAAATCACATAAATAACCAAGAAGGTTCTGTTTGAGGGGACAGAAGCAAATATATCTCCAAAAGGGTGACAATAGAATTGTAGTTCAGTGTTGTTAAAAGATATACAGAACTTCTCACACCCAATTTAATAAAGAATTGAGCAGTATTCCTTGTCTTTGGCATGGCTTATAGTTAAAGCAGAGAAAGGAGCATAATAAATGTTTCCTCATGGGTGGGGAATTAACGAGCCTGGCTTCAGGAATCCAGAGACAGTTTGGCTTAATGATTGGGTTTGCTCAATGTTTCTACCAAGGTCCTCCCAGGCTATAAACAGTCACCCAGGAGTTCAGTGAATCTTGGAGGAAAGACTCTGACTTTCATTCTGGCTTCCGTCTGATTGGAATCATAATCTGCAAAGGCCCTTATTGGACAAAGTTCTCTTCACAATACTCTATACAGAAATAGAGTACGGGTTTTGAAGAAAATAGAGAATAAAGAAAAGAACCTGGGCTTTGGAGTCAGACCACAGATTTATCCATTATCTAGAAAACTACTTAGTTTTTATGTCTTCATCTGTCACTTGGCAATAATCATACGTTCCCTCTGTGGTTGTGAGAATTAAAATGCACTCCAGTATATGTCTGGCATGACTAGGAAGTTCTGAGTGATACCTCACTTCTTTCTCATGCAGTCTTTATGACTGGTACACAGCAGGCAACTTGCTAGTGGAAACAATGATTATAGCTGAATTTGTGCAGGTTCAATAGAAAATGTAATTTGCACTTAATAAAATGATAATTTAGAATACTTCTAAAGGAGAGGGAACGTGAATTCTCTAAACTTGGCTAGTATATTATTAAGCAATTTTAGGGCAGCCGCAGTTTTGTTTTTTGGTTTTGTGCCTTTTTGTTTGCTTGGCTTTTTTGTTTGTTTGCTTTTTCCCTATCTGCTAAAGTAAAGACAGTATCAGCATTACTATGTGGAAAACTTTATCCACAGCAACGGCAAATACCTCCCAAGCATTTAAATCTTCCAACAGGAAATCTGCTCATCCTTTCCTCCTTTGCTGATGTTTAAATGCATCATCAGTTCACAGGAAGGTTGGGGTCCCTCTGAAGATTATGATTCCAATCAGATGGAAGCCAGAATGAAAGTCAGAGTCTTGCCTCTAAGATTCACTGAACTCCTGGGTGGCTGTTCATAGCCTGGAAGGACCTTGGTAGAAAGACTGAGCAAACCCAATCATTAAGCCAAACTGTCTCTGGATTCCTGAAACCAGGCCTCATACACATGAGAAGTTGCATTCAGCCCCAAATTCTGTTATGATGAACTTGGGCATAAACAGTTAAGATTGCTTCTTAACCTGGGAAACATATCCTATTTTTCTGGTATAATTCTTCCCATCTGACAAATGAGAAACCTGTAAAAAGTTAATTACCAAAGGGTGACTACACCCCAAAACATGTATTTCTCTGGCAACGCCTTTTGTTTTCAGCTCAGGAATGCATGTCTCTATCACATCTCACTTCCTGATGATTATTCATCAATCTTACCACCAATGAAGTCTGCTCATCGTTTCCTCCTTTGCTGATGTTTAAATGCATCATCAGTTCACAGGAAGGTTGGGGTCCCTTGACTAGATAAAGTCTACTGTCTCTGTCAACATTCAGATGGCAAGCTGTAGCATAAATAGCAAGAGCCAGCATTGGGGAACAGATAACTTTCACACCCAAGTTAATGAGACAATTAAAGACAGGGGTCCTAACCTGGGTCAGACTTGTATTTGAATGATCTTTCTGCCATTTTTTGGGTGTATGGTTTTGGGAAGCTCAAGTCTCTGGAACTGCGTTTCCTTTTTCATTTCTAGTGTGGAGATTAAAACCAGCAACACTAAAAAAATAAAGTTAAAATTTAAAATATCAGCAATTACACACACACACACACACACACACACACACACACACACATACATTTATATATATATGTATATATATATGTATGTTATATATATATATATACACACACACATATATATATGCCATTGTAGTGCCCCTCACAGCAAGCTCTTGATATGCCTTAGCTTGTTTCTCTCTTAATTAGTCCAATGAATATTTTTTATTACGTATGAGTGTTTATTGCTAGAAGTTGAAAGGAAAGTGTGGCATAGTTGAAGTTATATTGAAGAAGCAAGGGGTTGCAATGATGGTAGATTCTAAGTCATCCTCAAAGATTCCAGGAGGTAGGAGAGGAGAGTAGTTATGGATGGAGAGACTGACATGAATGAGTGCTCACCAATGAAGGTCAGAAAAGGAATACTGTACATGTAAATATTCAGTGAATATAAGATTTAGGGAACTATACAGTTTTGGAGATAGCCCTGGGCCTCTTTTACCTTCCCGACTTGGTATGACCCAGATGTGAAGTCAGTGCTATAGGATGTCCATCCTGGCCTTCAGAAAGTCCTGCTGAGGGGTTTCTAGAATGCTTCTCGATGATACATCAGTCCAAAACCTTCTTGGTTTCTGATCTGTCAGGCCCTTTGATAGGTTGGTAAACTGGTGGGGAAGGAGGAAGGATAAACGGAGATTAGAATCATCAGAGCTTTAGTGAAAGCTCACTTTACTTCAACTCCCAGTGTCAAAGCAAGTCTTCTACTTTTCCCAGACACAGACTCATATGTTGTCTCAGTGGAGCTCTGGGGGTTCTGCAAAGTACCCAAAGTAACTCAAGAAATAGAGAGAGAATATAGATAATCTTCTTAGTTCCAAATAAGACTTAGTTTCTAGAATTAGAAGATATTGGGGGTCAAATAGCAGATGTACATCATGTTATCTGTATGACTTTATACATGTTTAGTTTCTTATGGACTCATTTTCTCACTATAAAATAGAGATAGTGTTAAATAGCATCCTGGGTTTTTAAGATGCACAAAAAGATGATATTTTATTCCAGTGTCTGCCTCTCAATAGACAGAGAGCTATTGTAGCTACTAATTATATGTTATTTGAAAGGCCTTTGGTATGGATCTGTTAAGAAATCAGCCCATTTTAGAGATTAGAGTTCTGAAAGAGAAACAGAACCTGCAGACTGTAATGGAGGAAAAGAAAAAAAAAGCCTGAGATAGTTGAATAAGATTAGCTAACCTGGTAGACTTGGTATAGGGTCTTCATGCTAAGAGGAAAATTCTGGTATGTTTGATGGGGGGTGGCACAAAATTTTCTGGAATGAAAGGAAGGCATGTATTTAAAGCAACAAACAAAGAAAATGCTTTTAACATTCCCTACCTTCCTAGTCTCTGTGGAATTGGGAGAATTAATGAACTAATATCTATAAAGTACTTAGAGACTATCAAATAAAAAAACTATAGAAATCCCAAGTAGTATTATCATTTTATTAAACATTTATTGAACATGGTACAGAATATATAGGAGCTATACTTTCTGCCCAGAGGGCTTAGAATCTAATTGCAGTATTTTATTAATCATCTTGAGGGCAGAGGGAATTTTAGATAAACAATAATTTTAACATATCTCCAAAGTATTCAAATGGATATTGCATCTGGTCACCATAATTTGCTCCTTGAATTTCTGGAACATAATTGTATTGTTATCATTATACATTACTAACACTTATACTGATACTAAGGATAATGATAAAAGCCAAAGAAATAATATGCCAGACATTCTGCTAGGTACTTCATATATCTTATCTCTAATCTTGAAAACACATGCTGAGAGATGGGATTAATATTCTCTTAAACAAAAAGTTCTTAATATTGACTCCACAGATACTCCTAAAGTGTTCATGGAACTCTGAAATTCTTTGAAAACTTGGATTTATAATGTGTTTATGTATTTTTCTTGGGAATGGGTCTAGAGACTTCATCACATTTTTAAAGGAGTTCATAATCCAAATACGATTAAGCTCAACCGTGCCCATCTTGGGTCATTCCTATGAACTACAAAGGGGCCAGAAATGTACTTAACATGAGCCTGATCATTAACTCAGATACCAGGGAAGACAGGGATGTGCATGTGAATGGCAGATCCAAGGTTCTTTCAGCTTTCCTCAATTGACTTCTATGCTCCCTGTTTCTCAGTCTTCTCTTGTGAGCCAGAGATATTTTATACACATCAAGGACTGTACCAATTTAGTCCCATGTCCATCTCAAATACTGTCTCTTCTGTGATATGTTCCCTGACTCCCACAAAAAAGTTAGTTACTGTCTCCTTTGTGTACAACTCAGTATAAACCCCTAGTCATGACATTATGTTGCATTGTACTTTTGTGTGTGTTCATTCCCTTCATCAGACTTTGCAGTTACTGAGGACGAGAGCCATATCATATTCATGTTTTTTTCCCCACATGTAGAGCATGGGACTTAGGATGTATCAGTACTCAACAAAAGCTTAACAAATAAGTGGTTGGATAGATAAATGGGCTGAAATGAATGTACTTGCTATAGTCTTAAAAGCTAAGACATTGAAGTCCACGTGTTAGGACATGAGAATCCACTAATTTTAGGCTAGGTTATACATAGACTTATGTTAGCAAAATTGGCAATAAGCATGGCAAGGGGCTGTCTATCACACATGGATTAGTGCTTCTCTTATACTAATGGTTATAGAAAAATGAGTCAATGTAATAGAACTTTGCAAAGGATATATCTTTTCCATTTAGGAAAATAAATTTAGGTGATCAGAAAGCTATAGTATGCGGCAAAACTTATTTCAGGTTTCCAGTTCTCTGTAAAAGGCACACCATAGTTGACTCTCTGCCTTCTGCTTTATGTAATTTAGCTTAATAGAGAGTGAAAACTTTCCATGATTGCAAAAGCCTAATATTAGCATCTCAGTAATGCATTTAAGTTGCCACCTACTCATATAGGCTACAGATCCTTTGAAGAGTCTAATAGGACAGGAGAATTCCTTCCATTTTAGAGTACCTTTGACAGTGAAGAGGATAATAATCTTAAGCAATCTATCAAGCTTACATTTAGTGAAAATTCCTGGCTTGTTAGCTTGGCTAATCTTTGAGTTATCTGTGTTTGAACAGAAAATGCTTCATCTTTTATCCCATCTATCCTGTGGTTAACAACAGGACGGTATTCACTGATGGAACCAGTCCTGGTAGTGTCATCCGGATCACCATGGGAACACTGTCTTTTTGCAAAGATGAGAGTTAAGTTCATCCTAAAAAAGTCCAAGGGTGCTCATGAAATATGATTAGAATTTTCCAGTGGGATTTAGGTATAATCCATGAGGGGTGACATGAAAGAATAAGCAGTTATGAATTTCACTGAAAACTCATACATTTCAAAACTTAAAAAAGAAAATCTCATCTTCAAATAAAGAGATGAAGAGATAAAATGAGTCACTTTATAAAAACAGTTAGGTATTTACCCAGTAGAATAATCTGTGCATTTTATACCTTCCTAAAGAATACTACAAGATCTTTCCAATCCTCAAAATTTGCCTATTGCCTGGCATCTCAAGAGAACATAATCCTAAAATAAAGAAATGTTTTCTGAACTATTTTGGTATAACTATTTCTTCAAGCTATGAAACACAGTTGCACATTTGCCACTCTTTGATAAAGCATGCTGACTTCATTAATTTGTGGCTCATTTTATTTCCATTTGTTCAGTGATGATTATAATAGGAAAGTTTTGAGATTTTCATCTAGGCGAAAAGATTACTCTGACATGAAAGATAACACTTCATTTTCTAAATGAACATGTTATATATTCCTTGAATCCAGTGGCCTCTAGAGAAAATCTTGACTACAACAACATAGAGTTTACAGAGAAAGATTTTGTTTTTAGACTTTAATCCATCCCTAAAGTTTCATGCCTCTGGAGAGAATATTTGTATTTTCTGTAATGTTGGAAGTCATAGATAAGCCCATGGGAACCTGAGGGTATGGACATTATCTTTGTTTTGCATCCCTAGAAATTTCTGGCTTATGATTTCAGCAGCCAGTGGGACCCTGACAGAGCAGGCAGAGTCCTTTGAAGTGTGGAGTCAACTGCTCTGCTGTGAAAGCCACAGAAGGGAGGATATAGGGACTAGATTCATTACTTGTAGGGTTATGAACTCCTAACTCTGAGATGCAAATCTAAGAATAGACTGATGGTTAAGGTATTGAAGGTATGTCTAAAGTGAAAGCGATAATTTCCTTTTATGTCTGAAACAATATCCCCCAGACTCAGCCTCAGAGAAGCACAATAACTTACTTAAAAATTCCAGAACTGATGGATAACAGAACTGGATTTGAACTCGTACTCTGAGATTCATGCTATAAAATTTCTATTCTTTTTTAGTAAAATGACTTGAAACTATTAAAAGCTGTTCTAGAATTCTATGCAGATACCACTCTACTGTCTGTGAGTTGCTTACCACATTTTCTTTTAATCTTCCCACCATACCACATGTTATACTTTCATCTTCACAAAAGACATTGCAATATCAATTAAGCAAAAGTTTATTCTTTGCCAACAGAAATAAGAGACAATGAAAAACAGCAATTATACCCAGCCAAAAAACCAAAAAACAAACAAACAACCCCCCCCTTAACTTTTAACTTCAACACTGAATCCGGTGCAATTTTTAAAACCAACTAATTTTGGGAAGCTTTTGAAATTTTGTACTTACTTGAAGATTATAGGAAATTGAATTAAGAGGCTCTTTGACTCTCTGCTAGGTGGCATATATATGTCAGGACTCACTCAGATTGGCTGCTGCCTTATGGTGGCCAAGTAACTTGGGCAATTCATTCACAACCTGCCTTTTGTTCTGTTAACACAGAGGTAAGAACTTATGATTGGTTTAGTCTCACTGATTAGGTGCTCAAGTGTTTGTGGGATCTAGAATGCTGTGATATCACAGACACAGTTCAATACTTGATCCACAGCGTTGCTAAAATCAAATCCTTGTAACTTGATTATTACTCCCACCCCCACCACTGCAACATACACAGGGACTTCCTTTTCCATCAGAAGGATGACAAACTCTTTTTCCTGACATTCAGTTTAGCCACAATCTCTCCTCTCTTTAGGTCTACTCCTTACCCTTTGTAGTGCAGAATCCTTGCTACTTAAAATGCTGTTCCTTTGCAAATACTAAACTCTCCATCTGGGACTTCATCCTCCTCACTCCTCTCCTTCCAATGCCAGCAACACCAAGGAGCCTTCTCTCTGTCTGTCTGAGACTAGTTTTCCTATACTGTCATAGTGTCTTACATATGGCATTCAGCGCACTATATTGAGATCAGTGGCTTTCTTATGCAAGCCACTGTGATTCTAAGAGCTCTTGGATAGCAGGCAATGGCTCCGACTCAATTAAATTTGTAAACTGGTATTTGTGGTTCAGTTCAGATACAAACTGCTAAGCTGTGGCAAGGTGGGAGGTGAACACAGAAGAAAAGAAGCTGAGTATAAGCTCCAGAAGGAAAAAAGTAAAGTTCAGGTTTCAGATGATGAGCTGATTGGTGGGGACAGATGTCCAACGTCTGGAAACCCAACAATTTAATGTCAGTACCAGCATGTCAGTAAATAAAAGAGAAAGCCATACTATTTATTGAGAAAATCTCCACATAGAAAACCTCCACAAAGATAGAAATTGAGAAGACTACACAAATGTTTTAAAAAGTCATAAACCTTTAGGGCATACTTCTCATTTACAAAAATGAATTGATCTATTTTTTGCCACAGATCAGTTTCTTCTATAGATTTTTACTGTGTCCTTCAGGGTACCACTATCCACCAAGTCATTTACAAATACAAGGCTTGAGGATTGAGGAATTTTAGTACTGTCTTATTTCCAATCAACAAGAAGAAAAGGGAGAGGGAAAAAGAGAGGAGGAGGAGGAAGCAGCTGCCGCCAGAGTTCATTGATAGTTACTGTGTTCCAGATGCTTTTTAAATATTAACTATTAACTCATTTAGGATACACAGTAAACCATTTGAAGTTGATAGTCTCATTTTAAAAATTAAAACATTGAAACATTGAGACAACCAGTAACTTTCCTAAGGTTAAATATAGCCAGGATTTGCACCCAGGCAATCTGCTTATAAAACCCATATTAAAAGAAAGAAAGAAATAACAAGGTACAAGATATGGTTGCTCACATAATTGGCAAGGAAAGTTGCTTATTTGTTCAGAACCAGAGGTTGTACCTCACAGAAGCATTGTTTCTTTTGATGGAAAACAGGGAGTGGTGCCCCTTGGAGATGCATCAGCAATATGAAAGGAGCAAGTCAAAGGGGGAAGATTAAGGATCCTAATGAAACAGAAGGAAACAAGATAAGCAAAGCTATCTTTCATCTCTCTTCTCACACCTTAGGCATGTCTATTAAATTAGCTGCACTTGAGCATACCATTTGAACAGAGTAGTTTATCCACAAAATGCCTAGGAATAAAAAAGCAAAACAAACAAAAACATCAAATTAACTCTACACGAAGTTTCTGTAAAAAATAAAGACATGAAATATGAAAAAAATCATTTAACTTCTAGTTCCTACTTTGGCAATGTAAGGAGCGTAGAAATTGCCCTTCCTTCCTAACAACTTGTATAAAGTTGAACAAACTGAAAAGAAATCGGCAAATGTGCTTAGATCCATCACACAGCAAACTGCTGCTTTCAAATTGGAGAGATCAACAGGCAAATACAAAGCAGTACACCTTATTGGAGTTAAAAAAAAAAACCCAGGGGAGACTGCTGTGGAAACCAGTGTCATGGTAGGAAAATCTAAACTGTAATTGACAAATTGCTTGAGTGTTAGTGTGGACAAGTCTGAGAGATTAAAAACTTTAGGAGGACCTAGTCATCAGGGGCCCCCAAATTATTGTGAGTTTTACCTCCAGGAGCCTGACCACCATGAAAACTAGAGAAAAGTCTCATGCTTCCAGCGGAGCAGGGAAAAAGGAACCATTCTGAAATATGCCAGAGTACTATGTTTTTCTTATCTGGGCATACTCCCAGAAAAAAACTATTTCTTTTTCTTGTTTTGAGATTGGCTCTTGCCATGTTGACTAAACTTCTCTCAAACTCCTGAGCTAAAGCAGTCTTGAGTAGCTAGGATTACATACACATGCCACCATGTTTAGGAGAAACTATTTAATCAGAGCATAATCTGTTGGGCTGTTGGGTTTTATCAAATTTTAACTGACCTAGAAGAAAGTGAATACCCAACTCCAGTTCTGTCTAGCCATTCTACTTGATTTAGAGTGGCAGGAGGAACTGAAAAGCACTTGTAAAGTTTACAGTCCAAGGCCATAGGATCACCAAAGGACTGACACCTAATCATAAAGCTGTCCAACACTTCCCCTCTTCCTATTTCTCACCACATTACTAAGGTCTATTTACCAGTTTATTTTACCTAGCACATCATTACCATTTTTCAAAAACAACAAAATTACAAGGAATAGTAGAAAGAATAAAAAAGTTTGGAGAGATGGAACATACATCAGAATCAAAGTCCAATAGAACAGAAATGTTAGAATCATCAGACTAGGGATTTAAAAATACTATGACCAATAGGGTAAGAATTTTATGAAAAAAAAGGAGACAACATGCAAGAACAGATGGATAATATACACAGAGATATGTATATTTTAAGAATAAAAAAGAAATGCTAGAGATAAAAAGCTCTGTAATAGAAATAAATAATGGCCTTTATGGGCTGATTAGTAGACTGGACAGCATCCTCACTGATGCTGAGGATATCTCAATAGCAACCTCCAAAACAAACAAACAAACAAAAAATAGGGGAAAAAAAAAACCCAAAAAACCAAAGAACAGAAAATCTCTAAGAACTGTTGAACTACTACAAAAGATATAATATATGCATCATAAAAACATCAAAAGTAATAAAAAAGAAGAGAGAAATGAACAGAAAAAAATTAAAACAATAGTGATTGAGAATTTCCTTAAATTATAGCAAAACACCAAATCACAGAGCCAGGAGGTGCAGAAAACACTGAGCAGAATACATGCCAAAAAAACTTACACTTTGAAAGGGAGTGGGGAGAAGGATTTTACCTATAGAGAAACATAAGTAAGAATTACATCTGACTTATCCTCAGGAACAATGAAGAAGAGAGTGGGATAAAAAACAAAAAACATAAAACCACTTAGAACTTTGTATCCTGCAAAATTATCTTAAAAGGAGTAAAAAACACTTGTCCAAACAAAAATTGAGGAAATTTGTTGTCAGTAGGCCTGTCTTGCAAGAATTGTTAAAATATATTCTTCAGCTGAGCACAGTAACTCATTTGTGTAATCCTAGCATTTTTTGGAGTCTGAGGCGAGAGCATGGCTAGAGTACAGGAGATTGAGATAAGCCTAGGCAACATAATGAGACCTCATCTCTACAAAAAAATAAAAAATTTAGCCAGTTGTGGTGGCATTCACTTTCAGTCCTAGTTACTCAAGGGGCTGAGGTGGAAGCTGCTGCAAGTTATGATTATGCCACTATACTTCAGCCTGGACAGCATAGTGAGGCCCCATCTCAAATGCATAAATAAATAGACAAATAAATAAAAGTTATTCATAGAGAAAAAACATAATATAGGCAGAAAACTCAAAAATGTGTAAAGAATAAATTAAAAAGGCACATCACAAAATGAATAAGTGAAGGCAAAACGAAAATTTTGTTTTATTCTTAAGTGATCTTATTTAAAAAGATGATAGAAACAATGTATTTGATTATGTATGATTATGTGTGTGTGCATGCATACACATAGCTTATATGTGCTTATGTATATGCACATATGTATATGTGTCTATAAATGAAATGAATGACTTTAAAGATACAAGGGATAAAATAGAAAAGTTAGAAATATTTTGTTATTATAAGGTATTTTCAGTACCCATGAAGTAATACAGTTTTATTTTAAAGTAGACTTCGATGCGTTGTAAATATATATATTGCAAACTCTAGGGCAAATATATTTTTTTAAGAAACAAAAGTTTATTTAAAAGTATATTAGAGAAAGAAAGAGAAGGGACAGAGAAGATTCACTTCCCCAAGGTCAGGGAGGGAGCCAAAGCCAGGAAGCATGGCGACAGCCATAGCTCAAAGAGTACATGGCCACACCAGAGTCCAGCAAGGCAATGGCCAGGGTAAATATTTTTAAAAGTGAGAAAAATATCATTGATAGGCTAATAAAAAGAGATAATGAAATTATATGAAATGCTCAATTAAAACCACAGCAGGCAGAAAAAATATAAAACACAAAAACATGAACAAAGAATAAAGGCAACACATAGAAAACAGTAACAAATATGGTAAATATAAATCCAATGATATTAAAAACCACTTTAAATGTCCATAGCCTAAATACACTAATTAAAAGATAGCAATTGTCAAAGTGGGTCAAAAATAAAACTCAACTATATGGCATCTATAAGAATCTCATAATAAATATAAGGGCACATGTGAGGTGTAAGAATTCAAAAAAGACATACAAAGCTAATGCTAATCAAAGGCAAGCAAGCACAGGTATATTCATTTTAGACTGAGTAGCCTTTAGGCAAGAGAAGTTATCAGGAATAAAGATAGATAAAGATAGGCTCTGCATAATGATAAGAAAGTAAGTACTCCAAGAAGATATAACAATCCTTAAGTATACACCTAAAAACAGAACATACAAATGAGTGAGTCAAAAACTGATAAAACTGCCAAAAGAAATAAGTGAATCCACTATTATAATTGGAGATTTTAACACTCCTATACCAGAAAGAATAGATCCAGCTGGCAAGAAATAAATAAGAGTATGGGTGAACTCAAAATCATCAATCAACTGGATATAATTGACATCCGTAGCCTACTTTGTCTATCAACAGTTGATTACACATTCTTCTCAAGCACACACAGAACCTTCATAAAGATGGATTACATAAACTGGGCTCAGTGCCTCAGCCTGTAATCCCAGCACTTTGGGAGGCTGAGACAAGTGAATTACCTGAGTCCGCGGGTTCAAGACCAGCCTGGGCAACTTGGCAAGACCTCATCTTTACAATAAATCAAAAAATTAGCTGGGTGTGGTAGCACACACCTGTAGTTCCGGCTACTTGTAAGGCTGAGGTGGAAGGATTGCCTCCAGCAGGTCAACGCTGGGATGACCATGAGTGTGCCACTGCACTTCAGCCTGGATGATGGAGTGAGACTCCAAGTCAAAAAAAGGAAGGAAAGAAAGAAGGAAGGAAGGAAGGAAGGAGGAAGGAAGGAAGGAAGGAAGGAAGGAAGGAAGGAAGGAAGGAAGGAAGGAAAGAAAGAAAGAAAGAAAGAAAGAAAGAAAGAAAGAAAGAAAGAAAGAAAGAAAGAAAGAAAAAGAGAGAAAGAAAAAGGTAGGTTACGTTCTGGACCATAAAACACATCTTAACAAATTTAAAATAATAGAAATCTTACAGCATCTGTTCTCAAACCACAATGAAATTAAACTAGAAATCAATAACAGAAAGATAGCTAGAAAATTCCCAAATATGTGGAAGTAAAATGACACACTTCTAAATAGCACCTAGGTCAAAGAAGTATTCTCAAGAGAAATTTTTAAAATATTTTGAACTAAATGGAAACATAGTTTTTCAAAATGTGAGGATAAAGCAAAAGCAATACGTGGAGGAAAATGTATGGCCTTGAATGCCTATATCAAAAAATAAGAAAATTGAAATTAAATGTTCTAAGTTTATACCCTAGGAAACTAAAAAAAGAATAAATTAAGTTTAAAGTAAGTAGAAAATAAATAGAGAAAAATCCATGAAACTAAAAGCTGATTAATTAAAAAGATTAACGAGATAAATTAGCCTCACCCAGACATGTTGACTCTGAAGCAGTAGCATTCCTTGAGCCCAGGAGTTTGAGACCACCCTAGGCAACACAGCAAGCCATGTTGGCATGTGCCTGTAGTCCCAGCTACTTGAGAGTCTGAACCAGAAGGATTTCTTGAGCCCAAGAGTTTGATGTTGTGGTAAGCCATGAATTACACCACTGCGCTAGGTGATAGAGTGAGACCCTGATTCAAAAACAAACAAACAAAAACATAGATAAGCCTCTAGCAAGGTGAAGGGCAAAAGAAAGAAATATCAATAACTAATATCAGAAATGAAAGCGGGGACATCACTATATTTCTCATGGACATTAAAAAGATAACAAAGGAATCTTATGAACAACTCTACACCTACAAATTTGATAACCTACATGGAATAGCACAATTCTTTGAAATATACAATCTGCCTAAACTTATATAAGAAGAAATAAACCATCTGAATAGGTAGACCTATGTCTGTTAATATAATTGAATCATTAATTAATAACTTTTCCAAACAGAAAGCATCAGGTATAGATGAGTTCACTAATAAACTGTAGAAAATATTTAAAGAAATTAATTACATAATTTATCTACAATCACTTCTAGAAAACGCAGGCATAAGAATACTTCCTAACTCATTCTAAGATACAAGAATTACCCTAATTTAAAAACTAAACAAATATGTCACAATGCATTTCAACAAGAAATACAGTCCAATATCTTTCATGAACATAGATACATAAATCCATTCCAGACTGTTAGCAATCAAATTCATTGATACTTAGAAGAATTATATACCACAATCAAATGAGATTTATTTTGGATATGTAACACTAGCTCAACACTTTAAAAACAGTTAATGTAAAATCATCACATCAACAAGCTAAAGAAGAAAGATTCCATAATCCTATCAATAGATAAGGGGGAAAAAAGCATTTGACCAAAATTAAACTCTTATTCATGATTCAAAAAACTCTAAATACCCTTCCCACTGTGGGAGCTTTTCTCTCCTCTCAATAAATCTTGCTTTCTCAAAAAACAAACAAACAAACAAAAAACTCTAAATAAATATAAAAATAGAGGGAAACTTTCTCCATTTGATAAAGAACATTTATAAAAAATCTATAGCTACCATTGTACCTAATGGTGAAAACCTAGAAGATTATTTTGTAAGATCAAGAACAAGACAAGGATGTCCCTTCTTATCACTGCTTTTAATATTGTACTGGAAGTCAATAAAACAAAAACAAAAAAGGAAATAAAAATATACAGTTTAGAAATAAATACAACTTTATTTCTTCAGAGATCACACGATTGTTCCTGTAAAATATCCCAAATAGTTGACAAAAAACCACCTGGAATAAGCAATTATAACAAAGTTGCCTGATACAAGGGGAAACCCAATAAAATGCAGAATTTATTTATAAAAAATTGTTTATTTATTCTTACATGTTTAAACTTCAGTCACCTTCAAAGTTGTCTCCATTTGATGCAATACACCTACCCAGAAGTTTTTTTCACTGCTCAAAACAGTTTTTGACCTCATCAGTTTTGATGCTTTTTTAGTGTTCTGCCATTTTTGTTTCACCTCTCCCACATTTGCAAATGTTTCCCCTTGAAGACTTTTTTCATCTGAGAAAACAAACAAACAAAAGTAGCTCAGGATGAGATCAAATGAATAGGGAGGTGGGTGGGTCAGGTTGTTTTTGGTCAAAAACTACTGAATATCACTACTTGCTCAGCATGGTGTGAGCAAGTGGGCTCATAAATCACCTATCATTAAATGGGCAAATGTATTAAAAGAATCTCAAAAAAAAAAAAAAATTCACGGAAGGTGAACACAGCCTTTCACAACAATACTAGCTGGTGCACTAAGCCAACACAGGTTCCTAGAACACCTACCTAGAAAGGGAAGCCTGCTATGCCCATCCTCCAAAATTTACTTCCAGTTTTTCTGGGTTTCCCTTGTACAAGGCAAATACAAACATTTTTTTTTTTCTTATATACAGAAAATAAACAAATTAAACTTGAAATTACCATTTACATTAGCACTCAAAAAATAAAATACTTAGGTATAAATCTCACAAAATACAAGAGCATAATTGGACAGACTCAACAAAAGGGTTCATAGTAATGTGTGTATATACAAGCATACTTCATTTTAGTACACTTCGCTTTATTGCACCTTGCAGATATTGCTTTTTTTTTAACTAGTTGAAGGTTTGTGGCGACACTTGCCTTGAGTAAATCTGTGGGTAACATTTTTTCAAACAGCATAACTCACTTTGTGTTGCTGTGCCACAATTTAGCAATTCTCGCAAATGTTCAAACTTTATTATTATTATATCTATTATGGTGATCTGTAATCTTTGATGTTACCATTGTATTTGTTTTGAAATGCCACAAAGCACACCCATATAAGATGGCAAACCTTACTGAAAAATGTGGTACATGACCTGAGTGCTCCAAAGACTGGTCATTCACATGTCTCTCTCCTTGTCCTTGGGCCTTCCTACTTTCTAAGACACAGCAATATTGAAATTAGGCTAACTAGTAGCCTTACAATTTCCACTAGGTGTTTAAGTGAAAGGAAGAGTCACACATCTCTCACTTTAAATCAAAAGCTAGAAATGATTAAGTTTAGTGAGGAAGACATGTCAAAAATTGAACGAAGCTGAAAGGTAGGCTTCTTGCAGCAAATAGCCAAGTTATGAATACAAAGGGAAAGCTCTTAAAGGAAATTAGAAGTGATATTCCGGTGAACTCACAAAAAGCAAGAAAGCAAAACTGCCTTATAACTGATTTGGAGAAAGATTTTATCACCTGGATAGAAGATCAAACCAGCCATAAGTATCCCTTAAGACAAAACCTGATCCAGAGCAAGGCCCTAATTTTCTGAAATTTATGATGGCTGACAGAGATGAGAAAGTTGCAGAAGGAAAATTTAAAACAAGTAGAGTTTTGTTCATGAGATTTAAGAAAAGGAGTCACCTTTATAACATAAAAATGGAGGCAGATTTCTGAAAATGGGTGACTAAGGGCATCACATGTCAGTTCTCCTCAAAGAGGAGATTGAATTTGCTGGTAAATGCCCAAGTTTTGAGCGGGAAAAGCAGGAAGAGGAAACTGGAACTACCAGAGCACCCATATGAGAGGGCTGGGGCACAAAAAGGAAAGGAAAACAGCAAGAATCTGGCTGAGATTGACCCTCAAGGAGCTCAGAATCAGCTGGAAAGAGTGGGTAAGAGTGTCTTCTTGCTTGCCTCAGTCATCTGACAATCTGCTGATTCCTAAACAGTTGGGAGCCCCTCTGCTCCTAAGCTCCAGGGCTACACTGTTAGTGGCAGTTGGAGATCTCCCTAGGAATGGAGAATTGGATGACCAGCTGTGCAATTGTGCCAGTCCCTCCTCCCAGGCCCAGGCTGAGAAGGATGGTGCCATACTGGTTACCCAGCTATGGGCACACTGTTCTGATTGGTGATCATATGACCAGAACTACCATGCCACCAAAATACATTCAGACTTCCCCCAAGCCTGCATCATCTCTGGCAAGTAGAGGGGTCTGCAGGGGCCTGGAGGAATAGTGGGTACACTGGAGACCTGGCCCTTGGTGTGGGCCACCCCTAAAGGACAAGAGAGTATAACTCACTAAAGTCTCCCTAGAAACAAAGGGAGAGCGAGTGTGGCCCCAGTTGTTGAGGAACGTAACACCAAAGTCAGAAAATGGACTCAAAGAATGATCTGTCTCCTTCTGTGAGACAGGCCTTTCTCAAAAGGCCTGTGCACAATTGCAAACACTGTAGAGGCTCTTCCTGCTGCAGCCCGGTAAGCTGCACAGAAAGAAGTCAGTGCTCACACTTCCCCAGAAGCTCCAACCCTCCAAAGTCAACTCTCTGTGTGCGTGTGTGCGTGCGTGCGTGCGTGTGTGTGTGTGTGTTGTGTGCTCGCCCTTGGCAAGCAACACAAAGAGAAATGAGCCTAACTGTGGGCTTTTACACTTAAGTGCCATCTACTGGATTGCAGCCTGAAATACACCTCGAAAAAAAATTCATCACTGCAGAAAACAGCAAAGTCATCACGCCTATCTGTAACCAAGGAATCCACAAGGAGCCAGATCCCTCTGGAAGCATCCTGAAACAAAGCCAATTGACCATAAATGACATATACTACAGTCACACTCAGAAAGGCAGAAAAAGAAAATTCAAAAAGCTCCACCCCAAAAATAGGAAATTTAAAAGAAGTGTCAACTGCCTTAGATGAAAGAGAACCAGTACAAGAACTCCAGCAACACAAAAAGTCAGTGTGTTATGTTACCTTTAAAGCATCACACCAGCTCCCCAGTAATAAACTCTAATCAGAAAGAAGTACTCAAAACAACAGATATAGAATTCAGAATATAGATGGCAAAGAAACTCAAAGATCTCCAAAGAAAGTAGAAATCCAAAATAGAAAAGACATCAAAACTATCCAAGAATTGAAAAAGCACATAACCATACTGAGAAAGGACTAAACTGAATATTTAGAATTGAATAATTTACTTCAGGAATTTCAAAGTGCAGTGGTAAAACTTGACAACAGGCTATACCATGTAGAATAAAAGAATTTCAGAACTTGAAGACAGACCTTCAAATCAACCCAGACACAAAAATGAAGCAAAGAAAAATTTTAAAAATGAACATCTTCAAGAAATATAAGATTTTGCAAAGAGCTCAAATTTACAGCAGATTGGCATTTCTGAGGAGAAGAGAATGGAAATGGAAAAAAAGTATTTGAGGACATAATCCCAATCTTGCTAGAAATGGAAAAGTTCACACACAGTTAAAAGAAATTCAGGGAACGCCTGTGAGATATTATATGAGACAACCATTCCCAAGGCACTCAGTCATTAGACTCCAAGGTCAATATGAAAGAAAAAATCATGAAGGTAGTTTCAGAGAGAAGGGCCAAACCACTTACCAAGGGAACCCCGTCAGACTAGCAGTGGACATCTCAGCAGAAATCTTACAAGCCAGAAGAAATTGGAAGTTCATTTTTTTGGCATTCTCTAAGAAGAGAAATGCCACCCCAAAGTTTCTTACCCTGCCAAACTAAGCTACATAAATGAAGGAGAAATAAAGTCTTTCCCAGTCATGCAATTTTTGATAAGGGAATTTTTCACCACCTGAAAAGCCCTACAAGAGATACTTAAGGGAGTTCTAAACATGGAAACAAAAGAGCGATACTGCCTAACACAAAATTACATGTAAGCACATAGCTCACAGACCCTATAAACCAACCATAACACAGAGACTATAAAACAACCACCTAGCAACACTAAGATAAGAGTACAACTCTACATATAAATAGTAAACAGGACCGTCAGTGACCAGTTGTCTCATTTATGACATAGAGTGGCATATTGGATTGAAAAAACAAAACCCATCCTTCTACAGTTTTCAGGAGATCCATCTAATTTCTAATGATACTATTATGCTCAAGTTTAAAGGATGGAAAAAGATCTACTATGCAAATACAAAAAAAAATGAAGAAGTTGCTATTCTTGAATCAGATGAAACAGACTCCAAACCAACAACAGTAAAAAAAAAAAAATTTTTTTTAAAGACAATAAGGAGCATTACATAAGGATAGAGAATTCTATCTAACCAGTCTTACCTATCCTAAATATCTACACACCCAACATTGGCATACTCAGATTTATAAAATATTTACTATTAGACCTATGATAAGACTTAGTGTCTACTCGACCTAAAAGAAGACTTAGAGTACCATACAATAATATGGACTTCAACACTCCACTGACAACTTTAGACAGATTATTGAGGCAGAAAAGTAACTAGGAAATTTGAACTTAAATTCAACACCTGTCAAATTGGTCCTAATGGATATCTATAGAATACTTTACCCAACAACCACAAAAATACATTCTTCACGTGGATAATAGTCTAAGATCAACCACATGTTCAGTCATAAAGGAAGTTTTAATAAGTTCACTGAAATCATACCACTCATCTTCTGTGACCAGAGCAAATTAAAAGTAGATATTAATATCAAAAGGAACGCTTAAAGACACACAAATGCTTTGGAAACTAAATAACTTGTTTCTGAATGATTTTTGAGTAAACAATGAAATCAAGACAGAAATAAAGACTCAATATACCCAAACATCTGGGATGCTGTAAAGGCAGCACTAAAAGGAAATGTTATTTTATTTATTTATCTTTTTTAAAAATGTATATTTATTACTACATGTTTAAACTTCAGTCACCTTCAAAGTACTTTCTGATGCAATACAGCTTAAAAGGAAATTTTATAGTACTAGACAGCCACATCAATAAGATAGAAATATCTCTAATAAACAACCTAATGTCTCACCTAAGGAAACAAGATAAATAAGAACAAACTAAACCCAAAGGTAGCAGAAGAAAATAAAAACCAAAATCAGAGCATAACTAAGTAAAATATAAACTAAAAAATTACAAAAGAGTAATGTAAGAAAAAGTTAGCTCTTTTAAAGACCACTGGCTGGGCAGAGCTTAAGATGGAAACTGGACAGGTCAGACTGTGAGTCTAGGCAAAAGCAAGTGTCCATAAAGACTCTCTGCGTGAATAGATGTGCACTGGTGGAAGACTGAAAGTCCATCTGAGGGGAAGCTTGGGTTCATGCACCAGGGCCCCCTCTGAGGGTGACTGTGAGCCCACACCACCCTGAGATAGGAGCCTGGGCACAGGTAAGATCATCTGCTACTTGTGGGACCCTTTGGAGAAGAGCCTGCTGAATCCAGCTGATTCTCATTGCCTGATATCTGGCCCACACCATCACCTGTTATAGTGGATCAACTGGAGCCCTGAATCTGATCACTGGAGAGTGAGGATTGGGAAAGCCAGAGAAGTGCCCCATGCCCAGTGAGGAGATGATGACCACAGTCATTTCCTCTGTCCCAAGGCCAGGTAGATACCTGCATTGCCCCACCCAGCTCTGCCCAGCCTTCCACTTGGAATCTAAGGACCAGGCAGATATCTGCATTGCTCCGCCCAGCTCTGCCCAGTTTTACCTAGCCTCCAACTTGGTAACTGAGGAAATCTCATCAAACTGGGAGAGACAGAAGCCCCTCCCCCATGCTGGATAGGACACAGACAGGTCAGATCTGAGTGGCAGACTCAACAGGCAGCAAGCCAGGTGAGTCCAGATCTGATCCATGCTCCTTCTAAAGTAGGCCTGGGGCATCTGACCCAAGCTGTAAGCAACCCTATCTGCCTGTGCTGAGAGCAGAGGGGAGGGGCTAGAGACCAAAGCTGAAAGGACATTGGACTTACAGGAAAGAACTCAGAGTGAGTTTGGTTCCTGGTTTTTATTTTTTTTATTTTTTTATTTTGTCTGTTTGCTTTGCTCATTTTTGTTTGTTTTTTGTTTTAGTTTTTTCTCTTTCTGTTTTTGATAACATTTTCGTACCTGTTTTGTTTCTGTTGTTATACTGATTTTTTTCTTTCTCTATTCTTTAGACTTCCTGTTGGTGTATGGGAAGAGTACATCAATAGCAGGTTTTGTTGGATTGTGTATTTGTAATGAAATACACATTACAAATGCAATGAATTTACACATTTACACATCATTTACAAATGTGCAAATGAAATCTCAAAACTGCAAAAAGTACAGCTACCCCCTCCCCCCACCCTGATAGCTCAGTTTCAGAATTGAACAAAGTCAGAGGATCCACAGAAGGAAGAATAGGAGACTGAGCAAACAGAAGTAAAAGCAACCCCACCATCTGTGAACAACAGAAGTAAGGGGGGGGCGGGGACAAAAGATGGGAGGGAGGAAAGAAAATCTACACAAATAAAGAAAAACCAAAAGTAGAATATTGGCTTCACACAGACCTCTGGCAGGTCAGACACTGAGAAAACAGACTTCAGAATGCAAACAATGAAGAGGCCCTAGAATGACTGGTCTCAAACTACAAACCCAGATATCAAGACATTAATAGAGAGAATAAAAAGAATTGAGGAGAGACAAAAGGAAAATAGGAAGAACTTGATAACTGAAATAAGAGCAGTAAAGAACACTGTGAATTAAATAAATAACAAACTGATAAGCATGGAAAGCAGAATTAGCCAAGCAGAAGAAAGAATATCAGAGCTTGAGGATAAAAATGTAGAACTAACCCAAACTATCAAAAACATAGAAAAAAAGCTTAAAAAGACAGAATAAAACCTTCAAGTGATGAGCAATTATTTTAGGAGGCCAAACCTAAGAGTAATTCGACTTCCCTTGAGGCAGAAAGAGAGACAGAGACCACCCTGGAACAAACATTCCATGAAATTATTTAAGAAAACTTCCCTCATCTCATCAGTGATGAGACCATTCAAACATAAGAGATTCAGAGAACCCTTGCAAGACAACAAATGAGAAGACAAACTCCTAGACACATAGTAATTCACCTAAACAGAGTAGGTATAAAGGAAAAATTCCTCAAGGCAGCAAGAGAAAAAGGTCAGATTACCTATTAGGGAAGATCAATTAGAATAGCAGCAGATTTAGCTACAGAAACACTTCAGGCTTGGATAGCTTGGAGAACAATCTTCAAAGTTCTCAGTGCTAAACAATTTCAACCAAGAATAGCCTACTCAGTTAAGTTAAACTTCATAAGTGAGGGAGAATTAAAATCTTTCCAAGACATTCAATCCCTAAGAACTTATGCTGCCTCTAGACCAGATTTACAAGAAAACTTAGGAAAGTATTAAACATAGAAAAAAGGGAAAAAAGAAGACTGCAGGAAAAAGATTGAAAACACACATGAATGAACCCAAAAATCAAAAGAAAGACAACAAACAAACAAGAACAACAACTCTATAAGAACTTCATGACAGGGATAAACTCTCACGTTTCAATAATTAGCCTGAATGTAAATGGACTAAATGCAGCACTGAAAAGACATAGAGTGGCAAAATGGGTAAAATATCACGAAGCAACAATATATTGTCTCCAAGAGACTCATCTCACCAGAAAGGACACTCACGGACTCAAGTAAGAAGATGGGAAGCAAAATCTCAGGTGAATGGAACACAAAATAAAGCAGGAGTTGTGATCTTAATATCAGACAAAATACCCTTTAAGCTATCAAAACTTTAAAATGACACAGAAGGTCACTATATAATGATAAAAATGCTCAATCCATGAATAAGAAATATCCATCCTAAACATATACGCACCCAACATAGAAGTACCAACTTTCATAAAGTAGCTCCTAGACAAACTTAAAAAAGATATTGACTCTAACACTATCATAGCTGGGGACTTTAATACCCCACTCACAACCCTAGACAGATCATCAAGACAATAAATCAGCAAGGAGATTCACAACCTCAATGTGACTCTTGACCAAATGGACTTAATTGATACCTACAGAACACTCCATCCAACAACCACAGAATATACGTTCTACTCATCACCACATGGAATGTACTCTAAGATCAATCCCATCCTTGGACATAAATCAAGCATAAACAAATTTCATAAGATTGAAATTCTGCCATGCAACTTCTCAGACCACATGGAATAAAAATAAATATCAACACCAACAAAGTTCCCCCAAAACCCACAAAGACATGGACACTGTTAAGCAACTCCTGGGTCAACATGGAAATCAAAACAAAAATTAAAAGATACCTGGAAACAAATGAAAATGAAGAAACATCTTACTAAAAGCTCTGGGATGCCATGAAAGCAGTAGTAAGAGGGGGAATCCATATCTCTACAAACACACATGAAGAAAATGGAAGATCACAAGATAACAGCCTAACAAGCCACCTAGGAAAGCTGGAACAGCAAGACCACCAAAACCCCAACTTCAGCAGAAGAATCCAGATCACCAAAATAAAAACCCAAATCCAGGACATAGAAGACAAAAAGATAACACAAAAAAATAAGTGAAACAAAAAGCTGGTTCTTTGAAAGGATAAACAAGATTGATAGTCCCCTTGTTAGATTGACCAAGAAAAAGAGAGAAAAAGCCCAAATAAACTCAATCAGAAACACAAAAGATGAAGTCACAACTGACCCTGAAGAAATACAAAAGATTATCAGAGACTACTATGTACACTTGTATGAAAATAAACTTGAAAACCTAACGGAAATGGAAGAATTTCTGACATCACACAACCTCCCCAGGTTGAAACAAGAAGAAATCGAAATCCTAAATAGACCAATAATAATCTAGGCAATTGACTATGTCATAAGAAAGCTACCTACAAAAAAAGCCCTGAACCAGATGGCTTTTCAGCATAATTCCACAAAACATACAAGGAGGAACTGATACCAATCCTACTGAAAGTATTCCAGGTGATTGAGAAAGATGGAGTTCTCCCCAAATCATTTTATGAAGCTATTATCACATTGATACCAAAGCCAGGTAAATATCCAACAAAGAAAGAGAACTACAGGACAATATCATTGATGAACATAGATGCTAAAATTCTCAACAAGATCCTAGCAAACTGGATTCAACAACATGAATCAAAAATCATGCACCACTACCAAGTAGGCTTCATCCCTGGAATGCAAGACTGTTTTGACATTTGTAAGACCATAAATGTATTAATTAAATACATCAACAGATGTAAAAACAAAAAACACATGAGTATATCATTAGATGCAGAGAAAACTCCTAATAAAATCCAACACCCCTTCTTGATAAAAGCCCTTGAACTTCTAGGCATAGATGGAACATACCTCAAAATAGTAAGAGCCATCTATGAGAAACCCACAGCCAGCATACTGCTAAACAGACAGAAATTGGAACCAATCCCTCTGAAAACTGGAAGAAGACAAGGATGCCCACTCTCACCCCTCCAGTTCAGCATAGTTTTGGAAGTCCTAGCTAGAGCAATCAGAGAAGAGAAGGTTATCAGGAGTATCCAAAGAGGAAAAGAGGAAATCAAGTATCCCTTTTTGCAGATGACATGATTCTATACCTTGAAAACCCAAGAGAACCTGTCAAAAACCTCCTTGCACTAATAAAGGTCTTTGGCAAAGTCTCAGGGTATAAAATAAATGTGCAAAAGACATTCGCATTTCTATACACCAATAATAAACAAATAGAAACCCAAATGAAAAGTACAATTCCATTCACAATAGCCACAAATAAATGAAACACCTTGGCATCTTCCTAACCAGAAAGACCTTTACAATGAAAACTACAAAACACACAAAGAAATCAAAGCTGACACAAACATGTGGAAAAATATTCCATGCTCATGGATTGGAAGAATCAACATTGTTGATCTAAGACAATCTACAGATTTAACACAATACCCATCAAATTACCAGCAACATTCTTCTCAGACCTATAAACAATAATACAGGCATTCATATGGAAATAAATGATCACGAATAGCCAAAACAATCCTCAGCAAACAACAACAACAAAACAAAGCAGGAGGTATCACACTACCAGACTTTAAACTTTATTATAAAGCTACAATAATCAGAACAGCCTGGTACTGGTACAAGAACAGGCATATAGACCAATAGAATAGAATTGAGATTCCAGAAGTAAAACCTCAATTTTTCAACCAACTCATCTTTGACAAAACCTCTACCACCAACCAGTGGGGAACACAAGAACCTGTTCAGTAAATGGTGCTGGGACAACTAACTGACTATATGCAGAAGATTGAAACAGGACCCCTACCTACACCCACACAAAAATCAACTCTAAATGGATCAGAAACCTAAACATAAAACCTCAAACTATAAGAACTTCAGAAATGCAGGTGACACTTTTATGGAAATTGGAACTGGCAACCAATTCCTGATCAGAAACCCTAGTGCCCATGCCATAAGAGATAAGATAGATGTGTGGGACCTTATCAAACTGATAAGCTTCTGCAAAGTCAAAGAAACCATCAAGAGAGCAGGGTGACAGCCTACAGACTGGGAAAAAATATTTGCATATCTATGTCTGACAAAGGCCTAACATCTAGGATCTACAAGGAACTCAAACGTGCTTAAAAGAAAAAAAAAACAGTCCATTACAAAGTAGGCAAAAGATATGAATAGACACTTCTCAAAAGAACACATATGAGCAGCCAACAGATACATGAAAAAATGTTCAGTTTCACTAGTCATCAAAGAAATGCAAATTAAAACTACACTGAGATACCACCTAACTCTAGTCAGATGGCCATCATCAATAACTCAAAAAATAACAGATGCTGGAGAGGATGTGGTGAAAAGGGAACACTTCTACACTGTTGGTGGGAGTGTAATCTACTACAGCTTCTTTGTAAAACAGTGTGGTGATTTCTAAAAGTTCTAGAAATTGACCTGCCATATGACCCCGCAACCCGCTACTGGGAATATACCCAGAAGAACTCTATAAAAATCACTTTATTAGAAAGATATCTGCACATGTATGTTCATCGCAGTATTGTTCACAATAGCAAGAACATGAAACCAACTGTGCTGCCCATCAAAAGAGGACTGGATAAAAAAAATCTGGTGCATATACACAATGGAATATTATCCAACCATAAAGAAGAACAAAATCATGAACTTTGCAACAACCTGGATGGACTCAGAGTCTATAATACTGAGTAATCTTTCACAGGAACAAAGAACTGAGTATCACATATTCTCACTCATAAGTGGACCTTGAAGAACTATCATAATACCATAAGAAAAGGAATGACAGCAGCAGGAAATTGTGGGGGTGTGGGGGGGAGCAGGGAGGTGGAATTGGCAGTAGTGGAAAACTGCCTGAGGAAGGGGGTCACACCTCATCCACAAGGGTATCTGCACAATTAACATTTATATACCTTACCCTGAATTGTATCCCACAATTTTAAAATTAAAAAAAATTTAAAAAAAAGAAAGACCACTGACCAAATTACGAGAGAGAGAGAGAGAGAGAGAGAGAGAGAGAGAGCATGAGAGAGAGAAATTTCAAATAACTGTAATCAGAAACAAAAAAGGCAACATTGCAATTATCCTACAGAAATATAAAAGACTCTCAGAGATTACTATAAGCATCTGTACTCATGTAAAATAGAAATTTTAGAGAGAAATAAATAAGTTCCTGGAAATACCCGACTTCCTAAGATAGAAACAAGAAGAAATTGAAACTCTGAACAGACCAATAATGAATCTTGAAATTTAATTACTACTACTAATAAAATTTAAAAACTATCAAAAAAGACCTGTGCCAAACTGATTCAGAGTCAAATTCTACCAGATGTTCAAGGAAGAGCTGGTAATCTTACTGAAACTATTCCAAACAAATAAGGAAGAGGGACCACTCCCTTACTCATGTCATGCAGCCAATCTGGCAAAGACACAACCAAGAAAGAAAACTACAGGTCAGCATTTCTGATGAACATAAACACAAAAATTCTCAACAAAATTTTAGCAAACCACATCCAACAATACATCAAGAAGATCATTGACCATGATCAGGTGGGATTTATTCCTGAAATGCAAGGTTGGTTCAACATATGCAAATAAAAAAAGTGATACACCAAATAAAAAGAATTAAAAACAAGAACCACCTGATCATCACATTAGATACAGAAAAAACATTAGATAAAATTTAACATCACTAAAAGGTTAAAAACTCTCAACCACCTAGGCATCAACAGAACATACATCAAACTAATAAGAGCCATATATGACAAACCCTCAGCCAACATCATACTGAATGGGTAAAAATTGGAAGCATCCCACTAATAACTGGAACAAGACAATTATATTCACTCTCACCACTTCTATATAACACATAGTGAATGTCCTAGCCAGAAAAATCAGACAAGAGAAAAAATAAATAAATAAAAGTTATCCAAATAGAAAAAAAAGGAAATCAAATTATCTCTTTGCAGATGATATGATTCTATATCTAGAAAACCTTTAAGATTATGCAAAAAGACTCACTTCAGTAAAGTCTCAGGATACAAAGTCAGTGTTCAAAAATAAATAGCATTTTTATACATCAAAAATATTCAAGATGAGAACCAAATAAAGAAATCCATTTCATTTACAATAATCTCTCACACACACACACACACACACACACACACACACACACATATCTGGAAATACATTTAACCAAGAAGATGAAATATATCCTTAAAAAAAAAACTACAAAACACTTCTGAAAGAGATCAAGGATGACACAAACAAATAAAAAAAATCCCACATTCATAGATTTAAACAGTCAATGTTGTTAAAATAGTCATACAGATTCAGCAATTCAGAAATATCCAGATTTGACACAATCCCTAACAAACTACCAGTTTTACTTTTTGCAGAGTTAGGAAAAAACAATTCTGAAATTTTCATGGAAGCCAAAAAGAGCCCGAGTAGCCAAAGCAATACTAAGCAAAAAGAACAAAGCCAGATGCATCACATTAATGAACTTCAAATTTACTAGTTGGCTATAGTAACCACCTCAACATGGTACGGGTACAAACATAGACACACAGACTATTGGAACAGAATAGAAAACCCAAAATTAAAGCTGCTTGTCTACAGCCATTTGTTCTTTGACAAAGTTTAAAAAATATTCAGTGGGAAAGGACACCGTATTTAATAAATTGTGCTGGGAAAACTGGCTGACCATATGGGGAAGAATGAAACTGGATATTTACCTCTCACTATACACAAACTGGACTTTCACTCACCATAACTTAAGATGAATTAAAGACTTCAATGTAAGACCTCAAACTATGCAAATCTCAGGGGGAAAAAACCCTAAGAATTACTCTTCAGGACATTGACCTAGGCAACTAATTTATATCCAAGTCGTCAAAACAAATGCAGCAAAAACAAAAATTTGTTGTGTGATGTTATTAAAATAAAGAGCTTCTGCAGAAAGAAACTATCAACAGAGTAAACAGACAATGTACAGAATGGAGAAAATATTTGCAAACTATTCATCATACAAAAGGTTAAGATCTATAATCTTTAAGGAATTTAAACAAATTAACACAATATAAACAAATAACCTCATCAAAAAGTGGGAAAAGCACGTGAACAGACCCTTCTCAAAAGAAGACATACAAGCAGCTAACAGATGTGTGCAAAAATGTTCAACATCACTAGTCAATAGAGAAATGCAAATTGAAAACTACAGTGAGATACCATCTTAAAAAAATCAGAATGGTTAATATCAATAAGCCAAAAGATAACAGATGTTGGCAAGGTTGTGAAGAAAGAAAATGCTCATACAATGTTGGAGCATCAGCTAGTACAGCCCCTGTAGAAAACAGTTTGAGGATTTTTCAAAGAACTAAAAATATGCTTACCATTTGATCCAGCAATGTCACTACTGGTGCTCAAAGGAACGTAAATCATTGTACCATAAAGACCACCTCATTCATATGTCTGTTGCAGCATTATTTACATAACAAAGACATGGAACCAACCTAGGTGCCCATAAGTGGTAAACTGGATAAAAATAATGTAATACATATACATCATGGAATAATATACACCCATAGAAAAGAATAAAATCATGTCCTTTTATCAACATAGATGCAGCTGGAGGCTATTATTCTAAGCACATTAATGCCAGAATAGAAAAACAAATACTGCATCTTCTCACTTATGATGGAGTGCTAAACGATGGGTACATATAGACATAAAGATGGAAACCACAGACACTGGGGACACCTAAAGTGGGAAGGAAGAGAGATGGGCAAGGTTTGACAAACTATCTATGGGTCACCATGTTCACTATCAGAGCTCTGAGTTCAATAGAAGACCAAATGAGTTCAATAGAAGCCCACACACAATATACCCATATAACAAACCTGCATATTTCCCCCGAATTAAAAAAAACAAGTGATAATGTACAAGCTACAGCTAGTTATCCAAAAGAGCTAACAAAAATGAAGGCATCTATACTAAACAATGAATTTTCAATATAGATAAAACAGACTTCTATTGGAAAAAGATGCCACCTAGGACTTTCATAGCTAGAGAGGAGAAGTCAATGCCTATCTTCAAAGCTTCAAAGGGCAGCCTAACTCTTTGTTAAGGCTAATGTAGCTGGTGACTTTAAGTTGAAATCAGCCTATGGCCATACCACTCTGAATGCTCTGGGTCTGATCAAAAAAGCTAAGTGGAAGTCAATGCTCGCTTACTATTCTGAAATTCCTAAGGTTCTTAAAAATTATGCTAATTCTGCCTGCACTTTATAAATGAAATAACCAAACCTGAATGACAGCACATCTGTTTACAGCATGGCTTGCTGAATATTTTAAGCTCATTTTTGTTCTTAGTGCTCAGAAAAGAAGATTCCTTTCAACATACTATTGTCAGGTACACTGACAATGTACCTGGTTACCTAAGAGCTCTGATAGAGATGATGTATAGGAAGATTAATGTTGTTTTCAAGCCTACTAACACAATATCCAATCTGGAGGCCATGGATCAGGGAATAATTTCAACTTGGCCACAAGCTTTATTATTCAACAAATACATTTTGTAAGGCTATAGATGCCAGAGGGAGTGATTCCTCTGATGGAGTTGACCAAACTAAATTGAAAACTTCTGGGAAAAATTTACCATTCTAGATGCCATTGGGAACTTTCATGATTCATGGGTGGAGGTCAAAACATGAACATTAACAGAAGTTTGAAAAAAGTTTATTCTAATCCTCGTGGATAACTTTGAGGGTCTAAGGCTTCAGTGGAGGAAATAACTGCAAATATGATGGAAACAGCAAGAAAACTAGAATTAGAAGTGGAGTCTGAAGATGTGACTGAACTTCTGTGATCTTATGGTAAAACGAATAAATGAAAAGTTGCATCTTACGGAGCAAAGAAACAGTTTTTTGAGATGAAGTCTACTTCTGGAGAAAAGTGTAAATATTGTTGAAATGACAATAAAGGATTTAGAATATTCCATAAATTTAGTTGATAAAGCAGTGGCAGGGTTTGAAAAGATTGACTTTAATTTTGAAGTTTAGTGCTATCAAACAGCATCACATGCCACGGAGAAACCTTTCATGAAAGGAAGTGTCAGTTGTTGCAGCAACATTATTGTTGTCTTATTTTGAGAAATTAACACAGCCACTCTAGCCTTCAGCAACCACCAGTCTGTTCAGTCAGCAGCCATCAACACCGAGATAAGATCCTCTGTCAGCAAAATTATGACTTCTGAACACTCAGAAGTCATCATTTTGTATTTTTAGCAACAAAGTATTTTAAATTAAAGTATGCACATTTTTTAGACATAATACTACTGCATACAAAATAGGTTTCAGTATAGTATAAAATACAACTTTTGTATGCACTGGGAATCTAAGAAATTCATGAAACTCACTTTATTGAGGTGTTCTGGAACTGAGTCTACAGTATTTCTGAGATAGGCCTGTACCTATGCACATGCACTGTGGTCCTATAGAGCTGAGACTTACAATGGGTATAGGAATAAAATAGTAGTGTGTAACTGCTGTGTTTTCCGGAAAAAAAAAAATAAAGGCATATCACTAAAAAATACTAGAAGCAAAAGAGAAAAGGACAAAATAGAATAACATCATTGACTGTTGTATAGTTTATATGTGAGAGTCAAAAGCTACAAACTGAAAATAAATTGCAAAAGATTAAAGTCAAAGTGCAAGATACTGAGTAAGAAAAAATAAGTCTAGATATTTAACAAAAAGAAAGAAGACAAAGGTGATCACCAGAAAAATTACAAATTTTTCTAAATTCCAAAATTTTTAAATAGTATGTAGATATAGTAAATAGAGAAAGATATATTGTACATATAACAAAAGAGTAATCATATCATAACTTATAATGCAGTGTTGAGGGAAAATGTAACAGTTATATGATGATGAATAGTTTTGAGCCACCTACTTAAATAAAGTAAATTTTCAAGTTGGATAATTATTCTATATACAGGAGACACACCTAAAACATAAATATCTCAAAGAAATAACATATTTGATATCTGTCATTTTACAAAAAACCTTTCAGGTGAGGAAAAAAAACTTAACCAAATTTTATCATAGAACTTTGACTATGTACTCTTAGTGCAGTGGGGAAATTGGAATGCAAACAGATCTTGAACTCTTGTTTATATGTTAAGGGAGTTTTTAGTGGTGTAGATGCAGAAACCATAAAAATTATTTTATGTGTATTTTAGAATTGAACAAATGAGTAACTATGTGTTAATATTGTTGAAATCCTTGGTTCTTACAACGGCAGTAGGAAGATACAAATATGAAATGAAGGAAGGCAAGGAATTGTAGGGCAATGGATGTAGTGATGTGCTAAGGGCCCCAATTTTTGCTTTCCTGAGTATTAATTTCAGAATATTTTATAATAAAACTTTAAGTATATTTGCTCACTAGTTTCCAAGTATTCCAGTTTTTCTTTTTTTCTAAGGCATAACTCGGATAACCATATGTTTCTCTTCTGAATCTGGACTTTTGAAAGAGAGATGGAGAGCAGTAACAATTGTTATTTTGAATCTGTTCCAGGCAGAATCCAAACTGGGATTTGTAGTCATACTACACATACTCCTCAGGCTTCCGGTGGTCTTTTTCTTTATTTCGACGTTAACAGGCTTCACCTTGAAAAATACATTGATTGACAATAAAGAAAGGCAATCCTGAACAAGGTCCATTATACACGCCCAGGCCAGCAATTATGAGAGGCTTGAGTTATCCTGAAACGTACTTCTTTGGATTGGTTAAAATCTAATACCCAGCAATAACTTATCAGAACTCATTTTTCTTATTTATAAAATGTGGGGAATAATAATTAGCTTACAGATTGCTTTAGAATTAAATAAGATAACATAAAATACCGAGAATAGTTCATTATACTCAATAAAAGGTATTGCTATTTTTATTGTTGTTGTTACGTTTGTTGTTATTGTTTTTCCTTAGCATCAACTTCCAAGGTTAGCTTGAAAATACAATCAAATTTTCATTAATAATCCATTACAGATCAGTCACCTATGAATTTATTTAAAACTCTTTAGGAACATTAATTCCTGTTCTACTTCTTAAACTAATGAGTTCCATAAAGTCTATTACCTGCTATGTAACATGGCATTTTCTTTCAATTGTTTTAACTTAGTTCTTTTAAGTATTGATGGATTCCTCACAGTTCTAAAAAAACAGCATTTAAACCTAACTAAACCATGTTTTGATCTAACTCACCCCTTTGACATTTTATAGCTGCCAATTTTAGCCTTTCACATTCATTATCATTCTAGACCAAATAATTTTATTAGTATTGTTTGGAATTCATTCTGAACCCAGAAACCTAAAATCTAGTTCTAGTTTTGTGAATCAGATGGAGGAGGCTGGTCATTTAAGGATAGAGCCCACTCTGTGGTCTTTTCCCTTATAGTCTCTATGACTCCGGGCTTTAGAATGAGGTTCTGAGGGTTCCTAACATGAGACCCCTACATAAATATTATTATACTACCACATCTATACATATTCTTTCCCTCAAATTGAAGGGAGATTTCCCAGAATCTTCCTTTATTGTGTGTACCTTTCTGATTTTAGCCTTATTAGGCATCAGACAGAATATTGTTTTAAAGATTAGGATAGCAGAATCAATACTATGCACTTTATAAGAGCATTTTAGCATTTAGCACAGTACTGTCTCCCTGTGAGAGGTACAAGAGAAACATGAAATACAATTTATATCTTGGTGGACCAAAACTCTAACTGAGTAGACTACATAAAGACAAACTAGAAAATAAGGCAATGCAGGCTACTTATGCTGTACAAGTTTAGATAGAAAATTAGTATAATGAAGACACTAGTGTACCTCACTATTCTCAAAATTCTGTGCAAGAGGAGAAATCAAATGGAAGAAACTGGCATAATTGTTTTATAAATATAAATGTATGTATTATTTATAAATTTTTTCACATACATAGATGAAAAATCAAATAGTTATCTTAGTAGTTGATATTTAACATTTACATATTTAAATTAATATTTAAATATCCAAATTGAAATTAATATTTAAATTAACATCTAAATATTTAATACTAAATATTTAAAAAGCAGTTCCCTGCCCTACCCTCCTCAGCAACAATTCCCAGATGCAAATAGTTTTCAGCACTTAGAGGTTTTTTTTCTAACATTAACCTCAATATTTTCAGACAACATTTAGATGCTCCTAATCTCTGTTTTTTTCTTAAATTATAGATATTTTATGCTGATTTTCTACCTTTAAAAGGGGACTTTGTTTTTTTTTAACTTTCTAAACACATATGTTCTCACAGACATATACACTCTTATACAACACTCTCAAAAACTTTCTCTTCTCATGTTTTCCCAATATAGATGTTATAATTTGTAATTAAAAATATAATTACTTAAGTACTATTTACTGCTGAGCCATATTGCCTTAAATTTAAATTTCCTTTAGGAAATTTAGGTTTACATTTCCTTTCCAGTACCATATTTTTTGAATCACTCTTCTCTTCTCCCTCTCTTAGTTTTTCAGAGACCTACTATTCATTTATATTCAAATATTCTTTCAGTAGTGTAAATATCCTCTCAAAATTATACATTTGTATTTCTGGGAGCTCTCCTCCATCTTGTCCAGTGTGACCTGCTGCTTTCCTGATTTACTATATACCTGTTGTCCCCATATGGCCTTTGTTATCAAGCGGGATTTCCCTTCACTCCTTTCCTATATTGGATTTCTTGTTTTTTTAAAATCATTTCTTGCTTGTTCTTAATTTGCTTCCTCATTTCACTAAAGCATTTCCTTCGGTTACCTTCGTAGAAAGAATGTTTGGGAGATAAATTTGTGATTACTCACACATCTAAAAAAGCCTTTATTTTCACCTCATACTTATTTCATAGTTTAGCTGTAGGGAATTCTAGGTTGAAACTTATATGTCCTCAGAATTGTGAGGCATTGCTCTGCTTGCTTCTATCTTTTAATACTGATGTTGGGAAATATGATTCCTGACAGTCTGTGACATTTTTTTTTCTACCTAGATATTTTTAGAATCTTCTCCCCAAGGTTTTTGAAACTTAATTATATATTTGACATATTTCTTTTATTTTTCAGTCATTATCTTGGGTATGTGTTGAGTCCATTTAATGAAGATATGATCTTTAGTTCTGAAAATTTTACTTTAAATATTTTTAAGTTTACCCATTTATTTTATAGTTTATTCTGTTTTCTCTTTCTGGTACTTCTATTAGGTGTAGAAGATCTGTAATTTTCTTATTATTTCATTTATTTTCAAAGCTTTATTTTGTTTTGTTTTGTTTTTGCTTTTCTTTTGATTTAGTCTCCAATCTTGAATTGAGTTTTTTATAACTGCTCTCATATTTTTTATTTTCAAGGGTTTTTTTTGTTCTCTGAATCTTTTTCTGCCTCATTTTCTTCTTATCTCAAGGATCAATAAAATGAATCTTGTCCCTCTGAAGATTGTACATTTTTAGAGTTTTCTTCTGATCTTTCCTTCATTTTCCCTTTTTAATACTTTTGTTTTGATCTTTGTCTTTTGCATGAAAGGTTTTCCTTAAATATCTGGTGTTTCTTAGCTGATCATTAATATTTAAAGAGTGAGTGGCCAAAAATCTCTTGAAAGTTCTGTGTGCCTCAGAAGAGTTCCTGGCTGTTAGGCTTATCTGGCTGCCATCATTGTGCGGCCCCTTCCTGTTAGTATGCCCAAGTCTCAGTTCCGTTTCTCAGAGAGAAATCTCTCATCTAGATCTCTAAATCTCTAGCCAAGAAACACAAACTTCTTGATTAAACGGGCTCAACACATGCTTAGGATAATCTTCTACCAGAGCATCACAAGCCTGGCTTGCAGCCTTTTTAGAGCCTAGAGAAGGAAAACAAGACGAGTGAATGTGATGGGGAGCTGGCTCGCTGTTCCTCCAAGAATTGTGGTCAACTCCCCTGTTTCCAGGAAGCAGTCATTTGAGTGTGATGATTCTAAGCACAGAATGCTTCTGGTTCTCATCTTCTAGTAGTAAGTTTCCAGTCTTCTGTCTGGAAGCGAGGGGACAGTTTCCACCTGGTGCTGGGTGAGCTAAAACATCCAGAATAGAGTTGCCAGAAAAAGTATAGAGCACAGTGAAATTTGACTTTAAGATAAACAGTTATTTTTTTTTTTAGTATGGATATGATCCAAGTTAAAATACTGATTATTTATCTGAAATTTGATTTTAACTGGGCATCTGCATTTTTGCTTGCTAAATCTGGCAATACTAATCTAGAATGACTATAGACTTCTAACTACTATTGTTGTTTTCAGGCCAACCTACACTTGTACTTTCCAAGGTATCTTGCTGGAGTCACTAACTTTTGAAGCTTTCTTGGGGTTCCACAATGAGACTGTTTCTGGCTCATTCTTGCCCCACTTCTTGGCATAAGTTTCAATTTTCTCTTAGTACTAAATCAGCTAACATTTTCCAGTCTGCTTCTGTTTTCTAAAATGGTTTTATTGCTTCCTCTTACTTCCTCTGTGCTTAAGAATTTATACTTGTATAATTTACAAACAAACAAAACTCTTCACTTACATTTCGATGTGATTTCCTGTGTTCTTCAATTCACTTTGTTTAGTTGGGATTATTAAATTGATTTATTTCTAAATGTGTGAATAATAAGTCATAATGAAGATCATATAACTGTCTGGTTAAACATAGCAGGTTAACTACATGCATTTATATTTCCTTTGTTTCCAAATCCTACTGCATGACACCAAAGGAATTTTAAAGGGGTGACAGTTACAGAAGAACAAATTTCTACTAGGTTATTGGAAGACAAAGCACATTAACGGTCAGGAACTAAGGGAATTTAAGCTCAGTACTCGAAGGTGGTAGAGACTTTTAGGGAATAGCCAGCTTTCCCTTCCTTGCCCTGAGCTCTGCTTGTGCTTTTGAAACACCATGTGCCTCAGCAGTGTTGGATAATAGGCTTGGCTGACGGCAGACTTCCTAGTTAACCTTCTCTGTACTGGGAAACCCCTTGGATACCTTTCCATGTGCCAAGTGTCCAGGCCACTCTCCCTCCAACTCATCTCTTCCTGATGCAAGAATGATTATTCTCTGTAGAAACAGAATGTAAATAGAAAAAGTTCATTATGTGTATCAACAGAGAGGATAGCAGGAGTCAAGTATGAGGCTCAAAGAAAAGAGATGAATAGAGAATTACCTATGGAGAGGATCTCAGGGCCTTTCCCTCAACTAGTTTCCAGAGTTCTGTTTGGCATATATTTTCCCACCTAATCCACATTCTTTGTATAAAGGATTAGGAGATTCCCTGGAGGCAGAATAGCCCAGAGCAAAGATTTCCTCTAAGTACCGATACTGAGAGGTCCCCTAATGAAAAGGACAACTAATTATTCATCATATTTTAGTGCTACCCAAGAGGCCAACTCAAGAGGCCTACATATATCCACATAGAAATTCCAATCAGTCTTTCATGGTCTCACTCTTTAATATGAAAAGACTTTAATATGAACAAACATGGATCACCAGGTTTCAGACCTTTGAAGAAAGTCTTTGATATGAAAGAAAAAAAAAAGGAACTAAGAAAAATGAAACAATGCAGAGAGCACACACACACAGGACCCCTTCAAACACTGTGATTAATGTTTCCTGAGAACAAACAGAAGATATTGAATCCATCAAAAAAAGAAAAAATATAGCCAGGATGCTATTAAATAAAATAATCAAACAAGAAGGAGAAGTTGTAAATATAACTAAAGTAATAATAAAAGGTGAAAGTATTAAATTAAGAAACTCTCCCAGAAAGTGCAACAAACTAAAGAAGAATAATAGAAATAAATATAATAAAGTTGAAAGTAAGTTAAGGAAAACTAGAGTCCAACATCTAACTAAAAGTTCTAGAAAACTGAAACAGAGAGGCAAACATTACCAAAGAAATAATAGGAGAACATTCTCAGAATTGCCAGGTGCTTGTGACTGTCCAGAGTACTTGAGTGACCAGCATAGTAAGTCATGCACACACACATGCACATGTACATATACACACATATGCATATACATATACACATAGGAATATTATTTTAAAACTTCCAAACATTAAAGTAAGAGGGAAGTTTTAGGAGAGAAGAAAAAAAAAAAGACAGATTACACCAAAGATCCTGGTTTGAGAATAGTGATACTTTTTTTTTATCAACAACCTTAGATCCTAGATGATAATAATGTCTTAAAAATTCAGTGGGAAAATAATCTCCAATCTAGAAATCTATATCCAATCCAAATAGATCTTTCTGGTTGGAGCCCCGATTCTCAAATGCTCCTGTGTAACAAATGACCTGTGAATTCTGTTAAACCACAGATTGTCCTTTAGGGGATTGCAGGCGGGGCCTGTCATTCTGTGTATATTACAGACACCCTAACAATGATGGTGCTGCTGGTAGGTGGCATATGCTTTGAGTAACAAGATTTTAGGAGATGGCTGAGAAAACAAAGCAATTTAACCAGATGATCTAACTCTTCTTTTTAGCTGCCTTTAGGACTTTTTTTCATGGCATTCATAGCAACTTGGATGCAGTTGGAGTTCATTATACTAAGTGAATTGTTACAGAAACAAAGAACTGAATACCGCGTGTTCTCAGTCAAAAGTGGACCCTTTAATGCTAGTCACATTAGCACAAAGGTGGGATCAGCAGTCGTGGGGCACTAATAGGGGAGGGAGGCAGGAAGGAAAGAGAGGAACACATGGCAACACAATGGGTAACTACACAATGGGTAATGGTTTTCCATTACCAGGGAAACAGAGGGTCAACTAGAAATTCAAACTCACCTGCATGCAGCCTACTTATGCTGCAAACCCTTACTTGTACCTCACAACTCTAAAAAAAAAATGGGTGAGAAGTCAGATGATCCTGGAACCAGGTGAATAAACACAGGAACTAGGCTGAGGGAAAACCCAAGTTCACAGATATGCAGTAAGACTGGAGAAGAATTGGTTCAGACTGCAGCAGATGGATAGTTTTTCACAGCAAAGCATGAAGAAAACTTATTTTCAGAGGTTTAGGAAGAAATTTTCAAGTATTGGAGAGGTCTAGAGAAGCTAGAAAAATAAAATAGCATTAGGTGAATAGGAAATAAGCACATTTAAAAAGACAAGGCAATTATTAATTTTAGAAAAAAACAGTTGTACAAGAAATAAAACATGGCTAATAGGACAACACTTGACTCAGCATTGAACTATATGTGTAAGTCATTACATGTATAGAGTCATTTCAATGCAAATTTCTACTAGTTAATGGAAAGTTGGTAGTGATCGCAAAGTAGATGATGGTAGTAGCTAGTATAAAAGAAAGTAAATTTTATCTAAAAATCAGTAAAATATGAAATCGCAATGTAAACATATTTGTTGAAATATAGTGAATCACAGGCAAAAGAAATGGCTAATTACTTTGAAAATGTCTGCTTCTCGGAAGGAGCAGGTGTTGTGAAGGAGTAAGGCAAGGGATTGGTGATTTTGCATATGCCTCTCAGTACTATCTGACTTTATAATTCCTAAGTGTGTATTACTTTGATAAATATTGAGTGTGTGGGTGTGCATGTGTGTGGTTCTATTGTGACTGTAGGAAACATGGTAAAAACCTTACTTTTGTAAGTGGATTATGGCACTGTGGCTAATTCTATCATTTGTTGCTCTTCGAAGATGCCTTTAGGACACTGGGAACTCATTGCCTATTCATTGCTGAGTCTGATGACTTTGCTCCTCCTGTTCCATTCATCGCCACCAGCAGACAGACCTCTGGCCCTTCAGGTCCAGGCAAGGAGATCAAATCAGAAATGGTAACCCAATCTCGCCTCTGTCCTTTATTCATTCTGACAAGTCACAAGAAAGGGTCACTTGGTAACTTTTAACAGGCCAGTGACTAGAACTAGAACTAGAGAGAGGGTTTTCATTATCAAGGAAAAGAAATGTTGCTTTTTCACAAAAATCACAAAAGTAAACAAAGATATTTTTCTCCATAAATCATTTAGAAAACTATATGGAAAGTTTGGAGCAAGAGATTTTCTGCATTTTGCCAGGAAACCAGCTTTCTTTGGGGTGTACTCTCAGATTTCCCTGCCATAGCCACTTCATGTCAACTACTACACAGCCGTTCTCAAGCATACATATGGTATTATAAAGTGGATAATTCCAAACGTCCCATAACCTCCAAATAATTATTTAAATTGCCTTCAGAATTCACTTATTTTTTCCCAGATGATTTTCTTTTTATTTTTGGATTGGATTAATATTTGTTTGAGTACCCTGAATTCATGCTTCTCCTATTGTTTGCATAGCTAATGGAATGGGAACAGGTACAATTTAGAAATTTGTTGCAAATGGGAAAGAAAGAAAACTATCAGTGACTTGATAATTTGTTATAGACAGTTCATACATCTGCACATGAATATCCATTCATGAATTCGCCCTGTCCCTACAATGGAAGGAAGTCCAATTAAGATCATCCTTCAACTGAAATAATAGTTTTAACATTTTAGATCCTCTGTATTAACCAAATGCTCAAAGACTGGTTGTCCTTTGAATTCATTTATACTATACATTCGTTCATTCATTCATCTATTGCTTCATTCCTTCATGCATTCTATATTTATTAATTCAGCAAATACATAGTCAGCAATACTATATCCAGGATCTATGCTGGGTATGAGGAAAATAAGGAACATATAAATGAATGAATAACCTTTACCTTTATGGAACTTGTAGGCTAGTCTAGACCATTGAGCACAAGATTCATAAGGCGAGTTTTTTAAAAACACAGATTCCTAGGCTCTATCTCAGTGAGTTCTAGGCAGTAGATATGGGTTTGAACATAGGAATACATTCTAACAAGCATCCTAGAAGAGACTGAAGGTAAATGATCCTCAGACTTCATTTTGCAAATTAATTTTTCCAAATATCAGTGTAGAAAAGGGTCACGTGCTACCTGGCAGTAGATCTCAAGGACCATGCTAGAGACATGGTACACCACTTATACACATTCATCCCACTGCTGTCATCTCTCTGCTGCTTGTCCAGCCATGCCAGGTGTCCTGGGGCAGTTGCTGGAGCTCTCATGGGTGTTCCATGACATTCAAGAGTATGCTAGCAATGATGTTACATGGCTACATAAGTCACGGCTTGTACTATACTATAGGGGCAGCAGTTAGACCCTGCAAAGGGGATGGGGCAGGGGGTTGCTGTTGCTGAGACTGCTGATACATCAAAGTAGTCCAATCAGACTGTAGATGACAATACCATTTGAAGATGGTAGATAACACTTCTGTCTGAAGTGTACTTCCCATTGAGTTCCCTGTGGATTAATGCAGAACAAACACCAGAAATGTATTGATTGAAGTAGAGGTTCTCAAACTTCAGCAGGGATCAGTATCACCTGGTGGACTTGTTAAAATCAGATTTCTGGCCCATATCATCCAAGTATTTGATTCAGTAGTTCTAGGGCATGGGAAAAGGGGATGGAGTCTGAGAAATTGCGGCTCTAACAAGTTTCAAGATGATCCTTGTTGCTGGTCTGGGAACCACACATCAAGACACATGGCACTAGCATGACCAGGAAGCTATACATTTAAACAGAGTAACATTCAAGATGCTTCTGTCCCACATCACTCTGTGAAAAAGACCCACTCAAATGCAAATGACTGCAGAGTCTGAAAACGTCATTTGCAAAAATAGGGAAATAAATAGAGATTATATTCTATCTGCAAAAACAGTATTACTTTCTTCAGCTAATGAAAGTAGTGACAAAATTAAAGTGCCTACATTAATTACTTTTGCTTTTGCTTTTTCCAACACAGAACCCTACAGTTTGGGAACTATTTTATCACCATTTTGAGTAAAACCATAGGTACAGGTCTCTTTCTAACACCTCAACAGAATAGAAATCAAACTTAGAATTAAACTCTACCAGAAGTTTAAGAAGATATGTCTTCTTACCTGCCTGTTTTTCCTGGATTTTAGTTTATAAAAGAGTAATAAACTAACTTTAATAATAAACCTAATCTAGACTCATTTTTAACAGCCAAATACTTTTATTCCCTAATTACAAGAGTAAAAAAGTTTCATTTTGGGAACGCAAAGTTATAAATAAGCTATGTTTTTGAAATATTTGAGGGAAATTTTCCTTCATATGGCATCATATCATAAGCATTTTCTCATTTTCTCATAGCATTAGACTATTCCTTGGAGAAACAAAAATTTATTCAAAAGACAAACTGTAATAAAAAAATAGCTGCCAGAAAAAATAGTTATATTTGTGGGGAGAAGACAAGCTAAAGTTGTAGGTAAAAATTAGCTTTTATTGTTTAATCAAGCTCTACAACAAGAAATTTAGAGATGGAAACACAAAGTGCAATTTCCTAAAGGAAAGTTGCCCTAAGCTCTCATAGAAATGCAAACAATTACATTTTATCTACCTACAACTCTCAGGTGAATTAATAAATGAATCGCTCTACTCCCAGTCTAAACTTTGCTGCTCTGTTAGTGTGTAAATATTGCATAGCTGCCTCTTTCTATCCTAAAGTTATCTTTTAAACTCTACTTCTCTACCCAATGAATATATAGCATCTTAATGCCATACACTATTTTTCTAACACCCTATGAAGCTAAGAAGTAAACTATTATTTGAGCTAGTCAAAAAAATATTTCTTTCATTAACCAAGATAGCCTTTGTTAGTCTCGATTATGGTTGCACAGCAGAAACACAGAGAAGCTTAAAAAAATACTAAAGCCAAGGATTCATCCCTCAGAGATTCTGTTTTAAATATTGTGAGGAGATGAGAATGAGAAGTTTCTGGACTAATATAATAGACCTTACCAGGGAATTTGTTTAGAAATATAAAATCTCTAACTCTTTCTGAATCCTGCAAATCAATGTCTCTGGAGGTGGGACCCAGCCATCTGTGCTTTGGCAAGCCATACAGGTGACTTAGATGTCCACTAAAATTTAAGAACCATAACCCTAGGCCATTAAATCATTTAGATATATTAAAAAAGCCAAAGTACTTGTTTGACTTTGCAAATTATTATTAAGCCACTTAACAGTTAAAAATATAGACAGTACCAGGCACTGCACTGGTTGTTTTACATTATTTTGTATTGATCCTTTTAACAATCCATCTAGAAGGATGATTTCAATGAAAAAAACAGACACAGAAGTTATTTTCCCAAGTACACACAGCTGCTAAGTGATGGATTCAAGGATTTAAATACAAGCATTCTAATTCTAAAAAATCAAGCTCTGACCCCAATGATAGCATCATAAGAACTCTATACACAATACATGCCCCAATTCTACCCACTTTTCAGCAGTAGTTACTTGACTTCCAAGCTATCAAAATGTTTATTGTAGTTTAAATATATAACCCTGTCTAAGTAACAGCCTTCATCAGCAAATTTTAGAGGGCTCCTCAGGTAGAGTACTTTTGTCATTTTGAGTGTCTCAGTAAGTGTAATGGAATAAAGGTACTTTTGTGAAAGGGGAAAACAACTCATGCCCACCTTTAGAAAAAAATCATGCCCACCATTGTAAGGATCAAAATACTTTTTCTGGAACCCAAGTTCTTCACTTTTTAATCCTATGTCACTTAATGTTCTCATACAGATTAATCTTGATTTCTGAACTTGAACTTGGATCTTTAGTTCGTGAGTTGATACAATGTAGTCATCTATAGCTCTTCAGAGGTCTGAATAATACTTTTTTTCCCAATGCAATAAGTGGTAGAATATACGAGAAAGTGCCCTGTAAGTAGTAAAGCTCTAAACAGCTGTAAGGCATTACTGTTAAGGACATGCACCACAAGGGAGAGACTTAAGTAATTAGGAAAAAAAAAAAGGAGTTTAGCTAATTTAAAGAAAGATAGATTCTCTATAAAATAATTTCAGATGATGAGATGGACTCTTTTCATCTCCTTCCTGGCAAGGCTCAGGGCACTAGGGAAATCACTCTGTATCTTCAGGTCTCAGTTCAACTTTTATCCTGATGTTAACATTTTTATAACTGAACTTGACAAGTCTCTTCTCTTTCCCTGATTTTCTAATCCACACACTACAGTAAAACACTGTTGTCCCATATCTACAATTTTTCTCCCAAGGAAAATCCCTGAGTGAGCTTTTCTTGCTCAACATCATTTCCTTCTTTTCTGTGACCTAAGAGCCCATTCTTTTCTTCACCAAATCAAGAGGTTCATCTCTCCTTCCTCTCATGGGTGTCATTAATTGCTTCTGGTCTCTGCTAGCTTGTGTCCTGCTGTGCTCTTGATTATTTAGACCTTGTTCAACTGGAGCTTTCAATGAGCCAGTGGTTCTCTTACTCATGGGATACTTTGTGTTCAGCCCAGATAATTACTTTCCTATAATTCATTCACAAACAAATTCTTAAAAATAATTTTTTAAAGGAAAAAATATTGGACATGATAATTTCAGAACATAAAAAATGACCAATACAATTTAATGCCAAATTGGAAAATGAATCCAGAGGTATGTCCATCCAAAATAATTATTATGCTTGAGACTCTCATCTTCTGCTCTGCTGTCACCAGAATCTTCACCTTGAGATTTAGCTTAACTTTTCATATAAACATTTTTTTGAATCATAAAGTTTCAATCAGTATCAGCTTTTTATTGAGTCTCAAAACCATGCTAGATTACTGAAAATAATCAAAGAATATTATTATCAGCACAACAGCTATACTAAAACCTTACAGTAAATAACATGGTCAAGAGAAATGCCATGATAATTTCTACACAATATGACAAATGAATGAAACCAAACAATGCCTAGCAAATTTTGCAAAACCATCCTATTCTTTGTAGGTGAAGAATGCATCCCATATTCCTTCATGGTAAAACTCTGATCCTTGAATAGATAAATGGTTGTATATATGTGAAGCTGGCCAAGTGGTAGATCACTTTCTTGTGTATGTAACATAAAGCAATACAGAAGATTTCTTTTTCTGAAATTGTAAAGCATCTATTTGATAAATGGAGCACTTGTAAATTTCAATTACCCACATGAAATGAAATGTCATTGAGGCATCTCCAAGGAGGAGTAAGGGATAGAATGGTCATAACTCCTTTATCTAAGGGAGCTACAAACTTGCATTTGAATAGAAAAATCAGATGAGCAAACCAGAGAAGATAGAGCAAGCCTCTTTCTTCTTCTAACATCTTAGCTTTCGATCCAATTTAATTTTTGTTTTTAAAACAAATTGATTACAATAGTCCCTCTCTGCTTATATATGGCAGAAGAAAGGGAAACAGTAACTATGAACACCAAACACATCGGGTGGTGGTTGAAGATAATTCTGTCTTCTAAGATAAGTGACTGGATTAGAGATAGAATATGTTTTTGTCTTTGTCACTTTTGTTACTTTTGTTTTTGCTGCTACCAGCTTTTTTATCCAGACTGCCTTTTTTTTTTTTTCCTTTCACATTTTGTTCTTTTGGCCTTGGCATTTCTCAGTTATTCTTTTAGTGACCAACCCTTGGCCATAACCTCTCACTTGCCTGATAACGAAATAGGATTTGGTACTCCCACCCATCTTTTTCTGGTGTTCTAGCATTCTAGTCCACCCAGTAATTCTTGGCCCTACCTTTCCTGAGCTAAGGTTGACAGCTCAAATATAGGAATGACTGATTGTCGCTGATGCACCAAATCAGATTAGTGACAACTTCTTTTGTCTTATAGCTGGAATACATTAAGTAGGATAAAGGAACCACAGCCCCTGTTTATCCTGTTTCCTAATGCAATCCGACGGAATTTTATTTCTAAACAAACAGCAAATTTATTTAGGTTAAAAACATAGATATTAGAAGGACGAATTGTGTTTGCAGACAGAGGAAAAGAGAGGCTCTGGTGCTAAAGAAACATCAGGGGATTTTCAATGGAAATGCAATGATGCGCCGGGCTCCGTGGCTCAGCCTGTAATCCCGTGCCTTTGGGAGGCTGAGGTGAGTGGATTGCCTGAGCCCGAGGGTTCGAGACCCGCCTGGGCAACTTGGCGAGCCCTCCTCTCTACAATAGATCAAAAAATTAGCCAGGCATAGTAGCGCGCACCTGTAGTTCCAGCTACCTGGAAGGCTGAGGCGGAAGGATCTCTGGAGCCCAGCAGGTCGAGGCTGCGGTGGCTGAGAGTGGCCACTGCACTCTAGTCTGGGCGACAGAGTGAGATTCCAACTCAAAAAAAGAAAGAAAGAAAGAAAGAAATGCGATTATGTGTACCTTCCCATGACCTTTATGCTTATGTCCATGCCATATTTTCAAAATGTGCCTTTGGTTCTCCATCTTCATTACTTTCCAGTCCGCAGATGCAGCGTGGGAGACTCCTGCTGGGATAAGCGTGAACTTCCTCACTCTTGAATTAAAGCACGGCTTGGTTACAAAAGATATGCTTAGGTTGCTCATGCAACTTTTAAATTTAGGTTTTCATCATTAAAAACAAATTTTCTGGTATTTCATAAGGTCCAGTCTAGATCACTTCTAAAAATCACAGGGAATGAGGCCCAAAACTTTGCATAAAATTTAAGAAATAGAAATTAGTAAACATTAATTTGCTTGGAGTTTCCTGCTGTGTGGTCAGTTTGCCAAAGGGACCTGAAAAAATAGCAGAAAACTAGTGCACTTTAGAGGATTTATCATTCTGGCTTGGATTTTGTCTATCCTCACATGTTGGAAATAACGTTTGTTTGCAGAGGACAAAAAACAAAAAACATTTTCTAACAACCAGAGATCCTCTAGCTTACATTTCATCATTTACTAAACAAGTTGCTTTGAGGAAATCAACTGATGTTTTCAGTCTAAATGTCATAGTTACCAGATGAAGATAATAATGTCCTATTGGAATCACTGATCAAATGAGACCATGTTTGTAAAGATATTTAGAAAACTTAAAGTACTCTAAAAGTTGTGGGTTTTATTTGACAATAGCATGTCTTTTCTACTAAATGATAAATCTCCTTGAGAGAAAGTATTTGCTTTATATTTGTTTGCATCCCTCATGGGATTGAAGAAGGGGGATGAGCAAGCTGGTTCAGCACCATCCGTAATAAGCATTTAATAATTATCTGTAGATGGATTGTCCAATAAATTCCTTGACCTTAACCCCAATTTTACCATGCTTTCACTGAACATAAATATTCCCAATATGGCATTTTTACTTAAGGATAAAAATTCCAAGCAATTATTTAACAAGATGATCAGGTTGATGTAGAATTTCAGCTGTCAGCTTCATCTTCCTTCCAAACTAAAAATGACATCCTTCTTTCTTTTCTTGAGCAATTTTATGCAGACTGTAAAGCAACTCCAAGAGGTGTGGTTTTAATGAGGCAACCACCTCCCTGGGGCCTCAGGCATTGGTTATGTGCTCAAACTTCACCCCTGGGTATGACTACATCTCCATAACCACCCCCTCTGAGCTACTCAGCCCCATCCCAACAGTTCAGTCATTCTAGCTGCTTACTCGTTTAAAAAGAATAATAAATTTAATAAGACTTGCAAAATTACAAGTTAATTGTATCTTATATTTTGTGGATGCAAATGTTTCAGACACTTTTAATCCCAGTCTCACTTTGGAATATTAGATTAGACACTGCTGTCCTTAGTTCTGCCTCAGAGAAAGCAGGCTCAGTGATCAGAAAACCTACTGGAGAATCCAGCATCAACAGAAGATGCAACTCAATTAGCTTACATCTTTACAGCTTTATAGCCTGAATGGAGAGAGACAAATCCCAGGAGTCTCTCCCAAGGAATCAGGATGTACTCAATGATGCAAGAAGCCTGAGACTTACAGGGTCACTTTTTGATTATTGTTTAGTATGAGGTACAAACAACTTTCGGGAAATGAAACCCCAGAGAACACTTACTATGAGTGGGATGATCAAGCCCCCTGTGATACATGATCTACAAAGGTCACGTCAAGGATTTTGCTCATTCCATGGGGAAATCTGTCTAGAATCAATTGAAGGAGGGCTTCCCTATTTCCTGATTTCGAACTGTGCCCAAACTGAACTAAATGCAAAAGGATTTGAAGACGTTTCTAATTTTCTTTAGAAATGATAACATTTGAGATAACTTTAGGACACTTTACAACTAGTAAGCCAACACTTGTTTTTTTTTGTTTTTTTGTTTTTTAGTTTTCACAAAGCTAGGCATTGTGTGGTTATCTGTAAATTAGATAGTCAATGTCATATAATTTGGAAAAAATAGGAGAACAATGAATGAAAGACAAAAATATTTTCTTTTTTTTTTAATTGGAGTCTTACTCTGTCTCCCAGGCTGGAGTGCAGTGGCACAAACATAGTTCACTGCAGCCTTGCCCTCTGCCCTCCTCTTGGTTCAGGTGATCATTCCACCTCAGCCTTCCAAAGAAGCTGCAATTACAGACATGTGCCACCACACCCAGCTAAATTCTTTGTTTTAAGAGACAAGGTCTGGCTATGTTGCCCAGGCAATTCCTGGTGTGAAGCACTCCTCCCAGCTGGGCTTCCCAAAGTGCGGGAATTACAGGTGTGAGCCACTGCACCTAGCCAAGGTCGAAAGTAATATGACTACAAAATTTTACAATCGCTTTTGCCCAATAAATTGTAAGTTCAATAAGAATAGGAACTGTACTATTTTAAAAAAATTTTTATAGCACCCCACTTTTCTTAACTCAAAGTGTAGTACAGCACTTAACCCAGTATGCAGTACCGCACTTAACTGTTGAATGAATATATGAGCAGACAGTAAATGGAGCGCAGCAAACTAAAAGTACTCAAGGATATAAAAGCTGATGGAAATTATTGGTATCCAAAATATAATAATATATCCAGGAGCTGGTAGAGATCTAGCAGAACATCATGGTACTGTTGCCTTTAGCAAAAAACCTTTACTGAGATATACCTACATTTAATACAATTCACCCACTTAAATTGTACACTGCAATGTTTTTTTAATATATTCACATGATTTTGCAATCACAATCTAATTTTAAAACATTTAAATTATTCCAAAGAGAAACCCTATATTCATTAGTAGTCACTCTCCATTCTCCCAGCTTCAACCCCAGTTCTAGGAAACTGCTGATCCTCTTTAACCATATATTTGCCTCTCCTGGGCATTTCATACAAATTATGTCACATGATGTATGGTCTTCTTTCATTTATCATGTTTCTTTTTTTCTTTTTTTGAGTTGAAGTCTCACTCTGTCACTCAGACTGGAGTGCAGTGGCCACTCCTGGCCACCGCAGCCTTGACCTGCGGGCTCCGGCGATCCTTCTGCCTCAGCCTTCCAAGTAGCTGGAACTACAGGCGCGCGCTACCACGCCCGGCTAATTTTTTTGATTTATTGTAGCGATGAGGTCCCGCCTGCCCAGGCGGGTCTCGAACCTGCGGGCTCAGGCAATCCACTCACCTCAGCCTCCCAAAGGCGCAGTTAAGGTCCATCCATGTTGCAGCATATATCAGTATTTCATTCAATTCGTATAGCCTGATTATAACCCATTGTATGGATTCACATTTTATTTATTCATTTGTAAGCTGCTGGACATTTTGATTATTTTCACCTTTGACCAGTAGGACTAATGCTGCTATGACAATTTTTATACAAGTTTCCTTGTATGTATATGTTTTCATTTATTTTTGGGCATATAGCTAAGAATGGAATTGCTGGGTAATATGGTAGCTCCATGTTTAACATTTTGAGGAGCCACAAAACTCTAAAATTGAAGTAATTACACCATTTTATATTCCTCTCAATAACATCTGGCACTCCAGTTTCTCTAAGTCCTGGCTAACACTTGCTATGATCAGTCTTTTTTGTTTATAGCCATTCTAATGGGTATGAAGTACCATCACATTATAATTTTGTTTTGCATTTTCTTAATGCATAATGATATTGATAATTTTTTCATTTGCCTATTGACCATTTTTATATCTACTTTGAAGTGACATTTATTCAAATCTTTTCCACATTTTCTTTTTTATTTGGATCATTTGTCTTCTTATGGTTAAGTTGTACAAATTCTTTATATATTCTGGATATAATCTCCTATCAGATATGCAATTTTCAAATATTTTACTCAGTCTATTTAATTTTTAATTTTTATTTTTAAATTTTATTTTATTTTATTTTTTTGAGTTGGAGTCTCACTCTGTCGCCCAGACTGAAGTGCAGTGGCCGCTTCTGGCCACCTCAGCCTCGACCTGCTGGGTTCCGGCAATCCTTCCACCTCAGCCTTCCAAGTAGCTGGAACTACAGGCGCGCACTACCACTCCCGGCTGATTTTTTATTTATTGTAGAGATGAGGTCTCGCCAAGTTTCCCAGGCGGGTCTCAAACCCATGGGCTCAGGCAATCCACTCACCTCAGCCTCCCAAAGGTGTGGGATTACAGGCAAAGCCAACCGAGCCCGGCCTAATTTTTGATTTTTAATTCATTAGTCTTAAATTTCAATATGGTATAATTCAACTCTCTTTTTTAAAAATTGTAACAAGAAATTTTGGTGTTGTATGTAAGAAATTGCTGCCAAATCCAAAGATTTGCATATGTTTTCTTTGAAATATTTTATGATTTTAGCTTTTACATTTATGTCATTGGCACATTTTGGAGTAATTTTTGTGTATGGTGTAAGACAGAGGATCCTAAATTCTCTCCTTTACATATGGATAGCCAGTTATTCAACACTATTTGTTAAAATAACAATTCCTTTCCCCAGTGAATTGTCATAGCTACCTTGTTGAAATTCAGTTAGCCATACATGGAAGACCTAATTTCTTGACTCCTAGTTTTATTCTAGTATTCTATATGGTCATTCTTATATGAACTTGATTATGGTAGCTTTGTGGTGAGTTTTGAAATTATGAAATGTGAGTCTTCCAACTTTTTTCTTCTTTTTCAAGATTGTTTTAGTTATTTGGGGTCACTTGAAATTTTAAGATTAGTTAGTCAATTTCTGCAAAAAATCCAACTGAGATTTTGTTAAGGACTATGTTGAATCTGGAGGTCAATTTAAGTAGTGTTGACATTTTAACAACATTAAATCTTCTGATCAGTGACCATGGGCGTCTTTCTATTTGTTTAAGTCTTCTTTAACTTCCTCCAATAATGTTTTGTAGCTTTCAGTATATATATCTTATACTTTTATTGCATAAATTCATCTAAATATTTTATTCTTTTTAATGCTATTTCAAATGTAATTGTTTTCTAGTTTTATTTTCAGAATGCTCATTTTGTTGCCAATGTAGAGAAATACAATTTATCTTTCTATGTTGATCTTGTAATCTACAACCTTGTTGAACTTCTTAATTGGCTCCAATAACTATCTTAGCTTATTCCTTTGTATGTTACATTTATCATGATGCTTCTTAAAGCTTATACTTGGGTGTGACTCACGTCATGTCTGCTCACATTTTATTTACCAAAGTATGTTATCTTGACAAACATGAAGTGTCTTATGCATCTATACCATTTTGATACACAGAATATTAACAGTATGGATACTTAGGGGTCTAGATTTAATAACATTGATAATTTTACTATCCCATCAAGGTCCATCTTATGTGTAATTTGCTTTTTTTTTCTTTAAGTACATAGGAGTGATTACAATGACAACATGAACAGTTTATTTCTACTACTTCAATTACTGCCTTGATTCATAGTTTTACCCATTAAAGTTTTTGAATGATTAGAACAAATGTCAACACGGTGAAAAAGGAAGGCAAATAATATTTTAGTATTAATATGAAATTAATTTTGTCCTTGTAAGCCCACTGAAAGGATCTCAGGGACTTCCAGGAGTCTGTGGAGCTCACGTTGAAAACCAAGAACTGCTGTAGTATACATTGTGAGAAATTACAAGAAAGAAAGATTTTCCAATATGACCCAATGCATAAAAGGATATGTGTGGAAGCAAGCAACATGTGTTTGTTGGACTTGAAGAAAAACAAATTTGGTGAAAAGAACATCGTGTATTTAAAAAGAACCCATAGAGAAAAAAATAATGAGGACAGATGAAGTATATTAGCTTAGTGTAGCACGAAATGAGCAGTCTTGGAAGTTTGGCAATTGTATTCAATAATCTATATATTGATTTTTTTTTTTTTTTGCTTTGCTTCTGACTGGTGTCAGATTTGGTGTAGTTTCTGACTCCTGAATTAAGTGTAATTAAACAGCCTCAAAGCCATCTTGCCATCTATTTGCCTAAGTTTAGAGCTGTTAGACACATATGTATTTGCTTAGTCCACCTTGTGTCTTTACTGGCTTTAGAACTTAACTTGGTGAGGTGATGAAGGCCTCAGGAGTAATACATATGCTGTAAGGATATTCCTCTGAGCCTCTGACAAACAGTTGTAGATTCATATTATGTTAATGCACTAGGTAGTTGATGCAATTCCCAAAACAAGCACTCACTTTAAGAGGAAGTTCAAAGAAACATAAAGCTAGATAATAAGGGGCATCCAGACCTGGAGTTCCTCCCATAGGGAGCAAACAAACTCAGAACTGTCAATAAATGAAAAGAAAATATGTTTTAATGATAAAAAAATACACTAACATCTTTAAAGAAGCAAAATCCCATTTTATTCCCTGCAGGACTATATGGAGCAAATCACCTGATGTTGTCCAGTCCTGTGGATTTGATCTGGAACTTCAAAGCTTTGAAAATAAGCATCCCTCTTTCTGTGGCATAATCATAACTTACCCTATTAAGATGTATGAAATCTCTAGAGAGAATTTGATGCAGATAGTTCATTCTTTCGAATGAAGAAGGATGTGATTTTCCAATTCTTACACACTAAGAGATATAGGAAGGGCTAGATTTGCAGCAGCCTATCTATCTGCCATGAGAATCCAACCTGTCTTACTGATGGAGGCGACATCTGGTAACTCACATTCCAGACATCATATCTTTCATTTCATTTCTTTTTATCCACTGTGTAGTCAGGCAGTCTAAGATTATGCAATATTCTTTATATTTTGCTGGAAGATTTTACTTATCTGGAGGGAATAGACTGTATCTACAAACTGAGTTAGAAATGAGATAAAAGCACTTACAATTTATTGAGTAATTTCCCACCCTTAATGACAACAAACAAGATCAACCCTGTGTAACCTATGTCCCTAGCTATGGAGGCAATATGCTCAACTGAATGTCTTGGGAAGATCTCCTAATACTAGTTAGTACCTTCTTCTAGTTCTTCCCTTTGCCTCCATGGTTCCCATTTTCCTCTCAATAGTCTTTAGTATCCATTTAGCCCAGTAATGCACAGAGAAATTGAGATGAGGATATTATTTTTAATTCCTCAAAGGACTATTGAGAAATAACTTTTCCTATAAAACTGATAGTACTAGGATGTGGTCATCGTCATCCTTTCTCTCCCTCTTTCAAGTATTTACATTCTGATAGAGGTTACTCTTGAGAGATTGGCTACTGAATCTCTTGAAGAACAGAAGAATTACACTAAGTAAGCAAAACATATCAGTTTTACTCTTTTTTCTGAACTGGAATTAGTAAAAGGTAAGAAAAGAAGATCATTTCTTAAGGTTTTGTTTTTCCCCAGAAGAAAGGATTGCTAAGCTAACCTACAGATCTAAGAGCCTCATAGAGTTAAATAACGTCTCTTTCAGCTTCTCTGGGCACTTTTAATTTAGGTTGAGGTGGTGGTGATAATCTCTAATATGTATGTTATAGCCTAAACGTGTAAAAGGCAAAAAGGAGTGGTGGCACAAACACTGGATTTTGAGTCAGAATTTCAGAGTTTTTTGCTACTTTCACTTAAAAAATCTAAACTTCAATACCTCATTTTTACCTCACAGGTAAAAATGAACAACTGATACATATTTCAAAGAAAAAAGAAAGAAAACATAGATTAAAAGGCTGGTAGAGCTGAAATAACTACAAAATCTATGTTGTTAATAATTTCTAAGAAAGAATTACATTTAAAAAATAAAACCTAATTTATTTTCCTTCTGTAAAATGTGTAGTGAGGTTCCCAGGTGGACAGAAGTTACAATGTAGGATTAAATTACACATGTTATACCTCTCATCTCCATTGTCCTTATGCACCATGGGAGCTAGGATACTCCTGGCTAGGATATTCTTAAACCATGCATTTATTTAGGACTCAAGAGGATGCTTGATAAAATTGTGGGTATCTATTGAAATTTTGGGGTCTCTGTGAGAAAATCCATCATGGAGAAGTCAGGCAAAATATACAGACTTGGAAATCAGGCAGAAGAAAAAACAGATGAAAAGTTTCAAAACACAATGTGGTGGCTTTTGCCAGACTCACCTATCCTTGCATTCTACATGTGTCTAAATGAATGGACAGTTTTTTATCTGAAAAATGCATGTCTCAGGGCCCAAGTAAGTCCACTGAAAAATCTCTCTCTGAAGGCAAAACAGAGAAAAAAGAAAGTTGTTTCCAAAATTGAAAAAAGAAATGGGCCGGGCACAGTGGCTCACTCTTATAATCCCAGTACTTTGGGAGGCTGGGGTGAGAGGATTGTCTGAGCCCACGGGTTCGAGACCAACCTGGCAACTTGGCGAGACCTCATCTCTAAAATAAATTTAAAAATTAGCTGGGTGTGGTGGTGCATGCCTGTAGTTCCAGCTACTTGGAAGGCTGAAGTGGAAGGATCACCTGAGCCCAGTGGATTGAGCCTGCGGTGGCCATGAGTGAGCTACTGCACTCCAGCCTAGGAAATAGAGTGAGACTTTGGCTCAAAAAAAAAAAAGAAAGAAAGAAAGAAAGAAAGAAAGAAAGAAAGAAAGAAAGAAAGAAAGAAAGAAAGAAAGAAAGAAAGAAAGAAAGAAAAGAAAAAGAAATGAGCAATGGAGGTCTGAAATGGCAGCAATGTGAACCCTGGGTGCAGCCCTGGACTCTCTGTGTAGTAGCCAAACCACCATAGTGAGAACAGAGGCTCACTGGAGAATCACTAAGGCAGTCTATTCCCATTGTATTCTTGATAACTTCATGGGAACTGCTGAGAACTCAGAAAATACATCTCAGGAGCACAGAATATATTAGTATCAACATGGACAAAAGCTCATGGATAGAACAACAGCCCAGAAATCAGTGACATCATGCATGCCAAATGAAAACCTGTAGGCTGGTGTAGGCAATGGGAAAAGCATAGACACTGGTAAACAAAGTGTTCAGAGAATGGCCCTGAGCACAGCGGCAAAAGAAACAGAGTCATGATGAATGACCAGAACAGAGTGGGACTCCAGGTTTCAACCTAGGCATATATTTCTTGAAAGCACAGGTGAGACATCTATAGAAGACAACCAGGCATGTTACCAAGGTGGGGCCTCAAAAGTAAGCATTCATGTGATTCAGATGGCCTAACAGTACACATTTATTAAACTCAGCCCAACCAACACGTATTGTGCACGATTTATGCAAAATCAGTGTGTAAACAGATTCCAATTTTTAAAAAATGCGAAATATGTATCAATAAATCTTTCTTTTCTTAGATGAAAAGCTCCCCTGGTTCTGAGATCTTAACCTCTCTTATATGCTGCTATAGTTCATTGATTATAACAGAACCCAGTAGACAGAAAGTACTCAATATGTACTTATGGAATGAGTAATGAAATGATTAAATACAATTTCAGAGTAACATAGTAAATGAAATAATGTGCAGAGAAAACAGAGAGGAGAGAATAATGTCTACTGAAGAAATAGAAGGTGTCAGAGAAGTTTCGCAGAAGAAATATTGAGTAAATTGTTTAAAGAAAAACAGGAATTTTCTAGATGAATAAATCAGTACTAAGTCAGGGGTTTAAAAAATGGAGCATTTAATGCAGATGGAATGATATTTACTAAGGAATATATTTTAAGAGTTGCTGGATAAGTCACCTGAGATCTTATTGATTAAAGAACTATGGGTTATTACAATCCCTAAAATAACGGTAGTTAACAGAAGTCCTTGAGTAACTATACATCTGGTGACAGTTTTCTAGGATGAGAAAAGCCCACTGAATCCATTAATAGGATTGATTTTTTTTTTGTCCAGAGCACTGCTCTTAATTCTCTCTGTTTCCTGGAGGAATCAAAGTTCAGGAGAGGAAATGCCTTTTACAGGTCTACTGAAAATTGGTTTGAAGTTTGAAAGGAATGCCAAGGTGTCTAGCCTTCCAGTACTGGGCTTTCAGATATCAGTCAAGTCCTTTTGGTCATCAAGTTATATATATGATTTTCCAAAGTCTAACTGTGATTATGAGGTCTACCATTCCCAAAGATTTTTTTCTTAACAAGGATTTGGGGACATTATCATTCTGTTATGAAAGGGACCATGACTGATGCAGTTAGTCCTGTGCCATACAAGATTATTAGCATGGACATTCCTTTTCACCTTTCCTGATGTCAAACAGAATTATCTTTCTGAAAAATACAAGTTAATAAAGATTGGATCCCACTCCAGAGTATAACAACCACTTCTTAAAAAGTTTAAGTTTAACCAATTTCACTATTCTAGAGGAATTTGGTTAGATTTCTCTAAAAAAGCAGTTAGGCTGGAGAGGGAGCCTAAGTTAAAATTTGAGAATTACGTTGTTGCTATGGCTTAACTTGTCAATCACTTCCTTCTGTTTTATTTATGTAAGTGTAGACCTTACACTTACCAATACTGTCTTTCAATTTCCAGCACTGTAAAGTAAGAATAGACAAATCTTCATTATAATCTACCACAGGAAGTTAAAATCAAAGCCAAGTCATGTTGTCAAAGAGAGGACTACAAAGATAATGGCTATCATATCTGAGACTCACTGTGATCTTGATGAAAGTTCCTCATGGTAAAGGTAGAAGTGAAGGAAGCAAAGGAGTCTGAACTCATTGCTTTGGAATTCTGGGTAGAACTATGTACTCAACAGCACCACTTACCAAAGCACAACTCAACTTGGAGATTTTTTGAGATGCATGGTTGGAATATGTGTTACTAAAGTTGTGGTCTTTAAGTCTTTCTTTATGTTGCCTTAAAGATATTGAAGATTATTTCCTTCTGTAGAATTATTATTCATGGTCATATCATAGAATGTATCAATAATAACTAAAATTTCTTCAGGATTCACTGGCTCAAGAGTACAAAGGAAGTCCATTAACAATGATTAAAATTTCCATTACCATCTTCAAAACAACACAGTCAGTTGAGCCTTTCTTTCCAGTTCAAGGTTGTTTCCTCTTATTACTTGGAGACCTTGTGGGCATTTCACATCTTTTCACCAACAACCCTATGGCATTTTTCCACTACAGCTTTCTTCAGTGTCACATTGATTTAGGTAACTCCTCTATAACCAGGATATTATTTAAGAAGAAGGTTAAGACCTAGCCACATCTTTATGTCAAAAGATCAGATCAATTAAAAAATGATATGAAGAGCTTAGAACAGTGTCAGAAAACCCCTGGGGAAAACTTTTTGTTTTTAATTAACTTTTTAATTCCTTATTTTTGTTTTTATTGTTTTTGTGTGTGTCCTTTGTGTTTTACCATGAAGGTCTATAGGGTTTGCCATTATGCTACTATGCACTCTAAGTTAATACCTACTGTCACTCCTCGAAGAGGTACATTAATATGTCATATGGAGATAGGGAGCTCTTCTGCCAATTCAAAGGAGAATGATCATGGGTGGAAACTGTGCCAAGCACTTAATTTTTTTTTTTTTAATTTAAAGGTGAGAGCTTTAAAAAGAACTTGTTATTCCTGGTTAATTCTGTCTCTCTCATCCTTTCTCTTGTTCTAACTTATTTGAGCGCACACACACACTCATGAATACACACACACACACACACACACACACACACACACACACACACACACACACAGTGCTGGGTAAGGAATGAGACAGTTTTGCATAATCCAAGTAAGAGAGCCAGTCTCATTGCTTAATCGGCTGTCCTTGTAATATGCAGTCTTTTGTGCTCTATCCCATGAAATAATTTATTCTTTTTTTTCTCTTCAATCTCTAGCTTAATTTTTTTTTCAGGGGTTAAGTAGCCTTCTGAAAATCTCTAAGGTGAAAAATAAAATCTTCTTGGGGCAAAAGTAAGAAAAGTAAGTGTCCATAAATATTTATCACAACTGCCTCCTAGGCAGAAGTCCCAGGCTCACAAACAACATGTAAAACTAGGAGATACACCTGAGACAGCCTGTTCCCACTCTCACCTTGCCATGCCCAGCCACAGATTTCTAATCAGTCTGCAACTGCCAAAAGAATGCTCCTTGGGTCTTTAATTGGGAAGTGAAAATGTCACCTAGAGGTTAAAGTCAGCAAGGATTAACAACTATAAGACATTTAGCTGGAAAGTCAGTATTTTTTACCAGAAAGATGAGTGAGGAAAGGAAGGAGTAGGGAGTGGGGTTAGCAGTGAAATCTGCCCACTAAATTTATCTCTCCTGATTGTCATATTATTCTGATGGAAACCTGCATCATTGGCACCATTTTCTCTGAATCCACAATCAAATAAGAAGGGAAGAAATAAATGATTGGTATTCCTATCTTGCTGGTTTAATTTATTTTAATACTGTCTACAATGTTTTTACTGTTAAAAATTATTGTTGCAAGCTGGGTTCGGTGGCTCAGCCTGTAATCCCGCGCTTTTGGGAGGCTGAGGTGAGTGGATTGCCTGAGCCCGCGGGTTCGAGACCCGCCTGGGCAACTTGGCGAGACCTCATCTCTACAATAAATTTAAAAAATCAGCTGGGCATGGTAGCGCATGCCTATAATTCTGGCTACTTGGAAGGCTGAGGCGGAAGGATCGCTGGAGCCCAGCAGGTCGTGGCTGCAGTGGCTGTGAGCGGCCACTGCACTCCAGTCTGGGCAATCGAGTGAGACTCCAACTCAAAAAAAAAAAAAAAAATTATTGTTGCAAATAGATTTTAAATCATATTGCTAAATTATTATTGTTGATTTAAGAGAAAAAGTAGCATCTTGCCTTTTCTCTGAGAGTGTGGAGAGCCTCCAGCAAGTGCTATTCAAAACTAATTTATACATTTGCGGGAGGCTGCAGCCAAGATTCTCCTCAGGCCATTAACCTAAACTGGATTTCAGAGAAGAAAATCTCACTTGTACAATTCAAAAGGCAATTTTTGTGCTATTACAGCTTTAATTTTTTAGAGCTCTGGATCTTTACAAGACACTCTTTACCTTCAACTTTGTCTTCTGTCATTTGGCTTCATTCTTCCTTTTCCCAGAGCACATGTCTATTTATACTAGCACACTTTGGCATGAAGGTGCACTCAGAAAGATTGTAACCCAGATAATATCTATTGGTTGCAGATTATTCAATTATGACTTCTCTTATTTCTCCAAGGATTACTTAGGACTCTTCTTGGCCACTGTTTGGTTCTTTCTGCAATCATTGCAGGCAAGAGGGTAAAATGGGCAATGCATTAAATTTTTTTAATAAAAATAGAAATGAAAGACTATCCCTGTAGACAATTCCTTCATTTCCAAAAGAGTGTAGAGGGGTGAACTTTTAATAGCCAAAGAAAGCTCAATAGTCAGGAAACTAATGGCTTACTAGTTGGTGGCACTACCATTCAGATTCCCAGAAAATAATAGAATAGGACAACCAGGAGTGGAAAAACAAGATATGGTCCCCTTATATAATCCATTAACAACAGTTTTTCCTAATGTTCTGAGGCTCTTTTCAATATTTTTGATGGGAAAAATGAAGATGAAGTGGCACAGGAAAAATGATGTTAAACATGTTAGAGAAAATGTCTGTCAAATTCAAAATTTGCACTTTTCATCTCATATTAATCATATTTCTATTGTGTGACATGGGAAAAAATGAAGTTTTTTTCTCTTTTGCAATACTGGCACCTATATAATAGTAAATTAAGAAATTGGGAAATTTTAAATTGTTTTTGTCTCCACTATCACTTTCCTCTCTATACTTTATTCACTTATTAACTTTCATTCTTTTTTCTGCCATGTTTCATTTTTTTCTGAGGTGACTTCCTTTGCAAACTAGACAGTATGCAAAGACAGTAGAGGAAATAAAGGGATTACCATTTCCACTCATTGCTGGTAGAAAAAATGAGTTTATAGACTGCATGGAAAAATTGGGATTAATAATGATTTAATCTAGGTGAGAAAAACAAATGAAGAGTATAATGCTAAAAAAAATTATAAAGTATGAAGTCTTGCATATAGGTCAAAAATAAATTGAAACAGTAAAAGACAAATAAAAAGATCCTTGGCTAGCAGGAGGTAAGAATGATGTGACAATGTTAGTTGATGTTAAATGCAAAATGAGTCATCAGTATGATGTCTTCCATGTAAGGCAGAAGAGTGTCTGGAACAAGGGAGATAAATATCTCATTTTGCTCCATGATCATCAGGCTGTATCGGGCGTACTTAGTGTACATTGTGAGCATTACATATGAAGGAGGCTGACAGAGAAGAGTTGAGATTTCATAGAAGAGTGACTAGAATGGGCACACAAGATAGGGATATTGTATCTGATAATGAGAAGACATACATTGAAGAGGTGGACAGCAGCTAGAAGGCTGACAACCATGTTTCAGGTTTTTATTATTTCCAGAACTATGAAATCACCAAACTGTACTACTCTAATGAGCAGAACTAAGGCCAGGGATGGGAATTCTAAATCTTAAAATGCTATTCTTAAAACAACTTAAATTTTCCAACTCCAAAATGTATGCATCTAAGAATGAGGTTTTGTCTTCGTTTTTTCTCTGTGTCCTTAAGAAAATGGGTTCATATTTTAATATCTCTGTTTTTCTATCATTGAAGTGATAATCAATGCACCAATTTTGTTTGTTTTCTTATGTACCATATTGTAAAATATTTTGAAGTGTACAAAATGGCATGTATATGCGAAGCATTAATTAACACTGAATTTTGCAGTGTTTGCATCAGAAAGCTGTGGATGGTTCGGAGTCAGGGCACCATGGAGGTGACTGGGGAGACAGGAAGCAATGAAAAGGTGCTCTACACTCTTCAGGCACATTGGCACTTTTCAATTATTTATGCAGTTTAATACTATTGAAAAAGCACATTTTCCAACGAACACCCTCAGGTTCCCTGCATGCTGCAGCTGGCAGAAAGTAATATGGGAAAAATTGGATTGAGGGTTGTGCTTAAGGGAGCTCATCTGACCTTCCTGAAGGCCCTCGGTATTAAAACAGGCAGTTTGCTTAGCTAATAATAACTATGCTCAGGACTTGTCATCTTCAAAGAACTTTAATTAATCCTCATAACACCCTGGTGGGCTACAGAAGGTAAGTGTTATTATCTCCATTTCATATGAAGCAAAAGGTAGGCACAAACAGAGAGGGGAAATGGCTTCCTGGAGATAGCAAGCATAAAGTTAAATTTAGCACTAAGGAATACCTTAGACCACATGCCTTCCTACTGCAGAGTCCCTTTAGGAATGTATCTGGGGCAGAACGTGTGGTGCCACTGTTAAGAGCTATAGAGGGGGCAGGTGGAGAATATGCCAGACCAAAATGTCTAACTTGAGACATACAAAGTAAGTAAAAGAGTTAAAATCTAGGACAGGGAGTTTCACTGAAAAGGAAGGAAAATAGTGAATCCCTCCAGTTTTTCTCTGAGCATACAAAATTATTCTTCTCTGAAGCAGTGAGATTCCCAGCCTAAAATAAAACAAAACAAATACAATAAAATGTTACTATAACTTCAAAGTCTTAGGTTCTAAATAAACAGAAACTGAGGAGTAAACTGAAGCATTGAGCTGCCTAGATATATGTCATTATGGTGTCTCTGGATAGACGGATGAGCCACTGGGGACCAGTGTGAGCTGATCTCTTGCTTCTACTTCGAAACCATGAATTTCTTGTATTATCTACCTAACACTGTTGTACTCTGTGATTTAGTCTATGAATTTTACAGTATTCGTTATATGCAGCTTTTGACCTCTTTTTAGTTTGCTTTTTCTTAGATGAATAAAGAATCATTCAATTTGCTGTTGTTGGTGACTGTCACCCCACTAGATTCTGTAATCATAAAATTAGAGCTTGGAGGGCCCTAAAAAGCATCTAGTCTTCTTTCCAAGTTGAGGATACAGAAAGTCCAGAAAAATAAATATGATTTGCTCAAGGTTACCTAGAAAGTAAGTAAGTACAAAAGAACTAAAAATCAGGTATTTTGATTTCTGTGATCACTCTTATCAGAGTAAATTATCATGGTTGCACATGTAACTGTTGCATTAAGAGTTTGTGCAATGGAGAGCTTTGAAGGAGCTATTAAACATGTGGACCCTAAGGAAATGAGAGTCAGAGAGATGGCTTAAACTTACCTGTAATTTAGTAGCATAGCTTTCAAAATTTCCAACTGTCAAAGCTAAGGTCTCCTTTCCAGATTGGTGAGGCTATAGCAAAAAAATTGTACAGTTCTTGGCGTGCTCTTTTGGCTTTCAAAATTATCTGGTCCAATAAATTCAACAAGTGCTCCATTGCAAGTTGAGCAAGAAAGTACAACTGTAGGGTATATTTTCTCAGCCACTTCTCTGAAATAGAATAAATCATGTTAGGAGAATCTCTCAAGGATTATTTTGTGCCTTCTGAGTTTCTAAAAATAACATATTAAAAAGCCAAGGGAAAATTATCAGAGAAGACTAATTTTATACTAAGGAAAAAATATGAAATAGAACCTGAAATGGGATATAGGATATATCCAGTGGCTCAGTGTACTGAGATAAATTGTCCCCAGTTCATCTTAGGTGATCTGATATGTGGACTGGGTGGGTGGGGGGGGGAAGGTATAAGGAGACCAAGACTATATAATCACAGTAATTTCATATTTGAACATATATGAGTTCTGGGGGAGTATATAACAATTTTATTCTTCAGAAGTCCTAGGAAAATATGACAGCAGACAGAAAAGAAGAAAGCAAAGACTGCAGTCACCATGAGAAACTGAATTAGGAAGAGCAGAATTTGACAGGATAACTTGTATCTGTTTTGTGTCTGAGTCAACTGTTTTAGGTTCAGGAGGGGTGCTGGAAGATAGGTTTCCTCTGAGTTGGCTGGTTGTTTTTCCGCTTATACATGTTTGTTTCAGAATGAGTCATCAGTCATTGCCTCTGCAAATGAGCACCCTAAGTGAAAATCATTTTTCCGTTTGCCAGTCCTCATATGAAATGGACACCTTCAAAGGCAGGTCATGTCTCAGGGACAATGGCCATAAGAGGACCTCAGAAGTGGCCCATGATGAGTGTCATGCAATGTCATTGGCTTGCAGGTGACAAAAGACATTCCTGGTCATAGAATTTTCACTAGAGTTTCTTCAAAGAATACCCAGACCAAATGTTTAGAATGCTTTACCTAATAGACGGGTTTGATGAATGGAAGATTCAGGTGACAGCTTTGATAATTCTCCAGATGTATGTACTTCCTTAGAGTCCAGATCCACTATCTCAGGAAGAAAAACCTCTTTAGGAGTCTGTAGATTTCTAAGATGAAATATTCTGTGCAACCCTTCACAAACCAGCATCCCTTTCAGCAATGGAAATTAAAGTGAATCACACATTTTTTTGAAAGTCAGTAGAATTGGGTTAAATCAAAGAAAGAAACATTTCTCATAGGTTTAGTGTCTTTTCATAGTTGCTATTAAAGAATGTTTCATTTTGGACTGAATGTTTATTCATTTTCTCATGTTGTTCATTGTGCCAGGAAAACCATCTTCCAAAAGTCAATTCCATACCTCACACACACCCAAATTCATACCACTGTACATAAATCTGTTTTATCCTTCAAGTATTAGTCCTCCTTCATGTCCTAACTCATTTCACTACTCTTTTTTTTGTCTTTCCACAATATTGTGCTGACAAAAATATCATAAATGCCAATTAAATAAATGAATGAATTTGTGAAGGAGCAAGACACATAGTCTGCCGTGAATGTAATGACCTCAGAATGAAAAGAACCTGGGTTTAAAGTCTGGAATCACCACTTCATAGGTCTTTGGCCCTAAGTGAGCCCCTTACCTCTTAGAGCCTAAGATCCCTTATCTGTAGAATGGAAATAATAATACCTACTCTGAAGAGTAATTGTGAGATTTAGGTATCATATATAATGCGCACAGCAAAGTGTACTTAAAAAGGGATTCAATAAATGCTAGCTATTATTAGCTTACTGTATTATAGCTAATTGTATATGCAATTTTATTTTAAAAGCAACAAGGAGCCATTGAAGCTTATTAAACAGGAAGGTGGCACTAGAAAGGTATTTTAGAATATAAACTAGGGAAAAAGTCAGGAAATGAGGAACTGACACATGATCTAGATGAGAAATAAGTAAGATCATAATCATACACTTGATTATATCACCCTGGCACCCTGAGCAGAGGCTGAGTGAAAATGTTCAGCAACTGGCAAAAAACAGTTCCTGAGATCCTTGCTGCTTCCTCTGCTACTGATCTAGCCAATTGACTGCTCCCAGTTGCTGGGTATTTACTTCCTCTTCTATTTCTTGTATCAGAGCACGGGGTTCAATATCATGGCATCATTTGCACTGAAGACATACTCCACCCTCTGTCTTAAAAGAGCAGCAAAAACCAGTAAAATGTAACCAACACCTCAAATCTCGAATTCTCCTAAAATTGTACTTCAATATTTGCAGGACTAGAAAAAAAGCATAAAATTATGAGAATGGGGCTTTCTAGGTACAAAATGTATGGTGTTTCCCTTTTGAGGCCAAATTGTAGCATTCTTCTTCTAGGGAAGCAGAGAGTAAATTTAAATAGGTATGGTTGTTGAGGAATTTCTTTACTACTGCTAAACAGTAAAGAGGAGAAAAGGAGAGTAGGACAAGTAGAGATTTAAAAGGAAGGATTAGAGTTAGACATAACAGAGAAGGCCCTAAATTTCAGGATTGGTATGTAGACAAGCTATACAGAAAAGTTCTCAAAATCTCCTTCTCTAACATGTTGAAGAATAGGACAAAAGGGGTCATATCTTGGCAGCTTTAGGGTTACTAGGGTTGATGCTACTACAGCATTCTGAAGGGCCCTCAGCAGCCCTGATCTTCTGTGTCTTTGGATGTGAACCTAAGAATAGAAGCTACATTTCTTGTGGGAAATAAAATCCTATCTTGAACTCTTCTAATCCCAGTTTGGGCTCCAAGAATCCAGAAGAGATATTAGAACTTGTAGGTTTTCCATCACTGATGATGCACTGACACTACTTAAATAAAACCAGTGCCCCTAAGACTTCATTACTTTGCTTCCAAATTCTTGGTGACCTTCGCTGGCAACAGGATTTGGATCACAGGGAGCTGAAGTAACCCAATAACACAAGCATCTTAACCATTTTAGGAGAGTGAAAACCATTTAACCCCCAATGTAATAGCTGTGGAGTCTGTCTGAGAAGGAAATAAATTGGTTTTAACTTATGCTGCTTGGGCTTCAAAGAGAAATAAAAAGGCAGGATGGGAAGGCAAAATTGTTGAACATCTCTCGATTTACCTTTTAGCAGTTTGTGATTCCAGACACAAGAAGCACTGGCATGGAGTAAATCTAATCACATTTAGACACGGTCCTGTAGTAAATAGGGAAGAAGAAAGATATTTCAGGACTATAATCTTCTTGGAGATGTAAGCTGGGAAGAAAAATCCAGTGAAGGATTATGAAGTCAGCTGCCCTGATGTTGAACACAGAAGGGTCATGGAGATGAGCATGGCCTATACAAGACCAGCATGAACCTGGTATTGACAAAGACGTTAGAGACAAAGTCTTAGGGCCAGAGGTAGTCTGTGGTGTCACTGTACCTTAGCAGGGGCTGGACATAGCTCAGCAGAGAATCTTGGGCTGAATCTGCCTTTAGCTGCCACCTGCAAATGTTTACAAAGAAGTAACTTGAGAGGCGGCTGTCAAAACTTGCCATATTTCTTGCCCCGTATTTCTTGCTCTTTCCTATACCATTATAGTCACTTGATCTCTATCTGCAGGCTGCAGTGTCATCTTGATGTCTGGCACCAATCCTGTCCTTAGTCACTGAGGATGTAAAAACACTGGGTAAATGCTCAGTACTCGTCATCAAGGTGGTCACGTTGCCTGTTCACTCCGACCTTGTACTGCAATTCTAAATTTGATCCTAGTGTAGTTCTCAGATTAGCAGCTCTCATGAGTTTATACAGTCATGCATCACTTAAGACTGGGTTACATTCTGAGAAATGCCTTGTTAGGTGATTTTGTCTTTGTGTAAGCATCATAGAATGTACTTAAACAAACCTAAATAGTACATTTATGCACATATGTGTATGTACATACTTTTTATATGCTTCATATACTTTCTATATGGGAAACCAAAGGTCGCAGCACCACTACTGAATATCAGCCATTTCCCCTACTTGTTCTGCAATGCCACCGTCAAGTGCTATATATCAGGTTTCTATAAATGCTTCATTATAATCTTATATAATCACCATCATATAGGTGATGTCACTGATCAAAATGTTACTATGGAGTATATGACTTTGTATATAAATATAACATAAAATATTATATATCATGATTATATGTAGTATTATATATACAGTGCTATATATTATACTATGTATGTAATAATATAATTATATATTAAATTATTGTATAATATATAATTATCATATATAGTTATTTACATTATATACACATTTATATATACTATGTATTTATATAATCATATATTACTCAATATATGATTGTAAAAATGCATACATTGTATATATTATATATTTATAAATATATATGTAAAAATTATGGTTTGAATGTATCCCCCAAAGTTCATGTGTTGGAAACTTAATCCTCAATGCAACAATGTTGAACAGTAGAGCTTTTAAGAAATGATTAGTTTATGAAGCATCTGATCTCATGAATGGATTAATGCCCTGGTCCTAGGATTGAGTTAGTTATCATAGTGGTGAATTTTTAATAAAATGGAAGTTAGCGTCCTTTCTTGCTCATGAGTATGCCCTTTTGCCCTTCTGCCTGCCACTATGAAACGATGTTGCAAGAAGGCCCTCACCAGATGCCAGCCCGTCAACCTTCTTCTTCCTAGCCTCTGGAACTGTAAGAAATACATTCTGTTCTTTATAAATTACTCACTCTCAAGTATTCTGCTATAGCAGTATGAAATGGAATATGTATTTTGGAGATATATCTCTCCAAAAAACCTGGAAACTGGAATTCATTTGTAAAAAATCATGTATTTATTATTACATGTTCAAATTTCAGTTACCTTCAAAGTACTCTCCGTTTGATGCAATACACCTATAGAGATGCTTTTTCCATTGTTCACAACTGTTTTTGAACTCGTCAATTTTGATGCCTTTTAGTGCTTCTGCCATTTTTTTGTTTCACCTTTTCCATTTTAGCAAAATGTTTCTCTTTGAGGATGTTTTTCGTTCGGGAAAACCATAAAAAGTCTCTCAGGGCAAAATCAGGTGAATAGAGAGGATGGGACATCAAGATAGTGCCACTTTTTGTCAAAAACTGCTGAACATTCAATGCAGTGTGGGCAGGTCTGCTTGTAAATCACCCATGTGAAGTGGGCAAAGGTGCTGAAAGAATCTAAAAAAAAAAAAATTCACTGAATCCGAATGCAACCTCTCACAACAATGCTGGCTGGTAAACTGATGTCGGGTTCCTAGAACACTGACCTAATGAAGGAATCATGGACTACAAGAGGTTCACTCTCCAAAAAACAATTCCAATTTTTTAGGGGAGGTCTCAATATGTGTATGAGAGTGTGTGTTTGTCTTATGTCCATAAATACACTCGGTAGAAGTTTATATCTTTCTCCCAGAAGTTTCAAAGCAATCAACTCTAATTCAAACAGTGGTTTGGAGTCTGGATTCCACTCCTTGTGGGTCTCTGTCACTTTCAACTATAGCTTCTTAAGTCTGTATTCATCTGCATCCGGTCAGCAGAAGTTGAAAGAGCAGGGAGGGTTGTGTGGGGAGTGTTTTTTTGTTTTGTTTTGTTTTTACTGTATTGTATTTATTGATATTGTCTGTTCACATTGGCTGTTTATAAGATGAATTGTCTGTCTGAAATGATGGGCAACCACAGCTGAAGACCTCAACCCAGGGTACATGTCAAGCAATTCAACTTTTTCTTGTACCGTAATGACTTTTCTCTGCTTCTTGGGAGCAATTCCACATTTCAGCATCACTAGTGGCCCTTTGTATGGGTACTATGGCGTTATTCAAGATTTATGCCATTGCAACAAACATGATGAAAGATATGTGAGAACCACGTGAGGTTGCTTTTTACTCTGATAGCAATTTACTGGAAAGGCAAACTGCACACTGGGAGATGACTGGTGTCACATGGCATTTTAAGTGGATACTGCAATACTTGAGCTCACTGCAATAGCAACAAGAGGTAGTCATGAAATTATTTCAGTAGTAAAGTATGTACTGCAGTTAATTTTATGTAGTTATAATTTAATACTCCATCTTTATATTTGTTTACATTTCTTTTGACTGTGAATAGTGCCATGTCAGGTCTGTAAGTGTTTCTGTGCTTAGGTTTTTATACATTTTTAACTTTTTATAATAAATTTGTAGCCGGGCTTGGTGGCTCAGCCTGTAATCCCGCACCTTTGGAAGGCTGAGGTGAGTGGATTGCCTGAGCCCGCGGGTTCGAGACCCACCTGGGCAGCGAGACCTCATCTCTACAATAAATCAAAAAATCAGTCGGGTGTGGTAGCGCATGCCTGCAATTTCGGCTACTTGGAAGGCTGAGGCGGAAGGATCACCGGAGCCCAGCAGGTAGAGGCTGTGGTGGCTGGAAGCAGCCACTGCACTCCAGTCTTGGTGACAGAGTGAGACTCTAACTCAAAAAAAATAAAAATAAAAAAATAAAATAAATTTGTGCATATTTTATGGTAGACGATGTTAATATAAACAAATATCTACATTTTTTTTCTGAGTTAAGCTATAAAATTCTTTTTTAAAAAAATTATAAAGATGTGGGATACAATTCAGGGTTAGGTATACAAACATTGATTATGAAGGTACCCTTGTTGATGAGGTATACCCCTCCCTCCCTTAGCAGTTTCCCTCAACTGCCAATCCCACCCCCTCCCCTGACAGTTTCCCATTACTGCCAAATGCTTCTTATAGTATTATAATTGTTCAAGTTCCGCTTGTGAGTGAGAACATATGATACTCTGTTCTTTGTTTCTGTGATAGATCACTGAGAATGATCAACTCCAAATCCATCCAAGTTGATGCTAAATTCACATATTTGTCCTTCTTTATGGCTGCATAAAATTCCATTGTGTACATGTACCACATTTTCTTTATCCAGTCCAGCTTCGATGGGCAACATAGTTGGTTCCATGTTTTTGCTATTGTGAATAGAGTTGCAACAAATATATGTGTGCAGGTATCTTTTTTGTTGAATGATTTGAGTTCCTCTGAGTATATTCCCAATAGAGGAATTGCTGGATCATATGGAAGGTCAAATTCTAGTTCTTTCAGTAACTGTCTTCCAAAGAGGTTGCACTAATTTGCATTCGTGTGGGGAGTTTTTATAGACCAGGCTCTGGTGAGTGTTCTTGGCCTAGTAACCTGTCTACTTTAATGTTTATGTCGAGTTTCAGGTGGCAGCTGTACCCACTTCCCCATACATTTTTATTATTTTGTGGACTACATTTTAAAGGTATTTTTGGATTAGAAGAACCAACCCAAATAAGGGAGGTTTTCAAGGATTGTTCTAATTCTTAGTTCTGTGAAACATTCTGCTATGATAAATAGCAAGTGTGTTTGTTTTTTTGAGTTGGAGTCTCACTCCGTTACCCAGGTTGGTGGGCAGTGGCATGCTCATTGCCACCCCAGCATCGAACTGCTGGTCTCTGGCGATCCTCAGCCTTCCAAGTAGCGCGCTACCACACTACAGGTGCGCACTACCACATCCAGCTAATTTTTTTTTTTTTATTGTAGAGATGAGGTCTCACCATATTTCCCAGACTGGTCTCTAACCCACGGGCTCAGGCAATCCTTTCGCCTCGGCCTTCCAAAGTGCTGGGATCATAGGCTTCAGCCACCATGCCCAGCCAATAGCAAGTACTATTAACATCAATGTTTTTAGTTCAGGTGAAATCTGGGAGACCTCTTTTTCTGCATGGAATTGAAAAGAAAGTTTCTTCATCCCCTAATCTTGGATGTATTCTTCTGACTGTGCAAGGAAAGAAGCAATACTTCAAAATAAAAATGTTAAATGTTCCAAGTTTTAAATTACACTTATTAAAACAATTATTAGAAGTAGTACCACTACTCTACTACTTATATAGCATAACTTATTTGCAAAGCACTCCGTAAATACTACTTTAGAAATAAAAGAATGAATTAGCAAACATTAATTAAAATGTCATTAAATGAAAGAGTAGTTGAATGTGGACTGCAATTTGAGGTTAGAATCGCCATTTTTGTTGGAGTTTCTTTTCCTAACACTGATACCATCTCTTTGGGTTTTGTAATTTTCTTACCTGAAACTGGAGGGTTGTAAAAAAATCAGTGACTGTTATAAGGATCAGCTCTCACTTGGGCATTAACAATAGTCCACATTAAGGGCCTGCTACATATTCATAGCCTTGCTGAGTGCAGATAAAAATATGACTTTTGAAATTTTGATTTGTGATCATTTCTGAATCCATATGTACTCATTAAATGCCACTGAATACATTTTTAATAATGGGAAGGAATTTGACAAACGACCTGTCTGAGCTGAACAAAGAGATTTAACACAGCGGATCTCACATGGCAGAGAAAATACCTGGAGAGTGTTAAAATCCCATTTGTTAAAGTATATTGTATTATGTTCAAACTATCCATTTTAAGACTGATCGCGTATAATAATTATTGTCATGGTACCATAAAGTCCTATCTTAGTAACCAAAGAAGAAACTTACCCCGTATCTGCAAAATAAATAGGTTTGATGCTAGTTTTGAGCACACATATTTCCTAGCAATATTTTACGGGAAGAGAAATCATTCTTATTGTCACATTAAGCTCTGTCTTAGAACAAGGTTTCAACTTTTTTTCTTTTGTGTTTGTGATTTCTTTATTCTACAGGATTGAAATCAATAGAGAAGAAGATAAGAAGTGACCTTCATATAAATTAAAGAAATAAAAAAAGGAAACTCTATTTGTAATCAAGGAAAGAAGAAAAAAAATCAATATTTATTGAGCTGTTGTGTGCCAGGTACTGTGCTCAGATATTTATAGGCTAGGTCATTTAAATTTGAGAATGGCCAAAAAGAACAAAGTTTCTTTAGTTAATTTTCCATTATATAATTGATTCATTTGTTGACTACTATTATTGTTTCTAAATGTTATGCATTTGTTAATTATTTGGAGATCTTAGCCTGGTCTTTCTCCCTCCATTAGCAAGTTAAGAACTCGTCATCCTCATGCCTCCCAGTTGATAAGTAACTAGAGAATGCAAACTTATAGTTTATAATGTCTAGTTTATAATGCAATTCAGAAGATATACTTGCAAAATAAAGCCACAGTGTGCTCCAAATTCAAATATAAATTGCCTTTTTTATTACTCGGTGTTTGAATTCTCACCAATGATGCTAAGCTCCATTAGTGTGACTAACCAAGAGTTTTCTCTATAGATTACTGTATTTCCACTGATTTTGTCTTTTGGGAAACAGAAGAAAACCACTTAGATCTCAGTTATTTAAAGTTCATTTTTAGCAAATAGCAGACATAATTCCAAAATAATTGAAAACTGGTAAAATACAGAATGTGATGTTATAAATAAGATAAATATAAGGAAATAGATTGCAAGACTTAGGTAGATACTTGGAGATTACACAGTCTAGCTTACCTTATAGGTTAAAAATTCAGAAAAAATATGCTGCATTTTTGCCCAAAATCACACAGCAGAGGATATCAGAGTCTCATGCATTCCAAATGTCTTTTTTTTTTGTAACACAACAATGGGAAAATATCTAACTGTTTTACTAACTCTTATTTTTGCAAGTGAAGTATCAACTACCAAAGGAAAAATGCATTAACACAGTCAGCAAAACAGAAAGAAACTTAAAAAAAATCTTCAAAATGTAAAGTAAAACTCAAGAGAACAAACTGAGCAAATAAGAAACTTTGTCCCAAGGTATGGGCTCATGGGCAAAACTACTACCAGTTGTAGCTGAACATTATTGGGTGAAACCTGAACAAATAGAGGGTATTGTCTGAGCCCATAGGTTTGAGAACAGCCTGAGAAACTTGGCGAGACCTCGTCTCTACAATAAATCAAAAAATTAGCTGAGTGTGGTAGTGCACGCATGTAGTTCTGGCTACTTGGAAGGCTGCAGCGGAAGAATCGCTGGCTGGAGCCCAGCAGGTCAACGCTGGAGCCCAGCAGGTAGACTCTGGGGAGGCCATGAGCATGCCACTGCACTCCAGCCTGGGCGATGGAGTGAGATTCCAACTCAAATAAATAATAAATAAATAAACTGTAATATATCTATACAAAGTAATATTACCTTAAAAAACTCAAAAGGGCCGGGCTCGGTGGCTCAGCCTGTAATCCCGCGCCTTTGGGAGACTGAGATGAGTGGATTGCCTGAGCCTGCGGGTTCGAGACCCGCTTGGGCAGCAAGACCTCATCTCTACAATAAATCAAAAAAATCAGCCGGGCGTGGTGGCACATGCCTGTAATTCCGGCTACTTGGAAGGCTGAGGCGGAAGGATCGCCAGAGCCCAGCAGGTCGAGGCTGCGGTGGCCGGGAGCGGCCACTGCACTCCAGTCTGGGCGACAGAGTGAGACTCCAACTCAAAAAAAAAAAAAAAGCCTCAAAAGGAATGAACTACTAATAATATTATACAACATGAATAAAGCTCAAAATAATTAAAGTGCATAAAATAAAACAGACAAAAGAAAATACACAGCATATGATTCCAATTACAAAGTCTAAAAATACTATTTAATCTGTAGTGGCAGAAATCATATCAGTAAATACCTGGCAGAGGGAGATGGATAAGGAATGGTAGGAGAGAAATTACCAAAGGGGCAATAGAAAATCATTAGAGATGATGAATATGCTTATTATCTTCACAGACTAGTGGCTTCATAGGTGTATATATATGTCAGAACTATATATATGTATATATGTCAAAAATCAGGTGTAGTTTTTGTATGTATAGTTTATTATATGCAAATTTTATCTCATTAAATTGTTTGAAATTTTAAAAATTATAGAAAACAGGAAAAAATGTTTGTTGCATGGATTAGGTGACAATCTCTTAGATGTAATACAAAAAACACAGTTAACTTAAAAATTGATTAAATGAGATTTCATTAAAATTTAAAATTTCAACTCTTTGTAACATATTAATAAAGTAGTAAAGAGACAAGCCACAGATTTTTTTAAAAAATTTGCCTTTCGTATGCCTGGTGAAAGAATTGAATCCAGATAGATTTATATGTGTATATCTGTGTATGTAAGACTTAAGCATAAAGGCAGTCGTTTTTTGATTTTATTATTATTGTTATTTTTCTTTAATAGTTTAGTGAGTACAAATAATTTTTGGTTACATGGTTACATTGTATAGTGGTGAAGAAATCTAAGTTTTTTTTTGTTTTTTTGTTTTTTTGAGTTGGAGTCTCACTCGGTCGCTCAGACTGGAGTGTAGTGGCCGCTCCAGGCCACCGCAGCCTCGCCTGCTGGGCTCCGGTGATCCTTCCGCCTCAGCCTTCCGAGTAGCCGGAATTACAGGCATGCGCTACCATGCCCGGCTGATTTTTTGATTTATTGTAGAGATGAGGTCTCGCTGCCCAGGCGGGTCTCGAACCCGCGGGCTCAGAAATCCACTCACCTCAGCCTCCCAAAGGCGCGGGATTACAGGCTGAGCCACCGAGCCTGGCTGAAATCTAAGTTTTAAGCTTACCCACCACCCCCACCTGTGCACATTGTACCCAATAGGTGATTTTTCATCCCTCCACCCCTTGGTCCTCTTTGTGAGTCTTCAGTGCCCATTATTTCATTTTCTATGCTTTTCCATGTCCTTAGTTTAGCTTCCACTTATAAATGAGAACATGAACTCTTCATTTTTTTGTTCTTGAATTAGTTCACTCAGGATGATGTTCTCTAATTACATATACACAAAGAAATACTAATATATAAAACAACCTCTGTTCCTCGAGTAGTGGGATTGCTGGATCAAATGGTAGGTCTTTTAGTTCTTTGAGAATTTCCCATACCACTTTCCATAGAGGTTGTACTAATTTAAACTACCATCAATGGTATATATAAGTGTTCTCTTTTCTCTACATCTCTGCATCTATTGTTTTTTGATTATTGAATAATGACCATTCTGACTAATGTGAGGTGGTATCTCATTGTGATTTTAATTGGCATTTCCCTGATGATAAGTGATGTTGAGGTTTTTTTAATATGTTTCTTGGCCATTTGTGTATCCTCTTTTGAGAGATGTCTGTTCATGTCCTTTGCCTACATTTAAATAGGAATATTTGCTTTTTTGTTGCTGTTCTTTATAGATTCTTTGTAGATTCTGTATATTAGTCCTTTGTCAGATGTATAATTTGTGAACATCTTCTCCCATTTATGTAAGGCTGCCTGTTGATTTTCTCTGTTGATTATTTATTTTGCTGTGCAAAAGCTTTTTGGTTTCTCATTTATTTATTTTTGTTTTTGCTGCATTTGCTTTTGGGATTTTAACCATAAATTCTTAGCCTTGGCCAATGTTCAGAAGATTTCTTTCTAGGTTTTTCCCTAGGATGTTTTTGGTTTCAAATCTGAAATTTAAATTTAATTCTTCACAAGTTAATTTTTGCATACATGGAAGGATAGGGATCAAGTTTCATTTTTCTACATGTAGCTCTCCAGTTTTCCCAGTACTGTTTGTTGAATAGGTATCTTTTCCACAGTGTATGTTTTTGTCCACTTTGTCAAAGATCAGTTGGTTTTAGGCATTTGGGTTTATTTCTGGATTCTCTGTTCCATTCCATTGGTCCATGTGTTCTGATCTTGTACCAGTACCATGCTATTTTTGTTACTACAGCTTGTAGTATAATTTGAAGTCAGGTAATGTGGTGCCTCCAGCTTCTTTCTTTATGCTTAGGATTCCCTTGGCTATACTGGTTCTTTTTTGGTTCCATATGGATTTACGAATTGTTTTCTAATTCTGTGAAAAATGAAATTGGTAGTTTGATAGGGGTTACATTGAATCCGTAGATTACTTGAGTAATATGATCATTTTAACAATGCTGATTCTTTCAATCTATGAGAATGGAATGTTTCTCCATTTGTTCATGTCCTCTACAATTTCTTTAATCAGCATTTTGTAATTATCCTTGTAGAGATGTTTCACCTTCTTGGTTAAATATATTCCTAGGTGTTTTAGCTTTTTAAATCTTATTGTAAATGAAATTCAGTTCTTGATTTGATTCTTAGCTTGGTTGCTATTAATATCTTACAGTCCTACTGCTTTTTGTGTGTTGATTTTGTATACTGAAACTTTACCAAATTTATTTATCATGTCCAGGAGTCTTTTGGAGAAGTCTTTAGGATTTTCTAGGTACAAAATCATATCATTGGCATACAGATATAGTTTGATTTCTTCTTTTCCAATTTGAATACATTTTATTTATCTTGCCTGATTGCTCTGGCTAGGACTTCCAGTACTATGTTGAGTAGGAGTGGTGAAAGTGGGCATTCTTGCCTTGTTCCAATTCTAAGGGGGGATGTGTCCAACTTTTCTCCATTCAAGATGACATTGGTTATGGGTTTGTTGTATATGACTTTTATCATTTTGAAAAATGTTCCCTCTATGCCTGTTTTGCTGAGGACTTTTATCATGAGGAGATGCTGGATTTTATCAAATGCTTTCTCTGCATCCATTAAAATGATTGTATAATTTTCGTTTTTAATTCTGTTTATGTTGTGGATCATGTTTATTGACTAGAGTATATTGAACCACCCTTGCAGACTTGAGATAAAGACCGATTTGTTATCATGTATTATTTTTATGTGCTATTTAATTCGGTTTGCTAACATTTTGTTGAGGATTTTCACATCTATTTATCAGGAATATTGATCTGTAGTTTTCTTTCTTTGTTGTGTCTTTTCCTGGCTTTGGTATCAGAGCAATTCTGGCTTCATAGAATGAGTTAGAGAGAATTGTCTCCTCTTCAGTCTCATGGAATCGCTTCAGTAAAATTGGTACCCATTTTTTGGGGGGGGATTGTTTTGTTTTTTTTTTGTACAATCTGGTTGAATTTGGCTGTAGGTTCATCAAGTCCTGGACTTTTTTTCTTGGGAGACTTTTAATTATTGTTTCAATCTTGCTATCCATTTTTCATCTGTTCAAGAGTCTCTAGTTCTTCCTGGTTCAAGGTTGGGGGCTGTATGCTTCCAAGAATGCATTCATTTCCTCTAGATTTTCTAGTTTGTTTGCATCGAGGTATTCATAATAGTGTTAAATAATCTTTTAAATTTCTGTCATATCAGTTGTGAGGTCTCCAATTTCATTTCTGATTGAGTTCCTTTGAATCTTCTTTCTTTGTTTCTTAATTCATCTAGATAAAAGTCTGTCACTTTTGTTTATCTCTTCAAAGCACCAACTTTTTGTTTCATTGATCCTTTGTATTTTTTATTTCTATTTTATTTGGTTATCATCTGATTTTCATTATTTCTTTTCTTCTGCTAGCTTTGAGTTTGTTTTGCTCATGTTTTTGTGATTTCTGGAGGGGTGACATTGGGTTCTTGATATGCAGTATTTCAGTCTTATTAATGTAGGCCCTAAGTGGTATACATTTTCCTTTTAGCACAGATTTGGCTGTGTCCTAGAGGTTTTAATAACTTGTTTTATTGCTGTCATTTATTTCAATAAATTTTTAATTTCCATTTTAATTTTATTGTTAACCCAGGATCATTCAGGAGCAGATTGTTTAGCTTCCACGTTTCCATTTTGTTTTGTGAGTTCTTGGAGTTAATCTCCAGTTTTATTCCACCACAGTCTGAGAAGGTACTTAATATGATATTGATTTTTTGGAATTTATCGAAACTTGATTTTTTGCCTATCATATGGTCTATCTTGGAGAATATTCCTTGTTCTGATAAGAAAAATGTATATTCTGTAGTTTGTGGTGAAATGTTCTGTAGATATCTGTTAGTTCATTTGCTCTAGGGCCCAATTTTAACTTTAACGTTTCTTTGTTGACATTCTGCCTTAATGATCTGTTTATTGCTGTCAATGGAGAGTTGAAGTCTCCCATTACTGTAGAATTGCTGTCTATCCCTTCCCCCATTTTTTTAGGTCTAGTAGAATTTGTTTCATAAAGCTGGGGGTCTGATGTTAGGTTTATATATATTTATAATTGTTATGTCTTCTTGTTGGATTGATCCCTTTCTCATATAATAACGATTTGTCTTTTTTTTACTGTTGTTAATTTGAAGTTTTTTCTTTTGTATGAAAATGACTACTCCTGCTCATTTTTGGGTTTCACTTGCATGGAATACATTTTCCCACCCTTTTACCTTGAGTCTATAGGAGACTGTGTGTGTTAAGTGGGTCTCTTGAAGGCAGCAGATATTTATTGTGCTTTTTAAAAAATTCATTCTGCCAGTCTATATCCTTTTAGTGGGGCATTGAGGTTGTTTATGCTCAGAGTTAGTAATAATATGTAAGGTACTATTCTATTCATCATACCGGTTGCTATCTGGTTGCTTCATTTATTTATTTTTTCTCAGTTGTTTTAGTGTTCCACAAGGCCTGTGAACTTTATGATTTCCAGAGCTTTTCTACTGGTGCATTGTTTCAGTATTAGAATTCCTTTGAGTATTTTTTGTAGATCCAGTCTTGTGGTAACAAATTTCCTCAGAATTTTCATGTCTGAGAAATACTTCATTACTCCTTCATTTATGAAATTTAATTTTGTGAGATACAAAATCCTTGGCTGACTGTTACTCTGTTTGAGGAGATTAAAGACGGGGCCCTCTATCTCTTCTGTCTTATAAGGTTTCTTATGAAAAGTCTGGTATTAGTCAGGTTTACCTTTATAAATTATTTGATGTTTTTGTCTCACTGTTCTTAAAATTTTTTCTGCACATTAACTTTGCATAACCAGATGATTATAAGCCTTGGGGATGACCTTTTTGTAATAACAACAGTATCATACTTATGCAATTATTATTAATGAATACAGATATAAATAAATTATTATTATGCAATTATTTGAAAATTCTCTTTTCACTCAAAATTTTGTTTTAAAATGTGTTCATGCTTCTGTAGATTAATTCCTTGTATTTCACTTTTTATTTCTATTATTAGATTTTTTTGGATAAGCTCCTTTTATCCATTTGCTATGGATGGACAGTTAGACTGTCTTTCCTGAATCTCTATTATCACAAGACTTCAGTGAACATCTCTGCATATGTCACAGGTGCATGCAGACAAATTTCTCCAGGGCAAATACTAAGAAGTGAAGTAGTAGATCATGACAGGCATACTTTGCTGTTACTCCCACATTACCAAATTGTTTTTCCAAAAATGGTTTTTCTAATTTACAAAGTCTCCTGAAATGTATGAATATTCCTGTTTCCTCACATTCTCAACAGACCTTGATGTTATTAGTCCATTTAATTTTTGCCAGTCTGTTGCATATGGAATGCTATTTCTGTATCATCTTTTCTTCTTTTCTCACTGTACTTTAGCTTTCAGCCTTGGCACTTCAATACATTAGCTGCTTCCAGACATCAGTGATTTCCATGGAGTCAAATAAAAAGGTGTATACTTGGTCTTAATCTGACTCTCAGGGTAACAGCATCCAGCTCTGCTGATCATTTCCCGTTTGAAACATGTTTCTCTCAATCATATTGAGAACACATATTTCCCCTACTTCCTTATAGTGCCTTCTTAATCTCTTCTCATGACATAGGCTTTATCTCTTTTTTATCATTTTTTCTTAGATGATATAATCCTTCCACATGATTTTAAATACCAACTTTATTATGCTGCCTACCAATGATATTCCTCTGCAACTATGTGTTTGTAATTTCTGCTTAATATCTCTACTTTGACAAATCTACCATAAGTACCTCAAACTCAATATTTTGGAAAATGGAACTCTTTATTTCCAGTTATTCCATCAGCTAGACTTTTCTCAAAATACACTCCTTTCAGTAAATGATCCATCATCATTCATAGATTTACTAATTCAAAAGCCTAGGTGTCAAATTCTACATTTCTATTTATCTCACCTCCCATATCCAATGTATAACCTGGATATCTTGTTTTCTTCCTTTCAAGTGTATTTTACATCACTTTACTTCTCTCCTTGGTCTCTGCCACCACTTCAGTTCAAGTTTACCAAAACCTAAAGGTGTATACTCCTGATTGTTTTTCTCAACTCAACTTTTTCCCACCACAGGCCTTTTCTACATGACAACCAAAGTGTAGCTTTAAAATGCAAATCAGATAATGACCTTTTCTTGCTTGTCCAAGAACTTCCCATTTCACCTACTGCACATATAAATTTAAAATCTTTATGTTCTTAATACCCTGTCAGCTTCTCTAACATTATGTCACTTTCTTCTATGTCTCATTGTGCTTCATTCACATGAGTCTTCTGGCTGTTTCTTAAACACACTCTTTTCTGCCTTAAAATGTGGTTATTGGTCTTCACTTTGATCAAGATATTGTTCATAGGACTTGCTTTTTACCCATCAGATTTCAGTTTAAATGTAACGTCCCCAAAAGATCTAGTTAACCATAGTATCTAAGGAAGCATCGCAGGGCAGTGAGAATAAAATAAAAGAAAGGTGAAGCAGAGAAGGATGGGAAGCAGATTTAAGATGGTATGTTCTCTGCCAAGCACCACTTCCCTGATTCCTGACAGTGAGGAGATGCTACTGGCTCACTTGCTTCTCGTGGCCACACTGAACATCTCAGAACTGGCTGGGCATCCAAAGGGTCAAAGAAAAGACAGTTTCTACCTTCTTTCCTCCCATCTCCTCTCTCCCATTGATTTATATTCAGTTCATAGAAGAACCCATCCTCTGCATTTCTTGCTTATTCCATGGAGCCCCTTGGCATCCAACGAGGAAGCCAAGTCCCACACTCTTCCTTGTGGAATTTCACTTGAGTTTTGGAAGTGGCAAGAGGAACCAGAGACACAGGTATGTGTCTGGTGACTTTAGAAGACAGAATCATACAGACCCTTCCGGAGTCAGTGTGCTATTGTATTTTATATGTCATAGAAGTGCTGAGCATGTGACAGACAGTTGAGACCAAGACAATCAGAAGAGTACTTACAGTGTGTCAGTGCACATCTTATTAATTTTACCTCAGATACTTACTACATATTTTAGGTAGTTATTAGTAGCTGGTACACTCACAAGGGATTATATTAAGAGAGAAAATAAATGAAACTACCAAGAAAGAATGAAGAAGCACCTAGGACTAGGAAGAGTAGAAAACTCTTACCGTTCTTTGTCCTGAAAGGACAAAGTGAGGGAAAGCTGATGCCAAAGTCTCATGAGATGGAGCTATGGTGAGCCATCTACAATGTGTTGTAAGTATCTAGGAAGAAAGTACCTACCAGAGCCTCGGCCAGGCAGTGGAAAAAAGGGAGAGAGTGATAAGTAATCTCTCTTGCAGCCTCCCAATCTTCCACCAGTGTCTATCACTGGCCAACTCTAACCAGAAGCTGAAGGATAAGGAAGCCGAGGACAGAAGTCTTGTAAAGGTCAGCATTACAAGATACAAAGTGGAACAAGGAAGCATGATCATTCACGTTCACCAAGATATTTCCTTATGAATGAATGCATGAATGAATGGACTCAGAAAATATGCTTCCAGGCTTCAGCTTTTCTAATAAAAGCTGTAGAAATGGTAGAACTCTATAACACTCATATTTAATATTTTTTAGAGAAGAATGAATGCTGATATATTGAAACAAATTCAAAGTTTTCACTTCTGAGTGTCCAGGATAGAGATCATGATTTTAAATATGCAAATTTCAGCACATCCATCTATACACATTTTACATTTTTATTATTTACACTAATTACATTATATATCAAACATGTATGTATATATTCATGCATATGTATATTTTATATATAAGTGTGTGTGTATACACATGGTGCTTCATTCACGAGTCTGCACGTGTATGCGCGCACACACACACACACACACACACACACACACACACATATATAAAATAAGTGTGCAGAAAGCTACTGAAAATTCAGTTTCAGACCCCATCCATAAAGGTTATGTTTACACTAAACTATAGTCTTCTAAGCTTTAATAGCATTATGTGTGAAAAAATGTATATTCTCCAATTTACAAATCTGCTGGGCATGATGATTTATGCCTGTAATCCCAGCACTTTGGGAGGCTAAGGCGGAAGAATCACTTGAGTCCAGGAATTTGAGACCAGCCTGGGCAACATAGTGAGACCTCATCTCTATTTTTTTAAAAATGCAAAAATCAGCTGAGCATAGTGGCAGGTGCCTGTAGTCCTAACTACGCAGGAGACTGAGGCCAAAGGATCTCCTGAGTCCAAGAGATCAAGGCTACAGTGAGCCAGAATAGTGCCACTGCAGTCCTGTCTAGGCAATAGGGTGAGACCTTGACTAAAAAACAAAAAACAAAACAAAACAAAAACCCAGAAACTCCAATTGCTAAAAAAATGCTAATAATCATTTGAGCCTTTTGTGAGTTGTAATTTTATTGCTGGAGATTCTTGCCTAGATATTTATGGCTGCTGACTGATCAGGCTGGTGATGGCTAAAGATTGGGGTGGCTGTGGCAATTTCTTAAAATAAGACAATAAAGTTTATCACATCATTGACTCTTCTTTTCATTAAATATTTTTCAGTAGCATGCAATACTATTTGATAGCATTTTATCCACGGTAGAACTTTTTTGCAAATTGCACTCAATCTTATCAATTCTTGCCACTGCTTTATCAAATAAGTTAATGGAATATTCTAAATCCTTTGTTGTCATTTCAACAATATTACAGCAACTCTACCATGAATAGATTCTATCTCAAGAAACTACTTTCTTTTCCATAAGAAGTCATTCCTTGTCCGTTGAGGTTGAATCATGAGATTGCAGCAATTCAATTCCATCTTTAGGTTCCACTTTTAATTTTAGTTCTCCTGCTATTTCCATGATACATGCAGTTACCTCCTTAACTGAAGTTTTGAAAGTTCAAAGTTATTATGAATACTAGAATCAACTTCCTTTAAACTCCTGTTAATGTTTATATTTTGACTTCCTCTCATGAATCGTGAATGTTGTTAATGGCATCTAGAATGGTGAATTTTTTCCAGATTTTCTCTTTACTTTGGCCAAATCAATCAGAGAAATCACTATCAATGGTATCTATAGCCTTACAAAATGAATTTTTTGAATAACAAAGCTTGAGAACAAGTCAAAATTATTCTTTGATTCATTGTCTATAGAACAGATATGTTTTAGTGGGTATGAAAACAGCATTAATATCCTTGGTCAAATCCAGAGCTCTTAGGTGACCAGGTGCATTGTCAGTGACTGGCAATATTTGGAAAGAAATATATTTTTTTCTTCTGAGCTGTAGGTCTCAACAGTGAGTTTTAAATGTCCAGTAAACCAATGCTTTAAACAGTTGTGGTATGATCTAGGCTTGTTTGTTCTACTTACAAAGCACAGGTAGAGCAAATTTAGCAAAATCCTTAAGGGCTCTAGGATTTGTGGAATAGTAAACAAGCATTGACTTCAACTTAAATTCATCAGTTACATTAGCCTCTAACAAAAGTTAGGTTATGCTTTGAAGATTTGCAGACAGGCATGAATTTCTCCTCTCTAGCTATGAAAGTCCCAGATGACATCTTCTTCCAATACCTAAATCAATTATCTTAGCTAGATCTTCTGGGTGACTTTCCCCGGCTTCTACATTAGCACTTGCTGCGTCACCTTGCACTACTATGCTATAAAGATAACTTCTCAAACCTCATGAAACAACTTCTGCTAGCTTCAAACATTCCTTTGCAGTTTCCTCACCTCTCTCTTAAACATACTGTTTAAGGAGAGGCATGAAAATGCGCACTTATATTCCCTCCCACCATAAAATTTAAGAAATAAAGCACTATACTACCTTTGAAGAACTCAGTGTCTCTCTTCCATTACATGGTTTTTATTGTCATTTAAATCTTTAATCCATCTGGAAGTAATTTCTGATATGAGAAAGGGAAGTATGTTTTTTCTCTTTAAGAATGTACAACTGTCACAAGTACTAAATAGACCATTATTTTCTCATTTATCTGCAATGTCAACTCTCTCACAAATCAGATTTTCACTTATGCTCTTGCAGGTTCTCTGTTCTGTTCTCTTAGTCAGTTATTCTAAGCTTCTGTTAATCCTACACTGCTTTAACAGTTTAAAAATAATCTTTGATATTTGGGGAGGAAGGTCTATTGCCTAATTCTTGCATTTTAAGGATACCTTAGCAATGTTTGGTTCTTTGTCCATCTACATGAATTTTATAATCAGCGTATCCGATTTCATGAAAATACTTTTATTGGAATATTTTGAATTGGAATTGTGTTTTGAGAAAAGTTAGTATTACTAAGTCTTCTATTATGAGCAATGTCTGCCTGTCCTTCATTTATGTAGGTATTCATTAATGTATTTTCATCCTATACTGGTAAGATTTTCATGAATGTCTTGTGCATGTTTTGAAAACCATTTTTCCTGAGAAACTTGTATTTTATGTTTTCATTGGAAATGGGTTAATTTTCCCCCCGATCATCACATATGCTAACTGTTGAAATTTGATCATTAATCTTATATTAATCACCACTAATAAAGTTTTTAATTAATTTTTAAACATTTGCCAATGAAATATTATTTGGCCTCTGATTTAGACTGTTACCTTATTTGAGAATAATAATAGTTATGTTTTTTCCATTCCAATCATATTTATACTTTTTTGCTTTGCACTGACGAGGTCCTCTGATATAATGCTGTTTAGGTGTAGTGATTATTATTCTTTTTTTTTCTTTCCTTTTTTAAAATTTCAATGCCTTTGGGGAATACAAATAGTCTTTGGTCTGGGCTTTAAGAGTATCCACTACTCCCACCTTTGTACATTGTATCCTATAGGTGACTTTTTGTTATTCTTTGTTTTAAAGAAATTCTTGCCTTACCATTTTTCAATGCTTAGATTTATTTCTTAAATTGTAAAAAAAACAAAACAAAACAAAAAAAATTGACTGGTACTTAGTCAAGAATTTAAAGTGCGGCCAAAAAAGTGTTAGTGTAAAAACAGATCTGCCCTTCTATACAGTCACAGATCTGCAACTAGATTTAGCTCTCAACACCTTTGCCCACCCACTCTCATTCACTGAAGTCCACTCAGCATTTGAATCCAATACAACCCAAGTTATACAAAGAGTCACTTCAGATTAATCCCTGCTTCCCCCTCTAATTTTTAGCCAAACACATTAGAAAAGTGTGGCACAGAAGGAATAAAGTTGGAGGTGGAGAGAAAGACTGCGAGAGGCCAATTTCCTATCAACCCACATATTGATAAGAAGGATTAAATTCTGTTTAAGTTCAGTTGCTTCTGGAATCAGTAGTGATTTTGGAAAGAAAGATAGGTACTTAGAAATGAGAGTGGGAGGCAGAGCAAGGCAGGGAAAAGAGGAAAAACAGGAAGCAATTAGTTACTAGATCTGCTGTTTTTCCAATTGTTCTTTTTCCATCATTTATATGCTAAAAATCCCATTTGTTCAAAATATTCTTTTCCTCTTCTGTTCATTCATCCTTTAGTGTGCTACTTGTTTCTGTTCAGCTTTACTCATCTGATTGGAAAGACTCAGGCAAACTTCATCTTAGAGCAAGAGAACTTAACATCTGTCATGCGAATAAACAATTAGGGCATTCCCAGTACCCACCTTTGTTCCCTAAGAAAAAAATGACCCTACATAAATCAAAAACTTTTGTAGTCAGCAGTTTCAACTATTAAATGTTCCTACTATATGAATTCTCCAGATAACTAAAGTTTAATAATTTAAATATATCATATATATGTAATCATTTTGATGGCAATCTTTCTAAAATGTATTGCAAACTTATTTTCCTTACTAAACAGAATATTCTTGACATAAGTTAATCTTTTCTTGATGACTCAGGGCCATTGGTATGGCTCAAATATAGTGATGCCCTCAGGGATGATTGTGGAACTAAGGGCTATGTGGCCAACACTTACTGGCCGTAGGCTGCTAGGCATTTTCAGTTAGTGTACCTTCTGTCTCTTCTCTTTCTGACACTTGTCACTTTTCAGTGTGCTTGCTTCTAACAGTCCTCTACTTTGCTGTTTCTAATTTGTGATCCACTGTAACCTTGGAAGAACCGGTGGTTGCCAGGGGAAACCAAGAAACCAGGGTTATGAAATCAGTACCCTGAATATCCCTGACTCTGGCTTGAAAGTTTCATTCTTTGCTCCCAGAACAGGGAATAATACAGACATTAGGCTATGTTTTTTGAGGTTTAGAGGTCTGGTTAGGATACTTAAGATATTGTACTTTTGAAACTGTAGTAAAAGAAAGAGAACCTTTTTATAAAGGCTTGGAAATCTTTGAATCATTTGTTTGGGAAAATAAATAAGGATCTTTTCTTCTTTGAAGTGTTAGCGAAAGCTCCCTGTTTCCTTTATATAGAGATTGTCTTAGATTGAGGCTCATATTAAATATATTTAGTAAGATAGAACCAAGCACACTATTGTTCAAAAAAAGATCCAGTCAACATTAAGCCCTGGTCAGTAAGTTTCTTGAGGTCAACAAGTCTCTTAAATGCATCTGTGAGTTACCTAATTTAAAGAAAATAGCAGAGCATTTCAACTGGTATTTGTTCTTGTTAGACATCTAGAAATCTTTAAAAGGAAAAAGTTAAAGATTTTTTGAAAAGTTGTAGAGGGTAGGTCAATGGAATTTGAGAACAGTAAATAATCTCAAAGTATTATTTTTGATTAATTAAATTAATGTTATACATATCCATATGCTACTAATAATCTTTTGATATTAATGTGGGGATTTTTCTTGAATTCTAAAGCTCAAGAAATATGTACATCAGGAATACGTACAAAATAAAGCCCAAATGTGTAAGAAGAATTTGATCATTGAATTATTCTTTCTCTCTCATTCTTATTCTTTCTACCACCTCTGCCTCTGCCTCTTTCTCTCTACTATACTTGGGCACAGTATGATGATAAGAACCTAGTTATCAATAACAGGATGTTGGAGCATAAAAAAGCAGAAACCCATTTAATTAGGCAGTTATTGACATAGAGTACAAAAATCTGGAGAAACTGGCAGCAAATTGACTCAATGCAATGTTGATGCTAGGATAAAGTAAATCTCTCCCACCTAAGGTATAACTGGACAATGGGAACAAGATGGGGTCTGAGGCTCAGGAGAATGTCAAATGGCACTTTTCTATTTGGAAGAAATGGACCCAGTAGGTGATAAGAACCAGGTGATATAACGTAATTCTCATTGCTGACTGTTACTTCTACCTTTAGCTAAAACAGAAAGCTAATTCTAAGGTACCCTTTATGTGGGACTGAAGTTGTTTAACAAAGATATCACAGAAGATTATCCCTGGAAATGCTGAGCAATATAATTTTCAGATCTCTCCTAATGACTTTCTCTCCTGCTTACCTTAGGGGTGGCAGTTAAATGTCTAAGACCCACTCATTTAATACTGTTAACAGAGTTTGACAACTTTGATTACCTGGGATGCTAGATGTTTTCTTTTTGTTCCCTTAGATTTGGTTTACATTCTTTTTCGCCTTTCTGCCCTGTGACATGGGAGACTGACTTCTATGGACTACATCCAGAAAATCCCTTGCCCTCTGGCTCCTTATTTATTTTGGCTAATTTTAGAAACTAGCAAGTGATCAAAAACTGGAAGGAGAGTAAAATCACAATATTTCTTCTCCCAACTTCTTCCATTCTGTCTTCCTACAACTTGGATGTGTCCCTTTGCTAGGAAGCTCTCTCTATACAGATTCTCTCACCAAAGCCCAGTGACTGTTTCTCTGCTTTCCAAGCATTGCAGTAACAGTTGCTAGCTATTGCTAGTCCTAGGAGACTAACCATTCTCTTTTGGTTTCCCTTATTCCTCTCTGCATTTTTGTAAAAATCTGTTTATTAAAACTCTTTCATGTTCCCCTTTGAGTATGTCATTTATTTCTTCTGTGACATCTGGCAAAGGGGAACAATTATAAAAAAGAAGAAGTTTCATGGAGGAAGAAGAAGATGGTGACTGGAGACATATAATTTATGAAACTTGTTCTTGTGCAGAAAGTCCTATTTATACCACCACTGAGAAATATGGTTTAGGACTATCTTTTGTCAAAAATTAAAACAAAATATGTGATTTTCTCACTAAGGCATAGTATAGTGACGGGATATTTAAACTAAAGTTAGAAGACCTAGAGGCAAATCAAGTTGCTTCCTTTTTATCACATTATATATTTCAGAAAGTCACTTAAGGCCCTTGAACTATTTTTCCACAATAAAATTGTTTGGCCTAAGGATCAAAAGACCTAATAAATAAGGAAGTACTTTTTAAACAGTGAGGCACTGTACTAATATTATTATTGTTAATCTCTTAGATTCTCCACTTCCTCCCATTCTTTTTATATTACTTTTTTTTTTTTTTTTTGAGTTGGAGTCTCACTCCTTTGCCCGGACTGGAGTGCAGTGGCTGCTCCCGGCCACCGTAGCCTTGACCTGCTGGGCTCCGGCCATCCTTCCGCCTCAGCCTTCCCAGTAGCCGGAATTACAGGCGCGTACTACCACGCCCAGCTGATTTTTTGATTTATTGTAGAGATGATGAAGAATTATAATTTTGATAGATGCTTTTTTTCAAAAGGAGGAAAGACTTAAATTCAAATAAGTTTGAGATATATTGCATATTATAATCTGTTTGGAGATTCATAATATACCTTAGTATGCTAAAGAGTCTGAAAATTATGGTATTGGAGAAACTCATTTAACTTAGTTTAATTTAGCAATTCCCAAATCATTGTACCCAGAAGGCCTTTATGACCTGCAACTTATATGATCATTTGGTGGAACTAGTGGTTTATGGAATATACCTTGTAAATGGTGTCACCTAGGAATTTCTTTAACTACCCCAGAACCTTAGGGCCTTTCCACTCCAAAGTAGCCTTCATAGGTGCTAGTGTGATATGCATTCAGCTCCTCAATGCCAATAAATTAGTTAGCCCAATAAGTCACAATCCTTTTTTCTCCACAAAAACCTACTTATTTACCCAGATTTTGGTGATCCTTCCCCCAACATTTTCAAAAGGAAACACTCTATTATTGTGTGCAATCAGCACAACTAAACTGAAATGCAACTGTAAGTGTGGGTAAGGGATGTCACATACACACAAAGTGTAGCATGTACATACTTGTATGATGTCAAGGGTGCTAGTCAGAGTGCAAACTACAATCCATTTTTTTCCAGTAAGGAAATGCAAATGAGTGGGTATGATATCAATATAGATCTCACATGATCCAATTTTCATTCATTTTTAAGCTAAATTTTCTTTGAACTCCAATACTTTATAGTGACAAACTGTTTGCTACACACCTCTGAACTCATTTTCTATAGGTACACTGAAGAACAGTTGACCTTTAAACAGATTCTCTCCTATGGTAGTGATTAGGCTCTGGTGGGCACTCTAGGTACTAGTGAATAGAAGTTTAAGACTACTTTCTCCAAAAGATGTTGGATGTATAGAGAGACAGTAGGAGTTGCTGCTGGTAGTCTGGCATGTGTCATCAAGACACTCATTTGTTCAAAGTAAGGGTTTCAGTTTTCAATAATCTTTTGCTTAATACATGTCTATTTCAATTGTTTCCACTGTTCCCACTTTTCTCAGAAGATTCTTGGCATTGTGTTTAAAATAGAACTAAGTTTTGAGGAATAAATGGGAGTAAAAACAAGGAAACATTTAAGCTTGAAAGGCAAATATCAACATTCCTCCATTATGTGATTTTTTACTTTACTATGGTAAGAATGCTTAACATGAGATCTATCATCTTAACAGATTTTTAAATGTACAACACAGTGTTGTTAACTATAGGCACAATGTTGTACAGAATTTCTTTAGAACTTATTCATTTGCACTATTGAAACATTAAATTTGTTAACTAGCAACTTCTCATTTTATAAATCTCTCTTTATCTACTTGACTGGACAAGCACTATGAAAACTTCTAATGATCAGTGGTAGAATTGGCTCTGCAATGACTCCTGAGCTTCCCAAAAGATTTTCCTGGGAAAAAGATCACAGGTAACTTTCAGGTTCATGTAGTGTGTACATTTACTTCACAGGTATGCATGTACTTCACACATGCCAGTATGAAAAAGTAAAAGCTGTCCACAGGAATTTTCCAAATGAATATTTTGTAGGGAATATCTTGAAGTTTATGCCAATATGGTTTTCTGATTTTTTTTTCTCTGATTCTCACCTATCCATCTTTGAGACACAGCATGAGTGTGAGTTTTTCAAAGAAAAACACGGTGGTACCTGACAAATTACCGACTCTGTTCTTTCACTACTGTACTCTGACAGTGATTTTTGAAGGTTCAGGAATAATCCAGTATGACTTTAGGTTTGCCCAAATTTCCTATGAGTGCTTATCTTTAAAAGTAAACTTTTAGAAAAAGTCTTGTCACATTATTTAACCTGGAGTTGAGTGCTGCATTTAGAAACTAATAAGAGGCCATCTGCATCAACAGCAAGAGTATTTAAGGATTTCTTGACTATGTGGGACTTGCACACTGCTATGCTTGTAATAGGTGAAGTGCAAGCTTGAGAGTCACTGATTTGCCATTCATTATGGAAAATGACAAGGTGTAGTAAGCAGACAGAAAAGATTTTATGAATTCAAAAGAAAGTAAAATACCTGCTTATCTTGTAATCTTCAGTATAGATTTAAATGAAAGCTTGGTCATAGGCAGGTATGATGGGGAAGATTAGATTAATTTCCCATTTATTCCAGTCAGTAAAATAAAAACTTGAATACAAACATGGAAGTTTGAGACCTAAGGCCCTGGCATCATTCTATACAAGGGATGAATGGTCCCTGTCTCAAATAGCGACTAACCTTTTCATGACAATAAGGTCCCACTTTAGAATATCAACAGCCAACTGTTCTCGTTAACTTTTTGACTTTTGGATGTGAAGTATTCTGGATTAGCTTACACAAGTATTTTGCTTACATAATCATTACACATAAATAATCTTGTGGTAAAGACTTTAACTTAAAAGTAATTGCTGTTTAAATCATATTTATCAAAATTAAGTTATTCTTAAGCAATTATTTACATATATTATTGTAACAGTGATAATATAAGATGTCACTGCATTCAACAAACAAGATTGAAACACTGCCAAAGCAAAAATAGGTTAAATAGCCTCAATTGCCCCCTATTTTCTCTCCTTCTTCACAAATACATTGCAATATTTATGTCTACACACAAACACACACACACACACACACCCACACACACACACATACACACACACACACACACACACACACACACACACACACACACATTCAGAACTTTCTCATGTCATCTCTTTTTCTATTCAATACTTATTACCTGAATCAATCCAGGAGCAAGTTTCTTGTGTCCTCTCAAATGGGAAAATTCTAACCAATAAGGAGAGTCTGATTGTATCTGTAGTTTTTCATGTGGCTGTTAAAAATCACAAGGGAATTTTTTAAAAACCACTTTTGATGTTTTGTCCTTGTAGAGAGAGTTTACCTGGTCTAAATCTCTGGCCTTGATATACTTCTTAACTCACTCTGCTTAGAGAAGAGGAAAAGTGGCTTAGCTTAATAGAAACAACTAATAAAAATATTTTGGCATGTTTGGCTTAACTTCTTCCGTTTTCCCTTTGGGGAACTGCCTAACAGAAGAGACATTCACCTCTCCTCCCATAGAGTCACACTCTGTGTTGCAGCATGAGCTGCTCATCCTGGTCTAGTGTTCTCTGAGAATAGGTCTGTGCATTGAATTGTTCCAGTGTTCAGGTGATAAGCCCTGTAAGTCACATCCTCCAACTTATATTTTACAAAGTCTGACAATCAAGTTCACAAAATCATTCTAGAAAAAGTACTACATACCTCATTGCTAACTACCACAATGGTCACCTTCAAAGTACTCCCCTTGGCAAGCTATGCACCAACACCAGTGCCTAGTCCACTGGTAAAAGCAATTTTGGAACTCTTTTTCTGGAATGACCATCAGAGCTGTCATCATATTACCTTTGATGTCCTGAATGTCATCAGAATATCTTCCTTTCAATATTTCTTTTATCTTCAAGTAAAAAAAAATTCATTGGGGGCCTGATCAGGTGAGTAGGGATGGTGTTCCCTCACAGACAGTACTGTGTGGGTTGTTGCATTGTCATGATGTTAGAGCTCCTTCAGGACCATTTTGCACACACCTTTCTCATGCCAAGATTTTCAGTTAAGATTTTCTTAACTATTTCTGTATTGATGTTTGTCTGATCAGCTATGCTTCTCAGTCAGACAATGATTTTGACACACAATTCAATTAAGTTTTGCAATGCTTTTGTCAGTTCTGCTTGTTATTGGCCACTCTGACCTCTCTTCACCAGTGACGCTTTCTCTCTCCTCAGAAAAATGTTTAATTCATTAGTACACTGCTATTTTCTTCATGGCATTATCTGCATAAATGTGGCTAACATGTCCCTGATTTTACTTCCACTCTTGTCAAGTTTAACAAGAAATTTAATGTTTGTTTGTTGCTCTAATTCAAGCTCTGACATTCACACAACAGCACACAAAAACATGCAACAATAACGAACACCACTCAGCAAGACACTGCCACATGTTGACATGAACACAGCTATGAAACACTAATATACCAAGGTTTATGAAATCTTAGGTTGTCTGCACAGTGCTGCCAATATATACACTTGGTGGCAAGTTCGTGAACTTAATTGTTAGACCTTGTATGATGGGGTTTCCCAACTGATATTCCATGAATGGCCTAAGACATGCTAAAATATGAATCCTGTCTGGACTTCAGGTGGCTGAGTGGGATTTTGTGGCTGCCATGGCTCCATACCATTTATCACTGGCCATAAGAAGCCTCATCTGCTCATCATAGTTTACCTAAAAATATTAGCATTTTCTATATGTGCTCTGAGTATTTAAAAAAAGCTTAAAAGCAAACTTCTTATTGGCTATAAAGATGATATTTTTATTCTTCCTATGTCATTCTTTTCTCTTAATTTGTTCAGATACATCAGGGAAGATGGTTGCTGTTTATTGAGCTGACTCAGAAACATTCACTTTTGTTTTATAGGACAGTCTTTGTTCAGTTTTTGCTCCTCCCTGAGACAAATCTTTTATTTTCAGCCTGATAAGTTTAAACTTCATTCTGAGAATATTCACTTTGGGTGCTCTTTTGTTGTTCAGTGCCTTCTTGCATTCTTCCCACCTTCTTACCATATTTTCCCCTTGTTTGCAAAAAAAAATAACATTTTCTGTATTTGATCACTGTCTTCACCATTTGCCTGCACTTCTTTATAATAACTGATATTTCTCAATAAAGTATATGGTGAATAGCATGGGCTATTCAGTTGGATAAGTTTGATTTTAATTCTCAATCAAACACTTCATTTGATCTTAGACAAAATATACAAACTTTGCAAAATCTCAGTATTTTTCATCTGTCATATGGGGATATTCATGGTGCTTCCCTCTATGGGTCGTGAGAAATAAATGAAGTTAAGCAAACATGCATAATACTTAATGCAGTGCATATTTGATAAGCATTAGTTGTTATTAAGAACAAAAATATGCAAAAATTTAAGAACAGAGATTTAGGAACATCCTATTATATCTACCATTCTATTTTTTAAAAAGCTTCATTATCTCACTAATCATAGATGATTAGAAGTCACAAATATAACTAAAATAAGTATTGTTATTTTCTTTGTGTGTATGCTAAAAAAAGGATTGGGGTTATGACAGAAAAATTGCAAGAATAGGCAAAAAGATTACAATTCAGCAGTCTGAAGTCATTAAATGTAAGGAGAAACAGT